>CM060685.1:40527500-41727500 GCA_030686995.1 Artemisia argyi | reverse complement strand
ACACATCCTTTTTAGATCTAAATCAGATCAAATACTCCAAATACTAACCAAATATGCCAAGAGAATGTATGTTTTTGTATTTGTGTATGTGCAGGTACGGATGTGTGAAAAATGGACAAAAACAAAGCCAAAACCGACAAAAACGAGCATGAGATTGGAAAAAGGTCAAAAGCCAGAGCCGGGGAAGCAAAATAATCAAAGAAAGCTTAAAATGTCATAAGAAATCCTCAGAGATTCACAAAATTGCATAAATAGTCCCTGGTGAAAGTTTAGAAGAAATAACACATTCAGTCCCTGCATTTTCTGAAAATTACATAAATGGTCCTTGTGTTATTTTAAACTAAATCAGATTTTGATACCAAAAATTAAACCCATAACTATCCAAGCCCAAAAACAAATAAATAAATAAATAAATAAATAAATAGCCCAATCTCTCTTGTACCAAACCTGTTACTCATTACCCGATCCACCAACCTTTTACCAAAGTCAAACCTTTTACAAAACCCGGTCAAAAATAATATAACACCCAAAAATATTACCCGCCCCCCAAAATCCCTTCATACCCAGAAAAAATTCACTATTCTTAGAACCCTAAATTGACACACCTAAAATTACCCTCGTGTAAATAATTATTACCCAATCATTGGTGCTTCTAGAACAAGTCAGAAGAGTCAGAGAGGGTCAGGACACGTGGTCCAATCACAAGACCCACGGAGGATCAGTCTTATCAAATCACATGATCCAAGGGCTTAGATATGATGTGATAATGGGATTGATAATCTAACGGTTCTGACAACATTCAAAGAAACACAAGAAAGCGTGGATTGTCAGCATGGACTGTGATGACCTCACCCCTCAAGCTATAAATACCCCCTCCTCACATCATGTAAACCTGTTAGATTTTAGGGTTAGATTAGGGTTAATTTTAGGAGTAGGAGTAGTGTTAATTTAGAAAGTAAATTTAGTAATTTGTATTCCTGCTTTCAAATTTATAACCTCATTTCAGTTTTTAATAAAATTCTACTTTTCATTAAATTTCCTTGCAATTTAATTTCCAATCCTTATTTACTTTTAATTCTGTTTTCAGCTTTAAAACATTCATTTCAGTTTAAACATTAGTCTATAATTTAAGTGAATGTGTGATTTAGTTTCTGTTTCAAAATTGGAATGAGAATTTGTCAATGATAGTCAAAGGGCAGCTTATTCGTTAGGCTGAGCTTAATTTGAAGGTGTGGGTGATAGTCTAGACTGAGTAATGGAAGCAGCTAGCCTATCTAAAGATAGACTGTGTGGGAAGCCTCTCTGTTTGGCTGAGAGGTGATTGTAAGTTCTCGTTTTAATATCCATAGCTTTGAATTGAATTTTTAGAATCATCTAGTGTAGTACTGAGTTTTGTTAATTGTTACTGTTTCATTGAGTTTTAGCTTTATACTAGTAGATCTGCCTTTATCTGATTCATATATGCTCTTATATTGTTCATTATAGATTGGTTATTGTATTACTGTGGTATTGTTTGATCTGAGATCTTAGTTTCTGGTTTATTTTAGTTTGTTTGAGCATGCTATCAGCTTATTTAGTGGTAATTGTTAGTTTATATTAATAGTTGGAGTATAAATTGTTGCTTCAAGGGTGTTTGGATCAAGTTTAATCTAAGTGAACTTGATATTTGATTGCTCATTTCTCTGCATCAGTAGTATACATTAGGCTTATAGAAGTTAATTCAGGCATAAAATAGGTAGTAAGTTAGCAAAAAGTCAATAAGCACTATAAGCTTCATGTATGTGAATTGTAGCAGCTGCCATTTTGAATTGTGATAGAACTTAAATGCATTAAGGTTAGTTAACTATTAAATTAGTTTAAAATCACATTTAGGATCAGATTCAGTAGTTAGAAACTCACATTAGTCAAACTAGGATTGCATCATAAAAAGTCAAAGTTGATAAGTATCTGTCTCCAACAACATCTGATGTAGGTTCATTTAGGGGTATCAAATAAGTTTTAAATTTTTTGGATCTTGTTTCTGGAGTTAGTTTGTAGTATAATCTTTAACATATATCACTTTCAATCATTTCCAAAAGGCTGGAGGTCCTTTTTTACCTTAGGTAGAACCGGAAGCAGCCTCTCTACCTTGGGTAGGGGTAAGGCTGTCTACATCTCAACCTCCCCCATACACCGTGGAAGACGGTATTGGGACCCATAACCCGTGGAAGACGGTATTGGGAGTTACTTTACTTTACTTTACTTTACTTTCAATCATTTCCAACATCATTTGCATAGTAAAATTAAACCTGCAAATCAGCACTGTTCACAAAAGTTAAACAGATTAGTTTTTAAACACATATATTTTGGGCTCAATCTAGGTAGCAATTAGACTTAGAATTTCGGGATTTTGGTGTTTTTGAGCAGCTGGTAGTTATAGGATTCAAAAGATACTTTCATTTTGGTCAAATCAGCTTATTAGTATACCTGAACTTAGGCTTGAATTAGGGTGTGTAACCTGCTTTTTCTGTCCTTAGTCTAAATCTGCCAAAGTGCTTATCAGCCTATCCCAAGTGCTTCTTTGAGTCAAATTAAGTTGCTAAGTGCTTTAATTAGTTGTGTGGACCTGTTGTGAGAGTTGTGTGTTCATTGGTGTGCAACTGCTTATCCTTATTGCTTATTAGAACTGCTTATCGGTTTATATCGGTGCTTCTGTGGTCCATTTGAGCTTATCCCTGTTCATTTGAGTTCATTTGTGTAAAAGAAACCTTTGGTCAAAGTTTAAGTCAAATTTGGTCAAGAGTGCTTATTAATAAGCAGTCTTTTAGCATTAAGCTCTTTTCAAGCTTATTTTCCAGTTTTAAAATTTTTCTTAGATTTAGAATATTATTTTAGAATTTTCCTGAATTTTTTAGATTTTTTTTGCTATTTTTCTTATTAAATTTTAGTTTTTAATCAATTTTAAATACATTTTAATTACCAAAAAATCCAAAAAAATCAGAAAAATCCTAGAAAAATCCAAAAGTATTTTTTAAATTTATTTTCATTTATTTTAGAATTTTAAAAATTTATTTTGCATTTTTCCAATTTATTTTGAATTTATTTTGAATTTTTAATTAGATTTAATAGTTTTTAATTCTCAAAAATTACACATAAAGCCAAAAAAAAAATTGTTTTTAGTTTTAAAATTACTTTTTACTTATTTTATAATTTTCAAAATTTATTTTACATTTTTCTCACCTTATTTGCATTTTCTTTTAATTATTAATTAGATTAATTAGTTTTTAATTCATAAAAAGTAAATAAAAAGTCAAAAAAATATTTTTCTTTTTCTTAAAATTCTCTTTTATCATTTTTAACTTTTCAAAATCATTTTCAAGTCCGTAGGAGTAGTGTAGCTTAAAATTCGTGTTTTATTTCGTACGTTAACGTTTAATTTACATTTAAGCTTACGGTTTCGATTTTACGTTACGTTTTAAGTTTGGTTATTCGATTTACGTGCTTAGTTGGTTATTTATGTTTCATTTTCATATTTCTTAGTATGATCTTATCAAAATCACTTTTTACCACTTTCACGACACGTTTCACGATTCGGGAATTCGAAATTCCATCCACACCTTCGTTGGGACACGACCCGGGAAAATACTTTCCTAAGCATTTCTTCGGAAAAACAAACCTATACTAAAAACGATTGAATCAGTATGTGTCACTGAGTTGCGTGTATGTCAACTCGAGGAGTTAGTTCTTCAGCTTTGATGCTATGTTGGTCAATATATGGTCATTATGTTGAAGTTCTTCTATTCCATTACTTCAATGTTCTGAATTACTTTGATTGCATTACATATATAATTTACATCTGAACGTATTATATCAGTAAAAAAAATCACAAATATTTGATTTTTAATGTATAAAAACATTATAGATTATTATCACTTATCAATGGCAATGACGAGAGTGGGAGATCAAAGATCAATATAGCCAACTATGCCAAAAGAAGGTCGAAGGACATGCACGGAAAGGCGGCAAACCCCGATCACTTGAGCAGCTAATTCTTCGCTAGGGCTAGGGATTATGATCAGCATAAAGGTGCTTTGTAACAGTTGACAAACTTCCAAATTAAATGTAATATCTTTTAGGATATTGGCATGGGTGTATTCGGCAACACTAGCTAGAGCTTATATGTGCTCAGTCTTATATGAACATTAGCTTATGAAAGATGGAGCTCATGACAGTAAGTGAAAACCCGTTATGGCCTAGTACATCATCCCTAGCTACCACTGAGTCCTCAACCAAAATTTGCACAAAATGTTTGCGTGCACGACCTTTTTTTTTCTTTTTTTTTTTTTTTTTTTTTTTTTTTTGGTGTGTGAATATGTTTTGGGGTATAATGTATGTTTAAGTAGGGTATGTTTTAATGATGAAGAGAAAAGGTATTATTTATTGTAATTTGACTCATTAAAAGCTCAAGCCTTTTCTAGTAGCTATTTTGTAAGTGCTTGTGCTTTTGACTTCAATAAGCTTTTAATAACTTTTGTAAGTTTGTGTGGTACAATTAAACGTTCTTTTATAAGTTAGTTTCGTTTAAAAACTCACACTCTTATATGCCTTTGAGTTCTCATGCACACACACCAACTACTATTCGTTGTTGGACATGAAAAAAAAAAAAAAAAATCTATCACAAACTGCACACAACTATAGATGACAAACCCAGAAGGTTGATCGAACTATAGTCAGGTTGTTTAAGGTAGATTGAGGGGCAATTTTAGTGAAAACCGATTTAGGAGTGTAAGGGTATAGAGAATCTCCAATTTCGCCAAAGAGAGGGGAGGGTTTATTTCTTAACTAATTCAATCGACATGTGCTTTTATTATTATTATTGTTATTATTATTATTATTTTCTTTTTTGGTGTTTATAATTTAATCTAAAAATGTTTTTTCTCTGCATCTTTGGTAGGTTACTTCCATTTAGTATGTTAGATGCCTTTTCGTATTTTTTTCTTGGTAATTATAATCAATTTCTAGATGATTTTACCCTACATCTCCGATGATGGCTGTTATTTGATTTCTGTATTCATAAATATATGATCGCCATTAAATACTAAATTGCTCAATGTCTTTGGTTGTTTAACTTTTAAAAGTATATGCCCTTTGAAGATTTATTATTTTGATTATGGCCGGTTTCTCTAGGTTAACAACTTCACTTGAATTTGTAAAACCCATCAGAGTACTTGATGGTAAAATTTAGATGTGTCAAGATGAAACAAACTTCTTTTAAAAACGGAAATATAGCGTCGGAACTTAATTTATTACTGTAATACATTTATTTTATTTTCTTCAAGTTTTATATACCGTCATCATTTTGTAATGGATTCCGCCACGCCCGAGACATACAACCGTTGGCTTGTTGACCTTTTAGCCTCTACTGTATAGGGAACGTGCACGTTAGATTTGATCTTGAGTCCGCCACTGAGAACACACCATAACTACCATTATTTTCTAAATTCTAACACATGTACTTAAATATCATCTTTAGCTATGATACTAACCTAAAAATGCCTGACTTGAATAATAATTCGTCATACATGGTGTTGTGTATTCATCTTTCCAGAAAAATTAAATCACTTACACTGTTCAATCATAACTCTATTTAATTTCAAACGCATTGCATCACATTGCAGAAGGTGCATAGAAATTGGATGAGTTACAATCAAGTTATACGGGACAGGTAATTAACAAAAAATGAACTATCTAAAAGTCGTTAAGTAGAGGTTTAGGGGCAAGTTGAAGTCCTGCCCATATAATGTTGTCATAAAGCACACACCTTTGACCTTGAAAGTTGAAACCATCGATTTACGTAATATTCCTTGGATTATTCGATTGACTTTCTAAACACGTAAAGAGTGTGACGCCAGCCCTAATACTTTCAGAATCAGTATTCTCAACTCCAAAATAATAGCAGTTTGTCTATTAATAAAACCTTACGACTTTTATAAGCAGCTTATGTATTTAATCTTCCAAGCAGTCATTTACTCTTTACAGTTTAATTTATGTTAGAAAGATAACAAAGTAGCATAGGTAACTACAAGTCCATTGAAAGGGTATCAGACATAACAGTAAAGTATCAACTAATTGTAGTTGTTTGAATAAAATTCTAAGCTCATAATAGGACATCCTACAAGAATTTTGTAGGGTTCATGAAGGTGCTATTGATCTTTTTGGCATGGAGACTCTAGGATATAAACACATACGACTTTATTTTGTACAGTAATAAATTACTTCTTTTATCTAATTTATAATTTGTGTCACCCAAATATCTGCACCAACCCATTTTGTTAAGGAATATGCTTTTTCCAAAGTCAACTCTCGAAGCTTTCCATTTTGTCTTTAAATAACCACGAACATTCCATGTTTATAAGCACACCTACAGCTAGCTTACACTTTCATAGCTTATCACATTCTCCTCTTTCTCACCTAAAAACTTGGAGATTAAAAAAAAGAAAAAACAGCAATGCCTTCCTCAGCCGCCAGGACATTCGCTTTACCGGTGGATTCAGAAAACAAAGCCACGGAGATGAAAATATTCTCAGTAGCACAACCTCACATGAGAGCTTTCCATCTTTCATGGCTCTCCTTTTGCACTTGTGTTATCTCCACGTTTGCCGCGGCCCCTCTCGTTCCAATCATACGTGACAACCTTAACCTTACTCGTTCCGACATATCCAATGCTGGAATTGCATCCGTATCTGGCAGCATCCTATCACGCCTACTGATGGGAGTGCTTTGCGACCTAATCGGTCCGAGGTATGCAATAGACTAATAGCGATACCAGGGTTTCTTTTCTCATAAAGTTCCTAGTTTTGATCTTATTTTTTCTGTCAAAAAATATTACTTGGATATATCTCTGTCTCTTACATGTAGATCCGCTTATGCAGGTATGGTTGTGCAGCGATCAACTTGCTGACTGCCCCTGTCGTGTTCAGTTTTTCGTTTGTGGCAGACGCTGGTGGTTATGTTGCATGTAGGTTCATGATCGGGTTTTCATTAGCAACATTCGTGTCATGCCAGTACTGGACGAGTGTGATGTTTAATGGAAAGATAATTGGGGTGGTGAACGGGTTGTCCGCAGGATGGGGCGATTTAGGAGGTGGGGTTACTCAGCTATTGATGCCAGTGCTCTTCCATTTCATAACCAGATGTTGAAAACAACACCGTTTATGGCTTGGAGGATTGCGTTTTTTGTTCCTGGATGGTTCCATTTGATAGTTGGGGCTCTTGTTTTAGTTAAGGGCCAAGACTTGCCTGATGGCAACTTTGCCGAAATTCGTAAGGACGGACATACTTCAAAGGATAAATTCTCCAAGGTAACCAATATAATCATAGAAACTTAGTTATACGAATATCTATATGTGCACATGCATCATACTCATACCTGTCTAAAAAGACTTGTTGTATGGACACTAATATAAATCCACCCAATCATAGAAATACAAAGAATATAACAAAGTTACAGAGACATCATAATTGGTTGAATTTAAGTCAATGGTCAAATAACAAAGATCTAATTTGAATACTATCATATTCATAATGTTCACATTTTGAGGTGGATCTAAGTTTAATCTAATTTGCATTCTACAATATGATTTGAAATATATAATTTGAACGTCATAGTTATTTAATATATTTGCAGGTTTACCGAAATGCTATAACAAATTACAGGACATGGGTCTTTGTGTTGATATATGGATATTCAATGGGAGTGCAATTGTGCTTGAACAATGTTACAGTATATCTGAATACTTCTATGATAGGTAGCGAAACAATCTTGGCTTTCCATTATATAATATCGCAAATTCTATTTGAAATGTTAATGATCGATTTACTTTTCTGATGACCTATAGATTTAGTTTAAAGCTTCACACGGCAGGAATAGTTGCAGCCAGTTTTGGGGTAGCTAACTTTGTAACCCGTCCATTCGGTGGCTACGTATCTGACCTATCAGCTCGTAAATTCGGAATGAGGGGAAGGTTATGGACATTATGGATCGCACAAACCCTAGGTGGAGTTTTCTGCATCTGGTTAGGCCTTGCCAATTCTCTACCCCTCGCGATATTGTCAATGATGCTAATGGCTGCAGGTGCACAAGCCGCATGTGGGGCGACTTACGGGATCATTCCGTTTGTTTCTCGACGTTCTCTTGGCATTGTATCTGGTTTGACTGGGGCTGGTGGCAATGTTGGTGGTGGTTTGACTCAACTGCTTTTTTTCTCCGGTACTAGGTTTTCTACGGCATCAGGGTTAATGTGGATGGGTGTGTTGACAGTAGTTATAACGATGTCGGTGGCTTTTATCCACTTCCCGCAATGGGGAAGCATGTTTTTACCGGCAACAAAGAATGAAAAATACAATGAGGAGTACTATTATAGTATGGAGTATAGCGAGGAGGAGAGAGAGATGGGTTTACACGTTGGAAGTATGAAGTTTGCCGAGAACAGCCGGGCAGAGCGTGGGCGGAGATTGGTGGTTGCTATCAGTGAAACGCCTTCGAATACAACTCCAAACCTCCAAGTTTAAAGGGATATGATATCGCTTTGTATACCACGATGAGGTTTTTCTGACAATTTTACCCTCACATCAGTCACAAATATTAAAGTTTAAAAATTAGATGGTAAAATACAGTGAAATGTATTTTTCGTGTGTTGGTAAATTGTCTATAAAAATTTATCGTTGTATACAATAATCACTGTTGATGGTGTATAGATCTAGAATTCAATAAAAGTTTTGTAAACTATTATCTTTTGATATGCTAAAAATTAGGGATGAGCACGGTACCGGTACCGTACCGAATTGGAGGTACCGAATTTTTCCCGAGCATAAATTAGGGTACCGGTACCGTACCGAACGGGATTTGGGAATCGGTACCGGTACCGGTACCGGGAAATCGGGATTTTCCCCTTTTTTTTCGGGAATTTCCCGATTTGGTACCGGTACCGTACCGAATTAGTGGTACCGAATTTTTCCCGAACTTATTTCGTAGTACCGGTACCGTACCGTATTTCGGGATCGGTACCGTTTCGGTACGGTACCGGTACGGTTCCGGTTCGGTTCCGGTATTCGGTACGAAATGCTCATCCCTACTAAAAATAAAAGAAAGAAAAAAAATGGTTTATTAATAGTTTTATATTGGAATAGCTTTCAGAGTTCCAAAGTGTGGAGTGGTTTGATCTATGAAGAGTTAGAATGGCTTTCTAAGTTAAAGAAATTATCATGATGGGTTGCTCGTTTAATAAGATGGAATGCATTTGTTGGCATGGAATGGTTTTTGCTACCCTATAATTTCGGGCATCCTAGGAGAGTTTGAAACATATATCATAAAACACCAATATCATCACAACAACTCTCACCACAAATTAAAAATAACTAAATTTTTGTTTTTTTAATGATTCTGATATGAGAGACTTCTAGAGTTTAAGTTTCCAGAGTATTCGTAATACTACTATTTTTTTGTACCAAATTATGTGATGGTTTGTTAATTTCCAAACTTAATGAAAACAATTATTTGAATGATATTTTGTATCACATTAGTTTTTTATTTTTCTATCAAAATAGATTAGTGAGCAAGTTTTTTGCTAGAGTGTAGACGTATATCTCGAACATATTGGTGCCAAAGCTTTTTAAAATTTATGTCAGGTTAAATAGTTTACTACGAGTACCATTTTTATAGAACACTCATGGCATGCATGAAGACACAATTTTAATCTTAGTCCCGTTGTTCGGTTTTCGACGCTGAAATGTAAATTCTTAATTTACACCAAATGTTTTTTTTGGTAAAAGGTCAAAAACCCGATAAATATATTACTTCAAAAAACGTAAATGATATGAGTGAATCTTATATCTCAGCCCGTTATATAGACGTAAAAACTTGCATAACAAAATTTCTATTCTCTAAACAAGAAAATAAACCAACACTCAAAAGATAACTTTAGACTCCAATGAGGACAAAATTATTTTCTACCAAGACTTTGGAGCTTGATACCACACGCGTCATATAAAGCATCCAAATTCTCTGAAAGATCGTAGACCTGATCCGCATAGTTATAATAATCATCTTTACGATCACGACCACCACCAAATAGGTTCATGGACTCATCAAAGGTGTTCATAACCTCGTCTTCATCACTGTCGGAATCAACAATATCTCCCACCTTAGGGAATTGGTTAAACCTCTTAGTAGAAGAAGTACACGGAGAATCCTTATTATTACTTGGTTAATCAACCTTTTTAATAAGATGACCATCATCATCCACAAGAGTAGTTTTCCCATCAATAAGTAGTTTTTCAAGCACCCTAATTTTCTCAACTATAGGAGTAGAACCAACCTCTTTAGTTCCCATTGAATTACTCAAAAGCGGTTCTTATGATGCATTACCAAATGTCTTATCATATACTTTCAAAAAAAAAATATGGCTACCAAAAGTACACAATCATATACAGTAAAAAAAAAAACGTTAATTAACCTTCATACGTGATCAAATAAGCAATTTTTTTTTTATTGTGTTTGACCTCTAAAGTCAGTTTATATTATTAAATCTTTGGGCAAAATGAAATTTCGTCCCTAAAGTTTGCGATTTTCACACTGGCCACTGAAACCAAATTGTATCTCGTATGTCCCTAAAGTCTTCTTTTTGTTGCTAACTAGCCATTATGGCTAATACTCATTACTTTTACTATTAAGTTTCATCCACGTGAGGGCATATTTGTCATTTCGTTGTTCCCACATAGCCCACTTGCATTCCACTTCCCAATAAACCCTAATACTTTGGGACGAACTTTGCAATGAAACTTTGCTCTATATAATTGGCACCACACATTCTAGTCAAAGCTAATGTTCTGATAAAAAAACACACATACATATACAAAGAAACACTACCAGCATGGTGATTTGTGAATGTGGGAAAACTGACAAAATCAAAACATCTGAGACTAACAGGAACCAAGTAAAAGGTTCTACTACTGCAGTCGATGTGATTCATGGTCTCTTGAAGGCCAGGAATGAGCTGGACTATGACTTGGAGGAGCAGGTGTTGTTGTTGGGGGAGAAGGATACGCCGGTGAAGAAGCTTAAGAAGGTGCTTGTTTTAACTTGGATTTTGGTGGCCGTCGTGTTTAAGTAAATTTAGTTTGTAATGAAGGTGTGGTGTTGTCTTCCTGGTATCTCTAATGTGAGGGAATAAGGTCATCCCTAATTATATTGACCATTTTATATTAATAAAAAATTATGTTAATACTTTAATAGTACTAGTTGGATCCTTGTTTTTGGTTTTTGTTACTAAAAATCGACAACATAGTTGGTATGAAATGTTGATGATGTTGTTTTTGGTTTATGGGAAACATTAAACTGGTATGGAATGTTGTTTCATGTGAATGAGTCCATGATATCTTTGTAAATTGTCCATGATTGACTCTTAACAGTCAAACACATATTTCATTTGCATCATATAAGACTATGTATCAATTAAGGTTGCATTTGTGAAACCACAAAAACCTTTTTCAAACAAAAAAAAAAAAAAAAAAAAAAAAAAAAAAAAAAAGAAAAAGAAGCATAAATCACAATAACAAATGATTACAACTGCCAAAATTTGCCCATTATTATAGGCTTCTATAACTTATGATACTCCAATTGTCTTAATACCATAACTATATTGTCTTCAACACATGAACATGCATAAATAAATTGTCTTAAACATACAAATAGATGACCATTACATAAAAGTCAACATTGCTTTTGTTATTGCACCATCAAACTAGAGTTAATTCATTGGCTATTTTCCCTTCCTGCATGCTCGCTTCTTCCTTTGACTTCCATGATCCTTTCTTGCTTGTGATTCCACTGGCTGACTTGCTCTTCCTGATACCTAAGTTTCCACCTCATTTGTTACACCTTCCTTTTTTGCTCCCTTATTCTTATTGCTCTCTTAGACATGTATCTTATTGCTCTCTTAGATCTGTACAGCTTCTCATAATACGGCCATTTCCACCACACTTACCACAAGAGATTGTAATGCCCTTCATTGACATCTTCCCACCATTCACCATCATCTTCATAGTTTTTCAGGCTTTTCATCCTTGTGAAGTATTCTTCTATTCCTTGGTCTACTTATGGCAACACGGTAGTTAGGGGCAATAACAAGCTAGGGATCTTGCATTTTAGCCAACACGTGCTACCACTAACAGGTTTAACCATATATTGATACATCTCCCTCTATGTGGTTAAAAAATAATATTGATCACCTAATCCTCTAGTATCTCAACCTCCTTGCCAAAGGTTGACATGTTGTAAAGTGTCGAAACAACATGTTTGCAGGGCATGCCAGTTAGCTACCATCTCTTACATGTACACCTCCTAAGACTTATGTACACAACACATTATTCATTCTAAGGTCCCTTGCAATTGTATGCGTCACCCCTTCAAAAAATGGAGTTGCTTTACTTGTGGAAGCTTGAGTTTCACTATCAGCATTATTTCCATCCTTCCTAGTTTGGTTGGAATCATTCCATTATAACAACAATAATTTCCCCTCCTTGACAGTATGAGTAGAAACCTCATTTCCAGCAATTGTTTCAACCTCATTATCCTCTACAATTTCATCAATAACCATATTCTAACCCTGAATCATGTGCATTATTTCTACTGAAAAAATACCATTCTCAAATAAAAATCTCAATTTCTTTATACCTAGGAACACACTTCAACAGGCTGATCACATCTTGGTCAGACATTAATGGTATCAATCCTTCATCCAAGGATTTTCCATGTATCCTAAAAGGAGAGAACAAAATCCTACCATCGTTGAAACCTAAGTCCTCTAACATTGCATAATACTTGTGTAGCAAAAACTTTTCACTGTCAACTAAATCATACTCATCTATTTCTGCAAAACAATATCTCTTATCTAGTGGTGAGGTAAAATCTCCAATGTGATGGATTTTTGGCGTAAATGGGTTCTGATATGATTCTGTGTAAAAAAATTGTAGGAACGTAAATCTATCAAATTTATCACACATATAGAAGCAAAGATGAAGAAGAGATGGTGACTTGAATGGATATATGTGGCGTTGGAATATGAGAGACAAGAGAGAAAGATGAGAACTTTTATTAAAGAAAAACACGCACAATGCACACTCAACCACACACCTCAAATGAGCCTTTGAGGTGTTTATATAGTAAGATACATGAGATGCCCTAAGGCTTTCTATGGGCTTGGGGATGGATTGGGCTTTTTACATACATATCTTCTTAACATAAATGGACTAGCTTAATATAAATATTAACCTATTAGCTTAGCCCAAACCATAAGCCCATTGACTATTCTATCTTAATCTATGACCCATTACAAAGTTACACGTATGAGAATGACCATCACTTTCTAATATAATTTTTAATGCTAACAATCTCCCCCTAAGGGGTGGTCATTCGAATGATGCTCCACATGATTAGGTCTTCTATGTTCTTAGTTGTTGATGATTGTGTGTCGTAGTAGAATAGTCATTAGTCTTTGTTCCTTCATGCTTTGTGATCTTTGATAATTAACTTTTCATCGTTCTTTGTTCTTTTGTGATGTGGAGTGATCTGCCTTTCGTCACTTCTCCATCTGTGGTGGTTGTTCGCCATTCCAACATGCTCATACATCTTCGGTCTTTGTGATACATGCATTTGTAGTTCCCGTTCTTTCACACAGATCTTTGTCACTTTACTTCTGTAGACTCTTTCACATTGCGTAGAATCTTTCTTTGAACCTTTCTTTGCTTTGATCTTTGTGAGAACTTTCCATTAACTTCGAGATGCATGTATGAGCATGTGGAATCTGTCGCCATGGAGGTGATATGTAGCTGCAGGTAAACAGTTAGCAATAAAACAACCGATACTTACAGATATGTGATTAAGGCAAAAGCAATCAACTAAAGTCAACCATGGATGTGGTCAATATAGTCAAACTCCTTAGGCTCAATGCTCCGTGGAAGTATAGGGGTTTTCTCGGGTCGTTATGTCCCGACGAGGTGTGATGGTAATCAAAACGGGTTTGTGATCGGGTGAATTTAGACAGGAAAGGGGTAATGAAGGTTTTGAATGATTGCGCTAAGGAAATACGAATGAGAACGATTTAAACAATCTATATTACCAATAACGTGAAACCTAGTTAACCTAAAACATAATCTAAAAACTTAAAATCAGAGTTTGCTTATAAATAAGCAGAAAAATAAGCCAAAAGGGCTTAAACAGAAGCTATCACTTTTTTATGTTTTGGTTTTTCTTTATTTTACAAACTACTTTTACTAACGTAATCTAAATTTAAAAAAACGTAAAAATTATTTAAATAAAACGCGAGTGTGCAAAATAAAACGTGAATTTTATGCTACACTAATCCTACAGGTGTAAGAATTATATTTTTACGAACCTAATGATAAAAGAAAATTTAGAAAAAATAAAATTATTTTTTGACTTTTTAATTATTTATTATTAATTAAAAACTAATTAAACTTAATTAAACTAATTAAACTAATTTAATTATAATAAAAACTAAATGAAAAGTTAAAATTATAAAACTTTTTCTAAAAATACATTAAAGTGACAGAAACTTAACAAAAATATAAAAAATCCTAAGTTCTAATAAATAAGCTATTTTTATAATTAATTAGTTATTATTATTTAAATCCTAATTTAAACTATTTTAATTATATTAAATACTAAACTAATTCCTAAAATTATGAAATTTTTTATATAAATACTAAATACTAGCAGAATGTTAAGAAAAATATAAAAAGTCCTAGTCACTTATTAATAAGCTGCAAATAAGCTAAAACAACCCAAATAAGCTTAACCACTACACACTATATTAAGTATTAGTTTTGGTGGGATATGAATGAGAAAAGATCCAAGGGCGACTGGTTTACAGGTACACCCTTAGCATCCTATAAGGGGGGAGGTCTCAGGTTCGACCCCTGCCTCTCCCCTTTTTGCCAAACATTTTTTTTTTCAATTTTTATTTTACAACCTAATTAAATACATGACAATAAGCAAAACATAAAACTATAACTACTTCTAAAAAGCAATGAATAAGCAGTTGCAGGACTAAAAGATGAGCAGTTCACTAATAAGGTTTAAAAGGAAATTTTGAAAACTGAAAAGCTAAAAAAAAGGGACCACTAAGCTAACTAAAGGTTCAAATAAGCTAAGGGGACCTAAGGGAGACCTAATAAGTTGGAACAATAAGGAAAACACAAGGAATAAGCTAAAAAGCACACAATAAGCAAAACCAAAACACCTGTCCAAACAGGTCTGATGAGACAAGGTTGCAGGCTTGATTTAAGCTTGTTCAATAAGCTGAGAAGCCAAGTGAGCTCGGAACCAACAAGCCTGGTATGTGAGATTTCGAAAAAGTCCAAAACCATAAGCTGGGACCCACAATTGAGCTTTAGAGAGCTTATGGAAAAGGGCTTGTGAACACTGGTGAATCAGTGTATGCATTGGGATGGGACAAAGTATAAGCTACTTTCCAGCTTATCAAATAGGCTGGAAAGTGGGAGATGAGCCTTGATCCTAGAAGACTGGTGTATGGGCTTTTCAATGAACCCAAAAGCTCAAGCTGAGCTTGGCTAATGAACAAGTTAGGGGCTTGGGAAATTGCTCAATAAGCCACAGATGTTGATAAACACAAGGTAAAGCACAACAACTCAAAAGCTCATTTTGAAAGCTATAAGCTAAAAATAAGGACTGACTAAGCTACTAAGGACTTAAGGCAACCTAAATAATCTAAAATAAGCCAAATGAAAAAGAACTAAGTAAGTTAAAAAGCTGACAAGAGCATAAAAGCAACAATGAGGTGCTTGAAAACCAAGCAGTCAAATTCGCTCACTACAAGCTGGTGCACAAGCTTATCTACTAAAAGCTAAGTTCTGGAACTCATGAAACCATAAAATTGGGATAGCAATCATCACATAAACAAACTCACAGACCAAAAGGGGCTTGAATGGGCATAAAAGTGAGCTTGTGAAACAAGCTCATTAAACTGGTGCAGGGGAGCTTTCATGAAATCAGGCACCAAAGAGGACCAAATAAGCAATTAAAAAAAAATCTAAAAAAAATGTAAAAAATAGTTCAACACAGATGAGCTTCTAAATATATATTATTCCAAAGATTCAGATCCAAGGGATAAAAAACTAGATCATGAAAAATCCCACAACTTTTGCAAAAATTGCCCAAGTGTGCAATTTGACTTTTTCCTTTTTCTTATCATGAGTTGACTAATATGGATTTTGATCCATCCTAGCTATCTGAAAATGATGTTTTAGGCCATAATGAAACTACATTAAGCTGTATCAACAACTAATATAGAGATTTGGTGAGAATTTGAATTCAAAATCCTTAACAGTGGATGAATCAATGAGACTAAACCTTATGTTTTACTTTTTAAAAAACAACACTTATTTCTTATGACTGAGATGACCTATTAGCACCTAAAGAGACATGTTCAAACCAAAAAGACAACACATAAAACAGATTTCACCACCAAGACAGACTTAAGCCAAACACTCCTTATACTTGTGATTACTCTACAACTTTGGATTTTAATACTTATTCTACTGATTTTATTATTGCAACACTTCACATAATCACTAATAAAGTTAATTAAACCTAAAGAAACCACTAATAACAGCAAAAGTATAGAAACACATATTATACTACTTATGTAAGTTAAAATGAAAACCAAAACAACAAAGGATTTCAATGAGCAGATTCAACTTGTTAAGCTATAAATAAGCTAGATAATACTAATTAAGCATAAGAAAAACATAAATTAACAGTAGAAAGCTAAGCTACAATGAACTTGTAAAAATATAACTATTACTTACTAAGGAAATCCAAGCACAAAGCAATAACCCAAGGACCAATAACCAATCTTACACCTCCCCTGAGGCACTAAACCATGTCCTTCCACATTTCAACATGCTCCAATGCTTGGTTCCTCCTTCACACTGATTTTTCTATTTTATAGCTATTTTTTTGTATTTTTGAGTAATTTATATAAACTGAACTAAACTGATTGGCAATGCTTGGAATCTTGATAAAGCTTTTAAATGAACATGAAAGAGCTTAAAGGAATACTGAAAACAACATTTAACAAATCTAAAGTGAAGTTGTCAATTTCACTCTAAATGGCCAAAACTGAATTCAACAAGGAGAACTTGGAATTAATGCTTAAAACTTGTTTTTATTACATTGAATTAACTGAAATTACATTAGAAAAACAAGGATAATTACTGGAAGTGTAAAACTACACTAATAGGATTTTAAAGACTAAATTACAACTACTAATTAACTAACTCCTGCTGCTTCCCTTTTTCTTCTCTTTTATAGTGACCATTTAGGGTTCTTTGGACCCACTTGAGCTTTCTCAGCAGTATTTGGGACCATTGATTTGCTAGAATTCATCCTGGCCCTTTAAATGGTTTTTGGCGAGAAATTGAGAGATATTGCAATTGGGTCTGATAACGTGTGTAGGGGAGTGGGATTTGGACTAGGGTGTTTGGATGGGATAGGGGTAATGATGGAGGAGGGGGGAAGTGGGTGGTGATGATGAGGAGTAGCAGAGGTGTTGCAGGGTCACGGGGTGTATTTGGAGGAGGTTGAGTCAAATGTCAAACCTGACCATTTGAAATAATACAAAAAAGGGGGTACGCTGTTTGGTGTGGTGGGCTTGGGGGGATTGGGCCAAAGGTGTATTTTATTATTGGATTTGGATTGGTTTGGGTAATAATAAAAACAAGGGCCCGTTTGGATTGGAATTATAACAAGGACCATAAATGCAATTTTCTGAAATTGAGGGGCCATTTCTGCCAAATTCCAAAAGTTGATATAAGGACCATAATTGACATATGTTAATTGTACAAGGGCAAATTTTGATAATTTTTTTACATTTCAAAACTCCAGGGACCGTTTTTGTACTTTTCCAAACTGCAGGGACCAATTGTGTAATTTTCTCAAACTTTTCACCCAAGGACTTGATTTGATAATTTTTGACTTAAGAAAACCTTGGGTTGACTTTTCTTTCGTTTTAAACCTTCAGGGACTAGTTTTGTCAATTTTTGAAACTTGAGGGACTGAAACTGCCAATTATGCAAACTTTGTTCGTTTTTCATTTGTTTTTAAACATTTTGCATCTAAAACATATAAAACACACTTTTGGGATAATTTCTGTATTTTGATGCATTTCTGAGTGTATTTGGATGTTTTAGCAGTTCAGATACGATAAAAATGATGAGTATTTGCACACTCATCAATCCCCCACACTAAACTATTGCTAGTCCCTAGCAATCTTTTTGAGAAAAATTAATGGATTTGAAACTCTTTACCAAAAGCCATCACTTCTGGAGTAGCCAAATGTATCAGTTCAAGTAAGAACTATGGTCCACTTGATAACCATGTGATTTTAAGCAAACCACCAGCTGTCAACGGATTTGATTTGTCTTTACCAAAAGCCGTTTGCTTCTGGACTAGCCAACTCTTGATGGAATAGTCAACATCTTGGTGAGCTGATTACCAATTATGGTTTTTCCACTGCCTTTACCACAAGCCATAATCTTGCGGGCTAGCCAACTCATTCACTTTTTTGGATATGGCAAGTTGATTTACCATACAATTTTGGGCAAATTGCAAGCCATCAACGGATTTGAGATATCTTTACCAAGAGCCGTTTGCTCCTGGATTAGCCAATCCTTTTGTCGTTTAGACATGACGGACTGATAACCACAAAAATTTTGAAGCACAAGTGAAAAAATTTTAAAATTTTTTAAGATTTTGGCTAGAAACGGGGGTACTAGATAGTAAAATGTGATAAAATTCGCTAGAATTCCCCCCACACTTAGAATGAATATTGTCCTCAATATTCAAAGTCCCGGCTATTATGCCGATTCTTGGAACGTAAAAGGGCAACATTACCATCTAAATGTGGAAACACCATTTTTTCACTTTATTGGTAACCATAGCATGGGTAACTCCCCCACACTTAGGGTGAAAACCCTATAAGCATGCTACTGTTTTTGTTTACTGAGTCGCTAGCTTGACTCGACCCCGAATTCATTGGTTCTTGGGGAAGCATGATGTGGAAGAAACAATCTCCATCGGACTTTCATTCAAGATGTTTGGACAAACATTTGAAGCACGTGAAAGTTCCACACCGATGAGATATAATCCTGGCTCAAGAAAATGGTAAATGAAAATGCCGGGATCAAAGATAATGTCTTCATTCCCGAAGGAGTGAAGAACAGGAGAATTCACCCTATAGGTGAAGAAAAGGAAGAAAACCATGATGAAAATCATGATTAGATTTTCTTCCTCGAGATCAGGCTCAGTAGCCTGAATTTGGATTTCAAGGGTTAAGCTCAAGAACATCCCGAGAGGGTGGGTGGGAATTTGCAAATCCTCATGATTGAGTGCATCTCCCCCGGGCTATCAAACTCCGGAGGAGTCATGATATGAGTGATTTCACCGGAGAACTCCTCATGAAGAGAATTATTCACATGATGTGAATTTGTGAACTCTTGTTCCATTGTGGACTCATCACAATCCTCATTCTGAATATCAAAGAATGGATTATCAGAAATCAAAGTGAATTCAGAATCAAATTCAAAAAGAGGATTAGTGAGAGTAGTTTTGAAAGTTTTGGGAACAAAGAGATTAACATTCTCTATTGGACTGTTGGGATCAGAAGTGAGTGACGGATCATGATATAGGAGACTTTCAATTTCTCCTAGATCGGCTTCACAATCAAAGAGATCATCATCACTTCCAGAATGAAGTGGATTGATGTGAGTGAGTTCATCAGTGAACTCCTCAAGAAGAGGATCAACATCAGAATGTGGAATTGATGCCTCAACATACTCAATGTCTCCATGAAATGTACAATCATCATTAAAATCGGAAAAAGTCTCAAAATGATCTTTTGGACACTCAAGAGGGGAAGGTAAATCATACACATGATCAAAAGTTCCCTGTGACTCTCTTGGGATTGGGACAAGGTTTTCAGCACTAAACTTTATGAATTCGTCCGATTCCATTTCAGGAACAGTGCTAAGATACTCATCCCCCATCTTCGGAGAGTGAGTGTGAACTTCGGGTGTGATATCAATAGACTGAGGGAGTTTAGAAGTACTAGCAGTTATGGAATTTTCAAGTTCCATTTGATCAACGACTAGCGACTTCGTCACATTATTTTCTCCCTGATTTCCATGGAAGGAATCAAAACAGATGAATCTGATGAATCTTTTTGAATAATAACAATGTTATCTTCATCATCATCACTGTCATCATCGTCATCATATAGAGCAGCATAGCGAAGATTGGCACGTATTTTAGCCGCTCTTTGCTCAGCAAGTAATTCTTCCATGCTCAATTCGTTTCTAGCATCTCGTTCTTCAGCAAGTAATTCTGCCATTGATTTCTCACGAGAATCTTGAAACGATGTAGTAGCCAACCCCTCCTTAAATTTTTTAAATGCTTCAAGAACCTCATGACAAAGGTCTTGCGGGTATTGAGGAGTTGCTTGGGTCAACTGGTACTGTGGAGGTTGGTCTTGAAATGAATGGTCGTAATTGTTACAAGGAAATGGATTCCATGTTTGACAAACCGAGCTAAAGTGAGGACCTCCACAGTTTTCACAGCAGTAAAACTGATGTGGCTGTGAGTCGTATGTGCTTGAGTCATAATTGTTATCAGGAAACTGCTCATAGACAAGCGTGTTGCCCGATTGACAATCAGAACTGTAGTGTGGACCAGCACAGTACTCACAGCAGTTAAACTGTTGAGTCTGGTTTGGTGAATTGTATGGATATTGGTCGTAACCAAAATTTTGATTATTTTGACAATCAAAACCTTGGTGAGGACCTCCACAATATTCACACGAAAAGTTCGGTGTATTTTGATACGAAGCACCATTGTGATTTGGATAATATGATTCTTGCTCGTATGAATGTGATGGGTAATTGGAAAAATTTGGAGAGTCGTAGAATGAGTTCTGATTAGGATTATAAGCAAATGAATTCCTCGAACCACAAAACAAACAACTTCCGTCTCAAATATCATTACCACATTTTTCACATGTACACCAACGACATGGTAAACCAAAAAGCGGCTCACCACAACCAACACAAGGAATAAAATCCGGAGGTGGGACAAGTGGTGTGCTATTAGAGCTAGGAATTTCCACCACTTTCGTTATGGTCTCGGGTTTTTGTTCTTGATAAACGTGAAGATTGGGCAAGTCGTTCTTTTCAGTCACTGCCCTAAGCTCTGTACGTTTGCTTGACAAACTTTTAATCGTAAACCGTGAAAGGTTAGGATCAATTCTTGACGGTTTAGGAGCAATTGTGAGCTTAGATTTTTGGACAACCGTAGGTTGGACGTATTTAGCACTTCCATCGTCAGAGGGAAGTACAGGGTCCTTTGTTACCCCGGTTTCTTGTTCCATTTCCCTCACCGGAGAGGGAATAGGAATCGAAGGTCCATCATAATCAACACGACATCTCGACATTTTTGACAAGGCCATAAGTTTTTCAATTTTGCTCTCAAAGGCCCATTGTTCAAAGAAATCATCATCGAGAGATGCCATTAGAATCAATTACAATAGAAGTGAAAGAAGTTAGAATCAAAAGGATAGAGGGTAAAGGGATGAAGAATCAAAAGGGTAGGAGGGTAAAGATGGATATTTTTGGGATTTTTGATAAACATTTTATAAGAAAGAAAATCTTTTTGTATTTTTGTGTTCATTGAAAACTAATTTTAAAAAGTTTTCGGGAAATGTTTTATTTTTAAATAAGAAAATATGAATAAAGGATGGTAAATATACAATGAGTGTATATCCAGATTCACTAATCTGTAAAACCGTTTAGAATATGCGCACGACCTCCCGGCAGCGGCGCCAAAATTTGATTGAGGCAAAAGCAGAAAACTAAAGTCAACCACGGATGTGGTCAATATAATCAAACACCTTAGGCTCAATGCTCCGTTGAAGTATAGGGGTTTTCTCGGGTCGTTATGTCCCGACGAGGTGTGATGGTAATCAAAACGAGTTTGTGATCGGGTGAATTTGGACAGGAAAGGGGTAATGAAGGTTTTGAATGATTGCGCTAAGGACATACGAATGAGAACGATTTAAACAATCTATATTAACAATAACGTGAAACCTAGTTAACCTAAAACGTAATCTAAAAACATAAAATCAGAGTTTGCTTATAAATAAGCAGAAAAATAAGCCAAAAGGGCTTAAATAGAAGCTATCACTCTTTTATGTTTTGGTTTTTCTTTATTTTACAAACTACATTTACTAACGTAATCTAAATTTAAAAAAAACGTAAAAATTATTTAAATAAAACGCGAGTGCGCAAAATAAAACGTGAATTTTATGCTACACTAATCCTACGGGTGTAAGAATTATATTTTTACGAACCTAATGATAAAAGAAAATTTTAGAAAAAATAAAATTATTTTTTTGACTTTTTAATTATTTATTATTAATTAAAAACTAATTAAACATAATTAAACATAATTAAACTAATTAAACTAATTTAATTATAATAAATACTAAATGAAAAGTTAAAATTATAAAACTTTTTCTAAAAATACATTAAAGTGACAGAAACTTAACAAAAATATAAAAAATCCTAAGTTCTACTAAATAAGCTATTTTTATAATTAATTAGTTATTATTATTTAAATCCTAATTTAAACTATTTTAATTATATTAAATACTAAACTAATTCCTAAAATTATGAAATTTTTTATATAAATACTAAATACTAGCAGAATGTTAAGAAAAATATAAAAAGTCCTAGTCACTTATTAATAAGCTGCAAATAAGCTAAAACAACCCAAATAAGCTTAACCACTACACACTATATTAAGTATTAGTTTTGGTGGGATATGAATGAGAAAAGACCCACGGGCGACTGGTTTACAGGTACACCAGGTCTCAGGTTCGACCCTTGCCTCACCCCTTTTTGCCAAACATTTTTTTTTCAATTTTTATTTTACAACCTAATTAAACACATGACAATAAGCAAAACATAAAACTATAACTACTTCTAAAAAGCAATGAATAAGCAGTTGCAGGACTAAAAGATGAGCAGTTCACTAATAAGGTTTAAAAGGAAATTTTGAAAACTGAAAAGCTAAAAAAAGGGACCACTAAGCTAACTAAAGGTTCAAATAAGCTAAGGGGACCTAAGGGAGACCTAATAAGTTGGAACAATAAGGGAAACACAAGGAATAAGCTAAAAAGCACACAATAAGCAAAACCAAAACACCTGTCCAAACAGGTCTGATGAGACAAGGTTGCAGGCTTGATTTAAGCTTGTTCAATAAGCTGAGAAGCCAAGTGAGCTTGGAACCAACAAGCCTGGTATGTGAGATTTCCAAAAAGTCCAAAACCATAAGCTGGGACCCACAATTGAGCTTTAGGGAGCTTATGGAAAAGGGCTTGTGAACACTGGTGAATCAGTGTATGCATTGGGATGGGACAAAGTATAAGCTACTTTCCAGCTTATCAAATAGGCTGGAAAGTGGGAGATGAGCCTTGATCCTAGAAGACTGGTGTATGGGCTTTTCAATGAACCCAAAAGCTCAAGCTGAGCTTGGCTAATGAACAAGTTAGGGGCTTGGGAAATTGCTCAATAAGCCATATATGTTGATAAACACAAGGTTAAGCACAACAACTCAAAAGCTCATTTTGAAAGCTATAAGCTAAAAATAAGGACTGACTAAGCTACTAAGGACTTAAGGCAACCTAAATAATCTAAAATAAGCCAAATGAAAAAGAACTAAGTAAGTTAAAATGCTGACAAGAGTAGAAAAGCAACAATGAGGTGCTTGAAAACCAAGCAGTCAAATGCGCTCACTACAAGCTGGTGCACAAGCTTATCTACTAAAAGCTAAGTTCTGGAACTCATGAAACCATAAAATTGGGATAGCAATCATCACATAAACAAACTCACAGACCAAAAAGGGATTGAATGGGCATAAAAGTGAGCTTGTGAAACAAGCTCATTAAACTGGTGCAGGGGAGCTTTCATGAAATCAGGCACCAAAGAGGACCAAATAAGCAATTAAAGAAAAATCGAAAAAAAATGTAAAAAATAGTTCAACACATATGAGCTTCTAAATATATATTATTCCAAAGATTCAGATCCAAGGGATCAAAAACTAGATCATGAAAAATCCCACAACTATTGCAAAAATTGCCCAAGTGTGCAATTTGACTTTTTCCTTTTTCTTATCATGAGTTGACTAATATGGATTTTGATCCATCCTAGCTATCTGAAAATGATGTTTTAGGCCATAATGAAACTACATTAAGCTGTATCAACAACTAATATAGAGATTTGGTGAGAATTTGAATTCAAAATCCTTAACAGTGGATGAATCAATGAGACTAAACCTTATGTTTTACTTTTTAAAAAACAACACTTATTTCTTATGACTGAGATGACCTATTAGCACCTAAAGAGACATGTTCAAACCAAAAAGACAACACATAAAACAGATTTCACCACCAAGACAGACTTAAGCCAAACACTCCTTATACTTGTGATTACTCTACAACTTTGGATTTTAATATTTATTCTACTGATTTTATTATTGCAACACTTCACATAATCACTAATAAAGTTAATTGAACCTAAAGAAACCACTAATAACAGCAAAAGTATAGAAACACATATTATACTACTTATGTAAGTTAAAATGAAAACCAAAACAACAAAGGATTTCAATGAGCAGATTCAACTTGTTAAGCTATAAATAGGCTAGATAATACTTATTAAGCATAAGAAAAACATAAATTAACAATAGAAAGCTAAGCTACAATGAACTTGTAAAAATATAACTATTACTTACTAAGGAAATCCAAGTACAGAGCAATAACCCAAGGACCAATAACCAATCTTACACCTCCCCTGAGGCACTAAACCATGTCCTTCCACATTTCAACATGCTCCAATGCTTGGTTCCTCCTTCACACTGATTTTTCTAGTTTATAGCTATTTTTTTTGTATTTTTGAGTAATTTATATAAACTGAACTAAACTGATTGGCAATGCTTGGAATCTTGATAAATCTTTTAAATGAACATGAAAGAGCTTAAAGGAATACTGAAAACAACATTTAATAAATCCAAAGTGAAGTTGTCAATTTCACTCTAAATGGCCAAAACTGAATTCAACAAGGAGAACTTGGAATTAATGCTTAAAACTTGTTTTTATTACATTGAATTAACTGAAATTACATTAGAAAAACATGGATAATAACTGGAAGTGTAAAACTACACTAATAGGATTTTAAATACTAAATTACAACTACTAATTAACTAACTCATGCTGCTTCCCTTTTTCTTCTCTTTTATAGTGACCATTTAGGGTTCTTTGGACCCACTTGAGCTTTCCCAGCAGTATTTGGGACCATTGATTTGCTAGAATTCATCCTGGCCCTTTAAATGGTTTTTGGCGGGAAATTGAGAGATATTGCAATTGGGTCTGATAACGTGTGTAGGGGAGTGGGATTTGGACTGAGGTGTTTGGATGGGATAGGGGTAATGATGGAGGAGGTGGGAAGTGGGTGGTGATGATGAGGAGTAGCAGCGGTGTTGCAGGGTCACGGGGTGTATTTGGAGGAGGTGGAGTCAAATGTCAAACCTGACCATTTGAATTAATACAAAAAAGGGGGTGGGCTGTTTGGTGTGGTAGGCTTGGGGGGATTGGGCCAAAGGTGTATTTTATTATTGGATTTGGATTGGTTTGGGTAATAATAAAAACAAGGGCCCGTTTGGATTGGAATTATAACAAGGACCATAAATGCAATTTTCTGAAATTGAAGGGCCATTTCTGCCAAATTCCACAAGTTGATATAAGGACCATAATTGACATATGTGAATAGTACAAGGGCAAATTTTGATAATTTTTTTACATTTCAAAACTCATGGGACCATGTTTGTACTTTTCCAAACTGCAGGGACCAATTATGTAATTTTCTCAAACTTTTCACCCAAGGACATGATTTGATAATTTTTGACTTAAGAAAACCTTGGGTTGACTTTTCTTTCATTTTAAACCTTCAGGGACTAGTTTTGTCAAATTTTGAAACTTGAGGGACTGAAACTGCCAATTATGCAAACTTTGTTCGTTTTTCATTTGTTTTTAAACATTTTTCATCTAAAACATATAAAACACACTTTTGGGATAATTTTTGTATTTTGATGCATTTCTGAGTGTTTTTGGATGTTTTGGCAGTTGATAACGCTCAAAGTTAACATGTTTTTATAAGCGTTATTAGTGATTTTGTGTATGTTATTTGATTGTTTTTATATGCTTTTGCCACTAAATCGTATCAAAGTATGTTTTTGTAGCATATGTAGTCAAATGCAGGAAAAATGGAGAAAAAGTGAAGGAAATGAAGTATACGCGATTACACGAAGATTCCCAAGCTCAAAAGTCCAATCTATGAAGTAATTCATATGAGAACCTAAGTTTTGTCATCTCAAAGTTCCAAGTTCAGAAGTTAATCAAGTTTGGATAGTACATAAAGAACTACACAAGTCAAAGTCAAAGTCCAAAACTGCCAGAAATTACCATCCGATCGGTTGGTGTGAAACCGATCGGATTGCCATAATTACCTCTCTCCATCCGATCGGTACCAACCCGCAACCGATCGGATGGTCAACACCGCATGTTTTTGCCAACTTTTGTGCACGAATCTTGGTCTTTTGTCCCATGGTTCTAGGCTCTTTTTAGTGTCTTATTGTCCAAGTTCAAGCATTTAAGTTCCTATTTATTACCATGAGTGTTGGACAAGCCTATAAGGGACCTCAAAAGTGCATAACTTAAGACACAATTGAAGATACCATTTACTCTCATTACTACACACAATTATTATCATCTTCTAGCTCTCTAAGGAGGAAAATTCGTGCAGAAAGAACCAGGAACTTTGGAGGACCAACGAAGCAACATTTGGAGTCCGAAAATCTCAAGAAATCATCACCAACTCTTAGGTTATCAATAACTTGTCATTAGTTATCAATTTCAAAGCATTGTAAGACTTATAACCATGGATTCTTATGTTAAATATTCTGAGTTTATTTGCATGTTTGCCATGAGTGGCTAGTAATCTTTTTACACTTGTTTTGATGATGTTTTATACTTAGTGATAGTGATGATTGTGATAACATGTTTTAATTCAATTTCAAGTCAATCCTAAGAACCAATTGTACCTTAAGTTTCATCGTCACATTTGTTTAGCCAAGGTTAACTAATTGATAATAGTTTCAAAGGTCGAAAGATTTGTTATTACTCAACTAGTTATAATCATTTGTCTATGAATGATTGTTTTTCACCATAATTATTCTTGACTAAACAAAGAAACAAGAAGTATGATTGTAATAAGAATTCTTTTATAACATCAAATCAGATTGTTTGTAAACCTTTAGTAGGACGAAAGTTTAAATGTTTATAAACGATTGTGACCTTTTTGTCTATGAAGAGGTTACCTTTTGTATTGATCATTTCCTAAGCGTATTTGATTGGTAATAAAAGTGTGTCTTGTGTTTAAGATATCCACCATACCTTATGAACCTTGGATAGATCTTGAATTTATTGGTTTACACCTAAAGCTTGTTTTTATGAAATAAACTCTTGGCCGAAGTTTAACTTGTAGAAACAATAGATTAGATCACCATCTAATTATCTCAACCAACATGTCATCAAAAGTTATCACAATCATGTGTGTCATTAAGTAGAAAACTAATCTAAACGAGTGTAGTTTTTAATTTATTGAATTTGCTTATTATCTTATTTGCGTACATTAGAGATTTACTTTTAGACTTATATTTCGATTCACTCACAAATCCCTGCGAACGATCCCGACTTACCATCATATCTTGCTATAATGGACGAGTACACTTGCTCGTATGTGTTATTTCTAGATTTGGTAACTCATCCTTATAAATTTAAAACTTGCACTAACAAATAGCACATCAAGTTTTTGGCGCCGCTGCCGGGGATTTTGACAGTGTTTCTTAAAGTTTTAAAAGTCCGTTTCTTTTCGTGTTCGTTTTCTAAAAAAAAAAAAAAAAAAAAAAAAAAAAAAAAAAAAAAAAAAAAAAAATCCCGTAGCAACCAACCGATCGGATTCACTTCCAACCAATCGGTTTCCCACATTTTAATTTTTACCGTAGCTTCCAACCGATCGGTTTGGTTCCCAACCGATTCGGTTTGATATTTTCTGTTTTTATTTTTTATTTTTCTTGTTCTTTTGTTTAGGTAATTAACTCGATTCTCTTGATAGTTGTATGAACACTCGTTCTACTACTAAAAAGCTTAGTACACCTTTATCTGATCCCGAAAGTTTGTTTCGTAAGAAGAGATCTTCAACTATTCTTAATTGGTTTGATAATCTTTCCGAAGAACACCCAATTTCTAATCTTTTTGAACCAATACCCATGGCTGACGATTTACCCATGTGGGCCGCCAATAGAACCGTAGTACCCACTCCTGGAGCTGCTATTGTTGTCGCCGACCTTGGTGAAAACTTTACCGTGAAAGGTCACCATCTTTCTATGATCAAAGACCGTCAATTCGATGGCCGTTCGCGGGCCGATCCGCATAAACACATTGCCGAATTCATTGAAATTTGTGGCATGTTTCGTTATGGAGACACTAATGTCGATGCTATCAAGCTCAAACTTTTTCCATTATCACTCGCCGGAGATGCTAAAGTATGGTATAACGAATTAACCCCAGGAACTATTAATACTTGGGAGGAGATGAGGCAAGCTTTTGTAAGCCGATTCTTTCCACCTGCCATGTATGATAGATTAATGGGAGAAATCCGTGCTTTTTCACAAAATCCTAATGAATCTCTTGTTGAAGCTTGGCTTCGCATGAAAGATTTGCTTCGAAGTTGTCATGGTCATAATTTAGGAAGAGGAACAATAATCCAAATCTTTTATCATGGTCTTGATGAAGCATCTCAAGCAATCCTTGATGCCGGAGGAATTTTCCTTTACAAAACACCAAATGAGGCATATCAACTTCTTGAAGATCGAGTACTTCTTAAACTCGATTGGTCAAAAGATTCCAAAACCAAACCCTTACGGAAAACCGTTGCTTTTGCCGAAAGTTCAGATAATTCAAAACTCATGGACAAAATAGAAGCCCTGTCTTCTAAAATGGACTCGCAATACAAAGATATAAAAGGAGAAATGAAAGAAATGCGAGATGGCTGTAATAATTGTGGAGGAAATCACACATCATCCGAGTGTGATGACCAACCAATGAATGGACCCAACGAGGGGGAAGCCAATTATGTCCAAGGAGGATATCGTGGAGGAGGTTTTCATGGTAATTATTACGGAAGAAGTTCTGGAAATTGGCAAGATCGCCAACAAAGGGATAACAACCGTGATTTTCAACCTCGAACAGAAAATTCAAACCCAACAAATTCAGATAAAAAGGTAGAATCTGATTTCGAAAAAATGATGCGAGAATTCGTAAATGCTCAAAGAACCACCAATGAGTTCGTAAAAACTCAATTTTTCAATCTCAAAACCAAAGTTGAGCAAGGTCAGAAAAATCATCAAGCTTCTATTCAGGATCTTGAACAAAAATTTGGTAGACTTTATGATCAATTTTCTTCTCGAATTCCTGGTACATTACCAAGTAACACCCAATCCAATCCAAAGCCATCTGGATCAAACGATAAGAATTATCGTCCACCACACAACAGAAATGAGCATATCAATGCTATATTCACTAGAAGTGGTCTCTCATATGATCCACCACCCATTCCTACCGATAATACTCTTATTCAAGAAGAGGAGGAAGAAGCTGAGGGAGAAGGAGTTGAAAAAGAACCAACCCAAAAACCAACCGTTCCACCAATAAAGCCTTATACACCAAAAATACCATATCCACAAGCCCTAAGAAAAGAGAAAAGAGAGGAGCGAAATAAGAAGTTTTTAAAGATGATCAAAGAATTTAGAATTAACGTACCCCTCGTTGATGTTCTAGCTGGAATGCCCAATTATGGGAAATTTTTGAAAGAACTTCTTAATAATCGAAACAAGTTAGAACAAATTTCCGCTACCGTTCTTAATGAAGAATGCTCTGCTATAATTCAAAACAAAATTCCACCAAAACTTGGAGATCCTGGAAGTTTTCTTATACCATGTACATTAGGAAACAACATCACATGTGATGCTTTAGCCGATTTAGGTGCAAGTATCAATTTGATGCCCTATTCGTTGTATTCTAAACTTTCCATCAATACATTGAACCTACTAAGATGAGTATACGATTAGCCAACCATACATACCAATATCCTGTTGGGGTTGCTGAAAATATGCTTGTTCAAGTTGGTAAATTTGTTTTTCCTGTGGATTTTGTTATCTTAGAAATGGAAGAAGATAGTCCAGTACCCTTAATCTTAGGAAGACCTTTCTTAAACACTGCTGATGCAATGATTAAAGTTAAAGTAAAGAACTAAATCTCGGAGTAGGAGAAGATCGAATCACATTCTTAATCGATAAAGCAATGAAATATCCAAATTCCAGTGATGACACGTGCTATAACATCGATGTAATTGATGAAGTCACTGAAGAAGAGTTGGATGCATTACTTGACTATTCGAAACCATTCATGAATACTTCAGAAAAGATTAGTGAAACAGATTCTGATAAAGAATTTGAGGAATTCATGGAAATAAAATTAGATGAAGAGGAAGAAGAGAAATTTGAAGATATCATTGAGAAAGATCAATTGAAAATCAAATCATCTCTAGAAGAACCACCCACTGATTTGGAACTCAAAACCCTTCCCAATTATCTCGAATATGCTTACTTAGAAGAAAATTCACTTCTTCTAGTAGTCATATCGTCGTAGCTCGAAACAAATCAAAAAGAAAGACTTGTTTCTGTTCTTAGGAAGCATAAACGCGCTTTTGCGTGGAAAACTTCTGATATTCCAGGAATTAGTCCAGATTTTTGCAAACACAAAATCAATTGTGAAGAAGGTTCTAAACCCGTTGTAGAAAGACAACGTCGACTCAACCCAAATATGAAAGAGGTTGTTAAGAAGGAAATCATTAAACTTCTTGACGCGGGAATTATTTATCCTATCGAGGATAGCCCATGGGTGAGTCCAGTTCATTGTGTTCCAAAGAAAGGAGGAATGACTGTAGTGACAAACGAAAGGAATGAGTTAGTTCCTACTAGAACTGTCACTGGATGGCGAGTATGTATTGATTACAGAAAACTTAATAAAGCCACCAGGAAAGATCATTTTCCTTTACCCTTCATGGATCAGATGCTCGAAAGATTAGCAGGAAATAAATACTTTTGCTTCCTTGATGGTTTTTCGGGATATTTCCAAATTCCTATCGATCCAGCCGATCAAGAGAAAACCACATTTACATGTCCTTTTGGAACCTACGCTTACCGGCGTATGCCTTTTGGTCTATGTAATGCACCTGCAACTTTTCAAAGGTGTATGATCGCAATATTTCAAGACATGCTTGAAACATCTATGGAAGTTTTCATGGATGACTTTTCAGTTTTTGGCGATTCTTTTGAAACTTGTCTTTCCAATCTCGATAAAATGCTTGAAAGATGTGAAGCTGCGCATCTAGTTCTTAATTGGGAAAAATGTCATTTCATGGTAACTGAAGGAATTGTGTTAGGACACAAGATATCAAGTTCAGGAATGGAAGTTGACAAAGCTAAAATAGATGTTATCACCAAATTACCACCACCAACTAACGTTAAAGCCGTTAGAAGTTTTCTAGGACATGCCGGTTTTTACCGCCAATTTATCAAAGATTTTTCAAAAATATCACGTCCTATGACTAAACTTTTAGAAAAGGATTCTGTATTTGATTTCAATGCTGACTGCATTAAAGCTTTCGAAATATAGAAAAGTCAATTGACTAGTGCCCCAATTATGGTTGCACCTAATTGGTCACTACCATTTGAAATCATGTGTGATGCAAGCGATTTCGCTGTTGGAGCTGTTTTAGGACAACGTGAAGGAAAACATTTTCGTCCTATTTACTTTGCTAGTAAAACACTCAACAATGCTCAACAAAACTATACGGTTACGGAGAAAGAATTATTAGCCGTAGTTTTTGCATTTGCAAAATTCAGATCTTATCTTGTGCTTTCAAAAACTATAGTTTTTACCGATCATTTCGCACTCAAATATCTGTTTACCAAACAAGATGCAAAACCACGTCTTATCAGATGGATTTTGTTACTGCAAGAATTTGATATCGAAATAAAAGATAAGAAAGGAGCAGAAAATCTTGCAGCAGATCATTTATCACGTCTCGAGAATCCAAATTTAGAAGAATTAAAAGAAAATGAAATTAATGATTATTTTCCAGAAGAAACTCTCATGACGATAGATAAAGACGATGATGAGGAAATACCGTGGTTTGCAAATTACGCAAATTATCTTGCAGGAGACATTCTTAAAAAAGGGATGAGTCACTACCAACGTAGTAAGTTCTTTTTAGAACTAAAACACTATTATTGGGAGAAACCTTATCTTTTTAAGATGTGCAAGGATGGAATGATACGAAGATGTGTTTCGGGTGCCGAAACAAGAAAAATTCTTGATGAATGTCATCATGGCCCAACTGGGGGACATTATGGTCCTTCCACTACAGCTAGAAAAGTTTTTGATGCTGGATTCTATTGGCCTACAATTTTCAAAGAAGCGTATACTCTTGTTCAAAACTGTGATGCGTGCCAAAAATCCGGTAACCTTTCTCGAAGAGACGAAATGCCTCAAAAGAGCATTCAAGTCTGTGAAATATTTGATATTTGGGGAATTGATTTTATGGGACCTTTCCCTAAATCACACAAATACGAATATATCCTCGTTGCAATCGATTATGTTTCCAAATGGGTTGAAGCTGAAGCTCTTCCTACTAACGATGCACGAGTTGTTGTCAACTTTCTCAAAAAGCTTTTTGCTCGTTATGGAGTTCCTAAAACTTTAATAAGTGATAGAGGATCCCATTTCTGTACTAAACAAATGGAGAAAGTAATGAAACGATATGGAGTTCGTCATCGTTTTGCTACAGCTTATCATCCACAAACTAGTGGTCAAGTCGAAAATACCAATAGAGCTATAAAAAGAATACTTGAAAAAACGGTTAAATACAATCCTTCCGTTTGGTCAAGGAAATTAGATGACGCTCTATGGGCATTTTGTACGGCATATAAGACACCAATTGGTGCGACACCATACAGACTCTTGTATGGGAAAACATGTCATTTACCGTTCGAACTTGAACACCGTGCTTGCTGGGCATTAAGAAGCTGTAATCCTGATTTAAAAATAGCTGGAGAAAAAAGATTTTTGCAATTACAAGAACTTGATGAGTTAAGACTTCAAGCTTATGAAAACTCCAAGCTATACAAAGCAAGAATCAAAGCATATCACGATAGAAAGCTAAGAATTTGAAAACAATTCAAAGCTGGAGATAAAGTTCTGCTTTTCAATATGAAATACAAGTTTAAAGCTCCGAAACTCAAGCCAAAATGGTTTGGACCATATGTAGTGAAACATGGATTTCCATCAGGTTATGTTGAACTTTATGACAAACATGGTGGAAGTTCATTGTAAATGGGCACCAAATTACACTCTATTATGATAAGGAGCAATTAAAAGTGATTTCTAATGAGGAAATTTCATCCAAATTTGAATATGAAGCTATCACATTCATGGCTCCACACAAGGAAATGGTTCCTTGGGCATACAGTAATGGTTTTATCAATAGTGCTCTTCCTAGAGCATGGGAAAATGTTAAATTGGAAAATATAGATGAAACAGGAGAGGGAATTGTGATAGGGAATGTGTTGTATATCCCTAAAAGGAAACATAACGCTAAAACTTCATAATCTATTTCGAAGTTTGAGTCCGGCTGAGGACTCGTTAATAAAACAAGCGCTTCTCGGGAGGCAACCCGTGTGTTTTATTTTTATTTTTATTTTTGTTTTTGATTTTCAGTGTTTATACCCCAAAGTTTTACTACTTGGTTGAACTTAAGTGTGGGGGTGTGCCACTAATTTGAATAAAAACTGCAATGCTTTTTGTTTGTTTGTTTTTGTTTATAATAATACTGGTGTTGACTACAAGAAACAGAAGATTGGATAACACCGGATATCATGGTTTATTTTCGCATTTTCCCTACTTTCATGCTTTTTCATTTATCACATTGAGGACAATGTTTAACTTAAGTGTAGGGGGGGGGGGTTGAGTATTTAAAATAAGAAATTAAGTCTAATATCGATTTAATTTTTAAATTTTGTTTGTCCTTGTGATCTAGTTGTTTTTACGCTTTTAGGAATAATTTATTAGAATAACTGGATCTATCCACTGGTAAAAATTAGTAATTTTTGAAAAATTTGAGATGTGTCCCGATTAATATTGCAATCCATTCTGTGATTGATAACATTTGCTAGCGCATATTATAACACTTTCCACTAAATTGTGAGGATTTGAGCCTATTTCATATATAGCATACATCTTTTATGCTTAAATCTTTTGTTATGAGTGTGCCGGTGATTTTATTTATTCTAGAACTTGTACTTGTAAATCATTACGAGATCGTTGTGAGATTAAATTTTTGTAATATAAGTATACATACGTGATAAGAGGCAACCTTAGGATTTTAACCAAATAGCCTTCATTATTGATTTTTAGCTAGTTACATTGATTAGTTAATTTCCAATTTTTAACCCTTTTGTTAGCGTTCATTTTTAATGCTAGATACCCTTAGTTACACCCTTCGAGCCATCCTTTTCATTTTGTTTAATCTAGAAAAATACAAATATATTTTATACTTTAAACCTTAGCCTAACCTTTGTCAAAGTCTAAATGGTGGGTTGCTAGTTGCTTGGTTGTTGGATAGTTTCTGATGATTATTAGTTAGCCACACTTCACCAATTATGTGTGTGCCATTCCGACAAAGACGGAGACTGCAGCTTCTTATTTGTATTGTTGTGGTGATGCTTATGCGAAGTGTGGGGAATTAAAAAAAAAAAAAAAAAAAAAAAAAAAAAAAATCGTCGTAACTATAAGGTGACAATTATAGCAAATGTGCTATATATGTGAATAAAGGAAATTTTGTGGTATGTTGTTAGCCAATGTGCCAAGTATGAAGATTATTGTTATGGCGAATCGATGTATCGTTATTTGAAGAAGAGGAAGATTGTAACTATAATCATTTATGGGTTTGCGGTTTGTTAGGTGACTAGCAACAATGGGACTTAGACTTTATTTTATTTTTCTTTAAAACCAATTTCATAAATATTCCCATGCCTTATCCCTACCCTTACCAAATTACTTTATCCATCCGGATATTGTAATGGCTTTGTGAGAATATCAAGTGCAAGAATATTGTAGTGACCATCCGGTTTTTGAGTAATCAAGAACTCGCGCCAGTAATCTATTGTGTTTTTGTATGAGATGTTTAAATATAAGTCTGGTACAGCCCTAAGCCTTACATTACAACCCGAATAAAAGACCTCTTTGATATGTAGACTTGGTGCTTAAGCCATTGCGGTGTAGTTTTGTTTCTTGTACAAGCTTATGGTAATAATTAGATCATGACTGAGCAATGAGTGTGATTTCTCTTATTTACTCCACTTCTTAAATAAATGAGTGATAGAGTGAATTATACTTCGTTCCTTTTTCGTAAGGTGTTTAGAAATGTTAATCAAGCAAGAAAATCATTGGGTATTGTCAAACATCTCGAATTTTCACCATTCAAGCTTAAAAAGGATGAATCTCATCTTGTACTTGTACTTGGTGGATTTGCATCACATTTTTCTAATCATTTTTGGTTACCATGTGGATATTTAGTTTTCTTCTAGATTTGCTAGAGGACAAGCAAAGTTTAAGTGTGGGGGATTTGATAACGCTCAAAGTTAACATGTTTTTATAAGCGTTATTAGTGTTTTTATGTATGCTATTTGGTTGTTTTTATATGCTTTTGCCACTAAATCGTATCAAAGTATGTTTTTGTAGCATATGTAGCTAAATGCAGGAAAAATGGAGAAAAAGTGAAGGAAATGAAGTATACGTGATTACACGAAGATTCCCAAGCTCAAAAGTCCAATCTATGAAGTAATTCATATGAGAACCTAAGTTTTGTCATCTCAAAGTTCCAAGTTCAGAAGTTAATCAAGTTTGGATAGTACATAAAGAACTACACAAGTCAAATTCAAAGTCCAAAACTGTCAGAAATTACCATCCGATTGGTTGGTGTGAAACCGATCGGATTGCCATAATTACCTCTCTCCATCCGATCGGTACCAACCCGCAACCGATCGGATTGTGGAAAACTAGAAGGAGGGGGGGGGTTGAATAGTTTTACGTCTTTTTCGTTTTGCTTATTTGTAAAAGATAGTTTCTAAGATGAAACTTTCAAATCACTTTAATACATAAATATATAAACTAGTTAATTTATGATTTTGTATAAATACTACTTATGTATAATGTACAATTTCAAAACACTTAACTACAAAAGTATAAATACAAGATTTATTAAAGGTTTTATATATACAATGCTTATGTATAATGTTTGGAAAGAATATACAATTTCATATATTTTATGTAAGCATATATATGTATAGTAGTGTATAGATATAATTATATGTACTAGGTTGGTTTTTGTAAGATTAGTTTTATGAATGGATTTTAGTTTGATCTTTATGTGAAATCAATCATATGCACAATACTATAAATTATGACTATGTGTGAAATGCAAGTAAGTAATAAATCAAAGAGTGAGAGATGGAAAGATCAAACCGAGACACAAAGGATTTATAGTGGTTCGGCTACAAGGACACCTTCCTTGCCCTACTCCACTCCCCGAGTCACCTACTCGAGAGTTTTCTTCACTAGATCAAAGACCTCCTTTATGGCGGAGAAAACCGTACACACCAATATACACACCAATTTACACACCAATATTCACACCAATCTACACACCAATCTACACACCAATCTACACACCAATCTTCACACCAATTTACTATTTTCTTCACACCAATCTTCTACACACCAATCTTCTATGCACCAATCTTCTATTCTCTTCACACCTTCAAAGTACTAATGTCTTGACACCTTCAAGTCACTAATATCTTTGCAACTTCAATGCACTAGTGTCTTGACACCTTCAAGCCACTAATGTCTTCACACCTTCAATGCACTAATGTCTTGACACCTTCAAGCCACTAATGTCTTCACAACTTCAATCTACAAATGTCTTCTAGTCTTCTCCACTAGAGATCCTTAATTTCTTCACTACAAGCTCCTATTGCTACAATCTCCTATCACCACTACTATCTAACCCTTCTTCTTCACTTCAAGTCACACTTCACACTTACAACAATTCTAGATTCTTCAACTAAATCTAGTTTACTAATACATACACCTTATTCACCAAAGTATGAAAGATATACAAGGAAATGTAAACAAACAACTTAGATAGCAAGATGATACTAAGTTGTAATACTTCTAATAGAAGTATTCTTCTCTTTGCACTTGAAAGAATGAGGCTTTGGATCACTTGGAAACAAAGGCTTATGAAATGATCAAAGGATTTTTAGAATTGAAATGGAGATCTAGAACAGAAAGTTTTTGTGCAAAAAGGTAGGGAAAAAATCCAGGTTTAAGGTGGTATTTATAGGCAAAAGTTTCTGACAGAGGAGCGTGGCCGGTCCCCTTAAAGCATGGCCGGCCCCTTTAAAATTAAGGGGGCCGCCCCTTATAATTAAGGGGGCCGCCCAACTGTAACGGCCAGAAAACTTGTCTTTTAGTGGGGAAAGTTTATTTGGTGAAAAACTAACTGATTTTGGTTAAATATTTGAAATCATATATTTAGTATGATTAAAACATTTTTCCTTATTACCAAAAGTGTTTTTCAAAAATATATAATAAGATTATATAATTAAATAAACTTTGTATTAGTTAATTAAATACCCCTTTGATCATACATTGCACTAAACACTTTGTTTATTCATACCTTAAGTGATTTGTTGGTGAAAGTGATTATTTATTACTAAATACATGTTTACGTCATGATCTTTGGTTTGATTAGTTTAAGTTTTGTGATTATCAAAACATAGAGATATCGGAAGATATGAATAATGTTTTCAGTCAATTATTTATATCAACAATCTCCCCCTTTTTGATGATTACAAAACCTAAACTTATTAAATCCAAAAATTAATATTTAGACAAGTATTTAGTAAGTTTACATTCACTTCTCCCCCTTTTTGTAGAATCAAAAAGGTTAGGCCGAATAAACTTCGTGAGAGAAGTTTAAACGGGTAGAAAACTCCCCCTTGATGTATGCTCCCCCTCGTTTGAGGGCACCAAGGTTTCGAGAAAGTAATTCTTGCAAGAAAAATATTAGAAGCACAAGCATGGCACAAGCAAATACATATAGCATAATATTAACAAGTAATAATCATGGCACAAGGGAATAAGAAACATATATTAAACCATTCAATAATAGAAAAATGATTATGTCAACCCATAATCATTGTTACAAAGGCAATACAAATAGAATTCTAAATAACATAGAACATCCTATAGTGCCAACAAGAAGTGTCATCAAACTTTCTTGAATCCCAAAATGGTTGAGGAGTTTTATTTGAAAATGAGAAAACATAAGCATATCAAATGCTTGGTGGTTTAGTGGAGGTAAACTCTTAGTTCCATGGGTGTTGGTGAGTTTGTAGAGCTTGGAGGTGGTGGATTTGAAGTGGAGTTTGTTGGTTGAGGGTTGTGATGTTGTTCAAGTGATGGGGTTTGTTGAGATCTAGTAAGAAGATACTCAATCCAAGTGAAGTGCTCATTCAAAGCAATGGTTTGTTGTTGAAGGAAGATGCAACAAGGGCAATTGTTAACATGCTTCTCAAGTTGGTTTTTGTTATGTGGTGATGATGGTGAGCTTGATTGTGGTGGATCCAAATTGCGTTAAGCAAGATGTAATGCTAAAAGAGCACTAAGCTCATGTGCCTCTTTTAGCTCCTCAACGAACTTCAAGTGTTCGGAGGAAGGTGATGGTGGTGGAGCATGATAGTTGTCTTGGGTGAAGGTTTGCACATGCAACATTGGAGTGGCATGTGAGGTTGTAGGAAGTGGTGGTGGTACTCTAGGTGGTGGAGACATGTTTGAGCTTGGGTAATCATGAAAACAAGATATGGGTGGAAGATGTTCTTCATGAGTGGATGATGTCTTTGTTGAATGAGCAATATGTGAAGTGTTGATTGAGATATTGGGATTGTTGTTTTGGGATTGAGCATGCTCATCAAAAGAGGAAGCATTAATGAGGGTATTAGTGGAAGATAGGTTGTGGGATGACTCATTTGAGTGGGTTTGAGGTTGAGTTGTTGGTTGACTTGAAACAACATCACAAGAGTTATGACAAGAATCAAGTTTCCTCCTCCAAACGGGTTTGACGGAGATCCTTGCGGTTCTTGAAATCTTTGGTTTTTGGTTGTTGGAAGATGACATGTTTGGGTGTGATGGCATTAATGGTGGGAGGAGAGTATTTATAGTGTATGAGAAATGTGGTTTAGGAAGGAAAATTTGAGGGATAGTATGGGACAAAATATGTTTGTGAATTTTGGGAAGTATAGGCTGAAGTGGGTCAAAAAGTGATAAAGAAAACAGTATCCCCGACCATCAGATGGCCGGTCCCCTTAATTAGGGGCCGGTCCCCTTAATCATTAAGGGGGCCGCCTTATATAATTAAGGGGGCTGCCCATCTGGTGATTCCCAGAATGCCAGAAATGGGTTTTTGACAGAAAATTTTCAAAAAGGTTGTGTTTTTGTTTTTGGATTCAAGTAAGTTCAACTCTTTGAGGCAATATAGGGCATACTATTCATGAATGTAGAGAGTGATATAGAATTAATTAAAGTAGACAATTAATTTCTAATAATCATGCTATCTATTAATTTATCAATTAAGATATGCACCAAAGGAGACAACAAGCCAAGTAAGCTAAATGAGCAACTATATGAAGATGATAACATTTAGCCTAGAGCAAACATGTTGATGATTGTTGACAAGTAACAAATAGACAGATATGATTATATGGACTTCAAGACTTGTTACAAACAAGATCCATATGGGCAAACCATGATTCTCATGAAATGATTTGATTAGATTGTGGATGTCATTTTCACATAAGTTTATGACATATGTGAGAAAATAATAATGTTTTAAATAAAATGTTTTTAGTTTTATTCAACAATGTTTGAAAGTAAGTTTTCACTTAATGTCATAAATTTGGGAACGAAAGAGTCTAATGAGAAACAAGGTTCACAAAAGTAAACTAGCGTTAGGTATATATAGGAAGTGCAATTTAATCAAGTTGGAGAATGAGTATGAGACTATTACTAGTGGTGCTCAATTCAGGCTAAACACGACCATTTTTACGGGTTACACACACCCAACTTCTCACATAGAAGCAATTCAACCGTTAGGTTAAATTGAATTTCTAGTCAATAGATTCTCCAGTAGTCATTCTCTTTTTAGAAGAAATCGAGTTCCTAAATTTACCTATCGAAGATTACCAAATATGAAGTATTCTTGATTCACTAATACTTGGCTTAATGTTTTGAAATACATTCAAGTTTGTATCCTACTAGGACAAATTTTGTTTTGTTTCAAAAAGAAAAATGTTTCTGCTTTGATAAAGATCAAAATAATGTTATGATAGCTTATGATTAAGCATGTTGTTCGAAAAAGCATAAAATAGATATTCGAAGGGTTTTAACTCAAAGAGAGAAGTTTTTAAATATGACATATTGATTTTGATAATCAAGAAATTTCAGGTGAAAGATATACTTCAAGAGAATCGATTCAGCCCATTGTCACATGTAATCATCTCTAATGGCAACTAAAGATGTGAGAGAGATATGGTAGACATTGAACATCTAAATGCAATGAGATAGGAAAGGACAAAGAAATTCATCAATGAATGCAATATAGACATATGTATATATGCATGTATACAAGACACATTGTAATATTGAGTCACTAGCAAGTCTTAGTTATAACACATCTATTAATGCAACTAGTAAGATTGTATAGCACAAGTGTCAAGCATTCTATTCTAGATCATAGAAGATTATCAATATAGATGAAAACTAAAACAAATGATAATAGATATAGCAATAAGAGGGTTAATTATCCTAATGTTATGTATGCATATATTGGTATTCATGATCTAAAAGCATAGCAACTTGCAAATTAAAACATATTAATATACTAATTGAAGCATACTCTATCTTAATGTAATGTAGGCAAGTTTTTGAAAAGAAAACTTACCTCAGGTCCAGCTCTTCTTTAAGAGTGGTCATGAGAGCAATATAAAACGTCAGGAAGGTTTTCCCCAAAGCAAGTTGAAGAAGCGAAGTAATATCCTAATGCAAAAAGGATCAAGGAGACTTGATCATAGAAACACTATCGGTCGCACCAATCATCACAAGTCGTGCAGATTAAGAATGGTAGAACAAGCATCCTTCGTCATGAGGTAGTAACGAACACACCATAAAGACAATGGTCATCAAATGAAAGAAAGCGAATAGAGCGATCCAAAAAGTAGTAGTTCCTTTGATCGTTAATTACCTACACATGACAGAGAGCTTGGTACCCAGATTCTCATGGGTCTGATTTGATTAGTAGTGAACATCCAATGCACTTAAATGCATATGAAGAGGATGTCATCGAGAAGTACAAGAATTCATTATTTGTTTGTTTTAGCAAACAAACAATAACTTTCTTGACTAGAGAAATAATCAATGGATGTAAATAATAATAGTTCTAAATTTTTCCATTAGGTTTAACAAATTTTATTTGTTTTGATGTATTTGTCAAATACTCATCTGCCGTATATCCTAATCCGGTTTTATCATAAAATGACTTTTGAATGTTAAGTAGATATTTTAAAGATTTAGAACTATTTTCGAATTTTGCTAATATTTTAGCTTTTTCCTTTTCCATTTTAATTTTATGTTTATAGTCTTGACAATTTTTACATTCAAGATCAATTTCAATATTACTTTCAAGTCTAGACATTTTGTCTTCTAAAATTATTTCTTTTTCAAAGTTATTTTCAGCGGATGTTGAAGATTCATTTTTAAAAATAATTTTTGAGTCAATGTTGCAAAAGTGTTTGAAGCTATTTTCCATTTTTAAAAATTCTAATGTAAATTGATCATAGCAAAAATGTTTGGTTTTGAATTGTACCTTATTTGTACTTGTACACTCTTCACTCGCTATACGGTGATCAACTCCATTGTTCATGTCGCTCCATATTTTGTTTGTAGCATTGCTTGGATCTTGGAGCATGTAATCCTTGTCATCACTATTTGTATTAACATTTGTTAGGATGTTCACGTATTCCGTATTTACATCGTCTTTATCGTCCTTGTTGCACCATGATTTATTAACATGCTTTCTTCGGATTTGACACATGTGTTCTTCATTATTAGTACCTTCAATGATCACATTTGAACTAGTAGTACATGTGTTTATTTCAACTAAATATTTATCTATTAAATTTTCTAGAGTAACAATTTCATGTGCAATATCAAGTTTATCATCTTTGGTTTTACATTTCTCTTGGTGAAACTTTAAAAGGCATTTCCAAATATCATTTGCCGTTTTACAAGGAAATAATCTTTCATATTCAACATTTGGTAGAGTTTTGAAAATAAGTAATTTAGCTTTAGTATTTTTATCAATTTTTATTTGAAGATTATTATATTGATTTTCAAAATCCATTTTAGTTAGTTTAAGATCACCAATTGAAATAATATGCCAAAGATCAAGATCTATTGATTTCACATAATTTTCAAATTTATTTTTCCATTCAAGAAAATGATCATTTTCAAATAATGGTGGTTTTTGCGTAAATTCTCCTTCTAGATATTTTTCGAATTCCATAGATCGTGATTACACGAAGATTCCCAAGCTCAAAAGTCCAATCTATGAAGTAATTCATATGAGAACCTAAGTTTTGTCATCTCAAAGTTCCAAGTTCAGAAGTTAATCAAGTTTGGATAGTACATAAAGAACTACACAAGTCAAATTCAAAGTCCAAAACTGTCAGAAATTACCATCCGATTGGTTGGTGTGAAACCGATCGGATTGCCATAATTACCTCTCTCCATCCGATCGGTACCAACCCGCAACCGATCGGATTGTGGAAAACTAGAAGGAGGGGGGGGGTTGAATAGTTTTACGTCTTTTTCGTTTTGCTTATTTGTAAAAGATAGTTTCTAAGATGAAACTTTCAAATCACTTTAATACATAAATATATAAACTAGTTAATTTATGATTTTGTATAAATACTACTTATGTATAATGTACAATTTCAAAACACTTAACTACAAAAGTATAAATACAAGATTTATTAAAGGTTTTATATATACAATGCTTATGTATAATGTTTGGAAAGAATATACAATTTCATATATTTTATGTAAGCATATATATGTATAGTAGTGTATAGATATAATTATATGTACTAGGTTGGTTTTTGTAAGATTAGTTTTATGAATGGATTTTAGTTTGATCTTTATGTGAAATCAATCATATGCACAATACTATAAATTATGACTATGTGTGAAATGCAAGTAAGTAATAAATCAAAGAGTGAGAGATGGAAAGATCAAACCGAGACACAAAGGATTTATAGTGGTTCGGCTACAAGGACACCTTCCTTGCCCTACTCCACTCCCCGAGTCACCTACTCGAGAGTTTTCTTCACTAGATCAAAGACCTCCTTTATGGCGGAGAAAACCGTACACACCAATATACACACCAATTTACACACCAATCTTCACACCAATCTACACACCAATCTACACACCAATCTTCACACCAATCTACTATTTTCTTCACACCAATCTTCTACACACCAATCTTCTATGCACCAATCTTCTATTCTCTTCACACCTTCAAAGTACTAATGTCTTGACACCTTCAAGTCATTAATATCTTTGCAACTTCAATGCACTAGTGTCTTGACACCTTCAAGCCACTAATGTCTTCACACCTTCAATGCACTAATGTCTTGACACCTTCAAGCCACTAATGTCTTCACAACTTCAATCTACAAATGTCTTCTAGTCTTCTCCACTAGAGATCCTTAATTTCTTCACTACAAGCTCCTATTGCTACAATCTCCTATCACCACTACTATCTAACCCTTCTTCTTCACTTCAAGTCACACTTCACACTTACAACAATTCTAGATTCTTCAACTAAATCTAGTTTACTAATACATACACCTTATTCACCAAAGTATGAAAGATATACAAGGAAATGTAAACAAACAACTTAGATAGCAAGATGATACTAAGTTGTAATACTTCTAATAGAAGTATTCTTCTCTTTGCACTTGAAAGAATGAGGCTTTGGATCACTTGGAAACAAAGGCTTATGAAATGATCAAAGGATTTTTAGAATTGAAATGGAGATCTAGAACAGAAAGTTTTTGTGCAAAAAGGTAGGGAAAAAATCCAGGTTTAAGGTGGTATTTATAGGCAAAAGTTTCTGACAGAGGAGCGTGGCCGGTTGTCACAACTCGTAAATTCTGGTCTCTTCCCGAACTATCACATTTACTATTCATCGGTTACTATTCATCGATCACTATTCATCATTTTACTATTCATCATTTTTGAGGTCAGTTTGATATTCTGAGAAGCGTTTTAAAATTTTACTATTCATAAAACACTATTCACCTCCGGAGAAAATTTGTCATTTATACGTGGGTTGCGTCATTTTTGTAAACGTACGATTATCAACCTAATAAACGTTATCTTATGAACTAATATTTTGAATAATTGATCCGTCAATCCCAACTATGGTCCTGACACATTTTTATACTCATAATAATAATATAAAAATTATATTATTAATTTACCCGGTGTTTTGGAAATTTATTTAATTTATATCGTACGCCTAATTTATTTACGACGGTTTTCGTAAAAACTAAACAATGATCACCCGAACACCCAATATTTATACCCAACCTATTTTTATAATTTTTATAACTTTATTATGACCCGGTTAACTCTGTTAAAATTTATTTTTAGTTAACCCGGTACCCGGTATCACCTAAAACTAATAATAATTACCTAAACTACATCAAAAGTCCAAGATTTCTTACACAATACATTTTTTTTACTTCCTACCCTTTTGAAAAACCGCCCCCCCCCCCCCCTAAGCTTCCATAAATTATGGATCTTGTCCCATTTCATTATTATACATAGTTTATACTTGTACATTTCATTTCATTTTCCACAAAAATCAAACTAGCAACATTTCCTTTCTCTTTCTCTTTTGGGGGTGGATCGACCAAGGCAAGACACAAAGAAGAAACCATAATTTTTCCTAGATCAAGTGTTAATCTTGTCCCTTTTGTTGTTCTTGTTTGGGTTTTGTGATAAAAACCCAAGGTTTTATAAGTTTTCATCTCCATAAGCTCACAAATCTTTCTATGTAAGTTGTCAAACTTTTGTTCATAATTTCTTCATGTTCTTATTATGTTCATATGATTTCATACAAGGTTTACATGCATATGTTAGTATATACCACTCATTTATATATATATCTAACTTTTGAACTCTAGAAATGGATTATAGTTAGATCCTTGTTAGATCCACTTGATATATGATGTTTAGGAACCCATGGCACCCTATGAAGGTGTATGGTAAGATTAGACTAGATTTGTGGTGATTGAAAGTGGTTTGGTTGGATTAGAATCTAGTTTGGAACATTAGAAATGGTTTTTGAAACTTCATATAAACCTACTGTCCTTGTTTTGAAATCGTGGGAAAATCAGTAGGTGGTGGGTAATTTTTGACCAAATATTTAGAAAATACATTCCAAGACGGAACTATGGCCGAAAACGGGGATAAAAACGAGTTAATAACGAAGGAGATACGCCAAAAACGAGTTTAACGACGAAAACTATATTTTCTGAAAACTGCATGCTGTTTGACATTTTTCGTTGGACAAATAGAGGCGTTAGACGTAACCTAGAGGTGCCGAGCTATCAAAAATATATTAGTATATACTAAAACGAATCCGTGGATGTAAAGAACGAGTAAAATGAGCTTAAAACGACCAAGATATACACTTTTGAAACTAGGCGAACTATATATATATTTGACAACTTCTAATAGCACATATTCTCTTAAGTTATGGAAACACTATAAATCAACGCCAACGCTTATTTTCAAACTACGAGTGGTATAGGCTTCATGTGCATGTACATTCATCGCATCCCCTCATAATTTAAGTAGATCGTATCATTCGTTCATTATAGGTCGCGGTTAGAGATCGAACCTCATTTCTGTGTATCCATTTTTGTCTTCGTAGCTATCGTACCAGGTGAGTCATAGCCCCTACTCTTTTAATTGTTTTGTCAACTTTTGGGGGAGAATACATGCTTGTTTTTAAATGAACTATTATTTGACTCTTTGAACTTGTCTTGACCTTTTGAACTTGACTTGACTTTTGAAATTGACTTAAACTTTTGAACTTAATGCACCGTACGTGCTATAACCTAAAGTCTCCCATGTACGGAGCAATGCAAAGTCTCCCCTGTCTACGGAGCAGCATTATAAAGCCTCCCTTGTTCGGAGCAACCTAAAGTCTCCCATGTACGGAGCAGTGCAAAGTCTCCCCTGTCGACGGAGCAACACTATGAAGTCTCCCTTGTTCGGAGCAACGTTATAAAGTCTCTCATGTTCAGAGCATCCTAATAAATCTCGCCATGGTGGAGTGACTAATAATTCTTCACCAAGTCGGTGGAGTGACTAATAATTCTTTGCCTAGGTGGCGGAGTGACTTGAAGTCTCCCATGTTCGGAGCAACATTATAAAGTCTCCCTTGTTCGGAGCGGCCTTGACTTATTATTGACCACGGGTGCTTGTCTATTAGACCTAAACTATTTAGCAGTGGGTTGTAAACACACAGGTTACAAGTCTCTTATGGCGGGACTTGCAACTGAGTGGATTTACGATGCCTTTGCTGTGTGATCACTTTTCTATAAACTTTATTTGTTAAACAAACTCTATGAACTCACCAACCTCGTGTTGACACTTTAGCATGTATTTTCAGGTTTTAACCTATGGCACGCTACAGGAGGTTTTGGCAGGGCATGGCATGGTCATAGAAGACTCTGATTATTTATTTGGGGACCGTTTTAAAACTATTTTAAGGGCCTACTTCCGCACTACTTTTAACGATGTAAATTCAACATTTTTGATTAAACGATTTTATTCTAAATGATTAAAGTGAAAACCATTTTTGAACTTGTGTTGTAATACCGATTGAGTTACACCCCAGCTACACGTATGCTTCCGCTGGACCCGATTTTGGGGGTGTGACAGATTGGTATCAGAGCTTTGGCTATAGCGAACTAAGTGTTTTTAAAACCTAGACTATAGCTACTTTTACGAAAAACTTAACCCTATGACCGTCACGTGCCTGCCTGCCAAGATGATGCCTCACTTGTGGTTGTTGCTGACTTAGGTGATGAGATTTGTGTCTCATTATCTGGTATATTATGTTCACTTATTCTAGTTGATTTCTATCATTGTCTTTCACATAAGCATGTTCACGTATCATATATGTCACCGCGTTATGTTTTCTTTGCATAGTTTCATCATTTGACCTCGAGTTTTGTCACCTGCCTTAGTCTTTCTGAACGTCTTGGTATTTGTGAAGGACATAGTATTAGTATAACTGAGCTGAGTATTTCAAAATTCATGGAACCTCGGTGGAATATAGACTAGTCACCTATATTCAACCCGGGATAGTGGGACATAGGCTGACTACCTATATCCGACTCAGAAATGAATTTTGCAACACTGAGAATGGTTATAATAAAATTTTGTCTGGATTGAATTCTCTACTCAATTTCGAAATGTTTCGTTTGTGTGTGTGTGTATATACCCTCGTTGTCAGAACGCTTATACTTTTCCTCACCTCGTGAACCGCCGCCTAGAAACACGTCAACTGGTCATTTCATCTCATGAATCTTCACTTTTATAACACTTCAGAGACCTACGTTAACTGAACTTCGGGACGAAGTTCCTTAAGGGGTAGAGACTGTCACAACTCGTAAATTCTGGTCTCTTCCCGAACTTTCACATTTACTATTCATCGGTTACTATTCATCGATCACTATTCATCATTTTACTATTCATCATTTTTTAGGTCAGTTTGATATTCTGAGAAGCGTTTTAAAATTTTACTATTCATAAAACACTATTCACCTCCGGAGAAAATTTGTCATTTATACGTGGGTTGCGTCATTTTTGTAAACGTACGATTATCAACCTAATAAACGTTATCTTATGAACTAATATTTTGAATAATTGATCCGTCAATCCCAACTATGGTCCTGACACATTTTTATACTCATAATAATAATATAAAAATTATATTATTAATTTACCCGGTGTTTTGGAAATTTATTTAATTTATATCGTACGCCTAATTTATTTACGACGGTTTTCGTAAAAACTAAACAATGATCACCCGAACACCCAATATTTATACCCAACCTATTTTTATAATTTTTATAACTTTATTATGACCCGGTTAACTCTGTTAAAATTTATTTTTAGTTAACCCGGTACCCGGTATCACCTAAAACTAATAATAATTACCTAAACTACATCAAAAGTCCAAGATTTCTTACACAATACATTTTTTTTACTTCCTACCCTTTTGAAAAACCGGCCCCCCCCCCCTAAGCTTCCATAAATTATGGATCTTGTCCCATTTCATTATTATACATAGTTTATACTTGTACATTTCATTTCATTTTCCACAAAAATCAAACTAGCAACATTTCCTTTCTCTTTCTCTTTTGGGGGTGGATCGACCAAGGCAAGACACAAAGAAGAAACCATAATTTTTCCTAGATCAAGTGTTAATCTTGTCCCTTTTGTTGTTCTTGTTTGGGTTTTGTGATAAAAACCCAAGGTTTTATAAGTTTTCATCTCCATAAGCTCACAAATCTTTCTATGTAAGTTGTCAAACTTTTGTTCATAATTTCTTCATGTTCTTATTATGTTCATATGATTTCATACAAGGTTTACATGCATATGTTAGTATATACCACTCATTTATATATATATATCTAACTTTTGAACTTTAGAAATGGATTATAGTTAGATCCTTGTTAGATCCACTTGATATATGATGTTTAGGAACCCATGGCACCCTATGAAGGTGTATGGTAAGATTAGACTAGATTTGTGGTGATTGAAAGTGGTTTGGTTGGATTAGAATCTAGTTTGGAACATTAGAAATGGTTTTTGAAACTTCATATAAACCTACTGTCCTTGTTTTGAAATCGTGGGAAAATCAGTGGTGGGTAATTTTTGACCAAATATTTAGAAAATACATTCCAAGACGGAACTATGGCCGAAAACGGGGATAAAAACGAGTTAATAACGAAGGAGATACGCCAAAAACGAGTTTAACGACGAAAACTATATTTTCTGAAAACTGCATGCTGTTTGACATTTTTCGTTGGACAAATAGAGGCGTTAGACGTAACCTAGAGGTGCCGAGCTATCAAAAATATATTAGTATATACTAAAACGAATCCGTGGATGTAAAGAACGAGTAAAATGAGCTTAAAACGACCAAGATATACACTTTTGAAACTAGGCGAACTATATATATATTTGACAACTTCTAATAGCACATATTCTCTTAAGTTATGGAAACACTATAAATCAACGCCAACGCTTATTTTCAAACTACGAGTGGTATAGGCTTCATGTGCATGTACATTCATCGCATCCCCTCATAATTTAAGTAGATCGTATCATTCGTTCATTATAGGTCGCGGTTAGAGATCGAACCTCATTTCTGTGTATCCATTTTTGTCTTCGTAGCTATCGTACCAGGTGAGTCATAGCCCCTACTCTTTTAATTGTTTTGTCAACTTTTGGGGGAGAATACATGCTCGTTTTTAAATGAACTATTATTTGACTCTTTGAACTTGTCTTGACCTTTTGAACTTGACTTGACTTTTGAAATTGACTTAAACTTTTGAACTTAATGCACCGTACGTGCTATAACCTAAAGTCTCCCATGTACGGAGCAATGCAAAGTCTCCCCTGTCTACGGAGCAGCATTATAAAGCCTCCCTTGTTCGGAGCAACCTAAAGTCTCCCATGTACGGAGCAGTGCAAAGTCTCCCCTGTCGACGGAGCAACACTATGAAGTCTCCCTTGTTCGGAGCAACGTTATAAAGTCTCTCATGTTCAGAGCATCCTAATAAATCTCGCCATGGTGGAGTGACTAATAATTCTTCACCAAGTCGGTGGAGTGACTAATAATTCTTTGCCTAGGTGGCGGAGTGACTTGAAGTCTCCCATGTTCGGAGCAACATTATAAAGTCTCCCTTGTTCGGAGCGGCCTTGACTTATTATTGACCACGGGTGCTTGTCTATTAGACCTAAACTATTTAGCAGTGGGTTGTAAACACACAGGTTACAAGTCTCTTATGGCGGGACTTGCAACTGAGTGGATTTACGATGCCTTTGCTGTGTGATCACTTTTCTATAAACTTTATTTGTTAAACAAACTCTATGAACTCACCAACCTCGTGTTGACACTTTAGCATGTATTTTCAGGTTTTAACCTATGGCACGCTACAGGAGGTTTTGGCAGGGCATGGCATGGTCATAGAAGACTCTGATTATTTATTTGGGGACCGTTTTAAAACTATTTTAAGGGCCTACTTCCGCACTACTTTTAACGATGTAAATTCAACATTTTTGATTAAACGATTTTATTCTAAATGATTAAAGTGAAAACCATTTTTGAACTTGTGTTGTAATACCGATTGAGTTACACCCCAGCTACACGTATGCTTCCGCTGGACCCGATTTTGGGGGTGTGACACCGGTCCCCTTAAAGCATGGCCGGCCCCCTTAAAATTAAGGGGACCGCCCCTTATAATTAAGGGGGCCGCCCAACTGTAACGGCCAGAAAACTTGTCTTTTAGTGGGGAAAGTTTATTTGGTGAAAAACTAACTGATTTTGGTTAAATATTTGAAATCATATATTTAGTATGATTAAAACATTTTTCCTTATTACCAAAAGTGTTTTTCAAAAATATATAATAAGATTATATAACTAAATAAACTTTGTATTAGTTAATTAAATACCCCTTTGATCATACATTGCACTAAACACTTTGTTTATTCATACCTTAAGTGATTTGTTGGTGAAAGTGATTATTTATTACTAAATACATGTTTACGTCATGATCCTTGGTTTGATTAGTTTAAGTTTTGTGATTATCAAAACATAGAGATATCGGAAGATATGAATAATGTTTTCAGTCAATTATTTATATCAACACGGATGGTCAACACTGCATGTTTTTGCCAACTTTTGTGCACGAATCTTGGTCTTTTGTCCCATGGTTCTAGGCTCTTTTTAGTGTCTTATTGTCCAAGTTCAAGCATTTAAGTTCCTATTTATTACCATGAGTGTTGGACAAGCCTATAAGGGACCTCAAAAGTGCATAACTTAAGACACAATTGAAGATACCATTTACTCTCATTACTACACACAATTATTATCATCTTCTAGCTCTCTAAGGAGGAAAATTCGTGCAGAAAGAACCAGAAACTTTGGAGGACCAAGGAAGCAACATTTGGAGTCCGAAAATCTCAAGAAATCATCACCAACTCTTAGGTTATCAATACCTTGTCATTAGTTATCAATTTCAAAGCATTGTAAGACTTATAACCATGGATTCTTTTGTTAAATATTCTGAGTTTATTTGCATGTTTGCCATGAGTGGCTAGTAATCTTTTTACACTTGTTTTGATGATGTTTTATACTTAGTGATAGTGATGATTGTGATAACATGTTTTAATTCAATTTCAAGTCAATCCTAAGAACCAATTGTACCTTAAGTTTCATCGTGACATTTGTTTAGCCAAAGTTAACTAATTGATAATAGTTTCAAAGATCGAAAGATTTGTTATTACTCAACTAGTTATAATCATTTGTCTATGAATGATTGTTTTTCACCATAATTATTCTTGACTAAACAAAGAAACAAGAAGTATGATTGTAATAAGAATTCTTTTATAACATCAAATCGGGTTGTTTGTAAACCTTTAGTAGGACGAAAGTTTAAATGTTTATAAACGATTGTGACCTTTTTGTCTATGAAGAGGTTACCTTTTGTATTGACCATTTCCTAAGCGTATTTGATTGGTAATAAAAGTTTGTCTTGTGTTTAAGATATCCACCATACCTTATGAACCTTGGATAGATCTTTAATTGATTGGTTTACACCTAAAGCTTGTTTTTATGAACTAAACTATTGGCCGAAGTTTAACTTGTAGAAACAATAGATTAGATCACCATCTAATTATCTCAACCAACATGTCATCAAAAGTTATCACAATCATGTGTGTCACTAAGTAGAAAACTAATCTAAACAAGTGTAGTTTTTAATTTATTGAATTTGTTTATTATCTTATTTGCGTACATTTGAGATTTACTTTTAGACTTATATTTCGATTCACTCACAATTCCCTGCGAACGATCCTGACTTACCATCATATCTTGCTATAACGGAAGAGTACACTTGCTCGTATGTGTTGTTTCTAGATTTGGTAACTCATCCTTATAAATTTAAAACTTGCACTAACAAATAGCACATCAGCAGTTCAGATACGATAAAAATGATGAGTATTTAAACACTCATCAATAAGGAACTAGAGATCGTCAACAGCATAGTGTGAAGACTCCTTCTAATCCTTACCAAGGTCGTTCCCATGTCAGATACCCCCGAAGGAGCTTACAAGACCTACTAAGTAGCTCAATGACTGGGTGAGTCGCTGGGGATCACTCCTGATACGTGAGAATCGCACCAGGCTTTACCTCTCAAGGGATCTTGAGAAGCTTACAACCCCCACCAGGCAGTGTACTTGATCATTGTAGTATAGTATAGTGACAAGTACCGGGGGATTGATCGTTCAGCTAGGAATAGTGTCGCTAGGATTAGAAAACCTAAATACTAGTTCTAAAGGTGAAGGATGATTCTTTTTGTACTTTTATATTTTTTTAGAAAGCAAATAAAAATCTCTGGTTTGAAGGATTTGGGCGGAATTAGTTGCTAGTCAACTAACCCAATACTAAAGATGCAATCAAAATAAAATACTAGAAATGAAAATAAACTAAATTAACTAAGGTTGTAAGCAATAAGTGGAGAAAATGTGTTTACTTAGATTTCACTACTCCCTAGACATCTTTTACACGTTAATTACTTGTTATAGTTGCATGGATGACGGATTGTATTCCTTAATACCATTCATGGGGTGGCGCACTTAACTCCCCAATCCTATGAGCTCTTATCTCCTCCTATACCATGCCCAGCACAACCATATGGATTATAAACAGTGGCTCATGCATTAAATACAACCAATAAAACCTAGTGCACATCAGTTCATGTTTCCTAAGACGTTCAAGCATGTTACCAATTGGAAGTCTGCCAGTTTTCTTAAGCCTAACATCGAATTCATTCATCCAATACAATTATAAACAAGTAATCAACACATAATTAACATCTAGGTTTCATTAGATCCAAGGAAACACAAGATAGATCTAGCCTAGCATGATGGAATTAAGACAAGAACAAGATATAAACAACCAACACATAGACATATTGATTGAATTAAAAGAGTACTTATCTCAATTACACATGAAAGGTATCAAGGGCTTAGAACCCTTGAAAAACCTGTAAAATTCACACCAAGTTCGTACTTAGGGTTTCTCCAAAACTTCTCCCTTTTTAATGTGAAAATTAGAAAACTATATATAGGAAATAGGGTCTGACGGCGTCAAGACAAAGCTTGTGACGCCGTCACCTCGCCGCGAAAATAATTCTCGGACTGCCTTGATCTACTTTTGACGCCGTCATGTGTTAGCATTTTCCAGGCCGTCATGCATTTTACTCTTGACGCCCTACTTCGTGACGCCGTCAAATCTGTACTGGGTCGTCATGGAAATTACTCTTGACGCCGTCAGAAATTCCTTCTTGACGCCGTCACCTACTGTTCCCAGCAAGGAAAATTAATACTTTGGCGTTTTCTTCACTTTTATGCTCCAAAAACGTCCGAATTGCTTCTTTTTCCAGATTTCACTCCCAAAGTACCTAAAATCACAATAGGAACGATTTAGGGCAATATTTGATCATATAAATTTAATTCCGGGCTTAAATGACCCCCTAAAAGTGGTTCATTTTTCGCCTCATCATATACCCTTACACTTGAGATTTGCTTGTCCTCAAGTAAATGCGCTTTTATTCTACTCAAAATACAAGTTAGGGGTCATTTAACACTAATATAAAAGTAATTACAACAAATAATCGTTCCACTAAAGACCAATAGACAAGCACGGAGGTCATACGCTAGCACCTCACAAATAGTGTTTACATACTCACATCTCTCGGGTGTAATAAAGTATAAATTACAATATGGAAACGGAAGATATCTCTCACTACCTGTCATAGCAAAATAGATTACCATAGGCTTGGGAAAGGATCAAACCTCTACCACATGGCGTAAGCACCTAGGATAAACTATCAAAGAGGTCTTTTAAAGGGTTGTAACGTTAGGTGTAGGGATATGAAATACACGGTTTTGTTGGATAAAGGAAGTTTTTACTGGTGGCGAGTTAACAATCTTGGTTAATTACAAGTACAATGTGGCGTTGCTAAGCCAAGACTAGACTCGACTTAAGCTAATAAATGAAAAATAACAAAAACATAAAATGAACATAGAATGAAACGGGATGGTAGTCCGTATGTTTTTTCTCTTTTTTCTTTTTCTATTTTTTTTTTCATACACTCTTACCCTACCATCCAAAATAATACATCATAGGGGATGAACATTCCCCTTACACTTGAATTTTTACATACTTTACAATAAACTAATCTAATGACTCGAATTAAGAAAATCAAAACACTTGGAGCACTTTTAAGATTAACGCACATATGGGGGTAATAAATGATGTTCTTCTCCATTACTCCATAAAATAAGTACTTTCCCATGAGTCTCAATCGTCCCAAAACAATATGTACAAGGATATGACTCGACTTAGCAACCATGTAATCAATTAGATAGTTAACTTAGGGTTTAACAAATAACAATAATGCACTAAAAATGAGCGCATACACGGAAGGCTAAGGCGATTTGGGTGTACATTTAAGTGAGGTGTAACAAATTCTTCCTTTAAGTAAAATGCTTAAAGTTAGAAACGAAAAGATAGGCTCGGAGGGGTGTACTAGGGGTTTCGTGTACTAAAAATGAGTACAACGCTAAGGGTGTGGGAAAAATTAGTTGACTTAACTAGCCAAGTAATATGACTTAAATGGTCAAGTAATTATGATACGTGTTTAACACAAGGGTGATCCTAATGCCTCTTATCATGTAGTAAATCCTACCACACGAATGTAGTCTCACTAGCGGTCTCGGGATGCATCACTAACGCAAGTTCTAGAATCTAAATGCTACCGGTACACTCATAAGCACTAATAGTAAATGTTTTTCCTATCAAATCTAAAGGCGAACCTCACATATTTGGGTGAAAAATTTTTCTGAATATACGGTTATGTGCTAGTCATACAATCTCCTATCCATGAGACGCTTGCTATGGCTAAAGTTTGACTCCTAAATGTTGTAAAAAAAAATTAAATTTGGCGCTAAAATTGCACTAACAAGTATTTCTCATAGTTTTATTATACATCTACCATTAGACAAAACAAACTCAAGCGAAAGTGCGTATGTAAGGTATCATCTTTTTACCCTCCCCTTACACCTAAGATGAACATTGTCCCCAATGTTCAAGTAAAGAATGTAAAAGTTAAAAAGTAAAAAGAATGAAATCAAATACTCCCCTGATTCGCTCGGTATGGATAATTAGGTGGCCAGGTTAGATCTTCCTCCAAGAAAATGAACAATCAAAGCTTCCCTTCCAGAATGTAAATCATCTTCTTGTCATACATAACCTGTAAATCTTGAAAAAAAAATAGACAAGACAACCTCGCGTAAAATCGGCGGCAACCTATATAAGTTACTAAATCCTAGAAAACAAGATAAGATATAATGCTTGTGGAATGAAGATTGCAGATCTCCTGGAGATTATAAAACTTAATAATTCACAAAAACCATAAGACTCCGTTAGAAAAAAAAAACGGTAAAATTTCCAGATTTTTACACGTGACGCCGTCAAGAGTTAACTCGTGACGCCGTCAGAAGTGACCTGCAGAAATTCTTATGTTAAGTTTCCGGAAAATTTCTGGAAAAACTTGGTCCTACTTCCTGGAAAATCCTGCAAAACTTCATTATGACTCAATACAAGCATTTGACTCTAACAAATACGAATATACATGTTCATTTAATAATGTGGAGAATCATGATCGGTTTGTTTCTTAAAAACATATTTGGGGTTTCCCCTTACACTTATCTTTTGCAAAAATACTTTTAGGTGGAGTTATGACTAGGCCAAAACAACAAAGTAAAGTATTTTCACTATTTAGTTTAGAAACATGATCAACCAACAATAAAAATAAAGCATGCATACGGAAGCAAATAACAAACAAACAAAAATAAAATCACACAAAGCATGGGTTGCCTCCCAAGAAGCGCTTTTCTTTATTTACGAGTCTTGTAGCTAGACTCAAGGTCATGGGTTACTACGTGATCTCATCGTTGGTTCCACTCTCTAGGTCGTCTTCTAAACCAGTTTTGAATTCCGGACCTAGTTGCAAGCATTCTTTGTAGAAACCAAGCATCCTATTCTTTACATACTCTACTCCTCTACGTCTATCCTCCTCATTCCTATAATAAGCCGCTTGCTTGTGTTCCTTTTCGAAATTAGAGAGAATGAGGTATTGCTCAATCTTGTATGGCATTTGATAGGCAACCTCATCATTCTCTTCCTTGAATCTAACTATCCCTAAAGTTGGATCATAACTCATCCTAGTGGCCTCAACAAATGGTTTTTCAAATATTATTTGGCTTAGGCAAGCATCTATCACTGGACGAGTGTCTTCAACTATCATAAAATCGATCTCATAGGTGAGATTCCCTATAATCACATGCAATCCCTTCACTCTTCCTGCAAAATTACTTATCAGATTCTTATTAGGCATCATCCTAAAATTAAGTTGCTTCTTCATCACCCAATTGTAATAAGTCCTAGTCATGATGTTCACGGGGGATCTAGGGTCGATGTAAGCTTTCCATATATGCATGTGCCCGATATTGCATGGTATGTTAATGTTAGAGGGGTCTCCCATTTTGATAAGGGGGGTACCAAGGATATATGGTCTCTCGGGACTATCGAATAAATCCTTATGGTATTCCCGTTCTTCCTTGGTGGGCAACTTATCAAAGTACTTTTCTATAGGCTCTACCTCCTCTAATTCCTCTCTCCTATTAACCTCAACTTCTGTAACACCCCCAAAATACCGCAGCGGAAGACTGTGTCATAGGGATGCTACTTCATAATACAAAGTACAAGTTATAGAAAACGAATTCTAAATGAGACGTTTTGAAAAGTTACCATTCGATTAATGAATTCAAAGTTACAAACATGATATTCCAAAGTATGATACATAAATGTATACAAAGTTTTGAATGGTAAATGATAAAAGCGTAAGTCTTCAGAATATGCAGCTTGACTCTAAGTTCCACTCACTAGCTATCGCCTTACTAACCTGAGATAAACAAGCTAAAGTGTCAACACAATGGTTGGTGAGTTCATAGAGTTTGTCTTAAAACAGTTGAAAAAGCCTCAAAAGAATATTCGCACAGCAAAGGCATCGTGAATCCACTCAGTTACAAGTCCCGCCATAAGAGACTGGTAACCTGTGTGTTCACAACCCACTGCTAATATATAGTTTCTCAGGATTATATTCACCCATGGTCATGTCATTTTGGACCCATAGGCGGGGAACCACCATCCCAAATAGTACATGTCACCCAACATCTCGAATCTTGGACTTGGGTGGGGGGTGTAGGCCCATACTAGTACTATTAATACATCTCCTTTGACAGCATAGAGTATTATGTATGTACGTAAATACAAATCTTGTATTTAAATTAAGCAAGTATAGTGTAACAAGTATGTATAACGCAATCAAGTATAATTATCATGTATAACGCATTCAAGTATAATGCCAATCAAGTATAACACAATCAAGTATAAATGTTTTGAGTATTTGTACAAGTAAGCAAGTAGTTGAGCATGTATCCCCCCCAAGAGTTAAAACAAGTATGAAAAGAGTAGGGGCTATGACTCACCTTAAGTCTATGTAATGAGAAATGAAAGTGGTAGTCGAATCGCGAAAGTCTCTAAGAGCAGCCTATAATAGAACGTTGCGACTTAGGTTTGGAGTAACGTCTAAGAATACGAAGAATTGCCCATATATGTCTTGCATATAGTTCATGATGTAGTACTTAGTGTATAGTGTAAGTCTTTGAATATAAATGGTCTATGAAACATGTATAGGTTGTATATCTCTTACTACCGTTCGGGCCGACATAATTCAGAAGTCATGGAGTAAACGTTCGAGGAGCCAGGACACTTTAACTCGTAAATCCACAACTCATCTCGACGGCTTACTTAATGAACTCCTCACATGAGGCTCCCTACTATTGTAGTATTTGATAACAAATGTATAAGTTTTAATCTGAAAAGTTACATGTCCAATATTTGAATAAACTTAGGAAAGTTTATTAGTACATGAAGATTGTTATTAGGGGTAGTTTCATAAGTCTTGTATGACCATTTTCTCTTTGTAATATCTCATGGTTCCTTTTGAAGTGAAGTAGATCCAAATTGCTTGTTCAAGTTATCGCTTAATTCCTTGTTTCATGTTTTCGCCTAGGTAAGTTTATATGGTCATTTAGTCATGGCTTCGCCGTGACCTTGGTCATTTTTCCATGGTCTTGAGACTCAACCTTGGCTTTATCCATGGTTGTGGTCTCGGCTTTAGGTCATTAGACCTCTTGGTCTTAGTAAATCATAACTATAATATAGTGACTTTGGTCTAAAATGGGCTGTTAAGATTTTGAAGAAAATTATCACTCGGAAAGCGTTTTCAGGTCTCGAGCTTCTTTGTTCCTGAACGAAAACGTCGTTCCGGACAACTTTCGTGTTTTAACTTTTTGATGAATCGGACCAGAAGGGTGACTTTCAAAATCACAGAATGCAAAACAGTAGGGAATAGGCAGTTTCGGCGTTTTGGTGTCGCTAACTTCTTATGGCCGTATCTTTTGACTCGTGTACTCGTTTTGGGTGATTCAAATTGCTATGTTTTCCTTGTTAAGTCCTATTTAACAGTAAGTAAGTGTCAAATATCAAAGTTATACTATTTTGGTCGTGGTTCTCCATAAAAATCACTAGTTTGCTTATTTACTTGTCATAAGTTAACATATGTATACCAATACTTGTTTTATCCATTTTTAAACATCATGAACACAATACAAAGACCATATATAGCATGAAAGAAACATAATAAGCATGAAATGATATTGAGCAAGAAAGTGTAATAGGGTTTGCTTACAACTTTTGGCTTTCTAAAGAAAGGAAGTCAAGTATGGAACTAGGACACTAAACCTAAGCTTGTAAACCCTTCACCACAACTCTTGTAACCCTTGCTAGCCTTGATCTAACCCTTGTGAAAACCATTTAACTTCAGCCCTAGTAACCTTGTGTAGCTCCTAATTCAACCATGGAATCACCAAACAAACTTAAGAACTAGGTAGAGAATACTAAGACCTTGAACTTTGTAGTGTAACTTGTATATTGAAGATCAAAGGATCATGGTGCTAGGTATTGATGTTGTGGCATTTTTGGTGATGAAGAATGGAAGGGATTAGCTTGCTATTTATACTATGAATGAGGAGGTTAGGAAGGTGGCTAGGAAAGTGCTTAAACTTGGAGACAAAGTTGTAATTAAAAATGATCTAATGGCTAAAGTCATGAGATGATGCCACAAGTGTGAATGCCCCCCCCTAGTGGCGGTTCATGAACTTGGAGAACAAGGTGTGGACTTTTGATGATATTATCCTAAGTATGTAGCTAGTTTCGACCCCGTAAATTGCTAACCGTAAATGATTAAGCCTCAAAACGTAAAACCGGGTATCCTAAAAATATGAAACTTATAAATATGCTAGAACTTATCAATATACTCCATAATAAAATATAAAATGAGTGGTAGGTTCTATCGGGTGCTAAAACCCTGCTAAAAACTGGAAACACGGGTCTAAAACGCGTAATTCGCGTAAAACGCTGAACTGAAAAACGTAAAATTCCGAAACTTTTGGAATTGTCCTAAAATAAGAGAAAATCATATTTCTATTGTTTATAATGTTTTATTGACATATCGGGATGCTAGAATGACGTTTAAACCTAAAAGTAAATCTCGGACACGGCTTTGTGATTTTTGCAGAAATGATCCGACGAGCGTCAAACTCTCGGATTATTGTTAAAATAGTTTAACTTACGAGAATATGAAATAAAAATTTCTGAGATGAATAGTGAAAAGTGAATAGTAAAAAGTGAATAGTAAAATTTTCGGGAATAAAAGTTAACCTGAAATTGCGAATTGTTACAACTTCCCTACTCTCATCCTTAGTCTCAGCTTTTACTCTAACTTCATCCTTGTCACTCTCTTCTATCTCCTTATCTATTGGCTTAATGGTGACAACATTGACAAAGTGGACATGTTTGGATGATGAGGGGTCCTTAATTTGGATTCCGTTATTGGTGACCCTAATGTCCTTCCTAGGTGTGACTAACGCTTGGTTGTTGAGGGCTTTCAACAAGTTGTCAATTTTGTTGGTCATCTCCATTTGTTGTTGGTTGAATTCGGTTTCAAACCTAGCTATGCGAGCTTCTTGAGATGCCATAAACTTTGACATCAATCCTTCAAGATTGTTGGTACTACCATAGTTGTTAGAAGGATTGTTGTTGAAAGTACAGTTGGATGGTGGACCGTTTGGTTGGTAACGATTAGGCGGATTGGAAGAATTGGGTTGATTTTGTTTCCACTTAAGGTTTGGGTGATTTTTCCAAGAGAGGTTGTATGAATCACCGTAAGTGTTTGGCTCGGGCTTGAAAGTGTACCACTTATCTACCGCTTCGTCGGTACGCGTGGATGCGTAGTCCGCAAAAGCTGTTCCGGGGAGTTCCACACAATCACGAGTGTCGTGGGGACCACTACATAATTCGCATGAAAAAATGATTTTGTTCACTTGGCTTGAAGGTTTAGGAGCTTCGTAGGATTTCATGAGAAACTTGACTTGGTCCTCAAGTTCCATGATCCTACGGTCGGGAGTGCTAAAGTTGTTCGAAGGCAAAGATATTGCCTTGACCGTTTTGTTCAAATCACGGGGATCATTCCAACTTTCGTTGTCATAGAGAGCAAGATCTTCTATGAGTTCCCATGATTGTTCCACACTTAGATCACGTAGCTTACCACCGGCCGATTGGTCAATGGCTCGCCACGTGGAGATATCGATATGGTCATAAAAAATTTGGACTTGGAGACAAAGATCTATGCCATGATGAGGGACTTTTTGGAGTAAGTCCTTGAAACGAGTCCATGCTTCATAAAGAGATTCATTTTGACGTTGTTGGAACATCAAGATGTCATTTCTAAGCTTAGTAGTTCTCCCCGGTGGGAAAAATTGAGCAAGGAAACGAGTGGTGAGATCATCCCATGTGGTGATGGATCCCGCGGGTAAACGCTCAAGCCATTGACTAGCTTGATCTCGTAGAGAGAATTGGAATAGGCGTAATCGGGTTGTCTCTCTAGTTTCAACACCTAGGTCTATGGAATCTACGATTTTGAGGAAGTCCTTAAGATGTTGGTTTGGATCTTCGGAACGAAGTCCATGGAATGCACATCCGCTTTGCACCAACCGGATGGTGTCGGATCGCAAGGGGGTCACATTGGCTCCGGTGAGCTCAATGGTGTTTCGGTAGCTGATTCGCCTCAAATGGTCAGATAATTATTGGTCAACCACTTATGAATCAAACAGCTGAGGCAAATGCTTCCGTGGAATACAGTGTTTCCCTGGGTCGTAATGTCCCAACGAGGTTGTGATGGTATTAAAAACGAGTTAGTGATCGAGTGAATGTGAACAGGAAAGGAATAAGTGTGTGTGTGTGTGTGATTACACCAAGGTTTTATAACTTAAATAAACTATTAGAACGATTACGTAAAACCTAGATATCTAAAACGTTTAAACGTACACCAAATTAAAATCAGACGCGACTGCGTACTGAGAAAAAAGGTGAGTTTTAAGAAAAATAAACTACAGGGGCTAAAAATGAAAATTCTATAAACTTAAACTTAAAATAAAATTAAATTAAAAAGAAAACTATTTTTAGATTATTTTATTATTTATTATTAACTATTTAATTAAAAACTATTTAACTATTTAATTAAAACTAAGTTAAATAAAAACTAAAAATAATAAACACTACAAATTAAACTAAAAATTTGAAAAAATAATTTCTAAACTTAAAATAGAACTTGAATAAAGTATAAAAAATAAGAATAAATATTTTTGTCTTTTTATGAATTTTCTATTAATTAAAAACTATTTATATTAATTATACTAATTAAACTATTTTAAATTACAAATAATACTAAAATGACTTAGAAAATTATGAGAAAAATTTATAAAACTATTTTATAACTTATAAAAGCTAGAAAAAATATAAAAACTAGGTGTTGCTTTATAAAAACTAATTATGCTATTTATAATTTAATTATTAATTAATTATTAATAAAACTAATTTTAATTATAATAAATACTAAAAGACAGAATAAAAATCTGAGAAAATTATCAAAAATACTTTAATATAATAGGAAATTAATAAAAATATAAAAACACAACTTAGTTAATAAAAATCTAAAAATGAAAATTAAAACTAAATTAAATTAAATAGAAACTATCACTTATTTTTATGTTGTCTTTTCTAGATTTTTCTTTTACGAAACTATATTATATCTAAAAATAGATAACTTTTGTAAAAACAACTAATTTATAAGCTAATAATAAGCACTGTGGAAGCTTATTACCTCCACAGTTGACCTTGGTTGACCAAATAAGCTAATAAGCTCAAATGAGCTTATGTGGGACCCACTATGGATGAATCTGATCTAAATAAGTATATTGGACTTGTCTAAGCTAAAATTTGCTAAATAAGCTCAGTAGATAAGCTGATAATAAAAAATAAGCTATTCCAAAAACCAATTTGAACACAGAATGGGGACAAAGTTGAGGGGCAATTTCAAGTGGGGTCCACAGGGTTTTAGGTGAAACAAAAGGTCAACACTAAGAGTCTACTAGGATGGGGTTCAATGGAACAAGATTTGAGGTCTGGGGCCCACTGTGGTGGTCACAAATCACCACTAAAGTGGTGGTAATGGGTGAAGTCTGCTGGTACAGGGGAAGTGTCTTCCCTGCAAGTGAGTTTGAGGGTGAGTGGGGCCCAGGGGAAAAATGCTAAAAATATAAGCTATGTGGGATTCCAAAGTTGAGGTGGTAGTCTATTACCACAACAAATTTCAGATTCTAAATCTTATTACACAAATCTAGAAAAATCTCACAAGATTTGAGAATTTCTGAGAATGGAAATTTGACTTTTGATAGAACTTTGCAAGTTTGAATTTCTTGAACTTTTAATCTAATTTAACTACTGATTATGATGTTCTAAGCTAAAATAAGGTTATCTAAAGTTAAAAGAACAACTTTTGAACACACAATGATGATTATGGACTCTAACTCAAAACAGTTAACTGTGTGAGATGCTTGGAAAAAGTTTTTGACTTTTTAGTGTTAAAATGACCAAACTAATGACTAAATTAACTAAACCTATCCTAATGTATTCTAAGTAAGCTAGGAACACAGCAAGAAATAACCAATATCACAGAGTATTCAGCAATGCCAAACACCCTTGTATGTGACAGATTTGAAGGATTTTCAAAGCAAATGGTAAGATTAAAGCACAATACTGATTACAAACACTATATTAAGATTATTTAAGATCAAATAAGTCTAAATTATTCACACCACAGGCATGAAACACAAGTATGTCAAGTTTGTCTTTTACACTGTGAGGTTCAAAATTTAGCAACTCCTAATCTAGTGAACAAGCAAGCAAAATTAAACTCTGTTTATAATTAATAATAACAACTAACTAGAAAAGCATAAAGATCAAAGCATAAAAGATACAAGAACAATGAAATGCAAAAAATTAGTAAAAAGCTTACAGTTGATTCAAGCCAGAGATAGAATGAACCAGGGACCAATTCCTACCCTAACAACCTCCCACAAGGTTACTAAGACCAGAGCAATCCGTTGTTCACCATGTCCAATGCTCAATCTTTAACACCACTAATTTTTTATTTATTTTTCTATTTTCTTTGTATTTTTTTTTTTGTATTTTTGGAATTATAAACTAAACTTGATTTTAAGGTTTATCAAAGCTTATAAAAGCTTTATCAGAGCTTGTATGAACTAGTTGAATCCTTAATAACAACAAATAACAATAATAAGAGAAATTGTCGATTTTACTTAAAAATGACAAATACTAATCTGATGAACAAGACAGTGATTCAAGGTTAAATAAAGATTCAATTACACTAAAATAATTGAGTACAAGTTGTTTGATTGAAATTACAACTAAAAATAAAAGTTTACACTACCTACGATTACAATTAACTAAAACTAAACTAATAATCTTTTTCTTCTGCTTCCCTTTCATCTTTATAAGACTTTTGAGGTTCCTTGGGTCTTTCTGACACTATCCCATCAATCCCCAGCCATTGATATGGTCAAATTCATCATGGCCGTTCAAAATGCTTTTTGGCGCCAAAATAGTCTTGTGTCAGTTGTGGGTTACGTACGCGGGTTTTAAGGGTTTAATGAGGGTTTGGGAGTATGTGTGAGGTGGAGGGGAGTGGGTAGTGACTGGGGGTGTAGGTGGAAGAGTTGAAGAGCCATGTGGGGGGTGAGGTGGAAGATGGTGAACTGTAGGGCGGTTTGGGGTGTGGGTTTGACCCAGTTTGACTGGAGGGAGTATTTTATTAAGGGTGTGGGCTGGATTTCATATGGGCCTAGGAATAGGATAGAAAGGGTGGGCTTTTATATTTGGATTGGTTTGGTTTTTATTATAGTAAGGATCCGTTTGGTTTATTTCACACAAGGACCAAATTTGTAATTTGTGCAAAGTTGAGGGGCTGTTGTGGCCTTTTTCCAAATTTATCACAAGGGCCTAACTTGCCAAGTATAGATAATACAAGGGTCACTTTTGATATTTTTCACTTTTTAATTACCGGGGACTATTTCTGCCAAACTTGCAAAGTCCAGGGACCAAACATGTAATTTTACCAAACTTCACACCAAGGACCATTCCTGCAAAAGATTATTAGTACAAGGACCAAAATTGATTTTCTCAAAGTTTTTACATCCCAGGGACCATTTATGTCAATTTCCAAAGTATAGGGACTAAACTTGTAATTTTGTGAAACTTTGCACCAAAGGACTAAATATGTAACTTTATGATTAAAAAGGACGTTTGGTGACTTTTTCAAGTTTTTAGAATAACCAGGGACTAGTTTTGCCAATTTATGAAACTTGAGGGACTGAAACTGCCAATTATGCAAACTTTGTACGTTTTTCATCTGTTTTTGCATATTTTGCATTTGAAACATATAAAACACACTTCTAAGATATTTTAAGTATTTTGATGCATATTTGAGTGTTTTTGTATGTTTTGACAGCTCAGATTGGTATAAAATGATGAGTATTTAGACACTCATCAATCCCCCACACTAAAATATTGCAAGTCCCTAGCAATCTTTTGAGAAAAACTTGATGGATTTGAAAAACTCTTTACCAAAAGCCATCACTTCTGGAGTAGCCAGATGTAAGAACTGTGGTATATCTGATAACCGTGTGATTTTGAGCAAATCACCAGCTGTCAACGGATTTGATTTGTCTTTACCAAAAGCCGTTTGCTTCTGGACTAGCCAACTCTTGATGGAATAGTCAACATCTTGGTGAGCTGATTACCAATTATGGTTTTTCCACGGCCTTTACCACAAGCCATAATCTTGCGGGCTAGCCAACTCATTCGCTTTATGGGATATGGGGAGTTGAGGAACCATACAATTTTTGGCAAATTGCAAGCCATAAACGGATTTGAGATATCTTTACCAAGAGCCGTTTGCTCCTGGATTAGCCAATCCTTATATGGGTTAGACATGGCGGACTGATAACCACTTATTTGCATTCTAAGTGAGAAAAAAAATTTAAAATTTTGGCTAAAATGGGGGTTCTTGATGGAACATGTGTTTAAATTCATTAGAATAATGAATCTCCCCCCACACTTAGAACTGAATATTGTCCTCAATATTCAAAATACCGGGTGTTAAACCAACACTTAGAACGTAAGAGGGAAAATATTCCATAGCCTTTATTTAAGTTTATGTACACACACATTTTTTTAGAGGATATATATATATATATATATATATATATATATATATATATATATATATATATATATATATATATATATATATATACACAATCGTGTGGGTCAGTATCTCCCCCACACTTAGGGTGAAAACCCTAAGTACATGCTAATGTTTTTATTTACCGAGTCGCTAGCTTGACTCGACCCCGAATTCATTTGTCCATGGGGAAGTAAGTGGAAGAGACAATCTCAATCGGACTTTCATTCAAGATATTTGGATAAACATTTGAAGCACGTGAAAGTTCCACACCGATGAGATAAGTACCCGGCTCATAATTTATAAATGAGAATGCCGGGGTCAAAGATAATGTCCTCACTCCCGAAAGAGTGAAGAACAGGAGAAGCCACGGGATATATGAAGAAAAGAAAGAAAGTCATGATGAAAATCATGATTAATTCCTCATCTTCAATAGGAGAATTCATTGTTTCATGAATCTCCTCTTTAAAGCTCGTTTGATCAAGACATATTATGGGTATGTCTAGATCAAAATAGAAATTATCATACTCCGGAGGAGATATGATATGAGTGAGTTCACCGGAGAACTCCTCAAAGGTGAATGATTCGTATTCGGGATTGATTTGAGTGAGTTCACTAGGGAACTCCTCAATAGTAAATGATTCATAAACGAAAAGAGAATTATAAGAATGAGAAGTGGTGATACCACTTATCTCCTCTCCCGTTTGATCAAAATGGAACGTTTGCAATTCCGGAATAGAATCATTGATCAAAACCTCACTATCCTTGACGGGGATAGGAGATGAAATAGGCTTTTCATTAAAAGACTCGATTCTAGAAATGAGAAGATTAGCATTTAATAATGTAAGACGAAGAGCTTCGTCTTGGATTATTTCTTCCTCATTCTCTTCTTCTGAGTTGACAAGCTCATAAGGTAATTCCCCCACATAACTTATGTCTCCACAAGATAAAGAATAGTTCTCATCCGAATCAGAGAACATCTCAATATGATCATTTGGAAAGACAAGAGGGGGAGGGATATCACACATATGATCAAGAATTCCCTGTGACTCACTTGGGATTGAGACAAGGTTCTCAACACTAGACTTTATGAATTCGTCTGATTTCTTTTCAGGAACAGTGTCAAGATGCTCATCCCCCATGCTCAGAGAGTGAGTGGGAACCTCGTGTGTGATAACAGCAGACTCAGGAAGATGAGAAGGACTAGCAGTAATGGAGTCTACAAGTTCCATTATTTCTACTGCTGGTGATTCAGTTATATTCTTTTCTCCCTGTATTTCCATGGAAGGAGTCTCAACTGATGAACTTGATGAGGTATCATCACTTTCATCATCTTCATCGAGAAGAACAGCATTTTGAAATTTGGTACGTGTTATAGCTGCTTGTTCTAAGATTAGTAATTCTTCCATGCTTCTTTCGTCTCTAGCAGCATGTTTTTCAGCAAGTAATTCCGTGATAGATTTATCACGAGAATATTGAGTGAGTGGAGACTGTGGGGGTGTGGATGTGTTAAAACCGCATGTATAAGAACTAGAACAATGTTCAGGTTTATAATACGGTTGACATTGAAAATCATCATGAGGACACCCACAATGTACACAAGAAAAACTTGGTGCGTTGAGAGACGACATATTAGCCAACTCCTCCTTAAGATCTTTAAGTTTCTCAAGAACCTCTATATAAGGATCTTGCTGGATATGAGGAGTTGCTTGAATCATTTGGCACTGTGGAGGTGGGTCTTGAAACGAATAGTCGTAATTGTTACAAGGAAATTGATTCCTTGTTTGACAATCAGAGCTAAAGTGTGGACCTCCACAGTACTCACAACAGTAAAACTGTTGAGTCTGGCTTGGTGTATTTTGATACGAAGCATCATTGACATTTGGATAATATGATTCTTGCTCGTATGAATGTGATGGGTAGTTGGAAAACTTTGAGGAGTCGTTGAATGAGTTTTGATTAGGATCATAAGCAAATGAATTACTCGATCCACAAAACAAACAACTCCCGTCTTGAATATCATTACCACATTGTTCACATGTACACCAACGACATGGAAAACCGAAAAGCGGCTCACCACAACCGACACAAGGAACAAAATCTGGAGGTGGGACAAGTGGTGTGCTGTGAGAGCTAGGAATTTCCACCACTTCCGTTATGGTCTCTGGTTTTTGTTTTTGATAAATGTGAAGATTAGGCAAATCGTTCTTTTCAGTCACTGCCCTAAGCTCTGTACGTTTGCTTGACAAACTTTTAACCGTAAACCGTGAAAGGTTAGGATCAATTGTGAGCTTAGATTCTTGGACAACCGTAGGTTGGACATATTTAGCACTTCCAGAGTCAGAGGAAAGTACAGGGTCCTTTGTCACCCCGGTTTCTCGTTCCATTTCCCTCACTGGAGAGGGAATATGAATCGATGGTCCATCATAATCAACACGACATCTCGATATCTTTGACAAGGCAATAAGTTTTTCGATGTTGCTCTCACAAGCCCTTTGTTCAAAGAAATCGTCATCGAGAGATGCCATTAGAATCAATTATGGGACAAGTGGAAGAAGGTAGAATTAAAAGGATGAATATTTTTGGTATTTTGAAAAATTTTTGTAGTAATAATAATAAGGAAAATATTTTTGGGTTTTTGTGTTCGTTGAAAACTGATTTAAAATGTTTTCGGGAACAGTTTTGTTTATGATAATAAGATAATATGAACGAAGGTGGATAAATATATAATGAGCGTGTATTCAGGTTCACTAATACGCAAAATCGTTTAAAATACGCGCACAACCTCCCCGGCAGCGGCGTCAAATTTTGATTCGCCTCAAACGGTCAGATAATTATTGGTCAACCACTTGTGAATGGTCAACTGTAAAAGTCAAACAGCTGAGGCAAATGCTTTCGTGGAATACAGTGTTTCCCCGGGTCGTAATGTCCCAACGAGGTTGTGATGGTATTAAAAACGAGTATGTGATCGAGTGAATGTGAATAGGAAAGGTATAAGTATGTGTGTGTGTGTGTGTGTGATTACACTAAGGTTTTATAACTTAAATAAACTATTAGAACGATTACGTAAAACCTAGATATCTAAAACGTTTAAACGTACACCAAATTAAAATCAGACGCGACTGCGTACTGAGAAAAAGGTGAGTTTTAAGAAAAATAAACTACAGGGGCTAAAAATGAAAATTCTATAAACTTAAACTTAAAATTAAATTAAATTAAAAAGAAAACTATTTTTAGATTATTTTATTATTTATTATTAATTATTTAATTAAAAACTATTTAATTAAAACTAAGTTAAATAAGAACTAAAAATAATAAACACTACAAATTAAACTAAAAATTTGCAAAAATAATTTCTAAACTTAAAATAGAACTTGAAGAAAGTATATAAAATAAGAATAAATATTTTTGTCTTTTTATGAATTTTCTATTAATTAAAAACTATTTATATTAATTATACTAATTAAACTATTTTAAATTACAAATAATACTAAAATGACTTAGAAAATTATGAGAAAAATTTATAAAACTATTTTATAACTTCTAAAAGCTAGAAAAAATATAAAAACTAGGTGTTGCTTTATAAAAACTAATTATGCTATTTATAATTTAATTATTAATTAATTATTTATAAAACTAATTTTAATTATAATAAATACTAAAAGACAGAATAAAAATCTGAGAAAATTATTAAAAATACTTTAATATAATAGGAAATTAATAAAAATATAAAAACACAACTTACTTAATAAAAATCTGAAAATGAAAATTAAAAGTAAATTAAATTAAATAGAAACTATCACTTATTTTTATGTTGTCTTTTCTGGATTTTTCTTTTACAAAACTATATTATATCTAAAAATAGATAACTTTTGTAAAAACAACTAATTTATAAGCTAATAATAAGCACTGTGGAAGCTTATTACCTCCACAGTTGACCTTGGTTGACCAAATAAGCTAATAAGCTCAAATGAGCTTATGTGGGACCCACTATGGATGAATCTGATCTAAATAAGTATATTGGACTTGTCTAAGCTAAAATTTGCTAAATAAGCTCAGTAGATAAGCTGATAAGCAAAAATAAGCTATTCCAAAAACCAATTTGAACACAGAATGGGGACAAAGTTGAGGGGCAATTTCAAGTGGGGTCCACAGGGTTTTAGGTCAAACAAAAGGTCAAAACTAAGAGTCTACTAGGAGGGGGTTCAATGGAACAAGATTTGAGGTCTGGGGCCCACTGTGGTGGTCACAAATCACCACCAAAGTGGTGGTGATGGGTGAAGTCTGCTGGTGCAGGGGAAGTGTCTTCCCTGCAAGTGAGTTTGAGGGTGAGTGGGGCCCAGGGGAAAAATGCTAAAAATATAAGCTATGTGGGATTCCAAAGTTGAGGTGGTAGTCTATTACCACAACAAATTTCAGATTCTAAATCTTGTTACACAAATCCAGAAAAATCTCACAAGATTTGAGAATTTCTGAGAATGGAAATTTGAATTTTGATAGAACTTTGCTAGTTTGACTTTCTTGAACTTTGAATCTAATTTAACTACTGATTATAATGTTCTAAGCTAAAATAAGGTTATCTAAAGTTAAAACAACAACTTTTGAACACACAATGATGATTATGGACTCTAACTCAAAACAGTTAACTGTGTGAGATGCTTGGAAAGAGTTTTTGACTTTTTAGTGTTAAAATGACCAAACTAATGACTAAATTAACTAAACCTATCCAAATGTATTCTAAGTAAGCTAGGAACATAGCAAGAAATAACCAATATCACAGAATATTCAGCAATGCCAAACACCCTTGTATGTGACAGATTTGAAGGATTTTCAAAGCAAATGATAAGATTAAACCACAATACTGATTACAAACACTATATTAAGATTATTTAAGATCAAATAAGTCTAAATTATTCACACCACAGGCATGAAACACAAGTATGTCAAGTTTGTCTTTTACACTGTGAGGTTCAAAATTTAGCAACTCCTAATCTAGTGAACAAGCAAGCAAAATTAAACTCTGTTTATAATTAATAATAACAACTAACTAGAAAAGCATAAAGATCAAAGCATAAAAGATAAAAGAACAATGAAATGCAAAAAATTAGTAAAAAACTTACAGTTGATTCAAGCCTGAGATAGAATGAACCAGGGACCAATTCCTACCCTAACAACCTCCCACAAGGTTACTAAGACCAGAGCAATCCATTGTTCACCATGCCCAATGCTCAATCTTTAACACCACTAATTTTTTATTTATTTTTCTATTTTCTTTGTATTTTTTTTGTATTTTTGGAATTATAAACTAAACTTGATTTTAAGGTTTATCAAAGCTTATAAAAGCTTTGTCGGAGCTTGTATGAACTAGTTGAATCCTTAATAACAACAAATAACAATAATAAGTGAAATTGTCGATTTCACTTAAAAATGACAAATACTAATTTGATGAACAAGACAGTGATTCAAGGTTAAATAAAGATTCAATTACACTAAAATAACTGAGTACAAGCTGTTTGATTGAAATTACAACTAAAAATAAAAGTTTACACTACCTACGATTACAATTAACTAAAACTAAACTAATAATCTTTTTCTTCTGCTTCCCTTTCATCTTTATAAGACTTTTGAGGTTCCTTGGGTCTTTCTGACACTATCCCATCAATCCCCAGCCATTGATATGGTCAAATTCATCATGGCCGTTCAAAATGCTTTTTGGAGCCAAAATAGTCTTGTGTCAGTTGTGGGTTACGTACGCGGGTTTTAAGGGTTTAATGAGGGTTTGGGAGTATGTGTGAGGTGGAGGGGAGTGGGTAGTGACTGGGGGTGTAGGTGGAAGAGTTGCAGAGCCATGTGGGGGGTGAGGTGGAAGATGGTGAACAGTAGGGCGGTTTGGGGTGTGGGTTTGACCCAGTATGACCGGAGGGAGTATTTTATTAAGGGTGTGGGCTGGATTTCATATGGGCCTAGGAATAGGATTGTAGCAACCCGCATTTTCGGGACATTTCTCCTATTCACTATTCATCAGTTACTATTCATCGATTACTATTCACCGGTCACTATTCATCATTTTCGGAGTCAGTTTGTGATTCCGAGAAACGTTCAAAAATTTTACTATTCATGTGACACTATTCATTCCCGAAGGGAAATCACTATTCATGATCATCGTTCGTCATTTCGTAAACTGAGTTTACGAGTCTTCAAATTCGCGTAACCAGTTAGGTTTAGCTGCGAATTCATGCATCATTCATTAATGACACTTCATATAGACTGGATTAGTCTACACATTATCATCATCATTTGAGAACCTACACGGATATGCATTATTTCTATATACGTATGCTTAATTTGTAATTAACGATACCACTCAGTTTTACTACTAACGTATACCCAATACTCCCGACTATGATCCTAACATATTTACATACTCATAATAATAATATAAAAATTATATTATTAATTTACCCGGTGTTTTAAAACCAATGGCTACATTTTACGGTCGGAGCTTATTACTCCGTCGGTTTGCGTTATTTCAATACGATAATTATTTCAACACCCGATTACCATCAGGAATAATATTTTACAACTTTTACAACTTCGTCGTATTTTATTTCACCTCGTTAACATTTATTTTTAGTTAACTCGGTACCCGATAACACCTAATACACAACAAAACTAACTAATACATACACTTGGGGACAAGCTCATTAATTAAGCCCACAAAACACCATTCCATGTTTTGCTCCTTTTTGAGCCCCCCCCCCCCCCCCCTAGGACTAAGACCAAAGACTTTGACTTGGACCATATATATATACTCTTTTTTTCCACCACATTTTCATTTTACACTAAACAACTAGCAACAATTCCTTTTCTTTCTCTCTTGGGGTGGATCGACCAAGGCAAAGAACCAAGAAGAAACCATTAACTTTTCAAGATCCAAGTGTTTATCAAGTTCTAATCATGATCTAGTTGGGGTTTTGTGGTAAAAACCCTAGGTTATTATACATTTTCTCATCAAATCACCTCAAATCATCAAGTAAGCTTCAAAAACACTTTTGATCTTTTCATACTTTCATTTACTTTATATTTCTATGTATTTCCAAGATATATTGGTAAAACATGCAAGTATGTAAGATCCATACCACTTATTACTCATTTTGTTTTTATAAACATGGATCTATAATTTTTACTAGTAATCTCATGAGATCCACCAAGATTGGTGATGTTTAGGAACCCATGACACCCTAAGAAGGTGTATGGTAGGATTGGGTATTTGTGAAGTTGATTTGAGATAGTTTGGTTAAGCCTTGAACAAGTTACAAACTAGAAAAGTTGATTTTTGCAAATTATATAAAGCTGCTGTCCATTTCTGTAAAACGTGGGAAACTCAGGGTCTAGGGTGTAACTTTGGACCAAAGATTTAGAAAATACATTCCGAGACGAAACTATGGCCGAAAACGGGGATAAAATCCGAGTTACGACGAAAAAGATATGCTATTTTCAAGATTTACGACGAAAACTATATTTTCTGAAATATTGAATCTGTCCCGATTTTTCTAGCTAGGAAAACTGAGATTAAATGATATCTTGACTAGCCGAGACCTTGAAAAACCTAAAGTATACTTGAATACCTTCGCGGGGATATAAAGAACATAGAAAACAGGCTTATAACGAAAAAGATACGAGTGTTTGAAATCCGACGATATATATAAATTTCCATCAGCTTTTGTACACTAATAGAGTTTTGACGTAAACTGTCTTTGCGAGACACCACTTTCACGGCTGTTTTTCTTTATGATCGGATCAGTTTGAGTCCGAGCCGTAGTTTTATGAAATCAAGATCTCTCAGCTAACTTTTCAAAACAATTGGCCGTTTGATCATTGGGCTTGTAACGAATAAACTACGACCTCATCTATATACCCGATAAACTATATATATTTTGACAGCTTTTGCTATAATGAAATTTTCTAAGTGTTGAACATAATATTTTCAAATAGCAACAATAAGAGTCGATTCTCTCATCGATCGAGACCCGTATAGCCAAAAGTTAAATAACACGACTTCAAGATATTGTCACAAGGTTTTCAAAAACGCCGAGCTTGACCATTAACACTTAACATACAATATTTCGCGACTAGTTTTGCGAGGCCATTTTGGTCATATTTTCAAGTAATGAAAATGTTATTTTTGCGGCGAAAACCTTACATTTACCGATAAAACACCAAACGAGGATCGTGGAGTACCTTTTCAACACAACTACATGAAAAGGGGTTATTAACTTAACGAGACGTCAAAAATGTATTTTTGACGATAAACACTATTTTCAAAACTAACGAGTGGTATCGATAACATACGTACTTGCATGTGTAGCATCATTTCATTTCTTACATTAGAAACTATCATTCATTAGGTTGCGATTAGAGATCGTGCCTCATTTCAGTGTATCCACTTTTGTCATCATAGCTATCGCACCAGGTGAGTTCATACCCCCTACTTTTACTTGTTTTTATAACTGTTTTGGGGGAGAATACATGCTCATTTTTTTTTAACTAAACTCAATGATTGTTTATTTGAATGCGAAATTGCATACTTAAACACTACTGTTTCTCTGGATACTTGATTGATTATTCAAATGCACCTATGTGTATATCGGTTGCATACTTGATTATTTTCTCGCATACACAAGCGTTTTATAAACATGCAACACATTTATGAACTCTTGCTTTTATGCAACACACTTTATGAACTATTGCTTTTATGCAACACACTTTATGAACTGTTGCTTTTATACAAACACTTTTATGGACCATACTGAAACTTATGTTTTATATAAACTATTACGCGGATTAGCCTAAGCCCTTGAATCCCACTATGCCCAAACTCATGAACCGTCAATTCCTGCTGGGAAACGCGAATGTTATAAATAGATCTATTGGTGGTGACTCCCCCGTTCGGTTTGACTGGATAGGCAAACGCGAGCGTATAACATGTCGAATTACAAGTGTAACGGGATAAACACTTGCCGGGCCTTTATATTTAACATGCTTCTAGAGCATGCACACTGTTATAGCTTCGGTTGCATGAACTTAGCGCTAGCGTAATAGACTATTTTTCTATGTGATATTATATTTGTTGTAATGATCACACACTCTACTCATGGTCCACAATCCTGATTTTACTATAAGGTAAACTTTATTGTTATGACATTGTGAGCCACACAATGGTCACAAAACTCTCTATTGAACTCACAACACTATTGTTTTAATACAAACTTATGAACTCACCAACCTCGTGTTGACACTCTTTAGCATGTATTTTCAGGTTTTAAACAATGGCACGCTACTGGAGGTTTTCGCAGGGCATGGCATGGTCATAGAAGACTCTGATATTCACTTGGGAACCGTTTTAAACTATTTTACGGGCCTACTTCCGCACTACTTTTAACGATGTAGATTCAATACTTTTGGTTAAACGATTTTATTTCTAAATGATTGAAGTGAAAACCATTTTTGAACTTGTGTTGTAATACCAATTGAGTTACACCCCAGCTACATGTATGCTTCCGCTGGACCCGATTTTGGGGGTGTGACAGATTGGTATCAGAGCTTTGGCTATAGCGAACTAAGTGTTTTTAAAACCTAGACTATAGCTACTTTCACGAAAACATAACCCTATGACCGTCACGTGCCTACCTGCCAAGCTGAAGCCTCATTTGTGGTTAGTTGCTGACATAGGTGATGAGATTTGTGTCTCATTATCTGATATGTTATATTCACTTATTATAGTTGATTACTATAATTGTCTTTCATATAAGCATGCTCATGTATCGTATATGTCACCACGTTATGCTTTTCCTTGCATAGCTTCATAATTTGACCTCGAGTTTGGTCACTTGCTTTTGTCTTTCAGAACGTCTTGGTATTTGGGAAGGACATAGTCTTAGTATAACTGAGCTGAGTATTTCAAAATTCATGGAACCTCGGTGGAATATAGACTGGTCATCTATATTCAACCCGGGATAGTGAGATATAGGCTGACCACCTATGTCTGACTCAGAAATGAATTTTGCAATACTGAGAATGGTTATAATAAAATTCTGTCTGGATTGAATTCTCTACTCAATTCCCAAATGTTTCATTTACGTGTGTGTAAACACTCGTTGGCAGAACATCCATACTTTTCACCATCTCGTTAACCACCGATTGGAAGCACGCAAACTGGTCATTTCATCTCATGGACATTTACGTCTATGCACGATACACTTATATCTCAGTATTTTCTTTTATCACAATCTCATTTTGTCGCAGTTGTCACAATCTTTCCCCTTCTCACCCTCATTATCATTTCCTTTCCCCATTCCCCATATATAAGGAATTAGCTAACACTCTATAGACTCCGATGTCACTCATTCCTCACTACCCCCTATATTGATAAGTGGATATTATCAATGACCTCCTTAGGAAAGACTTTCCATACCATCTATAAGGAGGATCCCTCGGTACATTGAAACCATTCAAAACTCAACAGAAATCTCAGGATACCACAAAACCAATCGAACCACTATCACTGGCCTGATTGCCACAATTCCCCCATCTGGAAAGTATTGGCTTGACTGAATTACAAGATTAGTTTCGATGCGAATGCTCACTAAGCAACACTATAGAGATACATCCAACCTCCTAACCAAGACTATAGAACCTTCAGTTAAACATGTCCTCACCAATAGACTTTATTCAAACATGTTAGACACCTATGCATTTGTGCAGACATACATACCTGGCTATTTTTATCCTCTTGATACGTTCACTTTAAATGGATTTTTCTCCAAACTACCGTTATACAAAACACTTTTCTGAGGCACTTATTTTGACAAGCAAATTCCTTTTGGTTAATCTTTCACAAAACTATTGAATGATTAGAAAATTTTAAACATCAATCTTTGGTCAACCATATTATCCACCTTATGTTGAAAATTGTCCTATCTTGCATAACTATTAAATTTTGAAACATCAAGAAATACGTTACTTTAAAAAGCCGTTTGCTTAAAGTTGTAAAGGGAAGGTTTATGAACAAAACACACAATCTCAAAACAAACTTTGAAAATCAATCACTATATTACATCTCTTATACACTAAGGATTTTGTGATTTGATGACATAGAACTTGGGGAAAATCTTAGTAATGGAAACTAAGCATCGTAGGTGGAGAAATACTCAATTCATGACATCCTGCGGAGAATCACAACCTTATCCTAATCTACTATTTTCAGTAACACCCTTTGACGGACTTAACCTTGTAAGTCTTTCAAAACAAGATTCATGATACCCATTTCAATTATTCCTAATAGAGGAATTTGATTCACCTCGAACTCCTAGCGATTTCATTAAGATTCCTTTGGAACCACACCACCTATTATCTTCAGACCAACGGTCGGAATTTGAGGTTGATTCAAACATAGGGAGATATGCCCAAATCGGGTGTGATTGACACTAGAAATGGTTGGATTAACCATTTGCCATAAATCAAATTCAGTTGCAACCTAAATTACCATACGAGTGTAGAGACTACACCATTTGAAACACTCCATGGCCGAAGTGCCAACATCCATTGACGGATTGAAATTTGGAAAAGCCCAACTCACTAGTCCAGTAAACATTCATGAACCCGATATACACTGGACCATTCAACATTTCTGACAGTGTAGGCCTGGTGGCCGTCAGACTTGAACCTTGTTAGAGCTCAATAGCTTACACGATAAAAATCATCATCTTTTCACCAATACCACTCTAGAGACCAACACAAACTGAACTTCGGGACGAAGTTCCTTTTAAGGGGGTGAGACTGTAGCAACCCGCATTTTTGGGACATTTCTCCTATTCACTATTCATCAGTTACTATTCATCGATTACTATTCACCGGTCACTATTCATCATTTTCGGAGTCAGTTTGTGATTCCGAGAAACGTTCAAAAATTTTACTATTCATGTGACACTATTCATTCCCGAAGGGAAATCACTATTCATGATCATCGTTCGTCATTTCGTAAACTGAGTTTACGAGTCTTCAAATTCGCGTAACCAGTTAGGTTTAGCTGCGAATTCATGCATCATTCATTAATGACACTTCATATAGACTGGATTAGTCTACACATTATCATCATCATTTGAGAATCTACACGGATATGCATTATTTCTATATACGTATGCTTAATTTGTAATTAACGATACCACTCAGTTTTACTACTAACGTATACCCAATACTCCCGACTATGATCCTAACATATTTACATACTCATAATAATAATATAAAAATTATATTATTAATTTACCCGGTGTTTTAAAACCAATGGCTACATTTTACGGTCGGAGCTTATTACTCCGTCGGTTTGCGTTATTTCAATACGATAATTATTTCAACACCCGATTACCATCAGGAATAATATTTTACAACTTTTACAACTTCGTCGTATTTTATTTCACCTCGTTAACATTTATTTTTAGTTAACTCGGTACCCGATAACACCTAATACACAACAAAACTAACTAATACATACACTTGGGGACAAGCTCATTAATTAAGCCCACAAAACACCATTCCATGTTTTGCTCCTTTTTGAGCCCCCCCCCCCCCCCCTAGGACTAAGACCAAAGACTTTGACTTGGACCATATATATATACTCTTTTTTTCCACCACATTTTCATTTTACACTAAACAACTAGCAACAATTCCTTTTCTTTCTCTCTTGGGGTGGATCGACCAAGGCAAAGAACCAAGAAGAAACCATTAACTTTTCAAGATCCAAGTGTTTATCAAGTTCTAATCATGATCTAGTTGGGGTTTTGTGGTAAAAACCCTAGGTTATTATACATTTTCTCATCAAATCACCTCAAATCATCAAGTAAGCTTCAAAAACACTTTTGATCTTTTCATACTTTCATTTACTTTATATTTCTATGTATTTCCAAGATATATTGGTAAAACATGCAAGTATGTAAGATCCATACCACTTATTACTCATTTTGTTTTTATAAACATGGATCTATAATTTTTACTAGTAATCTCATGAGATCCACCAAGATTGGTGATGTTTAGGAACCCATGACACCCTAAGAAGGTGTATGGTAGGATTGGGTATTTGTGAAGTTGATTTGAGATAGTTTGGTTAAGCCTTGAACAAGTTACAAACTAGAAAAGTTGATTTTTGCAAATTATATAAAGCTGCTGTCCATTTCTGTAAAACGTGGGAAACTCAGGGTCTAGGGTGTAACTTTGGACCAAAGATTTAGAAAATACATTCCGAGACGAAACTATGGCCGAAAACGGGGATAAAATCCGAGTTACGACGAAAAAGATATGCTATTTTCAAGATTTACGACGAAAACTATATTTTCTGAAATATTGAATCTGTCCCGATTTTTCTAGCTAGGAAAACTGAGATTAAATGATATCTTGACTAGCCGAGACCTTGAAAAACCTAAAGTATACTTGAATACCTTCGCGGGGATATAAAGAACATAGAAAACAGGCTTATAACGAAAAAGATACGAGTGTTTGAAATCCGACGATATATATAAATTTCCATCAGCTTTTGTACACTAATAGAGTTTTGACGTAAACTGTCTTTGCGAGACACCACTTTCACGGCTGTTTTTCTTTATGATCGGATCAGTTTGAGTCCGAGCCGTAGTTTTATGAAATCAAGATCTCTCAGCTAACTTTTCAAAACAATTGGCCGTTTGATCATTGGGCTTGTAACGAATAAACTACGACCTCATCTATATACCCGATAAACTATATATATTTTGACAGCTTTTGCTATAATGAAATTTTCTAAGTGTTGAACATAATATTTTCAAATAGCAACAATAAGAGTCGATTCTCTCATCGATCGAGACCCGTATAGCCAAAAGTTAAATAACACGACTTCAAGATATTGTCACAAGGTTTTCAAAAACGCCGAGCTTGACCATTAACACTTAACATACAATATTTCGCGACTAGTTTTGCGAGGCCATTTTGGTCATATTTTCAAGTAATGAAAATGTTATTTTTGCGGCGAAAACCTTACATTTACCGATAAAACACCAAACGAGGATCGTGGAGTACCTTTTCAACACAACTACATGAAAAGGGGTTATTAACTTAACGAGACGTCAAAAATGTATTTTTGACGATAAACACTATTTTCAAAACTAACGAGTGGTATCGATAACATACGTACTTGCATGTGTAGCATCATTTCATTTCTTACATTAGAAACTATCATTCATTAGGTTGCGATTAGAGATCGTGCCTCATTTCAGTGTATCCACTTTTGTCATCATAGCTATCGCACCAGGTGAGTTCATACCCCCTACTTTTACTTGTTTTTATAACTGTTTTGGGGGAGAATACATGCTCATTTTTTTTTTAACTAAACTCAATGATTGTTTATTTGAATGCGAAATTGCATACTTAAACACTACTGTTTCTCTGGATACTTGATTGATTATTCAAATGCACCTATGTGTATATCGGTTGCATACTTGATTATTTTCTCGCATACACAAGCGTTTTATAAACATGCAACACATTTATGAACTCTTGCTTTTATGCAACACACTTTATGAACTATTGCTTTTATGCAACACACTTTATGAACTGTTGCTTTTATACAAACACTTTTATGGACCATACTGAAACTTATGTTTTATATAAACTATTACGCGGATTAGCCTAAGCCCTTGAATCCCACTATGCCCAAACTCATGAACCGTCAATTCCTGCTGGGAAACGCGAATGTTATAAATAGATCTATTGGTGGTGACTCCCCCGTTCGGTTTGACTGGATAGGCAAACGCGAGCGTATAACATGTCGAATTACAAGTGTAACGGGATAAACACTTGCCGGGCCTTTATATTTAACATGCTTCTAGAGCATGCACACTGTTATAGCTTCGGTTGCATGAACTTAGCGCTAGCGTAATAGACTATTTTTCTATGTGATATTATATTTGTTGTAATGATCACACACTCTACTCATGGTCCACAATCCTGATTTTACTATAAGGTAAACTTTATTGTTATGACATTGTGAGCCACACAATGGTCACAAAACTCTCTATTGAACTCACAACACTATTGTTTTAATACAAACTTATGAACTCACCAACCTCGTGTTGACACTCTTTAGCATGTATTTTCAAGTTTTAAACAATGGCACGCTACTGGAGGTTTTCGCAGGGCATGGCATGGTCATAGAAGACTCTGATATTCACTTGGGAACCATTTTAAACTATTTTACGGGCCTACTTCCGCACTACTTTTAACGATGTAGATTCAATACTTTTGGTTAAACGATTTTATTTCTAAATGATTGAAGTGAAAACCATTTTTGAACTTGTGTTGTAATACCAATTGAGTTACACCCCAGCTACATGTATGCTTCCGCTGGACCCGATTTTGGGGGTGTGACAAGGATAGAAAGGGTGGGCTTTTATATTTGGATTGGTTTGGTTTTTATTATAGTAAGGATCCGTTTGGTTTATTTCACACAAGGACCAAATTTGTAATTTGTGCAAAGTTGAGGGGCTGTTGTGGCCTTTTTCCAAATTTATCACAAGGGCCTAACTTGCCAAGTATGGATAATACAAGGGCCACTTTTGATATTTTTCACTTTTCAATTACCGGGGACTATTTCTGTCAAACTTGCAAAGTCCAGGGACTAAACATGTAATTTTATCAAACTTCACACCAAGGACCATTCCTGCAAAAGATTATTAGTACAAGGACCAAAATTGATTTTCTCAAAGTTTTTACATCCCAGGGACCATTTATGTCAATTTCCAAAGTATAGGGACTAAACTTGTAATTTTGTGAAACTTTGCACCAAAGGACTAAATATGTAACTTTATGATTAAAAAGGACCTTTGGTGACTTTTTCAAGTTTTTAGAATAACCAGGGACTAGTTTTGCCAATTTATGAAACTTGAGGGACTGAAACTGCCAATTATGCAAACTTTGTACGTTTTTCATATATTTTTGCATATTTTGCATTTGAAACATATAAAACACACTTCTAAGATATTTTAAGTATTTTGATGCATATTTGAGTGTTTTTGTACGTTTTGACAGCTCAGATTGGTATAAAATGATGAGTATTTAGACACTCATCAATCCCCCACACTAAACTATTGCTAGTCCTTAGCAATCTTTTGAGAAAAACTTGATGGATTTGAAAAACTCTTTACCAAAAGCCATCACTTCTGGAGTAGCCAGATGTAAGAACTGTGGTACATCTGATAACCGTGTGATTTTGAGCAAATCACCAGCTGTCAACGGATTTGATTTGTCTTTACCAAAAGCCGTTTGCTTTTGGACTAGCCAACTCTTGATGGAATAGTCAACATCTTGGTGAGCTGATTACCAATTATGGTTTTTCCACGGCCTTTACCACAAGCCAAAATCTTGCGGGCTAGCCAACTCATTCGCTTTATGGGATATGGGGAGTTGAGGAACCATACAATTTTTGGCAAATTGCAAGCCATAAACGGATTTGAGATATCTTTACCAAGAGCCGTTTGCTCCTGGATTAGCCAATCCTTATGTGGGTTAGACATGGCGGACTGATAACCATTTATTTGCGTTCTAAGTGAGAAAAAAATTTTAAAATTTTGGCTAAAATGGGGGTTCTTGATGGAACATGTGTTTAAATTCGTTAGAATAACGAATCTCAAACGGTCAGATAATTATTGGTCAACCACTTGTGAATGGTCAACTATGAAAGTCAAACAGCTGAGGCAAATGCTTCCGTGGAATACAGTGTTTCCCCGGGTCGTAATGTCCCAACGAGGTTGTGATGGTATTAAAAACGAGTCTGTGATCGAGTGAATGTGAACAGGAAAGGTATAAGTGTGTGTGTGTGTGATTACACTAAGGTTTTATAACTTAAATAAACTATTAGAACGATTACGTAAAACCTAGATATCTAAAACGTTTAAACGTACACCAAATTAAAATCAGACGCGACTGCGTACTGAGAAAAAGGTGAGTTTTAAGAAAAATAAACTACAGGGGCTAAAAATGAAAATTTTATAAACTTAAACTTAAAATAAAATTAAATTAAAAAGAAAACTATTTTTAGATTATTTTATTATTTATTATTAATTATTTAATTAAAAACTATTTAACTATTTAATTAAAACTAAGTTAAATAAAAACTAAAAATAATAAACACTACAAATTAAACTAAAAATTTGCAAAAATAATTTCTAAACTTAAAATAGAACTTGAAGAAAGTATAAAAAATAAGAATAAATATTTTTGTCTTTTTATGAATTTTCTATTAATTAAAAACTATTTATATTAATTATACTAATTAAACTATTTTAAATTACAAATAATACTAAAATGACTTAAAATTTATGAGAAAAATTTATAAAACTATTTTATAACTTATAAAAGCTAGAAAAAATATAAAAACTAGGTGTTGCTTTATAAAAACTAATTATGCTATTTATAATTTAATTATTAATTAATTATTAATAAAACTAATTTTAATTATAATAAATACTAAAAGACAGAATAAAAATCTGAGAAAATTATTAAAAATACTTTAATATAATAGGAAATTAATAAAAATATAAAAACACAACTTACTTAATAAAAATCTAAAAATGAAAATTAAAAGTAAATTAAATTAAATAGAAACTATCACTTATTTTTATGTTGTCTTTTCTGGATTTTTCTTTTACAAAACTATATTATATCTAAAAATAGATAACTTTTGTAAAAACAACTAATTTATAAGCTAATAATAAGCACTGTGGAAGCTTATTACCTCCACAGTTGACCTTGGTTGACCAAATAAGCTAATAAGCTCAAATGAGCTTATGTGGGACCCACTATGGATGAATCTGATCTAAATAAGTATATTGGACTTGTCTAAGCTAAAATTTGCTAAATAAGCTCAGTAGATAAGCTGATAAGCAAAAATAAGCTATTCCAAAAACCAATTTGAACACAGAATGGGGACAAAGTTGAGGGGCAATTTCAAGTGAGGTCCACAGGGTTTTAGGTCAAACAAAAGGTCAACACTAAGAGTCTACTAGGAGGGGGTTCAATGGAACAAGATTTGAGGTCTGGGGCCCACTGTGGTGGTCGCAAATCACCACCAAAGTGGTGGTGATGGGTGAAGTCTGCTGGTGCAGGGGAAGTGTATTCCCTGCAAGTGAGTTTGAGGGTGAGTGGGGCCCAGGGGAAAAATGCTAAAAATATAAGCTATGTGGGATTCCAAAGTTGAGGTGGTAGTCTATTACCACAACAAATTTCAGATTCTAAATCTTATTACACAAATCTAGAAAAATCTCACAAGATTTGAGAATTTCTGAGAATGGAAATTTGACTTTTGATAGAACTTTGCTAGTTTGACTTTCTTGAACTTTGAATCTAATTTAACTACTGATTATGATGTTCTAAGCTAAAATAAGGTTATCTAAAGTTAAAACAACAACTTTTGAACACACAATGATGATTATGGACTCTAACTCAAAACAGTTAACTGTGTGAGATGCTTGGAAAGAGTTTTTGACTTTTTGGTGTTAAAATGACCAAACTAATGACTAAATTAACTAAACCTATCCTAATGTATTCTAAGTAAGCTAGGAACACAACAAGAAATAACCAATATCACAGAGTATTCGGCAATGCCAAACACCCTTGTATGTGACAGATTTGAAGGATTTTCAAAGCAAATGGTAAGATTAAACCACAATACTGATTACAAACACTATATTAAGATTATTTAAGATCAAATAAGTCTAAATTATTCACACCACAGGCATGAAACACAAGTATGTCAAGTTTGTCTTTTACACTGTGAGGTTCAAAATTTAGCAACTCCTAATCTAGTGAACAAGCAAGCAAAATTAAACTATGTTTATAATTAATAATAACAACTAACTAGAAAAGCATAAAAGATACAAGAACAATGAAATGCAAAAAATTAGTAAAAAGCTTACAGTTGATTCAAGCCTGAGATAGAATGAACCAGGGACCAATTCCTACCCTAACAACCTCCCACAAGGTTACTAAGACCAGAGCAATCCATTGTTCACCATGTCCAATGCTCAATCTTTAACACCACTAATTTTTTATTTATTTTTCTATTTTCTTTGTATTTTTTTTGTATTTTTGGAATTATAAACTAAACTTGATTTTAAGGTTTATCAAAGCTTATAAAAGCTTTGTCAGAGCTTGTATGAACTAGTTGAATCCTTAATCACAACAAATAACAATAATAAGTGAAATTGTCGATTTCACTTAAAAATGACAAATACTAATTTGATGAACAAGACAGTGATTCAAGGTTAAATAAAGATTCAATTACACTAAAATAACTGAGTACAAGCTGTTTGATTGAAATTACAACTAAAAATAAAAGTTTACACTACCTACGATTACAATTAACTAAAACTAAACTAATAATCTTTTTCTTCTGCTTCCCTTTCATCTTTATAAGACTTTTGAGGTTCCTTGGGTCTTTCTGACACTATCCCATCAATCCCCAGCCATTGATATGGTCAAATTCATCATGGCCGTTCAAAATGCTTTTTGGCGCTAAAATAGTCTTGTGTCTGTTGTGGGTTACGTGCGCGGGTTTTAAGGGTTTAATGAGGGTTTGGGAGTATGTGTGAGGTGGAGGGGAGTGGGTAGTGACTGGGGGTGTAGGTGGAAGAATTGCAGAGCCATGTGGGGGGTGAGGTGGAAGATGGTGAACAGTAGGGCGGTTTGGGGTGTGGGTTTGACCCAGTTTGACCGGAGGGAGTATTTTATTAAGGGTGTGGGCTGGATTTCATATGGGCCTAGGAATAGGATAGAAAGGGTGGGCTTTTATATTTGGATTGGTTTGGTTTTTATTATAGTAAGGATCCGTTTGGTTTATTTCACACAAGGACCAAATTTGTAATTTGTGCAAAGTTGAGGGGCTGTTGTGGCCTTTTTCCAAATTTATCACAAGGGCCTAACTTGCCAAGTATAGATAATACAAGGGCCACTTTTGATATTTTTCACTTTTTAATTACCGGGGACTATTTCTGCCAAACTTGCAAAGTCCAGGGACCAAACATGTAATTTTACCAAACTTCACACCAAGGACCATTTCTGTAAAAGATTATTAGTACAAGGACCAAAATTGATTTTCTCAAAGTTTTTACATCCCAGGGACCATTTATGTCAATTTCCAAAGTATAGGGACTAAACTTGTAATTTTGTGAAACTTTGCACCAAAGGACTAAATATGTAACTTTATGATTAAAAAGGACCTTTGGTGACTTTTTCAAGTTTTTAGAATAACCAGGGACTAGTTTTGCCAATTTATGGAACTTGAGAGACTGAAACTGCCAATTATGCAAACTTTGTACGTTTTTCATCTGTTTTTGCATATTTTGCATTTGAAACATATAAAACACACTTCTAAGATATTTTAAGTATTTTGATGCATATTTGAGTGTTTTTGTATGTTTTGGCAGCTCAGATTGGTATAAAATGATGAGTATTTAGACACTCATCAGTAGCCTTGGTGGCTAGGTCGGGAATACTCTCCTAAGGTTCGGGGCCTAAGGGGTTCTAGTGGTGGGTTTTGTTGTGGTGGGATGACGGGTTCAAGGATGTTCCCATCGTCCATGATGTCGGGAGGTGAAGAGTTACGAACAAAGACACAAAGAAAAAAGATAGACTAAAGAAAACCTAAAAACATAAAAATAAAATCTTACTAGAAAGGAATCTAGCAAGTAGACCTAATAAAAAGAGATTCTAACCTAGACAATAACTATTCCCCGGGCTGCGGCGCCAAAAACTTGATACGTGGGAATCGCACCAGGCTTTACCTCTCAAGGGATCTTGAGAAGCTTACAATCCCCACCAGGCAGTGTACCTGATCGTTGTAGTATAGTATAGTGACAAGTACCGGGGGATTGATAGTTCAGCTAGGAATAGTGTCGCTAGGATTATAAAACCTAAATACTAGTTCTAAAGGTGAAGGATGATTCTTTTTGTATTTTTATATTTTTTTAGAAAGCAAATAAAAATCTCGGGTTTGAAGGATTTGGGCGGAATTAGTTGCTAGTCAACTAACCCAATACTAAAGATGCAATCAAAATAAAATACTAGAAATGAAAATAAACTAAATTAACTAAGATTGTGAGCAATAAGTGGAGAAAATGTGTTTACTTAGATTTCACTACTCCCTAGACATCTTTTACACGTTAATTACTTGTTATAGTTGCATGGATGACGGACTGTATTCCTTAATACCATTCATGGGGTGGCGCACTTAACTCCATAATCCTATGAGCTCTTATCTCCTTCTATACCATGCCCAGCACAACCATAGGGATTATAAACAGTGGCTCATGCATTAAATACAACCAATAAAACCTAGTGCACATCAGTTCATGTTTCCTAAGACGTTCAAGCATGTTACCAATTGAAAGTCTGCCAGTTTTCTTAAGCCTAACATCGAATTCATTCATCCAATACAATTATAAACAAGTAATCAACACATAATTAACATCTAGGTTTCATTAGATCCAAGCAAACACAAGATAGATCTAGCCTAGCATGATGAAATTAAGACAAGAACAAGATATAGACAACCAACACATAGACATATTGATTGAATTAAAAGAGTACTTATCTCAATTACACATGAAAGGTATCAAGGGCTTAGAACCCTTGAAAAACCTGTAAAATTCGCACCAAGTTCGTACTTAGGGTTTCTCCAAAACTTCTCCCTTTTTAATGTGAAAATTAGAAAACTATATATAGGAAATAGGGTCTGACGGCGTCAAGACAAAGCTTGTGACGCCGTCACCTCGCCGCCAAAATAATTCTCGGACTGCCTTGATCAACTTTTGACGCCTTCATGTGTTAGCATTTTCCAGGCCGTCATGCATTTTACTCTTGACGCCCTACTTCGTGACGCCGTCAAATCTGTACTGGGTCGTCATGGAAATTACTCTTGACGCCGTCAGAAATTCCTTCTTGACGCCGTCACCTACTGTTCCCAGCAAGAAAAATTAAGACTTTGGCATTTTCTTCACTTTTATGCTCCAAAAACGTCCGAATTGCTTCCTTTTCCATATTTCACTCCCAAAGTACCTAAAATCACAAAAGGAACGATTTAGGGCAATATTTGATCAAATAAATTCAATTCCGGGCTTAAATGACCCCCTAAAAGTGGTTCATTTTTCGCCTCATCAACTCCACGACTGTAGACTGTTTGAAACCACCGTGAACACTAAGCGTAACCCATAAAGAATTACTGAAGTGACCTGCTGTCAGGGCTGTTTAATGTTGACCCTGGCAGGATTTCTATTCAATCATTGAGAATCACTTGTTTGAATTCTCTCATAAATGTTCTGGCAGATTGCTAAGATCTGCCTAGGACTCTAAAGTTTACATCTGGCGTCCTTAATGTTGAACAATCAGTGTAGAAGTATCATGTGTTCGTATGAGATCTTTTTGATGAATCTCGGGGCTCTAGACTCAATAAGTGCACATTTGGTTTCCTATGCGGAGATTAGGGAGAGGTCTCCTGCTTCAATATCAACCATCTCTAAGAGACATGTCGATAGATTACACCGGTTCCCCGTGAGAATGAAACAAGCTCTTTTAAGAGAACTTGAGTGGTTAAGAAGGTTTAGTGCAGTGCGTCACCATGATGTCTTTGTCTTCAATACTGGTGTCACCTTAGTAACAACCAGTAGCATACGAATTGTACCCGGTGTCTGCCCTAAGGTTGAACATATGGAGGGTTATTTCTTTTCACCCTTTTTCATAACTTTTCTTTTTAATTCTTCAACCCCTTCTTTCTCCTTTCTCATTTTCTCCTTTTTTTCAATCATACCTAAGGACTTCTAATTCTAATCTATTGGATTTGTCCTTGGGTAGATCCCTCCGGCTCTGGCGGATCATAGGACGGTTTTTCATAACCTTAGTCACCTTATAACTCCTTGACTATCCTATCATTGCCATGAAACCATTTTATTGAAAATCTTCTCAAAGTGTTTATGATCATGAAACACATTGTTGTTGCCACTTTGAGAGTTTTGCAATTTTTTAAGGACTCCCCCTTCACATGTGCTCATGAATTTTTAAGAAATTTGCACATGCGTGAGGAGTTTGCACTTTTTGAATTGATCCACTTTCAGTGAACATGACCGATTCGAGACACGCTTACATCACTAGTTAGACTAGCTTGAAATTATTACCCGTCCTGGTCAAGTCCAAAGAAAGTCTCTCGATACGGTACATTCTACTCAGACAAGTCCTATTTGAGACACACTTACATCACTAGTTAGACTAGCTTGATATTATTACCCGTCCAAGACAAGTCTTTTCGTTTACTAACATTTTAAGCTTCGTCAATTCATTGGTACTTACTGAGTCGAGCTCTTCTGAGATTCAGCCACAATCTTTAAACATCTTTGATCACATTTTAATCATGTCTTCTACCCCTCAAAAATAGCATAACGTGATATTTTTTATATCAATTGATTAAGAAAAAGCTTGTGGAAAGAAAGACAGATTTTGCATGAATTTGGAACATTTTGTGTTCGTACTCCCCCTTAATGATAGCACATTTAAAATCAATTAAGGGTTTAGAGGGAGTTATCTTGAGCACTCATTTTGAGAGATTTTGAGAAATCTTTTGAACAATCTTGAAAAAGTGCTCAAGAATTTTGTTTGAAAATGAGTTTATACTTGAAATCTTTTTCGTTTGTTTAGATTTGAACTTTTTGAAAAAGATTTCGTCATTGAACGTACGAGTCCTTGATTTGAAAAATAATCAGAATTCATCGTTTAAGTACGGATTTCGTACTGAAGTATACGAAAGCCATAATGAAGAAACTTTTTGAGAAACGACATGTTTTGGAAAAACATTTAAATAACTCCCGTTCAAGCATCTGTACATGTCCGTATCATTGTTGAATGAAATTTCTAGAAACGTACAGAATATTGATTTATACGAGAGACATGTCGTGAGAAGAATATTTTTGGATTTTTTGATTTTATATTGTTTTTGTATTTTTTGAAAATTTTATATTTTTGTATTTTGTTTTTGTTGGTTTTTCAAATTTTGTATTTTGTTTTTGTTTTTATAAAAGACAATGGAAAATCAAAAATAGAAGATTGAAAGAATGATTTTATAGAATTTACAGAATTTGAGCCCTCTGATGAACTGGGTTCTGAGATAGTTGAAGCACCTGCAACCGAAGATGAAGAGGTTTCACAAATAACAGTGTTAGAAGTACATGAATCATCACTCTGCGGGTGTTGACTGTCAACAGTTGTAATGGTTTCTACTTCCTTATCCTGATGATTATCACTATTATTTGTCTTGGTGCAACTATCAAAAATCTTTCCTGTGGGAATCCATCTAAGACCAACTGTTTTAAAAACTTTTCCCGTGGGAATCCACCTAAGGTAAGATCTAGATGTAGTTTTCTTATCAGATGCAGCGAAAGTCTCAGTCTTGGAAAGACTACATCCTTTCGGTATCCACGTATTAGGTTTCTTAACCTCTTGCTTCTTATCAACGGGTTTGTATCGATTTGGTGTCTTAGTCGATTGTGTCTTGACACTTGACTTTCTTTTTTTGATAAATTGTGCAATACATGCATCATGGTTAGCTGAAAAAACACATTTTTGACATGTAGGACAGACAAATTCAACATTCTTGTTTAACACAGCAATTTTAACTTTGTCACTACAGTCTTTTGGAAATTGTTTTTTGTTTGAAAGAGACTCAACATTTCTAGTGTTGTTTTCTACGTGCATGGCATTTTCTTTTTCGCAACTACTCTTAGATGCAAGCCACTCCCTAGTGTTTTGTTGATAGTCCCTAGGTAATGGTTTACTACTATTAGCAGTGCTTTGGGATCTTGTAGAATTCATCACACTAGGTTTGGCTCCTAAAATTCCGTCTTTTCGATGTTGTGCCTTTTTCCTAGCTTCTTCTAGATCGTGATTGTGGACAATATCATTAGAACCAACAGACTCTTTAACAGTTTTTGTAGTCACATTTGGTGTACTATTCCTAGAAGAGCCAGGTGCACTCACATTTGTGTTTCTTTCAACAACCACTTTTTGTTTATCAACAATCTTTTCAATTTCCTTATTCTTGGGCAAGGGTTGTAGAGTGACTGGTTTTGTCAAATCCTTTTTCGCATCAACTTTTGGAGCAAACCGGGAAATTGACATTTTTGGTTTTTCAACTGTTTTTGAAACATTTGGTTTCTCCGAAGTTGATGGTTTTGCAAACTTAGTATCCACACCCTTCCCTTTTATACTTTCAAGCTGAGCTCTCAAAAGATCATTTTCCTTTTTCATGTCCTTGTAGGCATGCTCATACGACGATTTTTCATACTTGCATTCCATTTATTTTCGATCAAGTTTTTTGAAAAATGACATGTTTTCTTTTTCAAGTTTTACAAGAGCATTTTCATATTTTGAAATAATTGCAGATGTCTCAGCTCGCAGTCTTTCATCGTTCTCAAGCGAATATGTTTGTAAAATGATGGACATTATATCAGTAGTCATAACAGCTTCGAAAAGAGAATCATTTAGATTTTCCAAAAGTTTGATGTTTTGAAGATTTGCATTAGCTTCCTTTACCAGGGATTTGTGGTCCTTGACAAAGTCAGCCGTCTCTTTAAAAAAAGCTTGTTCAAAATGAATGACTCTCACATTAATGGCTTTGATTGGAGGAGCAAAGTCTTTTTCAAGAATCTTTTTAAGCTGTAAATGAACCGTGGAATTCCAGTTAATCTCATTAAGTCTCGTTTTAGATTCTAAAGTCGTTTTAAGTTGCTCAACTCTTGTTTTAAGATCATCAGGATATCCCCTTGCAGCACTTGTGTTAAAAGTGTTGTTTGAGGACATCTGTTCCATGTTTGTAATTGATTTGGAAGCAACTACTTTCTTAGAAAACATTTTCGAGAATGGTCGTGTTATGGAAAACACAGATGGCTCTTTTTGTGGAACAAAAGTAATTCCCGAAAGTTTGTTCAATTTGTTGTAATCAATGGGTTTCAAATTCTTTTGTTTCATTTTAAGAATGCTCTCTTCGACAAGTTCCATTGTTTGCACTGAATCCTGAACGACGGGAGGATCATGTTTGGTGTAAATGAGGTTACCATTATACAAAACATTCTGTTCTTCCTGAGCTTTCTTGAGATTGCAAGGAGTTTTGTTACCAAGAGCCATTTTATGTTTCGTATGGTAAATCGGGTTAGTTTGATTTGAAATCATTTTCATTGTTTGACTTGACTGCCTGACTTAACCCCTAATTCTTCTAGATGTGCAATCAAGTGTTCCGACTCTACGATTTCGTCCAAAAGTTTATCTTCTTTCATTGCAAAGTCCTTTTTCAACTCATCCCGTTCTTTTTCAAGATTGGTATAAGCTGTTTTTTGTTTTGAAAGTTGGTTTGTTAATTCAGAAATTTCTTGTTTTAAAGAGTTAATGGTTTTTGTTGAACTTATTTCAAGATTAGCAAACTAGTTTTTCCATTCCCTATCTTTAACAAGTAACTTCTTATAACCAATTTCAAGTTCAGACTAGCAATCTTTGTGAATTTGAAAACTTTTTGCATTTGGCTTGTATCTCTCAAGCTCAGTGGTCAATTTCTCATTCGCGGCCTTAACATCGCGATTGACCTTTTTCACATTCTCGATTTCAATACCACAATTATTTAATAATGATTCAAATAAAGCACGTGTTTCCTCATCATTCTCAGCATGCTGTGAAATGAAGCCTCCATTATGATTTACATCTGGAGTCGCTGAAGGAGTATTGCTACTACTTGGCGTGTCCGGGTATGTATCATAAGTGGGTGCTAGCTTCTCAGAATGTTGTTCCTCATGAGGAGACATATCAAATATATCATTATTGTGACATGTGTTGAAGTTTGATACCTCAGATGGTGCATTGGTGTCATAAACAGGAAGTGTGTCAGAATCCGTGTCATACTTAGCTTCCTGAAGGTTCGCCATGAATATGCAGTTCGCATCGATATCTTCTCTATCTTCCATGGCATCCATAAGAACCATAAAATCATTTTCCTCTGCGTTCAACTGAAACCCTGCCTTTTCCTTTTGTGCCAATAGCACTGCTTTCTGCAAGTACTCTAGATCTTTCTTGTTCGGCTTAGTAGGACAGTTCCTTGCCATATGACCTACACCCTGGTAGTTGAAACACTTTACCGGATTACCTTGATTCACATTTCCATTAATCCCAACAACTGGAGCTGCAACATTCCTATTCTGATTACCCATTGCCTGATTACCAACATTCTGACCTCTCTGATTTCCAACAAACTGACCCATCTGATTCCCTGCATACTGACAATACTGATTCCCTGCATACTGACCTGCATTCTGCATATTCTGATTACCCATGTTAAAATCCAGTAGCATATCCTTACTGATTCCCATAAACTCCAATCATTTGGCCTCCGTTGCCTATATTGAAACTCGGCTGAGCGATTTTCCTATTGCAAGTGTTCGATGAAATCCTTTGGTTGTTGTTTGTTGGTGTAGAATAGCGTCCTTGGAATGCCTTTGACTGAAAAGCAAACGCTTGTGTCAATGTTGTAGTAGCTTCGTCATTTTCAGTGAATTCTGGTTCTTGGAATTATGGGTATTGCTGTTGTGGAATTAGATGTTGTTGTTGTTGTGGGTAGAACTGTTGTTGGTAGACCGGTGTTGGTTGTTGAATGTAGGATGGTTGCATGTAGTTGATAGTGGAAGATGATGATGGTTGTTGTTGTGTGTTCACTGGTATAGGTGTTGGTGTATTAGCCATTAATGCTAGAGGATCATGCTTTTTAGCTAGTAATTCAGCTCTTACTTCATTAGCTTCATTTTGATTTTGCTTCAAGAAGTCATACAGCTGATCATAAGTCACTTCATGCAAATTCTTTGTCTGATAAACAATAGTGACGTATCTTTCCCATTCTGGTTGCAACTCATTTAGAAAAATGGTGTTGTTAGCAATATTAGTCTGACTGAGGTTGTGTCTTGATAAATCATTCATGAGTTTACAGAACCTGTGGTAGTACGTCTTTATGGATTCACCAGGAACTGAAGTAAACTTGCGAAATTCCTTAAGCAATTGTGTTTCCATTTCCTGTTTCCCGATGTTTGTCCCATACATTAACCTCTTGACTCTTTCCCAGACTGCATGATCACTTACTTCACTGTCAACAGTAGCATAAATGGTTTCAGGTAAACCAAGAACGACGTAATGAAATGCCTGATCATCAGCTTCAATCTGTTTTCTGTCTTCCATAGTGTATTCAGTCTCATTCTGATCTCTATAGTATGGTTGCATGGGTGGGGTTCCATTTGGATCTCCAGGGTCTAGTACTGATATTGGTTTGAAGGGTCCATCCATAATGGATTTGATAAGAAGATTTTCATTTATTTTGCTCTTAAGATAGCGCATCATACGACTAGCCCACTGTGAGTATCCACCTTTTGACAACATGGGAGGTCGGTTTTCAGCACCGGCTGCATGAATGTCTTGCTGAGTTGCCATTGATGAAGTGTAGATGGATAAAGTTGATTCTTGGATCGTTCCAACGAAATAGGAGGTGTGTTTTAGAAACTTATAAGTGTTCTCGAAACTTTGAGGATTCTCGAAACTTTCACAGTGTTCTCGAAACTTTTTGAGTGATCTCGAAAATTTCAATGTTTTAGAAACTTTTCAGTGTTCTAGAAACTTTTCAGTGTTTTAGAAACTTTTCAATGTTCTAGAAACTTTTCAGTGTTTTAGAAACTTTTCAGTGTTCTAGAAACTTAGCACCAAAACTTTCTAAATTATACAATTTAGAGAGTATACCACGAGTCGAAGTGTTTTCTCACTTATACAAGCAAGGGAAACACCGAGTAAGCAACGGGAGCAAGTGTTCTCGAAACTTTGTGATTTAGAAACTTTATGATTTAGAAAGATGGTACAAGTGTGTTCTAGAAAGTTTGCTAGAATTTTGATTTTGCAAAAAGCTCATCCAAATGAAGTTTGTATTTCAAGATTCTTGTACTTCTAGTTATAAAAACACCAAAACTTAAAGAAAGTTGTAAACTTGATGATTTTTATGAAAATTTTTTGTGTTCTAGAAAGTTTGCTAGAATTTTGATTTTCCCAAAAGCTCATCCAAATGAAGTTTGTATTTCAAGATTCATGTACTTCTAGTTATAAAAACATAAAAACTTAAAGAAAGTTGCAAACTTGATGATTTTTATGAAAAATTTTTGTGTTCTAGAAAGTTTGCTAGAATTTTGATTTTGCTAAAAGCTCATCCAAATGAAGTTTGTATTTCAAGATTCTTGTACTTCTAGTTATAAAACCACCAAAACTTAAAGAAAATTGCAAACTTGATGATTTTTATGAAATTTTTTTGTGTTCTAGAAAAACAATTACAAAATCAAAATTCGAATTTTTTAGCTTGAAACTTTCAAAAAGATTGAAACTTTCTTGTTAGAAAAGGTTTATAACACTAGTTTGTAATAAAAAAAATATTAAAAACCAAGAAAAGTAAGATTTAAAAAAAAAAAAAAAAAAAAAAAAAAAAAAAAAAAAAAAAAAAAACGTGTATAAAGCTTAAAAAATGCGAAACCAACAAACTCCCAACACTCCTTAATCATTGTTTGGCGATTGATACCACTTGTAGGACCTTAAATCTCACAACTTTATCACAACAATAGAAGCAAAGATGAAGAAGAGATGGTTACTTGAATGGATGTATGTGGCGTTGTAATATGAGAGACAAGAGAGAAAGATGAGAACTTTTATTAAAGAAAAACACACACAATACACACTCAAGCACACACCTCAAATGAGCCTTTGAGGTGTTTATATAGTAAGATACATGAGATGCCCTAAGGCTTTCTATGGGCTTGGGGATAGATTGGGCTTTTTAAATATATATCTTCTTAACATAAATGGACTAGCTTAATATAAATATTAACCTATTAGCTTAGCCCAAACCATAAGCCCATTGACTATTCTATCTTAATCTACGTATAAGAATGACCATCACTTTCTAATATAATTTTTAATGCTAACAAAAAAAAAAAAAACAAAAAAACAAAAAAAGCAATGTCTAGCACTAAAATGTAAACTAATTTGTAAACATACTATGCATCGTATCATGATATTGAATAAAATAATCAATAAAATTAAAAGAACATGAAGCTTACCATAAACAAGTACTAAATCACAGATCGGAGAACTATGTGCTTGATTCTGCCCAAATTTAGGTGCTACCATTTTAAGATCTTGTAGATCTGGCTTGTGATTTTAACATTTTGGGGAAGAAAATGAAAGGATAAATGAGATCAAATGAATTAAGGGGGTTTATTGGGTTTTATGATAGTTGGCAGGTAAGTTATATGGGTGGAAATAGTAAAATGACGAATATGCCCTCACGTGGATGGAACTTAACGAGCTGTAGCCCATAATGGCTAGGTTGCAACAAAAATACGGTTTTATGGACGTATAAAATACGAACTCTGTTTTAGTAGAGGAAAGCGGGGGTAGAAAATATTTGGCATTTTGTAGTACGAGTACTACATCTCTAGCCGAAATGATTTTAGTGCTAGACATTTGCAAAAGGAGGCAAATGCTTGATAGGAAGTTTGTATTGGTGGATGGTAAAGGGAAGCCGCTACCTTTGCAAAAGGATGCCACTAATAATGTTGGTAGTACCTGTAATGAGGCAGATCATGTTTTAGACGATAGTGATGAAGTCGAAGATGCATACAATGAGACTTCTCATTTCATGGCAAAGGGAGGTGCATATGATGCTAGTTTACTTTAGGATAAAGATTATGATATATATAACACTTATGAGCTTAAATGTTTAACTAAATAACAACGAGCTTATTGTGAAGCCATAGATATTAATCTTCGTTGCCAATTCAGACGTTAGATTCTTATTTCATGCCTTTATAGTAGTTGTTCATAAGTTTGGTTTGTCTTTCTTATGATTTGTTTGGTTTGAAGCACAATTGGTGTCTTTGTTTCCCGTCAATGTTACGGGTCTAGATGTAAGATTTACCCACATTCTTTGTATTTAAATAATTTTTTAGAGTAATAAATTTACTAAGGGTAGTCTCTTTACCAATATATATATATATATATATATATATATATATATATATATATATATATATATATATATATATATATATATATATATATATATATATACACACACACAATGTTGCAAAACAAGGCCTACAAGGCCGATTAATCGCCGATTAGATGCTACAAGGCCACCAACCTTTCTGATTTGTGTAAATCGGTTAAACAACTTGGTCAACCGTGGTCAACGATAGTTAATGACGGTCAACGGTGGCTAAGCTTCCCTGAAACCTTCAAACCTTGCTGGAAATACCTAAAAGTCACCGTAAAATTGTTTAACAAGTTATACTTGTTGTTTATATCTATTTCAAGATGTTTTTTAAGAAAAATCTTGCGAGTCATGCCTACAATTTGACAGAAATACCTAAAACTTGTCGAAAATACAGAAAACTTATAGAAAATGACATTCTGATTAATCACCGGTTAATCCCGCCTAGGCCGATTACAAGCTAAGGGGGTCGACCGCCCGACTACTGATTCACGATTTTTGCAACCTTGTATATATATATATATATATATATATATATATATATATATATATATATATATATATATATATATATATATATATATATATATATGGTAAAGATTAAATAAAAAGACAAATTTCCGTAAAAATAATAAAAAGAAATTTTTTAAAAAATAAGTTCTCGAAAAATTCCAAAAAAATTTCACAAGATCGGGTATGTTGGTGCATGAAAAAGTTGTAAATGAAGTTTTTCTAAAAGTGGATACTTTATCCGAAAAAAATTATAAAAAAATATGTTTGTGCATTAAATCGCTTTTTGTGCATCAAAAATTCGTTTTTGGACCCAACTTCTTTTGACTTTTATCATCAAAATAACATTGTGCATCTAACTAAAACAAGTTAAAAATTTGTGCATTAAAATTTTTTTGCGCATTAAAATTCGTTTTTGTGCATTAAAAAAAACGTAAAAAAAACTCAAAATTAGAAAAACTTCTTTCACAAAAGTTTTTTGCACCAACATACCCGATCTTGTGGAATTTTTTTGAAATTTTTCAAAAACTTAGAGAAAAAAAAAAAAAAAAAAAAAAAAAAAAAAAAAAAAAAAAAAAAAACTCTTTTTATTCTTTTTACGGATATTTGTCTTTCTATTTTAACTTTACCATATATTCTCTTTAGAAAAAATTGCTTACATGGCGACAATGTGATGACATGGCTGATGACATGGCACATAATGAATTACTGGGCAATGAGGTGGCGTTTATGTGGCATTATCTACGTGTAACGCCTCCTGTTATATATAATATAGAGATATATATATATTAAAAAAAAAAAAAAAAACTTTGTTTTAATGGCCAGCCTACGAAAGTCGCAAAATTTATGGATGAAATTTGCAATTTACCCCTAAACCTTAAGTGAATTATCAGTAAATGTATTATGGGGTTGTGACTCATTTACAACACAATAATGCATTTAGGGTGTCTTAGGGAAAAATAACAGTATAGTATAGTGAGCGGTAGCATTAAATTGTAGTAATGAGCAATGGTTAATAGCTGTATTTTTTTATAAAAACGTTTGATAATGTAACTGTAGTTGTAATTATAATGTGTAATACAACTCTTAAATGCTTAACGCTCCAAAATGCTACTTTAGTGAGCGTTGAAAATTGAGCATTCCGAAAAAATGGATTAATTACTTGTTGATTCCCAAACGAGCTTTAAAAATTACATCGCTCAACGCTCACCGCTCCTAAATACTCAGCGCTAAACACACCCTTACTGATAATTCATTAACTTTTGAAATGAATAGAAAGGCTTAGGACATGTGAGATTGTTGTGTTGTTTATATGTTCTAAGATAGTTAGTTGCTGTTCAGAAAACAAAAACAAAATGTTTTTTGGTAAAAGGATCTGGTGGGAAGAAAAATCAAAATAAAAAAAACTCTAGTTACACATTTCATATAAGAGGAGGAAAAGTTTTAAGGGAGATGCATATATATATTCTTGTAAATGTATCTACAATGTGTAGTTGTAGTTTATTCTCACCATTCTCATTTTAATTTTTTCTTCTCATTTGATCATTATTCTATTGAAGGTGTATGGTGAGAAGAAAAAATGAAATGAGAATGATTTTCAGTCACATATTTTAAATAAGAGAGCAAATTTTAAGCGGTGATGCCTCTACATTTGGAGATGTATCTGAAATGTTTTATTTATTTATTTATTTATAATCTAACAAAGGTCCCGGTAAATGTATAAAGCCCGTGTTTCTGAAAGGCCCATAATCTTGTTACAAATCCATTTATACATATGTAAATTACACCAATTCGAGGCCCACATATCTTTCAGTCATTAAGAAAACAGAAACACTAAAACACAAAATTTAGAGAATCAGGGTTGATTGTAATCAGAAAATGCATGAAATAGCAAATTAATAACATTCAATTTGTGATATAAATAGGTAGATATGACGACAGACGAGTTGATTAGTAATTTTGACATGTTTATTTTAGTCATCTATTTGAACTTGTTTAGTATGCAGAGTTGATTTAAACTTTACATTTCAGAATGCTACAAAAATGACAACATTCAGACGCATTCTATATATGTTGACATCTATCGGTGTGAAAATAAGGCAATTTGCTGCTATATATATATTTTTAATATTCCGGGTGCATGTAACGACTTCTGTATCTTTTATTTATTTATTTATTTTTGGGGAAAAACTATATATGTGTTTTATGTTAAATTGAGTTAATCTACATGATATAGCTTTTATTCAGAGCTGCTTCATTATTTTTGGTATATGGTGTATGTATGGTTCCCAATGAATGTGTTTCCAGTACTCACGAGTCACGACCACACAGTAAAACATAAAAATTTCGCCAACATAAAGTTTTGGAGCAAATTGAAATATCTAGCTGTATGGTGGAGTGGTGGTTGGAACGTGAAAGCTCATCCTTTGACTTTGAAACCGTGTGAATTACGTATACGATGCCTTCGCTTATTCGAGTAAATTTCTTAAAAGCATGACACAGCCCGGATACTTTTTAAACATTATTATTTCCGATCCTGCAATATTATTTTTTTAATTCTTAGTCACAGATCTTATTAAATTAGATTGCTATATACCGACTTTCCTTTAGAAAATATTTTTTGTTGAAAAGTACAGCTAGCAAAGTACTATAAGCTTATGTTAAAAAAAAAAAAAAAAAAAAAAAAAAAAAAAGTACTATAAGCGCAAAAGAACTAGCTACTACTTTAGACCATCCGTCATGGAGTTGTTTCACCGCATGTGAAGGAGCTTCACTACATTTCAATCCATGACTGCCAAGCTCAGCCGCATGCAAAAGAAGGACAAATGGGTTGGTAGGGTGATGCACACCACCTAGCGAAATACACAATATTTTCTGAGTGTAAGGTATATTATGAGGTATGTTTTTAGAAAGGCTAGTGATTTGCACATTCTCATTATTTATTGGGACACTCTTTTACATGCTTCAGTTAGTTGTACAAAACTCATACTGTGCTTTATCTGCTTGTACTGTGAAATGTGCCGATCAATATGTTGAGTGTGCCAATCAATTCCCCTTTTAGAAAGTGGGATATTTCTATGTGTTGGTTTAGTTGGTGGCCGCTACGCTTTTAAAAGTGCAGAAAATGTGGTATTTTGAAAAGCTGATGTGACGCTGTGGTGGAAATTGTGGCCGGGTGATCATTACACCCAACTTTAGCGACTTTAACACTGAATCATAAAACATAAGTAAATGATATTGAAGTTTTCTTGAAGAATAAGGTGGGTTGAAAGAATCATTGAATAATAATATCCTACGAACCACTATCGATGTGTTTGGCACATAGCTTTTAGAAGCATTTAGTAGTGGTGAGCGTTGTATTTTTTAATATTCATTTGGCAAACATCAAGTAACTTTATTTATTTTTTTAGAATGCTCATTTTTTCTAACGCTACACGAAGTAATATTTAAGAACTTTGAGCATTTAAGAGTTGTTTTACATATTATAGACTACAACTATATTTCCAAATATTTTTATAAAAAATACAGCTACTGCTCACTCTTACAGGTTACAGCTTACTGCTGCTATTGCTATTTTAAGAAACACACCCTATGATTTGATCCTACATTTTACCAAATACCATTCATATAGTGATATGTGAGTGTATCTATTAGTCAGATGTTGTAGATTTTATTCTCGTTTAAAGGTTTTGTGAGATATTGGGTATAGACGAATAAAAGAAGCCATTAAAAAGTGTTTTTGATCCTATATTTATGTGATTAGATACTCATTCATGCACAAGAATCAAGCGATGAACATTTTAAATGAGAATGTCGAAAAGTAACTAAAATCGTATATTGAGGATAAAACGATTAGTGTAAAAAAAACTTCTTTCACAAGGTACTTATAGAAATGCCAATTGTTCACATGGTGCATACTAAACGGAAGAAGCAAGTTGTAATGAGAAAAGACTGACGAAACGAAATAAAAATGAAAAAGAAATGAGAATACAACAATTTTCGCATAGATGGGTAAAACGGTAATTGTAATTAATATATGAGACGATTACTAATTAAACTTATAGCAATTGAATTTAATTAAGTTAACTAGTAAATAACATTTGACCAATAGACTAGGGGTGTTCATGGGTCGGGTAATAAACCGAATAAACCGAAAATCGAACTGAACCGAACCGAAAAAAAACCGAACCGAACATATAACCGAACCGAACTTGTTAAAACCGAACCGAACCGAATTAAAATTTCGGTTTTCGGTTTGGGTATGGGTTTGGCTACTTGAACCGAAAACCGAATTATATAAATATATATATATTTTTTTATATATTTATATTATTTTATATTTAAAAAATATCCATTAAAATTTTATACTAATATAAAAAATACTTTTTTATGCTTCAAATATTATTTTTTGCCAAAAATATATATAATTAAATTTAAAAAATATATAAATAGTGTAATTCAAGTATAAATTTCGGTTTTCGGTTTTGACCTATAACCGAACCGAACTTCGGTTTGGTTCTCGGTTCGGTTCGGTTATAGATATTTTCGGTTAGGTTCGGTTTTCGGTTATGATCCAAAATTTTCTTTTAACCATACAACCCGAACCGAATAAACCAATTAACCGATAACCGAACCGATGAACACCCCTACAATAGACTTAGACAAAAATCCATAAAGCCCATGAGGGTGTATGGACCAAATTTCCTGTAGAAATTTTGATAGTGGATTGCTTTCGAAGGAAGTAAATGATATTCTTATTAGATACGGATATATCTTTTATTTGAATAAAATATATACTTTTTAAAATGTTAGGTTTTCTTATTTGATAAGAACTCATAATTTATTTGGAAATCTCGTTTCCTAATATGGGAATTCTAGAATATAACATATGGGCTTATAAATATAATGGGAGATAATTTGCACACTTTATTTTTTGATTAAGACACTTATATGTACAACCAGTTAAAGCAGTGTACATCCACAGTACAGCAGTTTAATGCACATGATTGAGTGTTCCAATCAAAAAATAAATTGTGCAAATTATTTCAAAAATATAATTAGGTTTTAACCTAATTAGTGATTCTCCATGTTCTTCATGAAGCCCTAAATTGCCTTCCTTACTCTTCCATTATTTGTAGGGGTGGCAATCGAGTCGTGTTCGTGTTGACATATTCGGATTCGCGGGTTGGCGGGTTGAAATAACCTCAACCCAAACACAACCCATTTATCAATCGTGTCAAGAAGTGTAACAACCCGATATTTTCCACGTCTACGTTTATTTTTTTTCCAACTTTGGAAATTCACTATTCATCGATTACTATTCATCAAAACACTATTCATTATTTTACTATTCATCGTTTTTGATGTCCGTTTGATATTCTGAGAAACATTTGAAAATTTTACTATTCACAGAACACTATTCATTCCGGAAGAAATTCCACTATTCACGTGCATTATCAGTAAGGACCTCTCATACGGACTAGAATAGTCTGCATATCATCATAATGTCATTTACATGCTATACCACTCTTAGGATTCTCAAATTAATATATTTAGTATATTTAACGTTTTACGTGTAAGTATTTATAATTAAACGTTAACACCCGGTTTATACACGACGAATATATCTAAATATTCCCACAATGGTCCCGACATATTTTTATATCCATTTTAACATCATAAAAGTTATAACATTCAGTTACCCAGTATTTTGGAAATTTATTTTATTTAGAACGTACGCGTATGAATATAACGACGGTTTTCGTGAAAACTAAACAATAATCACCCGACCACTCAGTAAATGTACCCAACATATTTTTAATATGTTTTTAACATTATTATGACTTTTATTTCATCCCGGTTAACTTCGTGAACGTTTATTGCTATTAAAACCGGTACCCGATTTTAACGAATAACGCGTAATAACACTTAACGCTACACTATATTTTCTAAGTGATCAAAACCATTTTGGCTACTCCTTTTCACACCCAAAACCAGCCATGAAACACCCCTTTAACCATGTGCATTGATTTCCTATATTATACTAATAAACCTCTAAAATCATTTCATTTACCAAAAACATAAATCATAATCTAACTTTTTAGCTAAGATCAAAGTTCTTCTCACCCTTTTCCTTTCTTCAACCCACGACCAAACTCATCCTCCATGATCAAGTGATCATTTTTCAAAAGCTAAAGCACTAAACTTGTTCCTTTTACTTGCCTAATCAAGAATCAATCAAGAAAAACACAAGAAATCCAAGCATAATCATCATCTAATCATCTCATTTTATCAAGTAAGTTATCAAATTTATTTTTACATGAAACATCTTATATTTACTTGTATTACATGATTTCCATGCTAAAAACCATGTACAACTAGCTATACCACCATTTATTTTGTCAAAAATGGAACATACAAACCCTAACTTTTTATTTATGAATCCCCTTGCTATAATAACTTGGTTAGGATCCCATGGCACCCTAAGAAGGTGTATGGTAAGATTAGATTAGTCATGTGGTGATTACAAGAGGTTTGGTGATGGTAGAAATTAGTTTTTAACCTTGAAAACTTGATTTGGAACCTATTTTAGACATGCTGTCCCGTTTTGTAAAAATCTGGAAAATCAGTAAACACCAAAGAAACTTTGGCAAAATTTTTAGAAAATACTTTCAAAAACGAATCCGTAGGCGAAAGAACGGATTAAAAAGAGTCTATAACGAAGGAGTTATGATTTTTGCAAGATTGTTGACGAAAAGTATTTTCTGGAAATTAGTTGCTGTTGGACGTTTTTCGTCGGTCAAAAAGAGGCTTTAGACGTAACCCGGAGGAGCCGAGCTTTCCAAAATATATTACTACATACTAAGACGTAACCGTGAACATAAAGAACAAGTAAAACGGACAAGTAACGACAAAGATATACACGTTTGAATATCGGCTAAAACCACTTTATATTTGACAGCTTTTATTAAATTTTGGCGCAAAAAACTACGAAGTACATTTTCAAGCTAGAAGTAATATTAAGTACCAAGCTTTATAACTAATGTAGTATTAGTTATCACGAGTATGTTTTCATCATTTCAAAGATTACAATCCGAGTATTTCAACACTAACATGGAAACATACGATATATATATATATATATATAAGTATATATATATTACAACTAGCTTATTATATTTTCTAATAGCAATATTTTTCCAAATTCTTGGATTATATATTTTGATAACACAAGTGTTTTTACAAAGAGTAGAGTGGTATAAGGAACATGTGCATGTACATTCCTTTCATCATTTCATGATCTAAAGTAGATCATATCATTCATTTAGGTTGCGGATAGAGTGCGCGCCTTACTTTAGTTCATACCTTTTTGTTATCATATCGCTTATATCAGGTGAGTATTCACGAACCCCCTTTTCTAACTATTTTAATCGTTTTGGGGTGGATGCATGAATAATACTGTGTACTCTTATATGAACTTAAAAGACTCTTGTTTCACTATTTATGCTCGTAAGCAAAACGTACTTAAACAAACTTGTTTACTATTTACGAACACTATTATCTGAACTTTTTGACTTGTCTTGACATTATAACTTGTTTGCACTCTTGAACCGTTTGACTTGAACTTTTAGACTTAATGTGCCGTACGTTCTAAGACTTAAAGTCTCCCTTGTTCGGAGCAACGTTATAAAGTCTCTCATGTTCAGAGCATCCTTAATAAATCTCGCCATGGTGGAGTGACTAATAAATCTTTGCCAAGTCGGTAAAGTGACTAATAAATCTCGCCTAGGTGGTGGAGTGACTTCAAGTCTCCCATGTTCGGAGCAACATTATAAAGTCTCCATTGTTCGGAGCGGCCTTGACTTATTATATACTTTGTGCCCTTACTGTGAACTATATTGACCTTATGTACTTGAAAATCAAACGTAATACTTTATATGCAAAGGGGTTGTGAACACATAGGTTGTAAGTCTTGTTATGGCCAAGACTTGCAACTGAGTGGATTCACAATGCCTTTGCCTGGCGAACTTTCTCAAATGGTTTTCTTATTATTTAAAACGTTTATACTCACCAACTATTTTTATAGTTGACCGTTTTCTCTCATGCATTTCAGGTGATTGTCAGTAAGCTTGTCATCAAGGTCTTGCATAATGAAGTTTTCACATGTCACTTCTTTTCATTATGTATTAAAATACCATCTTTTGGGAATCAAACTTATGTCTTTTATGTGCCAAAGTCGGCAATAACAACGTTGTAATGTTATATTTTTCCTTAATGTAAATTATGGTATTGTCTTATTTCTCTTTGGTGATGTATATCGATTTCGTTACACCTCGTGTTTCCGCCTTCGGCGAGGGTGTGACAGATTGGCATCAGAGCCAGAGGTTATAGAGAATGCCGATTTTTCTAGAATAAAAATCGCAACTATAACCAAAGTAACATTTTTCTTAAATACCAAAAATGATACGAGTCGACTAGTCTTAGCATTGCATTATTAATCCTCAAGTATGCATAGCCTGATCACCTATGTATAATTCAGGAAGAATCATGCAATGAAGGGAGTAGTAGTCAAAGATCATGTTTGGTCGGGTCTAGAGAGTCTGGTCACCTGAAGTTGCATTGGTCGGGTGGGTATGCATAACCTGTTTATATGTTTCAGTTTCTGTTACCGTACCTTATATATGCCTTCATGTATATACTTTCTCCTTGCTACCTTACGCCCCGTTAGATTAAGCATGCCTTTGTTTCCATCATTTTGCGATCTTCATGTCACGACTGTTATTGTACCGTACATCCTCCATCATCTTTCATGTGTCGCTCACTCAACCAACTATTTTTGTCTATCGCAGAGACATGGCCGCAATAAACCCTCCGAATGACACTGCTGCTGGATTAGCAGACCTCCTCACTCAGATTGTTGCGCACATTGATGCTGGACGGACTAATAATGGAGCAGGTGCCTCGAACAACGGTCAGGGATGCAACTATAAGACTTTCATGACGTGCAAACCAATGGAATTTTATGGCACTGAGGGTGCCATTGGACTGCTATCATGGTTTGAGAATGTTGAGTCGAAACTCAGCATCACTAAATGTGCTGAAGGAGATAAGGTTGAGTTCTCTGCGGGTCTGCTTCAAGGTCGAGCATTGACTTGGTGGAACAACCAGCTACAGACTCAAGGAAGAGAGGCTGCAAATGGATTATCTTGGAAAGCATTTAAGAAACTACTAACTGACGAGTACTGCAGAAAAGATGAAGTGGAGAAGCTGGAAGTGGAATTTTGGAACCACTTGATGGTAGGAGTAGAAGTTGACAAGTACACGGCCCGTTTCCATGAGCTAACTAAGATGGTTCCTCATATGGTCTCCACTGTGGAGAAGCTGATTGATCGATATGTTTGGGGGTTGATTCCTGAAATCAGGAGGGATGTCACTTCATCAAACCCAACCACTCTACAAGCCGCTGTGGGCATGGCATACCGCTTGACAAATGATGTGATCAGATCTGGTGATAAAACAAAAGGAAATAATGAAGGGCGAAAGAGACAGGAAGATCAGCAAGGAAGCCGTCATCAAAATCAACAGGACAAGAGACAGCGAGTAGCTGGAAACTACGGAGCAATAACTCAGGGGCCCGGAGGATATGCAGGCACACATCCTAAATGTACCCGATGTAACCTACACCACTCAGGAGATTGCCCAAGGTGCAGCAGCTGCGGAAAGACAGGCCATCTTGTTCGATATTGCAAAGGAAATCAAGTACGAAGGTCAGCATGTTACGAGTGTGGAAGCTTGGATCATCTCAGGAATACCTGTCCAAAGTTGAAAAGGACTCCCAACCAAGGACCGAATCGTCCAAACCTGGCGGCGGCAATTGAAGGGCCACAAGATGAGGCCGTTGAGATTCCACCCGCGCGTGGCAGAGCTTACTTCCTAGGAAATCCTATCACCCAACATGTCCACGATAGCATAACGGGTACATTCTCTTGAACAACTATATTATTTTCCTAGCACTTAAGTCTTAGTATAGAACTTATACACAACACCGACTAATCCGAGACCTAGCGTTTTCGACCTTAGTTGCTTCATCAAATTTAACAGCGAGCACATACACCTATAGAATGGATGAATTGAATCTCGAGGACGAGATTCCTTTTAAGGTTGGTAGAATGTAACAACCCGATATTTTCCACGTCTACGTTTATTTTTTTTCCAACTTTGGAAATTCACTATTCATCGATTACTATTCATCAAAACACTATTCATTATTTTACTATTCATCGTTTTTGATGTCCGTTTGATATTCTGAGAAACATTTGAAAATTTTACTATTCACAGAACACTATTCATTCCGGAAGAAATTCCACTATTCACGTGCATTATCAGTAAGGACCTCTCATACGGACTAGAATAGTCTGCATATCATCATAATGTCATTTACATGCTATACCACTCTTAGGATTCTCAAATTAATATATTTAGTATATTTAACGTTTTACGTGTAAGTATTTATAATTAAACGTTAACACCCGGTTTATACACGACGAATATATCTAAATATTCCCACAATGGTCCCGACATATTTTTATATCCATTTTAACATCATAAAAGTTATAACATTCAGTTACCCAGTATTTTGGAAATTTATTTTATTTAGAACGTACGCGTATGAATATAACGACGGTTTTCGTGAAAACTAAACAATAATCACCCGATCACTCAGTAAATGTACCCAACATATTTTTAATATGTTTTTAACATTATTATGACTTTTATTTCATCCCGGTTAACTTCGTGAACGTTTATTGCTATTAAAACCGGTACCCGATTTTAACGAATAACGCGTAATAACACTTAACGCTACACTATATTTTCTAAGTGATCAAAACCGTTTTGGCTACTCCTTTTCACACCCAAAACCAGCCATGAAACACCCCTTTAACCATGTGCATTGATTTCCTATATTATACTAATAAACCTCTAAAATCATTTCATTTACCAAAAACATAAATCATAATCTAACTTTTTAGCTAAGATCAAAGTTCTTCTCACCCTTTTCCTTTCTTCAACCCACGACCAAACTCATCCTCCATGATCAAGTGATCATTTTTCAAAAGCTAAAGCACTAAACTTGTTCCTTTTACTTGCCTAATCAAGAATCAATCAAGAAAAACACAAGAAATCCAAGCATAATCATCATCTAATCATCTCATTTTATCAAGTAAGTTATCAAATTTATTTTTACATGAAACATCTTATATTTACTTGTATTACATGATTTCCATGCTAAAAACCATGTACAACTAGCTATACCACCATTTATTTTGTCAAAAATGGAACATACAAACCCTAACTTTTTATTTATGAATCCCCTTGCTATAATAACTTGGTTAGGATCCCATGGCACCCTAAGAAGGTGTATGGTAAGATTAGATTAGTCATGTGGTGATTACAAGAGGTTTGGTGATGGTAGAAATTAGTTTTTAACCTTGAAAACTTGATTTGGAACCTATTTTAGACATGCTGTCCCGTTTTGTAAAAATCTGGAAAATCAGTAAACACCAAGGAAACTTTGGCAAAATTTTTAGAAAATACTTTCAAAAACGAATCCGTAGGCGAAAGAACGGATTAAAAAGAGTCTATAACGAAGGAGTTATGATTTTTGCAAGATTGTTGACGAAAAGTATTTTCTGGAAATTAGTTGCTGTTGGACGTTTTTCGTCGGTCAAAAAGAGGCTTTAGACGTAACCCGGAGGAGCCGAGCTTTCCAAAATATATTACTACATACTAAGACGTAACCGTGAACATAAAGAACAAGTAAAACGGACAAGTAACGACAAAGATATACACGTTTGAATATCGGCTAAAACCACTTTATATTTGACAGCTTTTATTAAATTTTGGCGCAAAAAACTACGAAGTACATTTTCAAGCTAGAAGTAATATTAAGTACCAAGCTTTATAACTAATGTAGTATTAGTTATCACGAGTATGTTTTCATCATTTCAAAGATTACAATCCGAGTATTTCAACACTAACATGGAAACATACGATATATATATATATATATATAAGTATATATATATTACAACTAGCTTATTATATTTTCTAATAGCAATATTTTTCCAAATTCTTGGATTATATATTTTGATAACACAAGTGTTTTTACAAAGAGTAGAGTGGTATAGGGAACATGTGCATGTACATTCCTTTCATCATTTCATGATCTAAAGTAGATCATATCATTCATTTAGGTTGCGGATAGAGTGCGCGCCTTACTTTAGTTCATACCTTTTTGTTATCATATCGCTTATATCAGGTGAGTATTCACGAACCCCCTTTTCTAACTATTTTAATCGTTTTGGGGTGGATGCATGAATAATACTGTGTACTCTTATATGAACTTAAAAGACTCTTGTTTCACTATTTATGCTCGTAAGCAAAACGTACTTAAACAAACTTGTTTACTATTTACGAACACTATTATCTGAACTTTTTGACTTGTCTTGACATTATAACTTGTTTGCACTCTTGAACCGTTTGACTTGAACTTTTAGACTTAATGTGCCGTACGTTCTAAGACTTAAAGTCTCCCTTGTTCGGAGCAACGTTATAAAGTCTCTCATGTTCAGAGCATCCTTAATAAATCTCGCCATGGTGGAGTGACTAATAAATCTTTGCCAAGTCGGTAAAGTGACTAATAAATCTCGCCTAGGTGGTGGAGTGACTTCAAGTCTCCCATGTTCGGAGCAACATTATAAAGTCTCCATTGTTCGGAGCGGCCTTGACTTATTATATACTTTGTGCCCTTACTGTGAACTATATTGACCTTATGTACTTGAAAATCAAACGTAATACTTTATATGCAAAGGGGTTGTGAACACATAGGTTGTAAGTCTTGTTATGGCCAAGACTTGCAACTGAGTGGATTCACAATGCCTTTGCCTGGCGAACTTTCTCAAATGGTTTTCTTATTATTTAAAACGTTTATACTCACCAACTATTTTTATAGTTGACCGTTTTCTCTCATGCATTTCAGGTGATTGTCAGTAAGCTTGTCATCAAGGTCTTGCATAATGAAGTTTTCACATGTCACTTCTTTTCATTATGTATTAAAATACCATCTTTTGGGAATCAAACTTATGTCTTTTATGTGCCAAAGTCGGCAATAACAACGTTGTAATGTTATATTTTTCCTTAATGTAAATTATGGTATTGTCTTATTTCTCTTTGGTGATGTATATCGATTTCGTTACACCTCGTGTTTCCGCCTTCGGCGAGGGTGTGACAAGAAGCTCAACCCTAACCCAGACCTGCATAACACGTGTAACCCGTTTGTGACCCGTTTAAGTAAATAGGTCAAGTAGTGAATACGATTTGTGGTTTGTTTATTTAACTAGCTTAAATGAAAAAATGATATAAGGATCTAAAATATGATAAAAATAACATACAAATAACTACACGACAATTTCAATGATATTTGAGTTATAAGTTATAAGCGTCAATTTCAATAAAATCCGAGTTATAATCATAAGAACATACCAAAATACATTTAATCCATATCCATTAACATAATGCAAGTTGTTGTCCTTTTTACGCAGCCGTGACAAAATGCCTTGTTGACATAGCAAAGTAACTAGTTTTGATAAAAAAAAATTCATGTAGTTATATAAAACAATAAACATGAGTTCTGTAAATATCTAGATTCATTGGAGAAAGGGCGTAATCACATTCTCTTTTTTCATACAACAACACATAAACATACTGCAAATTGTTATCATCTCTACGAATATGTGGCAAAATGCCTCGTTCACATAGAAAACTTTTTTTTGAACGGCTTGTTAGTTGTTAGTGGTTCAGATAGCAGTGACATTCAATTGGGCAGTATATGTTGACCAACTCCGCCTGTACATTCTCCTATTCCATCTGAAGGGGTAAAAGACTCGGGTGGGACTTGAACTTGAGACTTCCCCTAGCCAAACCATCATCCCCAAGCCCCTAAGAAATCTTGGTGGCCAACTGAGCTAGCCAAGTTGATTGAATTCTGTATTTAGCTAAAACATAGAAAACTAATGTTTTAATCCAATTTCCTGTATTTAGCTAAAACAATAGATATGAATTCTGTAAAATTCTAGATTCATTGGACAAATGGTGTGAGCATAGTCTTATTTTTCGTACAACAACACACATATGGACAAAATAATTCTTTGACCACCGACTTGTAAATTGTATGCTTTTTTTTTTTTTTTTTCAAGTGATATAACATGCGTTATGAGCTTAATTGATAAACAAAAATGCAAAAGGATATACACTAACAATAACCTTCTATCATGTATAAACAATTATCAAAACTTTACCTAAAATCTTGAACCCATGTTTATTAGAACGTATTAGCATTATAATCTAACCCACTCATGCATCATAAATGACATGTGTGTATATAGACAGTAAAGACCAATTCTTAAGACCAAAATGATATTGCCATTTTGGGTTATGTTTGATATTTTTACTATGTCAAATCATTCTTTCAAGACGGTTTAAAACCAAACCGAACCAATAAAAAACCATGGTTTACCACTGCCTATTTGAGATGCTCACATGTAATATTCATAAAAGCAATCACATATAGCCCCTATACGAAGTTTAATAAGAAATTCACCATTACTAAACGTAATTAACTTGATATGAGAATCCCAAACATCCCCTATTGAAATAGCTTCAGATAATGATAAGCGTAATGGAGAAGAAATCATACCTGGTACAAAAGAAAATCATAAGCCATCAATTGATTTTCCTCCACATCATCACCATCCCATCCCCATTCTTTCTATTCGACTTAGGCCTCGTGGCAACCTTGGGGCCGGGTTGCCACAATGCCTAAGTCGAATAAGAAGAATTGGAATGAGGATGGTGACGACGTGAAGCAAAATCATTAGGTATAAAAAACGAATTTGCTTGGTTTGCCAAAGCAAAACAAAGAATCTCGATAGTAGAGGTTGCATCAAATGTTAAAATGACTTGGGATGGTTCAAATGACACTTTTCTCCTAATAAACTATAACATGAATCCAGCCATAGCCTACCAATAGCAACATAAAAAAATAGCCAATTATGATACCCAGAGATCATAATCTTTTAGAAGCTATACTAATAATGGCATCCATAATATGATAACTGATAAGTAGATGCGTAATAACATGAAGAAACCACATGACTATGCAAAAAATTATAGGTGTAACGATAGAAACCTAACAGTTAATTACTCTAAATTCCAAATTCCACTTATACTTAATCGGAAACAACACTCTCCTAGGCAAGCTGAATATTTTAAGTTGTGTATCAGGACAACCTATTTTCTTTTATCATTGTTGAAATCTATGATATTTTGTATACTGCCTACATTTTACCAAATTTTGTTTCTGATTTGTTATGCATAGATGCCAAGAATGTATTCATCCAAATCATAAGATCGTGCTGCCTTGTCCTCCTAATCATAACCACATGATAAACCAATCAACACCATTATAACTATGTGTTAGTGCAAACATTACGACGTTAATCTATACAGTGTCTCTATATTTTAATGATGACAAACATGCAACTTGTAATACATAACGTAAAATGCACAAGTTAGTTGTTTACGCAATTCATCAATGCATGCACGCATCAGCATCTCTTGACGTCTCAAGTCTGAATCACTTATGGTATGTGAAAACAATATATCAAACTTTTTAAGTGATCAAAGAATTATTTTTTACTTAAACCTCACATTTTTATAAATGTGACAAAACCTTTTTATAAAAATAAATTATACAAATTAATTTTGTATTTATAAAGAAATATTTTAATAAGAAAAATAAATTTGAAATTTGAAATCACTAAACATCAATTTTTTCCCGCCCAAAAGATAGAACTTACACATAATAAACATTTCATCACATAAGGACAAAAACAGGAGCATCCTAGGGACTGTCCCTTGAATAGGTGACGGTCCCATATATATAAAGGACCATCCCTCACTCCTCTTGGTGCATATAAATACTGCACTATTTTCATCAGATTTTTTCAACCCTCTTTAGCAAAAAAATTTTGTTCTTTCTCAATCTTTTCTTTCATCTTCTTTGATCACATTAACTTGTTTGAATCTTGTTTATAGGTGATTCTTACTTTCTTTCCTCAAGTGCAAAGAGAAGAACTTTCATCATCATCTAGATACGAAGTTATGTAGTTTAGTTAGTCCACGTGTAACCTTTGTTACATATAAATCGAGTTCATATCTTTCAATCATGTGTAATAGGTTGATCCGGACGATGTGTAAGTCCGTGAAGTATCGTGTGCATATCCAAACGATGTGTAAGTCCGTAAGGTATTGTATGTAGATCGGGTAAATTATGTTGATCGGGTGGATCATGTTGATCAAGTTGATCAGGTTGATCGTGTAGATCGGGTAGATCATATTGATCATGTAGATCGAGTAGATGGGGTTGATTGAGTAGATCAGATAGATCGTGTGTGTAGATTCGTTCTAGCTAGGATTAGAACTTGACATTCTGCTTAGTGTAGTAACTTAGTGTAAACGAAGGTGTATGGTTTTTTCCACCTAAAAGGAGTTTGTTGATTAGTGAAGTAACTTCCGAGTTAGGTACTCGGGGAGTGGAGTAGGGGGAAGAGGTGCTTCGTGACAAAACCACTATAAATCATCGTGTCTTATTTGCGCTTTCTTTCACCCTTTGCTTTACATTTATATTTGCCTTTATTGCTATTATCTTGTTGGTGTCGTGTTTATGTTGAAGTGATTGATTGCTTATATTGTGTGGATAATATGTGTGTCTTGGTGTGATAAATATATTTGTAATTATGTTTGTGACATAATCTACAGTGTGTGTGTGTGTGTGTATATATATATATATATATATATATATATATATATATATATATATATATATATATATATATATATATATATATATATATGTTATAAATATCATAACCACTATTTATATTTAGCCACGCTTGATCAAAAATTTGATACAAAGATTTTAAATTTTAAACGAAAACGCATTCACCCCCAAGTTTTTACACTACGTGTTTGTTTGATAATATATTCTATGAGTTAAAAGTACTAAAATAGTTTTTGCTTTGGATTTTAACAATCTAGCGTCTAAACAAAAAAATGATGATCAAGCTTTGACATTACCTGAAGATAGTTTGGGTGCAAACTTATAACCGCGACTCCCATTGGATATAGCTAGCCTGCCATTGACATAAGCAACATAATTTAATGATTAAATTAAGCACACAATTAAGCTAAATAAATTACAAACTCATGTCATAAACTCACTCAATTATATCCAAAAGTAGGTATAATTAATCATCAAAATCCAATCTTTTTTTAACTCCAAATAATAAAACACCATACATGAATCCGAAAAATAACCAAACAAAACACCCTATTAGTCAGAAACACCTCCAAAAATCAAACAGTAAAATCATACCACATTTTTGAGTTTCTTTATCGTTGTTGTCAATGAAGTTACCTCAAAATTCAGGCATAAATTATATGGAGAAAATTGGGTTTTTTTTTTTTTTTTTCACTTATGAGTCACTTTGATTCTAAAAATCTATGCATGTGAAGAAGAAATAGTGGAATCTAAATGGAAGAAGATGGAGGGACTGTATTTAGTGTGTTGGACTGTTGGAGTGTGCATTCAAAAAACACGCATCTCGTTTTTGGCTTATCAACCGACTTGGCTTGGCTGGCTTGTGAATAGTGTCGATTCAAGCCACGTCTTCATAGTACACTTGAGCCATCCTCCTCCCTGCAACCACCTTCCTTGTGGTGGCTTCGCAACAATATCGGCTCAAAAGCTTCACTTTAACAAATGTTATATAGTACAATATGCAATTTTCAAAATTTTGCAAATGTTCGTAACCAAACAAAAAATTTAGCATTAACTTACATTAATGAATGTTTTAAATAATTATGTGTATAAGAATTTTTGTTTAATGTATTATACATATCATCAGTCATTCATACATATTTTATATTAATTTGTATTCCTTAAAAATAAGTCATCTAATGAAGGAAAATGGCTTATTCTATTATATGTAGTATAAATATAAGGCAGCTTGAAGGATTCTAACCCGTGTCCTCACTCACTGGTATGCAATATAGATATAGATGATATTAAGCATTGTTACAAATTTACAACAGATGGTTGGATACTTGGATTGAAGATCCGATCAGCCCACGCGTGATGAATTTGTTTACTTCTATAACTATTCCAAGACTGAGAGAATGTCATGATGTCTTGCCTAAGATGTTTTTCCAAAGAGGAACTTAGTCGAAGAGCACACCGTTTCGATAATTCCAGATAACCGAGAAAGTCGCAAGTATACAATGCGCTCTAGAATACGTAGTGAGTAGTAATTAATCAATATAGCGACTTAGATTTTTCCAGAATAAATTAAAGAAATGATGAAAAACAAAAAATTTATCGTTACCTTAACAAAGTAACTACTAGTGTCTCCTTTTTTCCCATGCTTGATTTGTAGCATGCATGTGGTCATATAAGCAGTTCTACCTATTGCGCCGCACTTCCGGGAGAATTTGCTGTTTCTTTAATCACTTCTCTCTTATCTTTGTTTAAAAATAAAGTCATATTACCTTCTTCGGCAATTTAAAACCTCCACTACTACTAGGGTCGATAATGTAATACTCCGTATTAGTTACGGTGTATCGATATTACAATTCCAGGTTTTTCTGTGAAATACATGTCAAGGGTTTATGGAAAGCAAAATAGCTAGCGTTTATTACGTAGTACCAGTAAAGACAAGGATACAAATTTGTATATAAAAATCAGGTAAAGAGATGTACGTTATTTTAAACACATACTGTATAAACCATGGTATATAATTATGTATTGTTGATATGTAAATGTAGCACAATAAAATCTATACATCATTCTTTCCAGAATTGTTAAATGCATAATTACTTTGTTATGAAAAACGGTAACACGTATCAACGTTACATATATTTCCTTATTATATTGTATGCGTATAAAAATGCTCATTCCATAACGAACATTTAAATTAGATTTTCTTTAATCTTTATTCAACCTTAAGTTTTAGTGAAAGGTCACTTAATTACATTGCCTGCCAAGTAAGCTGTGTATCACCATCACGTTGTAAGGCCACTTGTTGAGTTATTTATCAAATTAAAGTACATTAGTTGTGGTACTTATATGTATTATGATCTTCATTAATTAACCTTTAAATAAGCTGAAAAGCATCTATTAGTTAAGATATAAATTTATTCCTGCAACCTTGCATTACGCGTTTTATGTCAACCAGTGTTTGCTACGATTAAATAAGAAGTTTAATATGAATTTAGATACTTTAAACAAAAATGAATAACTTAATATTCTTTATGTTTTTATATTTCACTCGTGTACCAATAAGGACAGGTATATAGTTTTCGTGTAGAAAAATTTCGGTATTTTCGGTTTCGCCCCCCAATTTAATTCGGTTTCGACCCCCCATAGTGTTAGGGAAAAAAAAATTTAGATCCCGACCCCCCACTCGAAATTTCCAAGCTTCGCCACTGAATAAGGAGTGCATGATGCGTTTCACTACTAACTTGTGTTTTCACGTTCATATAACTACAAAAGTTGCAAGATATTATAATAGTTCGACAAAATATAATTGCATCTATCTCCATGTGTTTCTTTTTTATCATTTATTGCGTAGCCGAGCCGGTGTATAGTGTGGGACTTACATCCATCTGGTATGATCTATGTGTTTCTCTTTTATCATTTAATTGTGTACCGCTGAATAATTTTAGTGTTGTATTTGCGGTTGAATGTTTATCTATTTACTTAAATGTCACCCAACAAGGTTATTTGAAGAGGGCAACTTTGAGTCAAATTTATGCGATTTAATCGGAGATATCCGACCCTTCTCTGGCCACATCGAATGTTTAACTACCAAGGTTTTTCATTGTTTTAATTATGTTTGATCGTTGCTGCTATGTACGAATTGTTAGTGGGGTTTTGAGAGATGGAAAAGGGTATCTTGAATAATATTAGTGCTTCAAAAGGTGCGAAACATGATGGGTGATGAGTGTCTAAATACTCATCATTTTATACTAATCTGAGCTGCCAAAACATACAAAAACACTCAAATATGCATCATAATACTTAAAATATCTTAGAAGTGTGTTTTATATGTTTCAAATACAAAATATGCAAAAACAAATGAAAAACGTACAAAGTTTGCATAATTGGCAATTTCAGTCCCTTAAGTTTCAAATATTGTCAAAACTAGTCCCTGAAGGTTTAAAATGAATGAAAAGTCAACTTAAGTCCTTGGGAAACCAAAAATATTCACAAATGATCCCTGGATGAAAGTTTACACAAACTAGCAACTTTTACCTCTCAAGTTACAAAATTGGCAAAAATGGTCCCTGGGTATTCAAAACTTGAAAATTTACAAATAATACCCTTGTACTATGCATGAATGACAAAATGGAACAATTTGATAAACTTTTGAGAAATTACAACCACAGTCCCTTAAAAATCCAAATTTACAATAATGGTCCCTGGAGTTTGAAAAATTACAGAAAAGGTCCCTGGATATTCTTAAATGGAAAAATCATAAATTTGGTCCTTGGTTTATCATATTTGGCAAAAATAGCACTTGAAAATACTTTGGGAAAATCACATATTCAGTCCCTCTATTTTACCCAAATTACATTTTTGATCCTTGATAAATACCACAACCAAACCGGACCTTATTTATTTATTAAATCCAAAACCAAATCCAACCCAACACAAACCAAAACCCCAGCCCACCCCCTTTGTTTTTCCTTGGCCCATTCCTAAGCCCAATCCAACGCACCCTTTTAATAATAACGGGGGTTGACCCCAGTCAAACACCCCAAACCGCCTAAACCACCACCACTGTACACCCTTCTCCTCCACCCCTGCCTCACCCAAAACCAGGTGGTATTCCACCACCACCTCATCACTTCCAGCTCACCACCTACCCTCCACACCTCATCACATCAAACCACACCCCATTTAATGCTATCTACACCAATTTTCCCTCCAAACCACCTTTTTGTCCTCTGTTTTCTTCAAAACAACCCCAACTTGCATAAAACATCACCCTTTGCCTCCTGACACCTCCACAATACTCCAACAATCTTTAATTACTAACCTTTGGCTCCAAGTAAACGTGGAAGACTTTTGGCGCCAATTTCAGTTTAAACGGATAGGATTGATCCAAAGCATTGGATGATCAAGATTTGAAGTGGAAAAGATCAGAAGCAAGTGTGAAGGTTTTGAAGTCATTATATAAAGAAAAAGAAGCAATGGAGAAGTTACCTAGTTTTATTGTAATTTTAGTTTTAAATCGTTTTTATGCTCTTTCAATTACCAGTGTATTTTTAGCTTTCAAAGTACTTTAATTATCATCCTCAGTGTGTAAGAAATATCTTTCAAGTATCAATTTCAATATAAAGTTCTATGTTCAGTTTATGCCAAATCGTATCAATTTCCATGTTTATTTAAATATTGTTAATTGTTGTTGGTTGTGGACTTTATAGGTTCATATAAGCTCAATAAAGCTTCTAGTAATTTACAAATCAGTATAGTTTAAAAAAATCAACAAATACAAAATTGGTCAAAGAAAGTCAACTGTTGCAATTTGGGTTTGATTTCTTGGATTCAGAGTGATTTGGAAAGGAAGCAGCCTTGGAGTATTGGTTTAGATCCTCAGGGGAGGAAATAGGTTGTTCTTGGTTCATGGTTTGAGCAGGAAAGCAATCTTATAAGTCCTCAAAATCTCTTATTTTTCTTGTTACTGTACCCTTGCTTATTACTCAGCTTTTTCAGTTGATTATTGCTTATTCAGTTTTACATAGTTATAATATAACCTTAAATTAATACCTTGTATGTTGGAATTAATAGTTACTAAATAATCAAAGTTTCACAGTCAACTTAGTATAATTAGCATTAGTGTGTATTTGTGGTCATTATCTATTTCTAAGCACTTATTAATACTTAATATAACATAATAAGTTATGTTGGATCAGTAGGATAAGCTTTTATAGCCTTTAGCTACTTAAATATCAAAACAGTCTAAGTATAAGGTGTGTTTGGATCAGGTTGTTCATCTGAGTTCAAGGTAGTTTGTGTTATTGTTTTTGCTTGCTTTAAGTCTTATAGTGTAATACTAGCTCAGAAAAACAAAAATACCAAAGTCTTAATTAGGTAAAAGTCAAAATCACAAGTATTTCTTCACCACAGTTAACTGTGGTGGAATCTGAGTCCATAACTCATCATATCTACTCATAAGTTATTAGAATAACTTAATTAAGTCTTATTATAACTTATTACAACATATTCAGTAAGTAGATTAAGCTCAAAGTTCACATAAGTCAAACCAACTCAAGTTTCATGAAAAGTCAAATGGTCATTCTCAGATTTTCTCAAAACTAGTGGGATTTTTATAGATTTGTGTATTGTGATTCAAGCCTTGAGCTTTTGTGGACTTGTTATCTACCAGCTCTATTTTAAGATCCTAATCAGCTTATAATTTTAGCAATTTTACCCTGGTCTCCACAAGCTAGGGAAATCACTTGCAGAGCAAGCATCTCCCCTGTGCACAGGGTTTAGTCAAAATACCAAGACCCATAGTGTGCTCTCCAGTGGACCCCACACCCTAGGTTTCAGCTTAATTGTAGCTTAATACCTCAGCTTTTCACATCTAGGTTTAGTTTAGCTTTTAGCTTATTGTAGCATAGCTTTTAGGATCAAATTTGTAACCTGTGTAAAACAAGCTACACTGATCACTCAGTGTACAACCACCATTTCAAAGGCTCATACAGAGCTTATTAGTAAGCCAAAAGCTTAGCTTTTTGGTTTAATTTATAGCTTATCAACCCATCTTTGAACCCCTAGGTTTAGTTTGAACCTTATTTTACTTTTGTGGACCCCACACTCATTGAAAGTGGACTGCAGGGCAAATCAATACCCTTTGCACCAACTTACCACCACCACACCACCAACTTTAGTGGTGGCTGCAGCCCACACCAGTAGGTCCCACACCTCAAACTTAGCTTCTTACAACCCCCCTCCTACCCAGGTTCAAAACTTGACCCTTAGTTTGACCTATAGATCAGTGGACCCCACCTAAACTTGTCCCCAAACTCTGTCCCATTTCTGAGTCAGAAACCAAATAAGCAAGTGCTTATTTTAGCTTTCCAGCTTATCCTAGGAGCTTATCTCACCACATCTAGCTTAATTAGGTATAAGTAACTTAGGTAAACCAGATTTCACCATAGTGGACCCCACATAACCTCAACTTAGCTTATTTCTTAATTTGGTCAACTATAGTCAACTGTATAAGCTAATAAGCACTTACAGTGCTTATTCTTGATTTCTAAAGTAGTTGTCTTTGTTAAAGTTTCATTATTTAAGTATTTAAGTAGTTTTATAAAAGAAAAACCAGAAAAAGCAAACATAAAAATAGTGATAGCTTCTATTTAATAGAAATTATCTAATTAATTTTCATTTCAGCTTATTAATAAGCACTTGTCCAATTTTATAATTTTATAAATTACCTAGTACCTTAAAGTAGTTAAAATAATTTTCTTAGGATTTTCCTAAGTAGTTTACTATTTATTAGATTTAAAACTAGTTTAAATAATTAAATAGGTAATATTAGTAATTAAATAGATTTCTTTAATTTTAATTAACTAAAGTAGAATTTTATATTTTTCCTAAGTTTTATAAAGTAGTTAAGACTTTTAAAAAATAGTTTCATAATTTCCACTGTTCATTTTCTAATTTTCTTATTTAATTTAATTAAATTAGATTTAAAATAATTAATAGGTAATTAATTAGTGGAATAACCTTGAATATAATTTTTAGTAGTTTTTATAATTTTATAGGATTCCTGTGATGGTTAATTAGTTTTATAAATTTTATCATAATTTTCTAAGCTAATTTAGTATTAATAGTAATTTAAAATAGTTAAAATAGTTTAATTAAGTTAAATAGTTTATAATTAATAAAATACTCATAAAAAGACAAAAATATTTATTTTCACTTTTTATACTTTCTTCAAGTTCTTATTTAGGTTTAGAAATTATTTATTTAAGTTTTTAGGTTAATTTGTAATAGTTGTAATTTTTAGTTAATTTAAATTAAGTTTTAAATTAGATTTTAATTAGTTTTATTAATTAAATAGTAATTAAATATTATAATAATCATTTTCATAGTTTCAATTTCATTTTCCATTTTCTTTAATTTTAAGTTTTCAAAAGTTTCACTTTTAACCCCTGTAGTTTGTAACTTGTTAAATACCACTTTTTCTCTGTCTGTTATCTGATTATCTGATTTTGTGCTTATATCTGTATTTCTGTTATAGTTTTATATTTTCCAAATATCAAGCAATCAGTAGTATAATAAACCCTCAAATCATCTTTGTTACTGTCCTCAGTACCACTCACTCTCATACTCGTTTACAAATACAATTTCAATCTCGTTGGGACTTAACGACCCGGGGATTTCCCTATACTTCCACGGTCAATATTAACTTGCACTTTCTCCCAGGTGGGCCTAACAGCTGCACACGGCTGACTGGTTGGTTTGGGAGGAGTCAAAATTTGGCGCCGCTGCCGGGGAGGTTGTTGCGTATTTCAAAACGGTAAAAGTTTAGTGGTTTTCAAAAACCCTCCTGTACAAATATCACCACTTTGTAAATTTTTAAGAAAAGCAAAATCATATCTGAAAACGTTCATTAACATTTCTCCTGAAGTGTTAACAACACGAAACAAATCATAAACAAAAAAACAAACTGTGAAGTTAAATTACTTCGTATCTTTAAGATTACAACCTATACAGTTGGTTTAAGGTAAGTTCTGACATTAAATTGCGAACTGAAGAGGAATCCATTTATTTCCTCCCGCCGATCTGCGAGTAATCTTAAAGGAACGATTTCGGTTAACGAATCAGTTCCAAAAATATTGTCCAAGTTTTTTCACCCATACACGAAAAGCCAAAAAAACATTTTACTGTGAATATAATTACATAAAAGTTTACCACCGCAAACCAAGGCAGAACACCTACCAACTGGGGGTGTGAACATAATAAGTTCCCAAACCTAAAAGATTAAAAACTTACCATTGTATCCTTGTGAATAGTGTACCTTTTTTAAAGGAGCTGTTCATTTGTGATTATTGGGTTTAAAGTTCACTGTAGTTTTGCCTCGATCTTGTGTTGAAAAATAATTTTTGTGCATGCGCACTCGTTCACAAACAAAGAATAAAAAGAAGAAAAACGTACCCAAGTTACGTACTGTTGCAGAAGAACACACAATAAAAATGAACGACGAGTCCCCATTCCCTCCCAAGGATGAACCAGTTCCTGACACCCGAACTATGGAGGAACTGTGTCAACCTACCATGCAAGGGAGGGGTGGACCAATTGCACCACTCACTATTGGAGCCACGGATTTTGGATTAAAACACCACATGATACAACAGATCCAGAATACGTGCCAGTTCCACGGATTGCCGGGTGACGATGCCAACAGGCATCTCGACAAATTTTTAACTGTCACCCAAAGCATGAAACAACATGGCGTCGCCGAAGACAGCCTGCGTTTATACTTGTTCCCCTATTCTCTCACTCATCATGCAACTTCATAGTTCGATCGACTTCCAAAGAATTCGATCCACACTTTTGATGAGATGATCACTAAATTTCTGGCCAAATACTTTCCACCATCTATGGTCACAAAGCTGAGGAATGACATCAGCAACTTCAGACAGCTTCCCGAAGAGTCCTTATTTGAGGCATGGGAACGCTACAAACTTGCCATTGATAAATGTCCTAATCATAACATGCTTCTTGTCACCATTATTGACACCTTTTATAATGGTTTGACACTCCATCATCGTGACACCATCAATGCTGCTGCTGGGGGTACCTTTATGAAAAGAACCCCTGAAGAGTGCTATGACTTAATCGAAAACATGACTGCCCATCATAATTTTTGGGACTCCTCTGCTGAGAGGAACGACTCATTTAAGTCAGACACTCCGGCAAGCAATGAAATATCTATCCTAGCTAAAAGGCTGGATGATTTGTCTACAGCAGTTTTGCGTATCCATCAGAATAATCCTAATCAGGTCAAAACTGTTAACCCAAGTTGTGAAACTTGCGGTGGTCCACATACGTACACAGATTGCCCAGCTTCCGGTGGTTTTTCTCGTGAAAACGTGTCTGCAGCTCAAGGTTCCTATAACACGGGAGGTAATTCTTACCAACCGCAAGGGGATCGAAACCTTTTGAGCTACCGTTCTAATAACTATATTGGACCACCAGGGTTTAATCAGCCTCAAAACAGGAACCAAAATTTTAACCAGAATCAGAACCAGAATAGAATGAACCAAGGTTATAACAACCAAGGGAATTTCATCTCTAGTCAAAATCAGTTTAACCAAAATCATAACCAAGGGAACTATAACCGTAATCAAGGTCAGAACAATTACCCACAGGGTAATTTTCAACAACAAAACCACTTCCAAGGTAACAACAATCAGCAACATGGGAATTTCCAGAACAATCGGGCTCAAAATTTTCAAAATCAAAATCAAGCCATTGTTCCAACTGGACCATCACATGATGAGTTATTAAAACAGTTTATGAAATCCCAAGAAGAACTGAACAGAATGCTGGTTAGTCAAATGTCTAATTTTCAGAAGTCTTTAAATGATCGACCCTCGGGCTCAGGTACAACTTTACCTAGCAACACGATCGCTAATCCGAGGGGCGATGTAAAGGCGATCACCACAAGAAGTTGAGTTTCTTACCAAGGACCTACAGCTCCCTCTACCTCATCTCCTATCCCTGTAGAGGAATGTGAAACTGAGGATACTACGGATACGGTACTTCCTAAAAATAACGGAGGTACCAATGACATCCCTCCTCCAGTTATCCCGGTCCCGACTCCCACTAAAAGAGTCGTGTTTGAAACTACCAAAGGTCCTGTTGAATATCCAAAAGCCAACCCAAAAACAACAATTCCATATCCCTCACGATTGCAAGACCAAAAGCTCCGTGAAAAAGCTAATCATCAGATGGAAAAATTCTTTCAGATTTTCCAAGAACTACACTTCGATATTAGCTTCGCGGATGCTCTTCTTTTAATGCCCAAATTCACATCGACAATCAAAAACCTGTTGAGCAATAAAGAAAAAATGTTTGAAATGGCACGAACTCCACTCAATGAGAACTGTTCTGCGGTTCTATTGAAAAAGCTTCCCGTAAAGCTAGGAGACCCCGGGAGATTCCTAATACCATGTACTTTCCCGGGTATGGTTGAATGTTTTGCCTTGGCCGATCTTGGTGCAAGCATCAACTTAATGCCTCACTCAGTTTGGAAAAAGCTTTCTCTTCAGGCACTTAGTCCCACATGCATGACTCTCGAGCTTGCAGACCGTTCAATTTCACGTCCCCTCGGTATTGCCGAGGACGTATTTGTGAGAGTGGGACAATTCAATTTTTCGGCAGACTTTGTCGTTGTTGATTTCGATGCAGATCCAAGAGTTCCTCTCATTCTTACGAGTTAGCAATGAAGCGATTACGTTCAACCTTGATCAAACCTCGAGATACTCCTCGAATTATAATGCTGATTCGGTCAACCGAATTGATGTCATTGACATTACATCCAAGGAGTATGCTCAGGAAATCCTTGGATTCACTGATAATTTTCCGAGTGGCAGTCCCACTACTTCTTCTGATCCCATAATCGCTAATTCTTCTCCTTCCCTCACTCCGTTTGGGGGAAGTGATTTCGTCCTTGAGGAATTAGAGGCCTTTCTCAAAAGTGATTCAGTTCCCGAAGGAATTGATTACCAAGAGATTGACCCGGAGGGGGATATACTTCTCCTTGAGAAGTTATTGAACAAAGATCCTTCTCCCATTCCTGTTCTACCTCCACAACTTCATAAGGTGGAAGTCAAATATGTTGAGAAAAATGATGACTTTCCCGAGGTTGAACTTAAGGACCTGCCTCCTCATCTAGAATATGCATTCTTGGAAGGTAACGATAAGTTACCGGTCATTATTGCAAAAGACTTAAAGGATGAGGAGAAAACTGCGCTGCTTAAGGTTCTAAAGTCCCACAAGCAAGCAATTGCTTGGAAGCTCTCAGACATAAAGGGTATTAACCCGGATTTTTGTACACACAAAATCTTAATGGAAGAGGACTTTAAACCTACCGTGCAACATCAACGAAGGGTAAATCCAAAAATCCACGAAGTTATAAAAGCTGAAGTTATCAAACTTCTTGATGCGGGATTGATTTACCCTATATCTGATAGTCCTTGGGTAAGCCCAATTCATTGTGTTCCAAAGAAGGGTGGCATTACGGTTATCACAAATGAGGACAACGAGTTAATACCAACTCGTTTGGTTACAGGGTGGCGAGTATGTATTGATTACAGAAAGCTTAACGAAGCCACCCGCAAAGACCATTTTCCTTTGCCCTTCATGGATCAAATGCTCGAAAGACTTGCGGGAAATGAGTATTATTGTTTCCTCGACGGCTTCTCGGGTTACTTCCAAATTCCCATTGATCCACAGGATCAAGATAAAACTACCTTCACATGCCCTTACGGGACATTTGCCTATCGTCGCATGCCTTTTGGGTTATGCAATGCTCCAGGCACTTTCCAAAGGTGCATGATGGCTATTTTCCATGACATGATTGGAAAAACCATGGAGGTATTCATGGATGACTTCTCAGTCATCGGGAATTCTTTCGACTCGTGCCTCTCCCACTTAGAAAAAATGCTTCAACGTTGTGAAAACACTAATCTTTGTCTAAACTGGGAGAAGAGCCATTTTATGGTTAAAGAGGGCATTGTCCTCAGCCATAAAATTTCAAAAAGTGGGATTGAGGTCGATAAGGCCAAAATTGATGTTATTGCTAAACTGCCTCATCCCACCACTGTTAAAGGAATAAGGAGTTTTCTCGGACATGCCGGGTTCTATCGGAGATTCATTCAGGATTTCTCCAAAATAGCCCGGCCTATGACTCATCTTCTTGAAAAGGATGCTCCTTTTATCTTTTCCCCCGATTGCATCGAAGCTTTTGAAATTTTAAAGAAAAGGCTTACCGAGGCACCAATCCTTGTTGCCCCCGACTGGGACTTACCCTTTGAACTTATGTGCGATGCTAGCGATTATGCTATTGGTGCAGTTCTGGGGCAACGCAAAACCAAACATTTCCAGCCAATACACTACGCAAGTAAGACCATGAATGAGGCTCAAACACACTATACCACCACAGAAAAAGAATTATTAGCTGTGGTATATGCCTTTGAAAAATTTCGGTCTTACTTGTTCTTAAACAAAAGCGTGGTATATACGGATCATTCGGCTTTGAAATACCTGTTCACTAAACAGGATGCAAAGCCAAGACTACTCCGTTGGGTCCTGCTCCTCCAGGAATTCGATATTCTCATAAGAGATAAAAAAAAGGAGCAGAGAACCTTGCTGCTGATCACTTGTCCCGGTTAGAAAATCCTCATCAGGATATTCTCGAGAGAAAAGAAATAAATGAAACTTTTCCTCTGGAGACTCTAAATCTAATCTCTACCCGGGATGATTCTAACACCCCATGGTTTGCCGACTTTGCAAATTACCGTGCGGGAAATTTCATTGTGAAAGGGATGTCGTCCCAACAGAAAAGAAAATTCTTTAAAGATGTAAAACATTACTTCTGGGACGACCCCTACTTGTTCAAAATATGTGCGGATCAAGTCATCCGACAGTGTGTCCATGGCCAAGAAGCCATGGAAATTCTTAAAGCTTGTCATGATGGACCCACGGGGGGACATCATAACCCAAACTACACCGCCAAAAAGGTGTTTGATTCAGGATTCTTTTGGCCCACGATCTATAAAGACGCCCATGAACTTATCAAAACCTGTGAGGCTTGCCAGCGTCACGGGAATATTTCCAAAAAGAATGAGATGCCACAAAACGCCATCCAAGTCTGTGAAATATTTGATATGTGGGGCATTGATTTTATGGGGCCATTCCCGTCTTCACGAGGGAATAAATATATACTCGTCGCTGTCGACTACCTGTCAAAATGGGTTGAGGCAAAAGCCTTACCCACCAATGATGCCCGAGTAGTTGTTAAAATTTTAAAATCTCTCTTTGCCAGATTCGGGACTCCTCGTGCCATTATCAGTGATCGTGGTACTCACTTTTGCAATGAACAATTTGCGAGAGTAATGCTGAAATATGGTGTAACTCACCGTCTTTCTACAGCATACCACCCCCAAACAAGTGGGCAGGTGGAGGTCTCAAATCGGGGTATTAAGAGAATTCTCGAGAGGACGGTTGGTGAAAACCGTGCCTCTTGGTCGGATAAGCTGGACGATGCATTATGGGCTTTCCGCACTGCTTACAAAACACCCATAGGGTGTACTCCATATAAGCTAGTGTACGGGAAAGCATGTCATCTTCCGATCGAATTAGAACATAAGGCCTATTGGGCCTTAAAACATGCAAATTTCGACCTTCAGACAGCGGGTGATCACCGTAAAGTTCAACTTAACGAACTAAATGAATTACGTGATCAAGCTTATGAAAATTCTTTAATCTATAAAGAAAAGACTAAAAAGATACATGACTCTAAAATAAAGAACCGCGTTTTCAACGTTGGTGACAGAGTTCTTCTTTTCAATTCAAGGTTAAAAATTTTCTCGGGTAAACTAAAAACACGTTGGTCTGGACCATTTACTATAACCAAAGTATACCCATATGGAACCGTTGAGTTATTGCAACCCGACGGTCCCAATTTTAAAGTAAATGGTCATCGGTTAAAACACTATTTTGGAGGGGACATACAACCAATGGTTGTCCCGGATCTCCAAACTTACCCCACGGACCAATAAATTCGTGTGCCGCTGAATAATTTTAGTGTTGTATTTGCGGTTGAATGTTTATCTATTTACTTAAATGTCACCCAACAAGGTTATTTGAAGAGGGCAACTTTGAGTCAAATTTATGTGATTTAATCGGAGATATCCGACCCTTCTCTGGCCACATCGAATGTTTAACTACCAAGGTTTTTCATTGTTTTAATTATGTTTGATCGTTGCTGCTATGTACGAATTGTTAGTGGGGTTTTGAGAGATGGAAAAGGGTTTCTTGAATAATATTAGTGCTTCAAAAGGTGCGAAACATGATGGGTGATGAGTGTCTAAATACTCATCATTTTATACTAATCTGAGCTGCCAAAACATACAAAAACACTCAAATATACATCATAATACTTAAAATATCTTAGAAGTGTGTTTTATATGTTTCAAATACAAAATATGCAAAAACAAATGAAAAACGTACAAAGTTTGCATAATTGGCAGTTTCAGTCCCTCAAGTTTCAAATATTGTCAAAACTAGTCCCTGAAGGTTTAAAATGAATGAAAAGTCAACTTAAGTCCTTGGGAAACCAAAAATATTCACAAATGATCCCTGGATGAAAGTTTACACAAACTGGCAACTTTTACCCCTCAAGTTACAAAATTGGCAAAAATGGTCCCTGGGTATTCAAAACTTGGAAATTTACAAATAATACCCTTGTACTATGCATGAATGACAAAATGGAACAATTTTGATAAACTTTTGAGAAATTACAACCACAGTCCCTTAAAAATCCAAATTTACAATAATGGTCCCTGGAGTTTGAAAAATTACAGAAAAGGTCCCTGGATATTCTTAAATGGAAAAATCATAAATTTGGTCCTTGGTTTATCATATTTGGCAAAAATAGCACTTGAAAATACTTTGGGAAAATCACATATTCAGTCCCTCTATTTTACCCAAATTACATTTTTGATCCTTGATAAATACCACAACCAAACCGGACCTTATTTATTTATTAAATCCAAAACCAAATCCAACCCAACACAAACCAAAACCCCAGCCCACCCCCTTTGTTTTTCCTTGGCCCATTCCTAAGCCCAATCCAACGCACCCTTTTAATAATAACGGGGGTTGACCCCAGTCAAACACCCCAAACCGCCTAAACCACCACCACTGTACACCCTTCTCCTCCACCCCTGCCTCACCCAAAACCAGGTGGTATTCCACCACCACCTCATCACTTCCAGCTCACCACCTACCCTCCACACCTCATCACATCAAACCACACCCCATTTAATGCTATCTACACCAATTTTCCCTCCAAACCACCTTTTTGTCCTCTGTTTTCTTCAAAACAGCCCCAACTTGCATAAAACATCACCCTTTGCCTCCTGACACCTCCACAATACTCCAACAATCTTTAATTACTAACCTTTGGCTCCAAGTAAACGTGGAAGACTTTTGGCGCCAATTTCAGTTTAAACGGATAGGATTGATCCAAAGCATTGGATGGTCAAGATTTGAAGTGGAAAAGATCAGAAGCAAGTGTGAAGGTTTTGAAGTCATTATATAAAGAAAAAGAAGCAATGGAGAAGTTACCTAGTTTTATTGTAATTTTAGTTTTAAATCGTTTTTATGCTCTTTCAATTACCAGTGTATTTTTAGCTTTCAAAGTACTTTAATTATCATCCTTAGTGTGTAAGAAATATCTTTCAAGTATCAATTTCAATATAAAGTTCTATGTTCAGTTTATGCCAAATCGTATCAATTTCCATGTTTATTTAAATATTGTTAATTGTTGTTGGTTGTGGACTTTATAGGTTCATATAAGCTCAATAAAGCTTCTAGTAATTTACAAATCAGTATAGTTTAAAAAAATCAACAAATACAAAATTGGTCAAAGAAAGTCAACTGTTGCAATTTGGGTTTGATTTCTTGGATTCAGAGTGATTTGGAAAGGAAGCAGCCTTGGAGTATTGGTTTAGATCCTCAGGGGAGGAAATAGGTTGTTCTTGGTTCATGGTTTGAGCAGGAAAGCAATCTTGTAAGTCCTCAAAATCTCTTATTTTTCTTGTTACTGTACCCTTGCTTATTACTCAGCTTTTTCAGTTGATTATTGCTTATTCAGTTTTATATAGTTATAATATAACCTTAAATTAATACCTTGTATGTTGGAATTAATAGTTACTAAATAATCAAAGTTTCACAGTCAACTTAGTATAATTAGCATTAGTGTGTATTTGTGGTCATTATCTATTTCTAAGCACTTATTAATACTTAATATAACATAATAAGTTATGTTGGATCAGTAGGATAAGCTTTTATAGCCTTTAGCTACTTAAATCTCAAAACAGTCTAAGTATAAGGTGTGTTTGGATCAGGTTGTTCATCTGAGTTCAAGGTAGTTTGTGTTATTGTTTTTTCTTGCTTTAAGTCTTATAGTGTAATACTAGCTTAGAAAAACAAAAATACCAAAGTCTTAATTAGGTAAAAGTCAAAATCACAAGTATTTCTTCACCACAGTTAACTGTGGTGGAATCTGAGTCCATAACTCATCATATCTACTCATAAGTTATTAGAATAACTTAATTAAGTCTTATTATAACTTATTACAACATATTCAGTAAGTAGATTAAGCTCAAAGTTCACATAAGTCAAACCAACTCAAGTTTCATGAAAAGTCAAATGGTCATTCTCAGATTTTCTCAAAACTAGTGGGATTTTTATAGATTTGTGTATTGTGATTCAAGCCTTGAGCTTTTGTGGACTTGTTATCTACCAGCTCTATTTTAAGATCCTAATCAGCTTATAATTTTAGCAATTTTACCCTGGTCTCCACAAGCTAGGGAAATCACTTGCAGGGCAAGCATCTCCCCTGTGCACAGGGTTTAGTCAAAATACCAAGACCCATAGTGTGCTCTCCAGTGGACCCCACACCCTAGGTTTCAGCTTAATTGTAGCTTAATACCTCAGCTTTTCACATCTAGGTTTAGTTTAGCTTTTAGCTTATTGTAGCATAGCTTTTAGGATCAAATTTGTAACCTGTGTAAAACAAGCTACACTGATCACTCAGTGTACAACCACCATTTCAAAGGCTCATACAGAGCTTATTAGTAAGCCAAAAGCTTAGCTTCTTGGTTTAATTTGTAGCTTATCAACCCATCTTTGAACCCCTAGGTTTAGTTTGAACCTTATTTTACTTTTGTGGACCCCACACTCATTGAAAGTGGACTGCAGGGCAAACCAATACCCTTTGCACCAGCTTACCACCACCACACCACCAACTTTAGTGGTGGCTGCAGCCCACACCAGTAGGTCCCACACCTCAAACTTAGCTTCTTACAACCCCCCTCCTACCCAGGTTCAAAACTTGACCCTTAGTTTGACCTATAGATCAGTGGACCCCACCTAAACTTGTCCTCAAACTTTGTCCCATTTCTGAGTCAGAAACCAAATAAGCAAGTGCTTATTTTAGCTTTCCAGCTTATCCTAGGAGCTTATCTCACCACATCTAGCTTAATTAGGTATAAGTAACTTAGGTAAACCAGATTTCACCATAGTGGACCCCACATAACCTCAACTTAGCTTATTTCTTAATTTGGTCAACTATAGTCAACTGTATAAGCTAATAAGCACTTACAGTGCTTATTCTTGATTTCTAAAGTAGTTTTTTTTGTTAAAGTTTCATTATTTAAGTATTTAAGTAGTTTTATAAAAGAAAAACCAGAAAAAGCAAACATAAAAATAGTGATAGCTTCTATTTAATAGAAATTATCTAATTAATTTTCATTTCAGCTTATTAATAAGCACTTGTCCAATTTTATAATTTTATAAATTACCTAGTACCTTAAAGTAGTTAAAGTAATTTTCTTAGGATTTTCCTAAGCAGTTTACTATTTATTAGATTTAAAACTATTTTAAATAATTAAATAGGTAATATTAGTAATTAAATAGATTTCTTTAATTTTAATTAACTAAAGTAGAATTTTATATTTTTCCTAAGTTTTATAAAGTAGTTAAGACTTTTAAAAAATAGTTTCATAATTTCCACTGTTCATTTTCTAATTTTCTTATTTAATTTAATTAAATTAGATTTAAAATAATTAATAGGTAATTAATTAGTGGAATAACCTTGAATATAATTTTTAGTAGTTTTTATAATTTTATAGGATTCCTGTGATGGTTAATTAGTTTTATAAATTTTATCATAATTTTCTAAGCTAATTTAGTATTAATAGTAATTTAAAATAGTTAAAATAGTTTAATTAAGTTAAATAGTTTATAATTAATAAAATACTCATAAAAAGACAAAAATGTTTATTTTCATTTTTTATACTTTCTTCAAGTTCTTATTTAGGTTTAGAAATTATTTATTTAAGTTTTTAGGTTAATTTGTAATAGTTGTAATTTTTAGTTAATTTAAATTAAGTTTTAAATTAGATTTTAATTAGTTTTATTAATTAAATAGTAATTAAATATTATAATAATCATTTTCATAGTTTCAATTTCATTTTCCATTTTCTTTAATTTTAAGTTTTCAAAAGTTTCACTTTTAACCCCTGTAGTTTGTAACTTGTTAAATACCACTTTTTCTCTGTCTGTTATCTGATTATCTGATTTTGTGCTTATATCTGTATTTCTGTTATAGTTTTATATTTTCCAAATATCAAGCAATCAGTAGTATAATAAACCCTCAAATCATCTTTGTTACTGTCCTCAGTACCACTCACTCTCATACTCGTTTACAAATACAATTTCAATCTCGTTGGGACTTAACGACCCGGGGATTTCCCTATACTTCCACGGTCAATATTAACTTGCACTTTCTCCCAGGTGGGCCTAACAACTGCACACGGCTGACTGGTTGGTTTGGGAGGAGTCAATGGGAAACTATCGGGTGGGAGTGGTGATGTCGTTAACAGTTCCTCTTCTAGTTTGGCTAGTCAAACTAGTTTGAAGAGGGGTGAGTAGATTAATGAGGGTAATCGTAGGGCTGAGAATACGTTTAGAGAATCACAAGATAAGAGTTCTTCATTTGCCAACGTTCTCAACGCTATTCGTATTCTTCCGAAGGTGAATTTTAGGTTTTTGGTTAATGAGGATCGTGTGGAATCCCATGACACAATGCTTCCTAGACTGCTATGGAAAATGTGCTATGTCAATATGAAAATACGTTTGTTGGTTACTTCCTTGGTAAGACTACTGCCTTCCCTAATGTTCAAAGCTATGTTACTAATGGGAGGTGATTTGCACACTCCTTATTTTGATTGGGACACTCATCGTACAAGTATATAGAGCATACTGTGAACACTCTACAACTATGCTATGCATAAAATGGAGTGTCCCAATCAAATCTTTGAGTGAGCAAATCAATTCCCGTTACTAATACATGGGGAAAGTTTGGCATGCAAAAGCTAATGAAAAATGGTGATTGTGTGTATCTTTTTAAGTTTACTACCAAAGAAGGCGTGGATCTTGTTTTGGAACGAGGTCCTTGGTTAATTCGTAACTCGCATATTATTCTTAACAAATGGACTCCCACTTTATCCCTTAATAGGAACGAGGTAAACAAGCTACAAGTTTGGATTAAATTGCATAAAGTTCCTTTGGATGCTTATTCAGAGGATGGTTTGATCTTGATTGCTACGCAAGTAGGGAGACCTATTATTATTATTATTATTATTATTATTATTATTATTATTATTATTATTATTATTATTATTATTATTATTATTTATTTTATTGTTATTTTTTTTTGGTAAACAGGGAAACCTATTATGTTGTATGCATTCACAAGTTCAATGTGTGTTGAGTCATGGGGCCATATTAGTTTTGCTCATGCCTTAGTTGAATTAAGCGCGAAATCTGAATTGAAGAGCCAAGTTACAATAGCTATTCCAAATGAAGAAGGTAATGGTTATACTACATAAATTGTTAAATTCGAATATGAATGAAAGCCTCCTCATTGTACTGATTGTAAATCATTTGGGCATGCTCTTTTTGATTGTCCAAAATGTGTCAAGGAGACTATTTGAAATGACATTAATGTGGTAGCCAAGGTGTTTAACCCGGTGGATAATAACGAAAAGGGCTTCATTGAGGTAAGAAATCGAAAGAATAAAGGTAAGAATGTGGCTTATTCGTCTCAATGTCGGGCCATTGGTGGTCTTAGGCTTAACAAGCCAAAATCTAAGTTTTGGAGACCTATATTAACGGAAGCTACCAAGTAAGGTTCAGATCCTAAGGTTCAAAAAGAGACTTCTTCCTCTAATGATAAATCGGTTATGAACACCAAGTCTTCCAATCCTTTTGATATTTTGAATTCGATGGGTGAGGAGGGCGTTGATCCTCCGAATGGTAAGGAGAAGGATCGGGCTACTACTACTACTAAGCTTAGTACTTTTTCCTCTCCTTGTACTTCTGCTTTGGGCGATTATGGTAGCACTAGTACTACTCCTATTGTTGAGAAATTTCGAAACTTGAAAAGATAATTATTGAGGGGAAGGTTACTCTTGTTGACGATGATGGTGAATTTCTAAAAAAAGTTGATTCTTCAACTAAGGTAGGTAACTCATTCTCTAAGATAGGTAATGTGGTTGTTTCTGATAGCGACGATGATGAAGTTCTAGAATATCCTAACGAGACTAATTATTTTGGTAGTGGAGGGACTGAGTGGAGTCGTTTGTAGCAATGGAAAGATGATGCATTTGACTACAATGATTATGAAGATTATTTCTTTGATTATTGTGGTATATCTACGGCCTAATTAAAGGTTGCTACCATCCTAACATTAGACTTGGATTTGTTGTTTTTCTTTTGTTTAGCATAAAGGTTGATGTTTCTTAGTTTATGCTTGTTTTTGTTTTGGTTGTCTAGTTGTGTGTAACTAGTTGATCATTTATTGCATGTCATGAATGATTTAGTTGTTGTTCAATTGGCTGCCTGATGTTAATGTGATATTTCAGCCACACTTCATTGTACCTAACTTGTTTTTTTAGAGTAATACATTTTACCGAGTGTAAGACCCTTTATTCAAAAAAATAAATGTCACCAAACAATCTTTTTTCTTAAAACATTTTTCATTATTTGATAGAATACCCTAAAACTTTCGACCACATCCACCAAAATGAAATTTTAAAGTTTTTTTTTTTTTTTTTTTTTTTTTTTTTTTTTTTTTTTTTTCAAGAATGTAAGTAAAGAAAATGATTTGTTTTACTTTAAATTTGTTAAGCATATAGAAAATGTGGTTTGAGATGATAAAAATTCAAAACGATATGCATTGACATTATGTCCAATAAAAGGTCATAGACATGAGACATGTACGGTCACTCGTAGGCGTCCCATGCACATAGTTGACTTTGATATTATTTATTGCTAACAAGTGGTTGTATGACGGTTTTATATATTATTTCTTTTATGTGATCTTTTAAGAAAAAAAGGCATGTGATTGATTGGAGGTTAGGCTAGACATTTGGTGTATGTATGTATTGTGTAGGAAGTTTCACTCGGTAAAATAAATGTGTATTGTGTATTGTAAAAGAAATGATTAAGAGCTTAGGGGTTGTTTAGTTTTCTCTCTTAGCTAAGGGATGTATGGGTCCTACATAGGTCTCATGGCTATTAATAAGTCTGTATGTGGAGACTCCCATTTTGTATGACTCTTGTACGCAAACGCAACAAAAGATTTATTAGACCTCAATTGCAAAACAAATAATATAAAATACGTGGACCCCACATATTCACTAACAGAAAAAAGTAAACATGACCTTAGTGCCATATAATTATTTCGCCTCACCAACGAACACCCAAATTAATTAATGCTTGTGTTATGTTATGTCTTTCAAAAGTTGGTGGTGCTGACCACCAACATCTAAGAAATACACGCAACGTCTAGTGGTGGTGGTGGTTTAGGGTACTGGGAGTGCATGCGGGAGGGTGCGGTGCGGTAATCCTCCCCGCACGGTAACACCGCCGCCTCGAATTATATACCGCACGGGGAGGTGAAATGGGTGAGTATCTCACGCACGGGGAGGTGAACGTTGGATGTGAATTTGACCGTTGGGAAGGGACCGTTTGGGTGCAACGGTTACTTTTTTTTTGTTATTAAAAGGTCTTGTTGGTGATAGTAGAAAGCAAAAGAAAAAAAAAAGATAGTAATGTTGAAGCAGAGTTGGCAGGCGGTTTTACATACTCTCGATGGTGGTTTCGTTTATGGTGGATTTTTGCCGGAACTAGATTTTATGGTTGTTTATGTCTGGATCTTGCCGGAGAAGATAGATCTACCGAAACAAAGGGTGTTGACTTTCTACATTTGACGGTGGAGACTAAAGGCTATTATACTTGCTCGAGTTGCTTTTAAAAGAAGATGGCAAACGTTAAAATCTTGAGGCACGTATCATAACTGAAAAGGGTGATTTTTTTTGGTTTTATAATACTCAGTAACTGGTAACAGAGTGTGGAGCACACAGTGGGTTCTATTTTTGGTTCTATAATAAACACGCCGTTAGTGTTAGTGATTCTTAAAGGTCTTTTTAATACATTTTAATGGAATTTAAAAAAGAAAAAAGGGAAAAAAAATAAGTGAGTGAAGAGTGAGTGAAGTGCCGCCTCCAAAAAAGAAGTGAGTGAAGGGTGAGTGATGAAAAAAGTAGGGAATGATGTGGCGCAAGAGGATTAGTTGGGAGTGAGTGAAGGGAATGAAGGTGAGTGATGCACCCCCTCCACCCTTATGGTCGACCGAGGGTGTGGGACTCCTACTACTTATGCCCTTATTAATCAGATTTATTAAAAATCGGTTACTTACCAAGTAATCAGATAAAAATCAATCAAATCGGACATATATCGGTCAAATCAAACAAAAATCGGTTAAATAGGATAGCCCGGGTCACCTTTTTTCAAAAATTAAAACTGTAGTTTTTCTTTTATGTACCCTGTGTTTTTCTCAAAATTAGTCGATACAACCATGCAAGCGCACCTCGACCACCAATTTAACATAAGTTATACTCTTTTTTCTTGTATCAATTGAATGTTTATGACAATAATTGAAATCGAGAATTGGTTTATGAAAATTAACAGAACCATTTGGACTGTGAACCTTAAAGCATTTTGATACATTTCGTTTATGTTATACATATAATTTTAAAATTTTGTAATTTTATTATATATGAAAATTATAATCTGATTAATCACAAATTAATCTCCGCTTAACTGATTAATCGCTAGGTGATACCTGGCCTACTGAGTAACGCATAGCGATTTTCACAACCATGACTAAAATGAAGAAAAATATAACAAGATGTTGCTATTATACATTGGAGATAAAAAATGGAGTTTTGGAGGTAAATTTTGTGAAACCTTTTTAAAATTGGGTTGGTTTGGTAGCTTCTATTTAAATTTCCTGGATTTTAGGGTGCAAGAATTGATTAAACTGATTTAGTTTGTATGTTTGTTGCAAGAATTGATGACACATGGCAAAATGATTTATGCTAAATTTGATGTAGGTTTAGTGACAAAATTGAAAACGCCTAGCAAACTTTGTTTGCTCTGTGTTCAAACTTAAAAATAAAAAGGAATTCATTTACACAATCAATTTCTACATCCGCCTCATAATAATCATCCACTTTTATTTTTTAAGTCATTTTTATTAAACTTTGACTATAAATATTTTTTCTTGTAAAATATTTATAAGTAAAAATATTGTGCTCTTTGTTCAAACTTAAAAATAAAAAGGAATTCATTTGCACAATCAATTACTACCTCCGTCTCATAATAATCATCCACTTTTACTTTTTGGAGTCATTTTTATTAAACTTTGACTATAAATATTTTTGCTTGTAAAATATAATAGTTTATTAAAAACATATGAATAAATTAGGTTTTAAATGTATTTTTATTTGTATAATTTTCATCAAATATCATATAAGACAAATAAAAATATTAATAATCAAATTTGAAAAAAAAAAAGAAAAAAAAAAAAAAAAAAAAAAAAAACCTTAAAAAAATCAAAGTAGACAACTATTATAAGACAGAGGGAGTATTTGTTACTTTTACTCTGAAGTTTTTGGGATGTGTAAACAGTCTTACACTTAGATTTACTCATTGAGGACAATGACATCAACAAAAACACTTAATTTCGCAGAGATAAGTATGCGAAGGTTAGATTTAGATAATCACACTTATACCTCAAAACAAATGGACTACTTTCAGAGTTACACACAAGTGCGTGTAGGTATATATGTAAGCAAAGTGTATATGTATGTGTTTACATGTTTTTATGTGTGAAATAAATAAAACTAAAAGAATATAACAATAAACGTGCATATATGTAAAAACGCATAGACACATACGTACAAGTTTAGAGGAACAAAATGGAATTAAACAGAAAGTGAAGGATTCAAAAGTCATTAAGTTGAGGTGCAAGGGCAAATTGTTGTGTTTTGCGGTTTTCCCGTACGGTGAGGTGAATGAAAGTACAAACCTTTGACTATGAAACCGTGAATTACGTAAGATTACTTAGTTTATTCGATCGACTTGTGAAAAGCATGACACCAGCCTAATGTTTAAACGATTTAAAAGTTTCAACCGAACAATATAATAAGAGTACGTTTTAGTCCATTTATATAGACTAAAACGACTATAAAACCCAAAAAAGTAAGATAGCATTGTCTCATGTCGTAAGATTGAATTTTGTATAGCACAAGACGCGTGAAGGACAATTAAATAATCATAATATTATGACACCAGAATACCTCACAAAAAAGTTAAAACGTAAATGATTTGTTGAAGCTTATACTCCAAGCTCACATACATGTCGTCTACGTATCATTCAATCCACAGTAATATTGAAAGTTACAGCTCACAATTTGAGACCTATATCACTATATCCATTCAGATCTAATCAGGGCCGTCCTATTGATTTGGGTGGCCCGGTGCGAAATCAAAAATGGGGTCTCATAAATCACGAAAAGTTGATTATTATAAAAAATAAAATGTTCTTTGATATTGCGCAAAACATTAACAAAAGTCAAATTCTACGCTACCAAAAAAAACTACAGATATTTAGAGTGTTACTAAAGCACAAATACAGTTTTACTCTACAAAATTAATAGATATATACTAAATTGGGGGCCCCTTAAAAAGAGGGGCCCAGTGCGGTTGCACCACTTGCACACCCTAATGGTCGCCACTGGATCTAATTTTAGTGACAAAATCTGTTTTGTCATTAAATTCGCTCTTTCGTATACATGCCCAAGGTACATAAATAGATCATGGGCCTGTTTGCTAAGGGCTTTTTGGTGGAGCTGTTAGCTTTTTGTTACAAAAATAACTTCAAGCTTTTATGTCAAACAAATAGCTCCTAAATAAAAAGCTGATCCATGAAGCTTTTTAAATTTCTTAGAGCTGTTAAAACTTTAAATTACGGATATACCCTCCAAATATTAATTTATAATTATAGATATGCCTTTTTATGTCATTTTACATCTTATAATTACATTTAACAGTTAACTTACCAAACACTTTTATTGAAAAAATGATACAGCTTGTAACTCATGTTAACAGCTTTGCAGTTAACAGTTTACAGCTTACAGTTTACAGCTTACAGCATACAGCTAACAGTTAATTTTGCCAAACATACCCCATATATCTAAAGGGCTTGGTTTAAAATGGGTAATGGTAATGGGAAAAGGAAGGGAATACTAAGTAATATAACGAGGATTCATTTCCATTTTTTTTTTTTTTTTTTTTTTGGTGTTGCTCGGTTTATACTATTAGTTGTTGCATATACATATTACATTTTCTTTTTTTTAAGGATATTCCATCTGGTAAAATATATTGCTCCAAATTAAAAAACGTTTAAGTACAATGTAATGTGGCTGAGGTACCACATTAACCGCAAACAATCACTTGACACAAGCACTAAATCATTTATGACATGCCATAAACGACAACTAGCTATAACCAACTAGATCACCAAACCAAAAACCAGCATAAAAAGCTACAACCTTGTTAAAACAAAAATCTTGAACTCCAGCAGCCTTTAATTATGTAGGAGAGAGGCCAAAATCATCATCATCATAATTGTTTTTATCACCCGTATCCGCTATCCATTACTTATAAAGATTCTGCTCCTTAACTCCACTTCCAGAATACGTCTCAATGTTATTATCAAAAACTTTATCATTATTGTTGTCAAAAATTACCACATTGCCCACCTTAGAGAATGGGTTACCCACCAAGGAGCCCTATCAAGGCCATAAACAGTCTCTTCAACCTTTTTAAGAGGTTTACAATCATCATACACAAGAGTAACTTTCTCATCAATAATAAGCTTTTCAAGCTTTCTAATTTTCTCAACAATATGAGCATTCTTCATAGGCGATAGAGAAGTACTTTTGGAAGAACTAGGGATAACTTCAGGAATACAAGTAGTGCCAATCACAATTTCAAAACCGAGTCTTGCTCCGTAAGAACATCAAAACTATTCTTCAAATAAAAAATGTTGATATCATCCACCCAATTATTATTCTTACCTTGAACATCCCGAGAAGGAGCCGTATTACTTGTAGGACCAATAGTCGGATCGCTACTACTTGTAGGACCAGTAATAGGTTCGTTACTAGAACCTACATTAACACGCGTATCCACCACCCCTTTAGGCTAAGAAGTAGATGCCCCATCATTAATGGTAGCACTTTGCTTAGTAGCTGTCGTCACTTTCGGTTTCCAAAAATAAGGTTTAGGCTTAGAAAGCTTAACACCTCCAATTGGCCTAGTTTGAGATGAAGAAGCTACGTTCTTCCCCTTGTGCTTACGATTCCTAACCTCAACGAACCTCTCATCGTTCACATCCAACTGTACCGATAGATTAGTAGCCACATTAGTATCCTTATGAAGCGCCTTTTAAACTTATTTTGGACAATCACTAAGATTATGCCCAAAGATCTTACAGACACTACACCGAGGAGGCGTTCACTCATATTCAACACGAATGATTTCCTTCGAATAACCACTATCATCATCCAATGGAATGGCCATACTTACTTTCCTTTTCAATTCCGAGTTCGAACATACTTCAGCCAAAGCACGAGCGAAATTAATACGACCCCACGAGTCGACACACATAGAAGATGTAAAGGCGTCCAACATCACCGGTTTCCCAACTTGTGTTGCAATCAAGCTTAAACCAACCTCTGAATAGGCAACTATGTGAACATTATGTAATTTAACCCAAACATGAATCGTAGTTACCTCATTCTTGGTTAAGGGAACATTTTATGAAGAATAAGCGGTGAGCGACGAATTAACCAAGGGCCACGTTGAAGCACTTGCTCCACACCTTCCTTAGTAGAGAACTTAAATTAGAAGACACCCGCTTCATTCTTCATAATTTTATGCACACCAAATTTCTTCCACGTATTATTGACATAGTTCTGCACAATAGGAAAAACAATATCTTTGCCTATAAAATACCTAACAAGTGTATTTTCATACCGGCATAATACTGATTCCATAGCCTCCTTAGGGAGTTTTGTATGATGATTAGCAACCCGATCTTCATTAATCAACGACCTAAAATTGACATTGCCTCGGGTGCGATTAGCAGTGAGCAAAGAAGCAAAAGAAGTGGATGAGTCCACTCTTGCTGCCTTAGGCACATTTACAGCAGGTATATTAGACTTGTCATGTAGATCAACATATTACACTTATTTATATACAAAATATTTGTGTATGCATACAAATTACTATTAATATTTGACAATATTAAAATTATGTACTTTGGCACGTTTTAAAAATTGTTGTTATTACTACTATTATTATTAAATATGTACATAAATATTTATTTTTTCCAAAACTGTACACTTATATAAATATGCATAATTATTTTTTATTAATATTAATATATAAACAACAAGTACCATATCAAAAAACAGAAGTTGAAAGAAAAAAATGTAATACGTGGGCTTCTGAGATCATGGGTAGGTTATAAACTCTCATTACCCCAAAGTTGTGCAGGAACCGAGTATTACCCACTTTGAGGTAATGGAGCATTGCATTATATGAAACCAAGCACCATCTTTGAATATCATTACCATTTCTTACCATCTAAAATCTTCAACCAAGCACCCTATGTTCTTTTTCGCCCAAAATTTATATTTTCTAATTAAGACACAACCACTACATGAATTGAAGGTAAGTGTAATGACACCAAGTTATAAAATACTCCCTCCGTCCCATAAAATCTTAGCTCACGTATATATGAACCAACTGAACGGCGTGCCAAATCCAGGATTCAAACCCATATTTTTTAATGAAGTTCTTTTATTATAAAGTGGTGAAATTTAAATTTGGCTATAACTCTAAACCATGTGATAAGGGAATATGCTTTTCGAATAGTCAACTCTCAATAACCTTTCAGTTTGTCTATAAATAACCTCAAACTTGCCATGTTTATAAGCACACCTACAGCTTTCTATTTCTTAGCTATCACATTCTCTTCTTTTCAAGTTTCTTCATTCACCAAATTTTTTGGAGATCAAGAAATAACAATGGCTTCTTCAGCCACCATCCCCACCACCATTACCACTACTCCCCGACCGACATTCGCTCTGCCGGTGGATTCAGAAAACAAAGCCACAGAGATGAAAATATTTTCATTAGCTCAACCTCACATGAGAGCATTCCATCTCTCATGGCTCTCTTTTTGCACTTGTGTCATCTCTACCTTTGCCGCGGCCCCTCTTGTTCCGATAATCCGGGACAACCTTAATCTCACCCGCTCCGACATATCTAACGCTGGGATTGCCTCCGTCTCTGGAAGCATCCTCTCACGTCTCGTTATGGGAGTACTTTGTGATCTCATAGGTCCAAGGTATAGAGTTACGACTATTTTTAAAAAAAAGGCGACATAATTACGTACCAACAATTATTTTTTTAACAATGGTAATTATTTTTTTCTTGAGCAATGTTTAACATATGTACATCAAATTATGCAGATACGGTTGTGCGGTGATCAACATGCTGACTGCCCCGGTCGTGTTCAGTTTTTCATTTGTCGCGGATGCTGGTGGTTACGTGGCAGTTAGGTTCATGATTGGGTTTTCCTTAGCAACATTTGTGTCATGCCAATACTGGACGAGTGTGATGTTTAACGGAAAGATTATTGGGGTGGTGAACGGGTTATCCGCAGGATGGGGTGATCTTGGAGGTGGTGTTACTCAGCTATTAATGCCGGTGCTCTTCCATGTTATAACCAATATGCTTCACTCGACACCATTTACTGCATGGAGGATTGCGTTCTTCATTCCCGGCTGGTTTCATTTGATTGTTGGAGTTCTTGTTTTGGTTTACGGTCAAGACTTGCCTGATGGCAACTTTGCTGAAATTCGTAAGGACGGACATGCTTCAAAGGATAAATTCTCAAAGGTAACTAGTTTACACTTGTATAAAATCACCATACTCGCAGATATAATTTATATAGGGTTAGATTTAATTATTGCCTTACTGGTTAAAAAGCGAGATCTAATTGAATATATATAATGTCTTCCAAGAAACTTAATTAATACTAAATAATAATCCATTATATGTCTAAAAATACCCTTAATTATAGAATGTTGTTTTAACTTCGTACTTGTCTAATCTATTGCAGGTTTACCGAAATGCTATAACAAATTACAGGACATGGGTCTTTGTCTTGATATATGGATATTCTATGGGCGTGCAATTGTGCTTGAACAATGTCATTTCTGAATATTTCTATGATAGGTAGCTAAACAATCTTGGTTTTCCACTAAATTCTGTTACTATTTGCTTTTTCCATGTTATTTATTTATTTTTCTGATGTGCAATAGGTTTAGTTTAAAGCTTCACACAGCCGGAGTAGTTGCAGCAAGTTTTGGGGTGGCTAATTTCATAACACGTCCATTCGGTGGCTATGCATCTGACCTATCAGCTCGCAAATTTGGAATGAGGGGAAGGTTATGGACTCTATGGATCGCACAAACCCTAGGAGGAGTTTTTTGTATATGGTTAGGCTTATCCAATTCTCTACCTCTCGCAATATTGTCGATGATGCTAATGGCAGCCGGAGCACAAGCAGCTTGTGGGGCGACTTATGGAATCATTCCCTTCGTGTCTAGACGCTCTCTAGGCATTGTATCCGGTTTAACCGGTGCTGGTGGCAATGTTGGTGGTGGTTTGACACAACTACTATTTTTCTCTGGTACTAGGTTTTCCACGGCTTCGGGGCTAATGTGGATGGGTGTGATGACAGTGGTTCTAACGATCCCAGTGGCGTTTATCCACTTTCCACAATGGGGGAGCATGTTGTTTCCGGCATCAAAGAATGAAAAATACAATGAAGAGTACTATTATAGTATGGAGTATAGCGAGGAGGAGAGAGAGATGGGTTTACACATCGGAAGTATGAAGTTTGCCGAGAACAGTCGGGCGGAGCGTGAGAGGAGATCAGTGGCCGCCGTTAGTGAAACGCCACCAAATACTACCCCAATCCACCAAGTTTGAGGAATGAGAAGTAGATCTATAGACAACAAAAATCTGATTGGTAGACAAAGATGACTTTTATCTGTATATTTACTCTCAAACTATTTTTGAAATATATGAAAATATATTTGCAGTTTGTGGGTAAAATTACAGAAAAAGAATGATTGTTTTGTGTAATCAGTTTTGGTTGTGCAAAGATCGCAATAAAATAACTAAAGAAAAAGACGTGTAGTTGTATAAGCAGTTGTACATATTTTGTTATACTTCTCTGAGATTTCGCTTTACTCATTTACGGACCCAGTAGGGTTTTTAATTATAAGTAGTTTTGTAAGATATTTTTGTATTATATCGATTTCTAATGCGAAGTACGCCTTTCACTTTCACTGCTATTTTTTTGTTGTTATGTTTATACACATGTTACTGTTCGATAGAGAAAAAGCTTTATTGCTGGTTAACAGTAAACATACTTAAAACCTTCGAGAAAGGATATTATGAAGAAATCAAAGTTCTTTCGAAATGACTATTTTAATTAGTTTGAAGTTCGATCTAAAATTTCATTTCCTGAAGACAATAAAAGTTAGTAATTAATTACTCTGTCTGTTCTACTTGCAAGTTGCTTCCTATTCTACTTAGTAGTAATTTATTAGAGAACGGCTGCATAGCGCAGTTGGTTCTCATCAAGTCCTTAAGTGATGGGCTCAAGCCTCCCAGTGGCGGGGGTTCGAGTCTTGATAAGGCGGGGTTTACTCCAAGTTTAAGTGTCGTGCCTACGGGCGGCTTAGGTTGGAGGTTTTCCTCCCATCGGGTGAGCAAGGCGATTATGGGGGCCAAGTGCTAGCCGGGCCCGGTTAAGACAACGTCTAGCCCCCCCACTAGGTGATCAAGCCGTTCAAAAAAAAAAGTAGTAATTTATTAAGTTATTTTCTTTTCTTTTTTTTTGAACGGCTATTAAGTTATTTTCTGATTAGTTCAGATCTCATTTAGCTATTTTAATAACCTCTAGATAGTATCCATTTCAAAAACGATTATAGTTTTTTAGTAATCGAGTATTGCTAAACATATAAATATAGCGCTTACTTTTATCCTACCTCCGTGCCCAAAAATAATGTCACCAGACTAAAAATACATAATTTAAAATCTAGCTTCGAAGATAATGAAAAAAATATGTAGTTGTAGAAGAAGAAGATAAGTAGAAAAACGTCTTTGTGAGACAGGGTTGGAGAGGCCAAGGAGATAAACATGCGGAAGACTATCAGTAGGGATGGCAACGGGGCGGGGCAACCATCCCCATCCCCAAACCCGATTACCAAAGTTCTCCCCAAACCCGCCCCGATCCCCATCGGGGATCTAATCGGGGCGCCCCGTTGGGGCGTGATGGTCCCCCAAACCCGCCCCGTATTAATCGGGGATCTTATCGGGGCGTCATCTTTGGGTGTAATTCTCGACCAAAGCCGCACCATTTTACATTTATTGTTATTTTTATACCGTTAGCAATAACGAACCTATTAATAATCAATTAGAAACAAGCCTTATTAAATTTTCAACTATAATATTATACATAAATAATGATAAATTATACAACAAAAAAAATTAAAACTTAAAATATGACACTAAACGAGTTTCTATAATCACAATTACGCATTCTTATAAATCTAAAAAAACTAACAATATTAGAGTAATATTTTTTATTACGTTAATACTAACAAAATACTATATATGTATATATATTTGTATATATGTATATGTTAATCGGGTGGGGCGGGGCGGGGCGAGGATTCCCCACTCCCCGCCCCAAACCCGATTAAAATCCCCGTTTAATCCCCAAACCCGCCCCGTAACCCAATTAGCATGCCCCGCCCCGCCCCAATTATGTCGGGTTTCGGGTTTCCCCGTCGGGTTCGGGTTTTTTTTGCCATCCCTAACTATCAGACGTAGGGGTGTCATTCGGGTCAACCCGACCCGATAAGCCTCTTATCGGGTCGGGTCTATCGGGTTTTCGACATATAAAATTTAACCCGCAACCCGATCCGATAAGGAATCGGGTTATCGGGTTCGGGTCTATCGGGTTATCGGGTCTATCGGGTTCGGGTTATCGGGTTCGGGTTATCGGGTTATCGGGTCAAGTTCAAAAATTATAAAGCTTTTAATGGGTTATTATAGCTTATCGGGTTATCGGGTCAACCCGATAACCCGATAACGAAATAATTAAGACCCGAAACCCGACCCTATAAGGCTATCGGGTTTATCGGGTTGACCCGATAACCCGATAAGGTATATTGGACCCGAATCAACCCGACCCTATAAGGCCTTATCGGGTTCGGGTCGGGTTCGGGTCGGGTCGGGTCGACCCATATGACACCCCTAATCAGACGTGTAATTGTTTATTATTAGTAATATTAATCTTAAGTTTATTTATAAATATTATACAACAGAGAAAGGCTAGCAAAGATCAATTTCACCTCTTCTAAGCTACATAGATACTTACCAGTTTACTTCTTCTTATTTATTTATTTATTTATTTTTTGGTAAAAGGTGTTTACATCAAATGAAATCTTTGATCGTAAAGTGGGAGGTTTAAGGGTTGGTAGCTGGCTCGAAAAAAAAAAACTAGGTTCAGTCAGTAAGTGGAAATGTAGCCTCATTACTAAAATAGAAGCTATTTGGAGGAATGTGATCAAACGTTTATGAGGTTATGGCACTTTTGGAAAATTATCATCGCATATGGGTTCTCACAGTATTCGGGTAAAAGGTTAAAAGAACCGGTAAATATATACACTTTAAAAAACGTTCATGTACAAAGGATATATGTGAATCCTAAATCTCAGCCCATTACATAGACGGAAAAGCTTACATAACAAGATAATTCATATTCTCTAAACAAGAAAATAAACCACTACTGAAAAGATAACATTAAACTCCTATGAAAACAAAATTACTTTCTACCAAAGCCTCCGAACTTGATAACATATATGACACAAAAAGCATTCAAATTCTCTGAAAGATTGTAGACATGATCCGCACAATCATTATAATCATAGTCATCATAATCATTTTCACGATCACGACCACCACCAAATAGGTTCATTGACTCATCAAAAGTGTTCACAACCTCCTCTTCATCACTGTCGGAATCAACAATCTCTCCCACCTTAGAGAATGGGTTAACCCTCTTAGTAGAAGAAGTAGACGAAGAATCCATTTTACCCGGATAATCAACCTTTTTAATAGGATGATCATCATCATCCACAAGAGTATATTTCCCATCAATAAGTAGCTTTTCAAGTTCCACATTTTTCTCAGCAATAGGAGTAGGACCAACCTCATTAACTTCCATTGAATCACTCACAAACCGTTCTTGTGATGCATTACCAATATTTTGAGACCCGTCCTTCTTAGCTTCCTTTGTAATACCAGAATTCACATCATTAGTCACTTCATTGGTAGGAATACCAAAGTTATCAGTATCATCCATATGAAGGGCATCAAACTGGTTTGATGTAGCAATCTTCATACCACTCGTACTAGCCACATTAGCATCCTTCTTCTTAGTGACATCCGCTTTCTTGGGTTCAGGAGTATGCACTTTGGGTTGATAACGAAACTTCTTACCCCAAACAGGTTTAGTAACTCCACCTTTACCCGAAACATTTTGACCACCATCTTTACCTTTATTCTTGTGATTAACCGTTTAAAACCCATCATTAACACTCTGTGTGGGCTGAGTAGTAGGTGGAACAGATTTAGGAAAATCAACCAGAATATTACCAAAAATCTTACATGTATCACAGATCACAGCGAGGTGGTTTCCACTCATATTTAACCCGAATCTTCTCAATAGTCGAACCCGACCTATCAAGTAAGGGTATTTCAACAGTGAGGCTTTCCTTAAGTACCTCATCCACCTTAACTTCAATCAAGCACCTAGTAAAACTACTTTGGCCACATGATTCCATGCACATTTGACTAATATAAGCATCTAACATTTTCGGCGTACCAATCAATGTGACTAGGAGATTATGACCATCATCAGAGAACATTGCAATGGGACATCATGGAATTTAACCCACACCGGAATGTTGGTCTAATCCTCTTTGAGCAGATTATTGTTTAAAGTCCAATTTTTAAGAATTATAGGCACATTCCTAATCATCCACATCCCATTTTCAAGCACATTTTCAACACCTTTCAGAGTTGAAAACTTAAAGAAAAATAACCCATTTGCATTTATCATAACCTTTTGGATACCATACTTGGCCCACACATTACACACATAGTAATCAACAACCAGAAAAGCAATACATTTACCAAGAAAATAACTATATAACGTATTCTCAAATCTAGAATTTACTTCTTCTACCACTTCCTAGGAACAGACAGATCCACATCAGTCATTTTCTTGCTACATTCCAGCCTACGAAAGTTTGACTTGTGCTTCTTAGGATCACTAGACGTAGCACCTGCATATGAAACCAGCTTCACATTAAGTGCACTCATAGTAGAAGCAATAGTAACATGATGTGTAGCCACATTACCACTCACATTAGATTTACTCATGTCCCCATGTGTACCAAAATTTTTGGATTGCAAAGCAACACCAAAACTCGTCATAGGAGCGACAACCTCAGGGAGTGAAGGCACGTTAGGTCCACTCACAGGTGTAGGTTGTTTCAAGACACTAGATGTGTTCTTAGCACCACTATCACCAAGATACTCATTATGGCCAGACAGTATATCATTCATATTCTAAGGGATAGGTATATCACCCTCTAATGTAGAGTTTGGAGCCACGTATGCATTCTCACAGTATTTGGTGTGATGTTATTAAGGACGTTTCCAATATTGAAACATGTCGACACATCTTTCAGGAACTCTTTCACTTTGAAGATTGCTAATGGTTCATGTGTATCCTCTTAGAGAGACTGGTGGTTTTGTGATGGTTCAAATTTAATAGATTGATTCCCGCGGTCATCTGCTTTTGAGTCTCTTCAAGATTGTGTTATTAGTGAAAGATGGGTTCATTGATCGGAGTGGTGAAAGATGTGTTCATTTAGCTCACATATATAAAGGAAATTGAAGAGGGAGACACATCTGTTTTATGAAACACGCAAATAGGAACTGATCCTAGTGGAATTTGGACAACCTGAAGAGGTAATTCACTTCTTCACGAAGAATATTATTTTTCTAAATGATTAACTTCAAGTCCAAACAAACAGGATTTCTAAATCTACATATTATCCAAGTAGTGATTCATGGTGGGGGGGGGGGGGGGGGTACTAAGCTTAAATGCGTGTATCGCTCCTTTGAGATGAGAATTTGCCAAATCAAATGGGTGATTGGTGAAACTCCACTATGCCGAGACCACGTTCCAAAGAGAATTGGCCAACAAGTAACCAATATAAATTTAGTTTACGCTTGCTACGTTTTCGTAATATCAGTACAATAGTACATACATAAAACAATAAGAGCATTGCTCCATCATTAAATCCAAACATCGTAAATGATACTTTTCAGATTAACCTAACTTATGATAAATTTTATTGTCTTAAGTATATATCAAACGTAAAAGCTCCACTTTCAGTTAACGTGGTTAACCGAATCAGCATATGGCTGTATGGCATGAAAGGTGGTTCTTATGCACGATAATAGTGAGAGCAGATGGAGTTCTTATGCATGATAGATATACATGGATGTATCGACTAAAAGAAGGAAAAACTACAAAGGGTTGCACATCCCTTGCTAGCTAGTGTCCTGGGATAAAATTAAAGATGTGGCCCGAGATAATTTAAAAAAGTTAGGGATTTTCTAACAAAATTTCTACTCCCTCTGTCCTAAAATTGTAGTCCCCTTTTGACTTTTTCGGTCTTTATTTTTCAACTTTGACCTTAAATATTTTTGTTTATATTACATAATACTTGATGCAAAATATATATGAATGGATTGAGTTTTAAATGTATTTTTCATTGGTATAATTTTCATCAACTATTGTATAACACAAACAAAAATATTTGAAGTCAAAGTTAAGAAAAAAATACCGAAAAAGTCAAAAAGGGACTATAATTTTGAGACGGAGGTAATATTATATTTATAATCAAGCCCGGACATTGAACGTCATTTGTAGCTAATTAATAAATCATTTTACGGCCTAGTTTGAATACTTGTCTTTCAAAAAGAAAAACAATAGTAAATGTAAAACCAAATAAAACTTGTTAAGCATGTATTGATCAAAGATGACAATATCAGTTGATGAAAATCCAGGATTGGTCAACTTAGACGTTAGCTCAACCACTTACAAATTAAATGAAAAATAAAATAATTAATAAACGAGTATTGAACGTGAGATATTGACTATTGAGATATATAAAGTCATGGCGGGCGTTCGGCCGTACTTATAATTGACTTTTAGAATTAATATTTTATATTTAGGTGATGTCGCTGTAAAGATACATGCATTTTTATTTAGTTGTTTTGCTTTAAGTTATTACTGTATAAATAATATTCTGCAATTTTCACTGAACTTTATAATCTGTTACGCTATAAGCAAAAGATAGATGGTAAGAAATCGAGAAAGAAAGTGAAAACAAATGTTTTTATATTTTGCTGCAGAGAATGACGTTGAACTAAAATTTGTTATAATGCTACTCCGTATTTCATTGTTGTATTTAAAATAACTTTGTTGTTAATAAAATGAACACATCAAGAAGAGTATTAAAAGTAAACCACTCTTCGAGTTAACAGTGAAATGATCAAAAGCTTTCAATAACCTGAGATGTGAATTGGTACCTTTTTTTGGTTCTACTTAACATTCTAATACCACAACTCACGAGGGTTCATTACTTCATTACCTTTCTCTCTAGATACATGAAATAAAAAGAGTTAGGAGAGATTATCTTTGCAGCCATTTTATAACAGTAGTGAAGTCTACAAGAAGCAATTTAATTCATAAGAGCAAGCAAATGTTGGGGTAAGTATGTTTGCTTATCATGTTGACAATCTTCATGTTACTTCCAAGTTAAGTTCCAACAAAGTGGAACTACAAAATTACCACGGGATTTATCTTTAAACATTATACTTTTTGTCCTATTAAATATCGTGTGTAAACTATGTACGTAATCTATGAAAGGATTTGTTACAACGATTTAAAGTGTCTTACGTTAATAAATGAATTCTTTTATCGCCGGCTAACTAAATAGCTATGACCAAGATAAGTAATTTTGTATTGTTAGTCGACAGATGATAACAAAGATACTTAATACAAATTAGAATTCAACGTGGTTATTGAATATACAAATGTACTTGTAGTTTATTTTGGCTTTTAATAAACAAGATAATATTATTTATAACAAAATAATAATAAAGCTCCAATTGTACGCATCGTTGCATGTGGTAGGATAAGCAGTCGTACCTATTTTACCGTACTTTTCGGGTACTCCTCGTTGTACTAGTACACTTTTGTATAATTCTTTACTCCCACATGTATTATTTTTTTATTTTATAAAAAGCTAATTCTCTAAAAGTTACAAAAAATGTGGTGGTTATCATAAAAAAAAAAAAAAAAAAAAAAAAAAAAAAAAAAAAAAAAATCTTTCTTAAATGCTTGTTTGAAGAAGTGCGAATATGCGACTCAACTTAATGTGCGACAAATGTCCACTTATTTAATAATAAAGTACAATGGTATGTGGGACTTTAACTTTAAATTTTTGTTTAAATGACAAATATACTCCCCTTTTAAATATAAATACATTCTCATACCTATCTCACTCATACACTTCATCACCGCTTCTCTCTCTCAAAAATCCCGGCCGGCCATCTCTCTCTCTCTCTCTCTCAACACTTCCGGCCGGCTATTTGCTAAACCGCCACCAGATCTGTTGCTCCACCCGCCACCCCGTTGCTCGACCGTCACCAAATAGTAACGTTGTGGAAGATCTGTCGTTGAGGATCTTTGGCCGCCGTCATAGTTGAACACCTATTTTTGTAGATCTACCTCCGGTGGTTGTGTAGACGACGGTGAAAGCAACTCACCAGCGCCGGAGCTTGGTTCCGACAACTGAAGATGTTTTTTGATAGTGATTATAGATTGAATGAAAAGTGAGGGATTAAATTACAATAGTATAAATAATTAAATAATGAATTGAATGTAAAGATGAATTGAACTTACGGGAAGTGTGGGGAGGGGTGTGCGTGTGCATGTTTGAAAGAAATATCTAATCTTAAATTTACTTTTATGAAATTATACTATATTACATTACCCGTGTGGGTACTATTCCTTCTTTGCTACAGTCTACAGTAACAAATAATAAAAAAAAAAAATGCCTTCTTCTCTTTGATGTTCTGGAAGCCACGCGACACAAACAAAAATCACACCCACAGAAAAAAATGGAACTCACAGCCATTATCCAAAAAAAACCACACACGCACACGCATTAATCAAATCCCATCTATCATCTACCAATGATCGGCTGCTGAGGAAAGGTACTCTCGATCTCATTTATTATTAATTTTTTTATTTCAAATAAATTGAAATCTCGATATTAAAATTGGGTTTTGCTTTGATTAGGTTTTTTTATGGTTTCTTTTTTGCACATTAAATAATTGATTTGAAACATGATCCACGAGGTATGTTCTTCTTTAGATATTGTTTTGAATTTTTGGGATGGAAATAATTATTGTTTTGAGATGGTTTTTAGTTTGCTGAAATGGATTATAATCTTTTTATGTTGTTAGGTGATTATAATCTTTCTGTTTGGGGGTGTTTGGATTACCTTATTTTCCCAGCTTATGAGCTTTGTTAGTTTTTGTAAAGCTAACAAGGTTACTTTTTTAGGCTTATGAGGTTACATGATGATTATTAGCTAAAATTTGACATAGGAGTTAGAAGCGTACTGAAAATTTGAAAAACTCATTTTTGTGGGCTTATGAGGTTATCAATCTCAGCTTATGAGCTTATAAAGTCCTTAAGCTCAAGTGAATAAGCTAATAAGGCTGGAAAAGTTAGCTTATAAAAAAATTTAGGAAGCATGTACTCGGTCTAATTTTTGGTTTTGGTTTCTTATTATGAATTACGTATGCGTTTATGTTATTGAGGATTTGGTTCAAAGTTTGGATATTTATTGTTTTTTGATATTGCTTTTTTGTGTTGGCGTTTAGGGCAGGGACTAATACTAAATCATGAAAACCGGAGGCTGGATATACGCAAGGGTGGGAAAAGCTTACCAAGATTGCAGCCATGGTGGACATATCCTTAAAACAGAATGAATTCGATTGTTTATGGCTTGGGTGGATGCGGGTAAGGTGAGATTATTGGTGTCGTGGCGGGGCAGGCTTACGAGCTTGCAGCCATGGTGGACATATCCTTAAAACGTCATGGTGGACATATCCTTAAAACAGGCTGAATTGGAACCTAGAAGAAAGTAGGATGCTTATGTTATTGATTTTGAGATGGCATTGAATTCCATTGAGGTATGGGTTTTGTATATGGAATTTGGGTTTAGTGAGTTTGAGATTTGGGCTTCATTATGTACTGATTAATCTTCAATTACTTCATTCTTTTACAGAAAATGAATTCAGGGAGATTGGCAAGTTGGGTTTCAAATTTTTTTAGAAGGTGATTATGGTACACATTTAGCACGGTTTAGCAATGCCCTTCACTTTTGAAAATGCGGTAACCATGAGTTTGAATGAGTAGGATTGTGTTCTACCATATGTGAACCTGCCTTTGATACCGTTTTGTCACTGTGTCTGTTTATGAATGCGGTGCTAAAACTATTATGTAACATCTTCTCATTCGGCCTTAACATGACCAAAAAATACCGGTTTAGATTTTATATTTCGCAAGTTCCGATTTGAATTAGTCGCTAGACAGGGAGCTATAAGTGCATATTTTTGGACCTACCTGATTTACCTTTGTCGTGTTTAACATGTAGTTTGAAATTTTTTTAGGGGAGAAAGCGCAAGAAACATTGTTGAAAAAATAAGGGCTGCAAAATGAGTGTGGTTTCGGGAATGGTATCGAGGCAAGTTTTGCCAGTATATGGAACCCTTTCTTTCTTTTGTCCAACATTGGCAAGTGGTGAAGAGATACTAGAAACTGATTTCAGGTACTTTTCCAATATCTCCAATTAGTCTTCTTTATACTTTTTGCGTGTTTTATATACTATCATTGTCAGAGTTGTTTGTGAAAAGTTATTTCAACTTGCGCGATTGTTACATGTAGCACATAAACTTGGTGTCTGTCTAAGATTGATCATGGGTTGGTTTAGAGGCTGAAATGCATGTCCTTGGGGGCTCAAATGTGTGTGGGTTTACGGTCTGAAATTGAGGGGGGGGGGGTTAGATGCTGAAATGGATGCGAGCATTTGTTTCAGGTTTTTTTAGCAGCAATTTTGGCCCAGCTAAGTCCATATCGTCATGTAACATCTCTAATTAAGTGATACCAAAAACAAATTGTGTTTGGCCAAGTGTAAAATAAGTTGGTTAAAGGGTGTAATATATTCTGAGTTAACTTTTAGAAGGTTTATAAGTAGACGGGTTGATTTGGCCAGCTCTAGATATGTAAAACCAATAGATCATGAATGTTAGCGGTAATGTGCTTCGTTAAATATAAGTATTTCAATCTTTGGTGTTTAATTAATTGTGAATCATCATTTTTCCTGGAAGAAGAGACAAAAATGGCTGCACATGACATACTTTTAAAGCATATTTACAGTTAAGGCTCATTTCAAAATGGGTCAGTTTTAACTCATTTACTTATGACTGGGTTACTTTGCGTTTTTCCATTACAAAAGGATCAAATTGGTTATAGCTAATCAAGTGTTACAACTTGGATCGAAACGGGTCAAACTGCATTGTTAAATGCAAAATTACACATCTACTGCCGTGTTTTACTATTTTTTGTTTAATTTTTTTTATGAAAGTTTGGACATGAGTTGTTGTTTAGGTCACCTGCAAAACTGCTGTTTATAAAGGATTTTTTGGGCTGTTAACTTTTATTTGTATTGATTATAGCCTGTGTTATCTCTAATTATGTTATTTTCTGTCGCGTTTCTCTATGCAGGTCTTGATCTGATTCTGGGAGACAAGCTATACAATTTGGTTAAGATGGTAGTAATCTTGGTCAAGGCAGTGTGAATCGGCAGCACTAAGCAAGTCCTACTTCTAATAAAGGATATACTAGTAAGATATAACTTTTACATGCTTGATGCTTGCTTATAATTGAGGCAACAGACGCAAATGGGTTTGTTATGGAATTTAGTTGCTTCATATACAAATTTGATCATACGTGTTAAAATATAAAATGATGATTATACTTGTTGTTGTTATGTCATATGTTTAGCTCATGGCATGCTGCATATATCTATTATAATTTTTGGCTCATTTTTTTAAATGCCTAACTGTTGCATGTTATCTGAAATCGTAGCTCGATATCTTGGTAAATCTTTGTTAGCGTGTAATTGTGGTTCATGCATATATCTATTATAATTTTTTGCTCATTTTTTTAAATGCATAAACTGTTGCATGTTATCTGAAAACTGAAATCGTACCTCAATATCTTGGTACATCTTTGTTTACCATGTAATTGTGGTTCAAGGGTTTGTGGGTTGTAGTTCAGCGTGCGTGGTTCAGAAGGAGGAGGGGTTTACATAAACAAAAAATAATAATTTATACACATATACGTGAATGAAAGCAGTATTTTATGTAGGATGGAGGTCGAAGCTGATTGCATAGGCCTACCATGAATGGCTTCAGCCGGGGTATGATCCATGTGTTGCACCAAAGGCAGGTGATTCTAGTGTGCAAAATTATCCGTAAAGAGCAGCAGTAAATTGCGATCTGAAGCTATGTGATGCAAGCAGCGCTTTCTATATCAAGACGTTATAGCTGGACACGAGTTGGATTTTTTTTTCTTTTTTTTTTATATGACATCTTTCGCATCGTAAATGCATAAAAGCTCTCCCGTTTCTTATGTAAACCTTTCTAGGTTATCTGAAACGAAACAAACTTTTACTAAACAAAACTAAACCAAGCGAAGCTTAAAATACTTCTTTAGCCAAACGACCCGCAGCGAAGCGCGGGCTAATATCCTCGTTAAGTATAAAATTATGAGTTTCACTTTGTTTAACTTTTTTTTCTTTATATATATATATATATATATATATATATATATATATATATATATATATATATATATATATATATATATATATATATATATATATATATTTGAAATCAAATGAGAACTTTTTTAAAGTTGTAAAAATAAGAACCAACCAAAATCTCACAAATGACACTTAACTTAAAAGAAAATAAAAACATAATTAATTACAACTAAAATTGTTATAGATTTGATGGGTTTTCTTATGAAAATTGACGTAAACTAAGTGATATACTTTGATTTAACGTGTAATGTGTATCAAGGTTTAATATTGTTTATCAAGTTTTTAGTAGTTGTTGTGTATTAGATGTATCAATTTATGTATAAGAAATTAGTTTTTTGAGATTTTAATATATATATATGTATCAAAAATTTAATTGTGTATCAGTAATTCGTTTCTTATGTATGAGTTGTTATTAGTCGATTTTTTTTTTGGTAAAAGGTCAACGACCCGGTAAATATATTACTCCAAAAAACATTTAAGTACAACGGATATGAGTGAATCTCATATCTCAGCCCTTTACATAGGCGAAAAGCTTACATAACAAGATACTTCCTATTTTCTAGATAAGAAAACAAAACCACTACCACATAATATTGAAAAACTCGGACAAAAATATAAACTATTTCCTACGACCTTGGAGATTAAAGCCATAAATGGCATTAAGAGCATCCAATTCCCCCTGGAAGATCATAAATTTGCTTCGAGTAGTCATCATAGTCATCAAACTCATCTTCACGCTCAAGACCTCCACCAAACAGATTAGCAGATTCGTCAAACGTGTTAAGAACCTCTTCCTCATCACTATCAGTAACCACAATATCACCCACCTTGGAAAATGGGTTAGCCCTCTTAGTGACAGAGGCAGACGGAATAGGATGACCTTCATCATCCACAAGAGTAGCTTTACCATCAATAAGTAGCTTTTCAAGCTTACTAATCTTCTCAACAATTGGAGTAGAACCAACTCCCATAGTGTCCATTGAATCACTCACAATCGGTTCTTGTGATGGAGTACCAGTCTTAACCGACTCATCCTCATTAACTTCCATTGTACGGCCAGAGTCCACATCCGTGTTGGTGTCAGCAGTAGGGATACCAAACGTATCCGTATCATCCATATTAAGAGCATCAAATTGGTTAGATGTAGAAATCTTCGTACCACTAGAGCTAGCCATATCAGAAGTCGTCTTCTTAGTGCTACCAACATTCTTATTCGTCTTCTTAGGTTCAGGAGGAGCCTTTTTGGGTTGATATTGAAGATGCTTACCCACAACAGGTTTAGTAAACCCCTCTTGACCCGGAATTGAAGGACCACCTTGCTTTCCTTTCTTCTTGTGATTGACAGTCTTGAAACTATCATTAACAGGCTTAGTAGACTGAACATGAGGAATAACAACTGTAGGACAATCAGTCAGAGTATGCCCAAATATCTTACACTTGTCACAATGAGGTGGTTGCCACTCGTATTCAACCCGTATCTTCTCAATAGTGGAACCCGAACCATCAAGTAATGGTATCTCAACAGTGAGGTTGTCCCGAAGCACCTTATCCGATTTTACTTCTATCATGCATCTAGCAAAACTACTACGGCCCCACGATTCCTTGCACATTTGGCTTGTAAAAGCATCTAACCTTTTGGGCGTGCCAATTAGTGTGGCAAGAAGACTGAGGCCATCATCAGAAAACATAGCAAGGGGAACATCATGGAATTTAACCCACACCGGGATGTTAGTCAAATCCTCTTTATGTAGGTTTGTGTTCAATGTCCATGGTTTAAGAATAATAGGAACATTTCTGATCAACCAAGGACCGTTTTCAAGCACATCATCAACACATTTCTTCGAGTTGAATTTAAAAAAGAAAAATCCCTTAGCATTCATCATTACCTTTTGAACACCAAACTTAGCCCATGCATTGCGGACATAGTAATCAACAACCGGAAAAGCAAGGCGTTGGCCAAGAAAGTAACCATAGAGAGTATTCTCAAAACGCGTGTTAACCTCTTCCACTACTTTCATTGGCACAGAAAGGTCAACATCATCCTTCTTCTTGCTACATTCCAACCTACGAAAGTTTGAAACATGTTTCAGAGGTTCATTAGAAGTAGCACCCGCATAAGAGACCAACTTCACTCCTGTACCATTAGTAGTATCAACCTTTTGAGCATTAGGGCCAGAAGTTACACTCTTATTCATATTCGCATTAGATCCAAGCGAAGGAGGATTAACTTCATTAGCTCCAATCTCAATTTGAATTTTATTCATGGCATCATCAAAATTCTGATGCGCAGTATCAATCAAGTGCTTCACATTATCAGTACTTGTAATCCGCTCCAAGTCGTCACCATGTGATGTATCTTTAGTAAGTGGAATCGGCTCCACTTTCTTAGACCCTTTCATAGAATAATCAGGTGCATCATCCATATTCAGACTAACACTACTAGGGTTCATCATTGAGGGTGTACTCAACTCACCAAAGCTAGTAGTGTCCTTTTGAATATTACCAAGTGAAACCGGCTCAAGGGTCGATTTAGTCACACCATCAGCTTGAGAACCACCTGTCGTAGTTTGATCAGCCAAACTAGTCAGATCTTTGTTAGGGGCATCGGTTGCACCCTTTGAAATCAAGAAACCCTTATTCATCATCTCTCAAAACCCACGAACAGTAATTCAAAACCAACCAGCATGCAAGCAAACAGAATGAAAGGAAAAACCCTAATCGCTTAGGGTTTAGAATTAAGCACCGAGGATACTAACCAGCCCCCATGATAATCGATCCAAATAAGAGATGAATCATGCAGATCAGACACTTATAGGATAGATAAACCGACTTTAAACAACAAAATCAAAGATTATACCAAGGTCGGTTTTAAAAACAAAAGACGATTACCCAAACCCTAAAAAAACGATTTACAAAATTCTGCTAGAACTTGTGAATTCAATTACGAATCCAATAGAGAAACAATTAACAATGATGTCAATCAATAACTAAATCAGAATCATGCAAGAAAACGCGAGTGATAGACAGATTTGTGAATGATCAATTAAGAATGGGAGGGTAGGGAGAAATCGCCAATGAGAGTCGTATTTAGGGTTAATATTCCTGGTTATTAGTCGATTTAATGTTAACTTGTATTAATATATAATATTTTTGTGCATCTTTGCTAAAATGGTTATGTATCAATATTTTAATGGTATTTTAGAATAGTTCTTATTTTTACAACTTTAAAAAAGTTCTCACATTAACCTTCCCCATATATAAATATATATATATATATATATATATATATATATATATATATATATATATATAGGGTAAGGTTCTAGAGAAAAGTCCACTTTGGTAGAAAAGTGAGAAAAAAAGTTATAGGGTTTAATTTGAAACATCTCAAACTTCAGGGGTATGTCTTGAAACATGCCCCCACCCCACCCCACCCCACCCCCAAGAAAAAAATTTTTTTGGGGCCAATTTTTTTTATTATTATTTTTTTTTGGGCCAAAAATTTATAACCCAGATGCACCTTTTTTTTTAGTGCATCTTAGTTATAAAAATTGGTGCATCTCAGTTATAACTATGATGCACCAATTTTTATAACTGAGATGCACTAAAAAAAAAAAGGTGCATCTGGGTTATAAATTTTTGGCCAAAAAAAAAAAATTATTTTTGCCCCAAAAAAATTTTTTTTTGGCGGGAATTTTTTTTTTCGGGGGGGGGGGGGGGGGGGGGGGTAGGGTGCGAATTTACAAAACCTCTTTAAAGAATTAAGGAAAATACAATTAGGTCCCTGTAGTTTGGTGTAAAAAAAAGGAGAGGCTGATTTGTACACCTTTCTCACTTTTTTACCAAAGTAGACTTTTTTCATGAACCCACCTCTATATATATATATATATATATATATATATATATATATATATATATATATATATATATATATATATATATATATATATAATTGAAATCAAATGAGAACTTTCTTAAAGTTGTAAAAATGAGAACCAACCAAAATCTCACAAATGACACTTAACTTAAAAGAAAATAAAAACATAATTAATTACAACTAAAATTGTTATAGATTTGATGTGTTTTCTTATGAAAATTGACGTAAACTAAGTGATACACTTTGATTCAACGTGTAATGTGTATCAAGGTTTAGTATTGTTTATCAAGTTTTTTGTAGTTGTTGTGTATTAGATGTATCAATATATATATAAGAAATTAGTTTTTTGAGATTTTAATATATATGTATCAAAAATTTAGTTGTTTATCAGTAATCCGTTTCTCATGTATAAGTTGGTTATTAGTCGATTTAATGTTAACTTGTATTAATATATAATATTTTTGTGCATCTTTGCTAAAATGGTTATATATCAATGTTTATATATATATATATATATATATATATATATATATATATATATATATATATATATATATATATATATATATAAGAAAATTACCCTGCAGACTTTATATATTTATTTAAAAAAAACAACATTTTTTATTTTTTATTTATTTATACAGATTATTAATATTATTTTATTAAAATAATTGATATAACATAGTACCTCCGTCCCAAAATTATTGTCACATATTGACTTTTTCGGTCTTTACCTTTCAACTTTAACCTTAAATATTTTTGTTTATATTACATAATACTTGATACAAAATATATGAACGAATTGAGTTTTAAATGTATTTTCGTTTGGTGTATTTTTTATCAAAAATTGCATAACACAAACAAAAATATTTATAGTCAAACTTGAGAAAAAAAAGACTGAAAAAGTCAATAGGGGACAATAATTTTACATATTTTCGCACGTGATATTATAGTTATGAAATGAGTTTTATTATGGATTTAATGAACTTTCGATAATGGAGTATAATTATGATTGAAGGCTCATTAGATGTTAAATGAAGAAATGTGGAAGAGTTGGATTTATTAAGGCAAGCATGACATATCTCAACGTTGCTGCGCTATTTTGATCATAAGTCTCATACGAATTTCGTTTGAGGTAATTCAACAGGTCACAGAATGAGAATAGAATTTGATGTATATGTAGTTGTAATTGCTCATATGAAAATGAAAGACCACAATAATGTTTATATATTTATAAATAAAATGACTTTTAGTGAAAAGTCACAACTTTCTATACATTGTTACACCTTTTGGTGTTAAAATTACAACTTTTCATATAAATTTCAACGACACATTTATTGTACCGTTTTTTCTGTTACTATCTATTTTAGTCACATCTATTGAACCCTTGAAACGTACAAGTAATGAATTCTACTATGTCAACTTTGTCATTCATCGTATTTGAAATCAAATTATTAGTTTATATACAAGTGTACACTCCGAACATCTTAATTCATATTAGAATTTAGATTGAATTCCATTTGATTTCGGGTAATCTTAATTATACAAAAATGCAAAATGCTTGATGACACTATAATCACTAACGGAATCAAAAGTCATTAAGTTAAGGTGCAGGGGCAAATCGTTGTGTTTTGCGGTCTTTGCCCTACGGTACGGTGGATGAAAGTACAACCTTTGACCATGAGACCGTGTATTACGTAAGATTACTTGGATTACTTGACCGACTTGTACATGGCATGACACCCTCATAATGTTTAAATGAATTAAAAATATTCAACGGATCAATATAATAATAGTAAGTTTTAGTCGATTTAGAGACTAAACGATTATAAAACCTAAATAAATAAGAGATAACAATGTCTGATTATTTCGTAAGTCGTAACGTACATTTTAGATAATAAAGCACAAGACGCGTGATGTACAATTAACTATCATTATATTTTGACCGCAGATCATAAAAAGAAACGCAAAAATTTAGTTGAAACTAATATAACACTCTAAGCTTATATACATGTCGTTTACGTAACATTCAATTTAATACAAAGGTGAAAGTTATAGTTCACAATTTGCGACCTATATCCATGCAAATGTAGATCTAGCTCCTGTTAGTGACAAAATCTATCTTACTGAATCCGTTATCTCTTATACATAATCGTAAACATGTCAAAAGTAAATATCACAAAGCCAGGTTTGTTTTCCTTGCATCATATTATTATCTAAAGCATAACAATCGAGTGAAGGACCACTAGGCTAAGCGTAATGACATACACCAGATCATAAAAAAAAGTTAACTAAGAACACAACTGTCTTGTTAAAGCTATATCCTCATAACGTGTTATAGATGCAAGACTCCCTACAAGAGTTAACCTTGACGTAAGGGGGATTGACTTACATTCGGTTCGTTGCCCTTTATGTGAAGATGATGTGGAAACGGAAGTCCATTAATTCATCTCTTGCAAGGTTGCTAAAGAGACATGGTCCTTCATTTTTCGAGCATCATAGACATCGTCACCCTTGCAGACCAAGCATGTCTTAATAACCTTCAATTTTTGATGCGGTTGTTCAATCAACAATATGGATCCGTTGGCGCTATTGAAACGAGTTTACTTTTGGGTCCAAAAAACCAAGCAAAGATCTTATCCTTAACGATCTTAATTAAACTGATCAACTCTATTATTTGGATTTCCAATAGACATAGGAAGAAGTTTTGTAGCTCGGTTGAGTGGTTCTCGGACCCTTACAAGTCCCTCACTTCTTCTTTGTAATCTTTTTTTTCCTAGCTCATTGCTGGGTGTTATATAAATTGTCTTTTCAAAAAATATAAGCACAACTGAGCGGCGTATTAAGTGCATGATTCAAACCCAAATTTTGTAATGAAATTCTTTCAAAACTATGTGATAAGGGAATATGCTTTTTCAATAGTCAACTCTCAATAACCTTTCAGTTTGTCTATAAATAACCTCAAACATGCCATGTTTATAAGCACACCTACAGCTTTCTATTTCTTAGCTTATCACATTCTCTTCTTTCCTAGTTTCTTCATTCACCAATAATTTTGGAGATCAAGAAAAAACAATGGCTTCTTCAGCCACCATCCCCACCACCATTACCACAACTCCCCGACTGACATTCGCTCTGCCAGTGGATTCAGAAAACAAAGCAACAGAGATGAAAATATTTTCATTAGCTCAACCTCACATGAGAGCATTCCATCTCTCATGGCTCTCTTTTTGCACTTGTGTCATCTCTACCTTTGCCGCGGCCCCTCTTGTTCCGATAATCAGGGACAACCTTAATCTAACGCGCTCTGACATCTCCAACGCTGGGATAGCCTCCGTTTCTGGAAGCATCCTCTCACGCCTCGTTATGGGAGTACTCTGTGATCTCATAGGTCCAAGGTATAGAGTTACAACTATCTTTTTTTTTAAAAGGCAACATAATTACGTACCATCAACTATGGTAATTATTCTTATCTTGAGCAATATTTAACATATGTAGATCCACTAATGCAGGTACGGTTGTGCGGTGATCAACATGCTGACTGCCCCGGTCGTGTTCAGCTTTTCGTTTGTTGCAGACGCTGGAGGTTATGTAGCAGTTAGATTCATGATTGGGTTTTCCCTAGCAACATTTGTGTCATGCCAATACTGGACGAGTGTGATGTTTAATGGAAAGATTATTGGAGTGGTGAACGGGTTATCCGCAGGATGGGGTGATCTTGGAGGTGGTGTTACTCAACTATTAATGCCGGTGCTCTTCCATGTTATAACCAATATGCTTCACGCGACGCCATTTACTGCTTGGAGGATTGCATTCTTCATTCCCGGCTGGTTTCACTTGATTGTTGGGGTTCTTGTTTTGGTTTACGGCCAAGACTTGCCTAATGGAAACTTTGCTGAAATTCGTAAGGACGGACATGCTTCAAAGGACAAATTCTCCAAGGTAACTACATCACTAATTATGTATAATGTTGGATATAGTTATTGCCTTACTGGTTAAAAGTGAGTTCTAACTGAATATATATTTATAATGCTTTCCAAGAAACTAAATTAGTCACCATATGTCTAAAAAATCCCTTAATTATAGAATGTAATTTTAACTTCGTACTTGTCTAATCTATTGCAGGTTTACCGAAATGCTATAACAAATTACAGGACATGGGTCTTTGTGTTGATATATGGATATTCTATGGGGGTGCAATTGTGTTTGAACAATGTCATTTCTGAATATTTCTATGATAGGTAGCTAAACTATCTTGGTTTTCCACTAAATTCTATTACTATTTGCTTTTTCCATGTTATTTATTTATTTTTCTGATGTGCAATAGGTTTAGTTTAAAGCTTCACACAGCCGGAGTAGTTGCAGCCAGTTTTGGGGTAGCTAACTTTATAACCCGTCCATTCGGTGGCTATGCATCTGATCTATCTGCTCGCAAATTTGGAATGAGAGGAAGGTTATGGACACTATGGATCGCACAAACCCTAGGAGGAATTTTTTGTATATGGTTAGGCCTATCCAATTCTCTACCCCTTGCAATATTGTCGATGATGCTAATGGCAGCAGGAGCTCAAGCAGCCTGTGGGGCGACTTATGGGATTATTCCCTTCGTTTCTAGACGCTCTCTAGGCATTGTATCCGGTTTAACTGGTGCTGGTGGCAATGTTGGTGGTGGTTTGACACAACTGCTATTTTTCTCTGGTACTAGGTTTTCCACGGCATCAGGGCTCATGTGGATGGGTGTGATGACAGTGGTTCTAACGATCCCAGTGGCGTTTATCCACTTTCCGCAATGGGGGAGCATGTTGTTTCCGGCATCAAAGAATGAAAAATACAATGAAGAGTACTATTATAGTATGGAGTATAGCGAGGAGGAGAGAGAGATGGGTTTACACATCGGAAGTATGAAGTTTGCCGAGAACAGTCGGGCGGAGCGTGGGAGAAGATCAGTGGCCGCCGTTAGTGAAACGCCACCGAATACTACCCCAATCCACCAAGTTTAAGGAATGAGAAGTTGATCTATAGACAACAAAAAGCTGATTGATAAACAAAGATGACTTTATTTCCGTAGATTTACTCTCAAACTATTTTTGAAATATATACAAATATATTTCTAGTTTGAGGGTAAATTATCAGAAAAAGAATGATTGGTTTGTGTAATCAGTTTTGGTTGTACAAAGATCGTAATAAAATAACTTAAGAAAAAAGAGGTGTAGTTGTATAAGCAGTTGTACATATTTTGCCATACTTCTCAGAGATTTCGCTATACTCATTGAATTATGGACCCGGTAGTGTTTTTAATTATAAATAGTCTTGTAAGATATTTTTGTGTTGTATCAGTTTTTCATTTTGTTTTGTCTGTTATGTTGATACACATGTTACTTTTCGATAGATAAAAGCTTAACAGCCGGTTAACATACATACGAATACACGATTATCTATGTTGTGATTCAAACCACATCTCTGGTAATATGGATGTTTAGAAAGCCTATTTGCTTTACTTGTTTTTTAACCATGATTTTCGACCTTATTGCCGACTAATCCACGAGGTTTAAACCCAGGTAAAACTCTCTCTTTTCGGAAGGTTGGCGTTGTCATTTAAGATTGTTTTACACATAAATTGAACTAGACCTCACACATTTTAAATTATTAGTCACAAGCTCTTTTGCCACTAGGCCACACTTAAGTGGTTCCGATTTGCTTTACTTATAACCTTCAAGAAACGATATTCTTGCCGAGGAAATCAAAGTTTTGTAAATGACCATTTTAGTTAGTTTTAAGCTCGATCTACCTGCAAATTGGTTGTTTCCACGTTCTAGTCTACTTGATAATTATTTATTGTGTTAAGCTAATATTAAGTTAGTTCAGATCTTCATTTAGTTTTTTAATTGTTGGTAATTCAAAGAACGAAACAAATAAACAAATCAAACAAATGAAGCGGAAGCTTTATTCAAATAACAAACCAAATTTAAAGACAAATTCTAATTCAAAGGTACCAAACCTTAATTCAAAAGGTACAAACCACAAATTCAAAAGGTACCAAACTATTATTCAAAAAGTGCAAATAAAATTAATACAATCAATCCCTATTTATAGACTAAACAAACTTGCAAGACAAGTAACACAAATTACCAAATAACCCCTAAAGTTTAAGTCACTTTTCTAACAATCTCCACCGTGACTTAAACTCCTCCACCTGCTTCAAATCAAATTCAAAGTTCCGAATTTCAAATTTCAAATTCCGAAATCCAAAATCCAAATTCCAAATTTCTAATGCTAGAGATGCTAGCGAACTTCAAAACGAACGATCCGAAACAAATGCCGATGTCTTCAAAACGAACAACCAAATGTCAACCGACAAAATTCAAAACGGTCAACCAAACGAACAAATCGGCTCAAAAGATCTTCAACAAAAATAATCAAATTCGGGCAACCAATCTTCAAAAGCCCGACAAACGAAGATCCAAATTTTCCAAAACAAATTCCAATGATCGAATAAATTCCAAACGACCCGATTATAACCAAGTCTTCAAACACCAAATCAATCTTCAAATTTCAAATACCAAATTCAAATCCCAATGGTCCACTTATATAATAAGAATTACGACCCAAATATCAAATTCGAATTCTAATGACCCACTTATTGATAAGTATTACGGTCCAACTTCAAACTTATTATCCAAATATCAAACAAATTCAAGTTAATAAATAACTCGACGAACGGGCTCTAATTCAAACGCCCGAAATATGATACTTGATAATAATACTAATGACTCACTTATTACGAGCCAAATTCAAATACAAATACTAAAACCAATGTTGCAAAAATCGTGAATCAGTCCCGAGACGGTCGAGGGCCGTGTAGCGATTTTTGGCCGATTAATCGCCGATTCCAAGGTCCAAGGCCGATTAATCGGCCGATTACCTTATAATTCGCTCCAAGGTCCAAGGCCGTTCAGCTTGTAATCGCCGATTAATCAGCCTTGTAGGCCGATTTTTGCAACACTGACTAAAACAAAACAAATTCAAACAAAAACTTCAAACCATGATCAAGAAAAAGTCGATCAACTAAATTCCAATTCACCAAACTATTGGTCAACTCAAAACAAATCCCTCGCAAAGATTTTCAAACATAGGAAAAACTTAAAAGATATGTTGACCATACATTCCAAATTCAATCCCATATCAAGTTGTCAACCGATCAATGCCTTGCTGTCAACCAATAGAAACAAAAAACTATATCTTGATTACGAAGTTAACGATCAAGAACCAAATCAAGGATCGACTTTCAAATCAAATTCGAACAAACCTTTTTCCTCTTCTTCTTCTTCATAGCTAAACGAACCTAGCTCTAATACCACTCGTTGGTAATTCAAAGAACGAAACAAACAAACAAATCAAACAAACGAAGCGGAAGCTTTATTTAAATAACAAACCAAATTACAAAACCAAATTCAAAGACAAATTCTAATTCAAATGTACCAAACCCTAATTCAAAAGGTACCAACCATAAATTCAAAAGGTACCAAACTATTATTCAAAAGGTACAAAGAAAACTAATACAATCAATCTCTATTTATAGGCTAAACAAACTTGCAGGACAAGTAACACAAATTACCAAATAACATTTAAAATTTAAGTCACTTTTCTAACATTAATAATCTCTAGATAGCTCCTAATTCAAATTCTAATTTTTAATTACAAAACATTTTAAGATAGCACTTACTTTTTATGTTCAAGAAGACCCAAAACATTAAACATATGGATCTAGCTAAAACCATAGTACCAAAAAAAAAATTAAAAGAAACGTTTTGGTGAGTTTGAGTTGGATAGGAATGAGATAAAATATCTAGAAAACAACAAGACGTGTTATTGCATTACTAATATTGATTAAGTTTATGGCCATTCACAGATATTATACAACTGCTAGAGACTAACAAAGACCCATTTAACCTCTTTTGAGCCACATGATCACTATTTACCAGTTAACTTCTTTGCAAGTCAAGAAAACATATTTTGTAGAACATTTTTATTTATCCTTTATTGGGAAGAAATATATATTCTAAACTGAAATTGAACAAAAATAAGTTAATTTTTATATCATTTGCTAAATAAAAGATTCAGAGAACAATTGTTTCCGAGGATAAAGAAGTGAAAGAAAAATTATTAGAAGGAAAAAGTAATCAAAACCGTGCAACGAGCGAAGCTCAAACGAGAAAAAAATAAGTGCCAAGCAAATTCTGATCTCAACCTCGTTTTCGTGTTCTCAACCTCGTTTTCGTGTACCCAGTCGCGGGGTTGACACCAACCGCGATTCATGTTCCCAATCGTGAGGTTGGCGACCAACTGCATTTTTGTGTACCCAACCGTGTGGTTGGTGAAGCGCTGAAAAGTTGCATTTATTAAATTTAACTATCCTCATTAACCCATTTCCGATCATTTTACATTCTTAATGATGAGGAAACGTTTTTTTCAGTTACGGAGGATTGATCTAAGCATAAATACACCTCTTATGGATTCATTTTCTGATATCCATCTAATCCCATCACAACCTATTATTGATCATCATTACACCATAAGGCTTGATCGCACCACTTTTATTCATCCTAAAAGACCTTGGAGTCATGTCATTTTTCAGTAGAGTGCTAGGAGCGAGGAAGGAAGCAATTGGAACTATTATTCGGGTGGTTTAAGATACTTTGGTTAATTGGAGGCTTAAGAATTGCTCTAACTTCTTGATTTCTTACTCATCTGTAATCACACTTTTTGGTAACTTTATTTATTTCATTATGATGTTTAACCTTTTATGTTTGAATGAAGTTTAACATTTGATAATTGAAATTGCTATAGAGTGTTTGGATGACTAGTATGATTGAAACATTGATTTTTCTTGTGAGTTTGTTTGTCTAAATCAATTGTGGACGATGCAACCGGATTTATAGGTCGAAAGAACTTCTAGTTATGTTTTGTTCCAAAAAAATTAGTGCACAAATATGGTTGGTGACATGTAATTGACAACTACAAACAAACACCTTAAACGGACTCGTAATTATTTAATCACGAGTATAGACCGGAAGGGCTCCTAAGAACGAATTTGATAAATCATATTTCACACAAATGGTGCTTAAAGACTTGGTTTTTGTTTGTGTGCATAGGACGAAAAGGGTTCACTAATCTAAACCATTTTAGATACGTTTTTCATGATATTAACCATCGATTTGAATGTATAAAAGTGACTTTTGTATAACTTTCATAATTTCGAGTTTTCATGACAATTAGAACCGTGATAATCCCCTTTATTTTTATTTTCGCTATCACTTACACAATTATATCATCCCCTTTGGGAAGACCTCTATTTACCACACTTCATGCATGACACACATCAAATATTTATAAATAACAACAACATATATCATATATGTTATGTTTTTCTAAGTAAAGTGTAGGGAGTATAAAGTGTAGGGATTATTTATTAAACTTATAAATTTATTAAAAACATGAAACCTAATAACTTTACTTAAGTTAATTAATTTAAAATTTAACAAATAAAGTTTTATTAATCACCTAATATTATTTTTAGTTTTTCTTTTACAAATCGACACATGTGTTTTATATATATATATATATATATATATATATATATATATATATATATATATATATATATATATATATATATATATATATATATATATATATATATATATATATTGTTGGGTCACTGAATTCCCCAATCTTCTTCTAACAAGAATTTGAATGTAAAATCACCTAAGTGTAAACAAGTCACTGAGTGAACAGTAACTCAGTGAGTCATCTTCAGGATGCTTAGAACGAGCCTAAAAAGAAAGGTTCTCCATTCAGTGAGGCGGAACTCAGTGAGTGAGATCTAAGCCAAGAAGAAGGTGATGGGTTCAGTGATGATGACAATAACTCACTGAACCCTAAGACTCCTCAACAACTATTATTGTACTGAAGACAGATGACTTGAAGACTGAAGATTTGGCGAGACTGGGCAGGAAAGTTTGAACTGTTTCATTAAAGTGTTTTATCACTTTAATGTCAAACTTTCTCCAAATGGTTAAATCCAGTCTGTCATTAGAAAGCACCTTTTGGACTTAACCCAAAGAAGTTTCCCTTGCCAGAGAATAAAATCTATCAAGATTTTATTAAAGAACGCTTAGGTCCATTGTATAATAGAGTTGTTCATATTTGTGTATAAATAGGCAACATAAGTGAGGAGTAAAAGTTGACAAATTTGTGCAATTAATGCAAAGCATTCACAAACCATTTTACTCCTCCAAAGAACAACATAGCCCCTGAGATAGCTCAGTGGGTCCTCAGTTGTCACTTAAACATTGTTTTGAGTTTAAAGAGGAGTCAATACCACACTTGTCATTTTCAATCCCAAGTGTTATTCCGCAAATACTTGGGTACGATTCTTTTTGATTAACTTTTAATAAAGAATTAAATGTTGAAAAATATTGTCTCTTATCTTTACGTTGTTTTATTGTTAATCATATATACATTTAAGTTAAAAGTCATATATCTTGATTACATTAGCCATTTAGTTATTGATAACCAAGTAAAGGGACCAACAAGTGGTATCAGAGCCTCTGGTTTGTAAAACTTTTCATAATCTGTTTTCAAAACTAAAAGAGTGCTCAAAAAGTTTTTAAAACCTTGATCCCACCATGGCTGACTCAGATGTTCCCCAACTTGTCGACAAAAAGGGTGGAAGTTATTCAGCAACTGCCCCTCGACTTGAAGTTGGAAAATTTAACAAGTGGAAAAAGCGAATGCTTTGCTACTTAACTGGGATGAAACCATATTACATCAAATTGATTAACGATGGTCCATTTGTCCCAACAACTGCCCAAGGTTTAGTTAAACCTGAAGCCCAATGGACCCCAGATGAAAGGAGGGTGGTCAATCAGGACCAGCGACTGAAAAGCATCATTATATCATGTCTTCCTGACGATATAATGGAATCAGTGATTAACTGTCCCACTGCCAAGCAGACATGGACTGACCTGGTTCATAGCTATGAAGGGCCTTCTGATACCAAAGAGAATAGAATCATGGACTTGAAGCTTGAATACAATACCTTCAGGGCCAAAGATTCTGAAAGTCTCTCTGAGACTTATACTCGGTATAAGACCCTCCTGAATGAGCTGACCAATTATGGTGTTATTCTGTCAAAGCATGAAATCAATGTTGGCTTTGTCAACAGTCTCCCTGAGAAGTGGTTAAACTTCTCTCAAGGTTTGAGAAATGCTAACCATATTCAGAACCTTGAGCTCCCTGCTATTTATGGGAAGTTTGTCTATGAAGACAATCTTATCACAAGGACCCTGGTAAAGCTCAGGAAACCAAAAAGACCTTGATAATTTCACCCATATCAACTGCTTTCTATTCCAATGGTGTTGTGCAGGACTTCCAAGATGAGTCTGATGATGAGGTTTACCAAAGAACCAGTGAGGAGTACCTTAATGATCTTAAAATTGAATTTCATGAAAGGGCACTACTTGCAAACTCAAAAAGGTTTTTTAAGAAAAACAAATTTCCTTCTAAAGCAAATGAAAACACTGAGTGTTTTAAATGTGGCAAAAAGGCCATTTTGCAAAAGATTGTTTTTCAAAAACAACTTCAGAACCATTTTTCAAGTTTTCAGGAAATAACTCTTTTTCAGGACCTAGCAAATTTCAACCTAAGTTGCTTAAACCTAGTCAAAGATTTGAAAAAACCCCTCAAATTGACTTTGAAGCCAAATACAGGAAGGCTAAAGCCAAACTTGCCCTTCTTGAATCATCCTCAACAGCCACTCAGCTACCTCATGCTCCAAAGCCTTCTCAGGCTAAGAACAAAGGGCTAGTTGCTGAAACCTTTGACTGGGATGAAGTTGAAGTGTCCTCTGATGATAATGAAGAAGTTCAGATCAGTGCCCTGATGCCCCTATCAGATGACAACAAGCTTGCTGTGGGAAAGAGTCATGCAAGAGATGGAGAATGGGTTAACATCACAATGAGAAAGGTAAACATTTTACTTTCTATGGATGATGATTGGAAATCTTATTTAGATTATATTAATGTTGATCTTAAGTATGTTGAAGAGCAAAGACTTAATTTGTTTTCAAAATTTAACAAACTGGGTTTTGAATTAAATCAATGTAGAGATGAACTACTTGCTTTAAAACAAGCTAAGCTTGAAAGTGTTACACTTCAAATTCAAAATTCTGAACTTGTTAAACAAAATCAAGCTCTTAAGGAAGAACTTAAGAAAGAAAAGGCTGTTATTTGGAAATGGACTCAGAAAAACCCCAAACTTTATGAAACACTGAGTCTCACACCCAGCACCAAATAGGTTGCCATGGGTGAAGATCAACTCACTGAAGAGTCTGGGGAGAGTAGCCATTCAACAATCTTTCTGTCAGTCAACATACTCTCTAGCAAAGAACTTGCTCCTAAACCCAGTGATTGGATTGAAAGAAACAATCCTGACAGTAAGCTGCCAAATTTTAACACTGGAAGAATCCTGGAGCATGAAAGTCAGGCTATCAAGGAGCTGCTAGGAGTCACTGATGAACTTAGTCCTACTGAGTCCATCACTGAGTCTAAGTCTGATTCTCCACTCCCTCCACTGAAACATCTTTAGGGAGCTGAACCCAATTCTGACCTTGCACCATCAGTTTATCAACCCCATTCTCCCAAGAAGAAATCAGGGTTAGGAAAGACTATTCTGAAAAGACCTACTCCTGCACCCATTGAACACCACAAACCTTCAGTGCCTACTGAAGTGAAACCTAAAAGCACTGATTCAAAATTTGATCAGCTTGCTGAACTTGTCAGGATGTTGAGTGAGAAAATTGAGTCCACTGAAAAACCTTCTGACTTTAAATTGAAAAACCCATCAGTATCCTCAAGTTCTTCCAAACCAAAAACCACACCCAGACCTTCAGGGAGATGTGAGTTGTGCAATTATCCTAATCACAGCACTGATAATTGCTACAGAGTCATGTTCTGCATGATATGCAAACAAGAGTACCACATAACTTGTGATCACATCTCTCACACTGCTTCTTTAAAAACACAAGGTCTATACAAAACCCAAGGCTATCAGTATGCCACACCTTCCAAACAGAGACTGAAGACTAAGCCTTTCTTACCATGTCCTCACTGTGGTTTCAATGATCATCTTCTTGATGATTGTATGATGAAAAATTGTTGTGACATCTGTGGAGATCCCTCCCATGAAACCAAGGGATATGACAAGATCATTCAGTCTAGAAGTAAAACCCCCACCAACACTTCTCAGTCAACTGAGGCATCAACCTCCACAAAATGTAAAACATGTGGAAGCTCAGTACACACAACTTCCGACCATGATTCATTAGCTATATTCAAAAAGTCCCTGAGGACTAAGCCCACTAGAAAGTGGGTCAACAATAAAAACTAACCCAGTTTACTGTTTGTGTAGAAACACGTCAGGGATCCTACCTGGCACCTCGATAGTGGATGCTCTAGGAGTATGACTGGTGTGAAAATTTATCACAAATATGTGGAAGAACCAAGACCCAAAGTAGCATTTGGTGATAACTCATCAGCTCCCACTGAAGGTTATGGTTCAGTAAACTGCAATGGTATAGTTTTTACAATAATAGCTTACTAGAAAGGAATCTAGCAAGTAGACCTAATAAAAAGAAATTCTAACCTAGACAATAACTATTCCCCGGGCTGCGGCGCCAAAAACTTGATGCGTGGGAATCGCAACAGGCTTTACCTCTCGAGGGATCTCGAGAAGCTTACAACCCCCACCAGGCAGTGTACCTGATCGTTGTAGTATAGTATAGTGACAAGTACCGGGGGATTGATCGTTCAGCTTAGGAATAGTGTCGCTAGGATTAGAAAACCTAATTACTAGTTCTAGAGGTGAGGGATGATTATTTTTGTGTTTTTATATTTTTATGAAAGCAATTAAAATCTCGGGTTTTGAAGGAGTGGGCGGAATTAGTTGCTATTCAACTAACCCAAAACTAATATATAATCAAAATAAAATACTAAAAATGAAATTAAACTAAATTATACTAATGTTGTGAGCAGTAATTGGAGAAATTGTGTTTACTTAGACTTCACTACTCCCTAGATATCTTTTACATGTTAATTACTTGTTATAATTGCATGGATGACGGATCGTATTCCTTAATACCATTCATGGGGTGGCATACATAACTCCCCAATTCTATGAGCTCTTATCTCCTCCTACACCATGACCCAGCACAACTATAGGGATTGTAAACAGTGGCTCATGCATTAAATACAACCAATAAAGACCTAGTACGCCTCGGTTCATGTTTCTTAAGACGTTCAAGCATGTTACCATTTGGAGATCTGCCAGTTTTCTTAAGCCTAACATATAAATCATTCATCCACAACAAGAATAAACAAGTAATCAACACATAATCAACATCTAGGTTTCATTAGATCTAAGCAAACACAAAGGAGATCTAGCCTAGCATAATGGAATTGAGACAAGAACAAGATATAGACAACCAACACATAGACATATTGATTGAATTAGAAGAACACTTATCTCAATTACAATGCAAGGTATCAAGGGTTTGGAACCCTTGAAAAACCTGTAAAAGATGCACCAAATTCGTCTTTAGGGTTTCACCAAAACTTCTCTCTTTTTTTAATGTAAAAACTAGAAAACTATATATAGGAAAACTGGGCTGACGGCGTCAAGAAAACCATGTGACGCTGTCACCTCGCCGCCAAATACTTCCTCGGATGGCCTTGATCTACTTATGACGGCCTATGTGACGCCGTCACCAATCACGGTATTTTATTCTTGGCCTTTTGACGCCGTTAGGATGACTTTTGACGCCGTCACCACCTACGGTATTTTATTCTTGCTATCTGACGCCGTCAGGGTGTAACTCTTGACTCCGTCACCTAGTGCTTCCAGCATGGAAAATTGATACTTTGCCGTTTTCTTCACTTTTATGCTCCAAAAACGTCCAAAATGGCTTCTTTTCCAGAATTCACTCTCCAAGTACCTAAAATCACAAAAGGAATGATTTAGGGCAATATTTGATCAAATAAAGTCGGATTCGGGCTTAAATGACCCCCTAAAAACGGATCATTTTTCGCCTCATCATATACCCTTACACTTGAGATTTGCTTGTCCTCAAGCAAATGAGCTTTTATTCTACTCAAAAGATAAGTTAGGGGTCATTTAACACTAATATAAAAGTAATTACAACAAATAATCGTTCCACTAAAGACCAATAGACAAGCACGGAGATCATACACAAGCACCTCACAAATAGTGTTTAGATACTCACATCTCTCGGGTGTAATAAAGTAATATAACATTATGGAAATGGAAGATATCTCTCACTACCTGTCATAGCAAAATAGATTACTATAGGCTTGGGAAAGGATCAAACCTCCACCACATGGCGTAAGCACCTAGGATAAACTATCAAAGAGGTCTTTTAAAGGGTTGTAACGTTAGGTATAGGGATATGAATTACACGGTTTTGTTGGATAAAGGAAGTTTTACTGGTGGCGAGTTAACAATCTTGGTTAATTACATGTACAATATAGCGTTGCTAAGCCAAGACTAGACTCGACTTAAGCTAATAAATAAAAAATAACAAAAACATAAAATAAACATAGAATGAAACGGGATGGTAGTCCGTATTTTTTTTCTCTTTTTCTTTTTTTTTTCTTTTTTCTATTTTTTTTTCTTTTTCTTGTTTTTTCGATTTTTTTTTTTTTTTTTTTTTTTTTTTTTTTTTTTTTTTTTGCATACACTCTTACCCTACCATCCAAAATAATACATCATAGGGGATGAGAATTCCCCTTACACTTGAATCTTTACATACTTTACATTAAACTAATCTTATGACTCGAATTAAGAAAATCAAAATACTTGGAGCACTTTTAAGATTAACGTACATATGGGGGTAATAATATTATGTTCTTCCCCATTACTCCATAAAATAAGTACTTACCCATGAGTCCCAATCGTCCCAAAACAATATGTACAAGGATATGACTCGACTTAGCAACCATGTAATCAATTAGAAAGTTAACTTAGGGTTTAACAAATAACAATAATGCACTAAAAATGAGCGCATACACGGAAGGCTAAGGCGATTTGGTTGTACATTTAAGTGGGGTGTAACAAATTCTTCCTTTAAGTAAGATGCTTAAAGTTAGAAACGAAAAGATAGGCTCAGAGGGGTGTACTAGGGGTTTCGTGTACTAAAAATGAGTACAACGCTAAGGGTGTGGGAAAAATTAGTTGACTTAACTAGCCAAGTAATATGACTTAAATGGTCAAGTAATTATAATACGGGTTTAACACAAGGGTGATCCTAATGCCTCTTATCATGTAGTAAATCCTACCACACGAATGTAGTCTCACTAGCGGTCTCGGGATGCATCACTAACGCAAGTTCTAGAATCTAAATGCTACCGGTACACTCATAAGCACTAATAGTAAATGCTTTTCCTATCAAATCTAAAGGCAAACCTCACATTTTTTTGTGGAAAATTTTTCTGAATGATACGGTTATGTGCTAGTCATACAATCTCCTATCCATGAGACGCTTGCTATGGCTAAAGTTTCACTCCTAAATGTTGTAAAAAAAATTTAAATTTGGCGCTAAAATTACACTAACAAGTATTTCTCGTAGTTTTATTACACATCTACCATCAAACAAAACAAACTCAAGCGAAAGTGCATATGTAAGGTATCATCTTTTTACCCTCCCCTTACACTTAAGATGAACATTGTCCCCAATGTTCAAGTAAAGAATGTAAAAGTGAAAAAGTAAAGAGAATGAAATCAAATACTCCCCTGATTCGCTCGGTATGGATTATAGGTTGGTCAGATTAGATCTTCCTCCAAGAAAATGAACAATCAAAGCTTCCCTTCCAGAATATAAATCATCTCCTTGTCGAACATAACCTGTAAATCCTGACAAAATAGACAAGACAACCTCACGTAAAATCGGCGGCATCCTATATAAGTTCCTAAATCCTAGAAAACAAAGTAAGATATAATGCTTGTGGAATGAAGTTTGCAGATTTCCTGGAGATTATAAAACTTAATAATTCACAAAAACCATAAGACTCCGTTAGAAAAACAAAACCGGTAAAATTTCCAGATTTTTAACTCCTGACGCCGTCAAGAGTAAACCTCTGACGCCGTCAAGAGTAAACCTCTGACGCCGTCAGAATGGACCTGCAGAAATTCTTATGTTAAGTTTCCGGAAAATTTCTGAAAAAACTTGGTATTACTTCCTGGAAAATCCTGCAAAACTTCATTATGACTCAATACAAGCATTTGACTCTAACAAATACGAATATACATGCTCATTTATTATTGTGGAGAATCATGATCAGTTTGTTTCTTAAAAATATATTTGGGGTTTCCCCTTACACTTATCTTTTGCAAAAATACTTCTAGGTGGAGTTAAGACTAGGCCAAAACAACAAAGTAAAGTATTTCCACATTTTAATTTAGAAACATGATCAACCAACAATAAAAAATAAAGCATGCATACGAAAGCAAATAACAATCAAACAAATAAAATCACACGAAATAAAAACACACAAATAAATAAAGCTTGGGTTGCCTCCCAATAAGCGCTTGTTTTTGTTCGAGTCACGAGCCTGACTCTACCCTTATTTCACGGATAAAGGTGAGGTTTTCCCTACACTTAGGATTAAGTGCGGGTGATAGTAGCGATACACACCATCTCGGTGGAAGTATGCCATATGAGGAAAGAATGGTGGATGAATTATATGCTCAAAGGGGTGTGCTCCTATCATCATAACCTTACCTGGTTCACTTTGGTCAATGGGTGAGTTGAGATTTTTTTCTAGAAAGGGATCATTTTCAATCAACTTCAAGAGATTACTAGTTGGGGATTCATCTTGACCTAATAAACCCGGTTTAAACCCATAATGTTTCTTGTGATCAATCATAAATGGGTGATGTAAGTATGTAAGGTTATTTTCCACTCCTATATTGGCTTCCTCACTACAAGGCTTAGAGTCCACTACCTTCATCCTAAGACTACCCGGATTATATGGTTTGATGGGTGGATCGGGACCTATTTCAATTCCTAAATTTTCATCCAAGGATGGAAGATTAGGTAACGGTTTTGGTTGAGGCTCCGGTTCATCAAAACTAGGAACTTCCCTAGAACTAGGAGTAAGGTTATCACTACAAGTATTCAAACCTATATCCTCAAGTGGTGCCTGGTCCAAGGGTTCTACTTCTATTGGGGTTCCTATAGTCTCTTCTACTTCTTCCGGGTAAGTCACGGGCGGTGTGTATGCCTCAAATGATGGTAAGACTTGTGGGGTACTTAGTGGGCTTGGGTTTTCTATTATCTCTTCCATCACATTAATATCACCTATGTGTTCATCTTGGTTTGATTCTAAGTTCATGTTCTTAGAAACTAGGTCATCTTGCTCATACGAATCCACCAATTCGTTGAACTTATGGGTCATGGTTAGGAAGCTTTTCTCAAAATTCATCCAAAGGGTCTCACTAAAAGGAATTGATCCTGATAATGATCGTCTAATAGAAATCACACATGCATAAAATTCATCAAACCCATCTAACTTTACACCCATCTCCTCTTGTATATATCTAAGATCACTTAAAAATTCATTGGAACAACAGGAGGCAAATCGATCCGAGTAAACTAATTGTTCCTCTATAGTTAATGATCTAAATGGAATTCCATCCGCCATGGAGACAAATGAAAATGGTTTTACAAACAAAGGGCACAAAGAAAAAAAGATAGACTAAAGAGAACCTAAAAATAAAATTAAAATCTTACTAGAAAGGAATCTAGCAAGTAGACCTAATAAAAAGAAATTCTAACCTAGACAATAACTATTCCCCGGGCTGCGGCGCCAAAAACTTGATGCGTGGGAATCGCAACAGGCTTTACCTCTCGAGGGATCTCGAGAAGCTTACAACCCCCACCAGGCAGTGTACCTGATCGTTGTAGTATAGTATAGTGACAAGTACCGAGGGATTGATCGTTCAGCTTAGGAATAGTGTCGCTAGGATTAGAAAACCTAATTACTAGTTCTAGAGGTGAAGGATGATTATTTTTGTGTTTTTATATTTTTATGAAAGCAATTAAAATCTCGGGTTTTGAAGGAGTGGGCGGAATTAGTTGCTATTCAACTAACCCAAAACTAATATATAATCAAAATAAAATACTAAAAATGAAATTAAACTAAATTATACTAATGTTGTGAGCAGTAATTGGAGAAATTGTGTTTACTTAGACTTCACTACTCCCTAGATATCTTTTACATGTTAATTACTTGTTATAATTGCATGGATGACGGATCGTATTCCTTAATACCAGTCATGGGGTGGCATACATAACTCCCCAATTCTATGAGCTCTTATCTCCTCCTACACCATGACCCAGCACAACTATAGGGATTGTAAACAGTGGCTCATGCATTAAATACAACCAATAAAGACCTAGTACGCCTCGGTTCATGTTTCTTAAGACGTTCAAGCATGTTACCATTTGGAGATCTGCCAGTTTTCTTAAGCCTAACATATAAATCATTCATCCACAACAAGAATAAACAAGTAATCAACACATAATCAACATCTAGGTTTCATTAGATCTAAGCAAACACAAAGGAGATCTAGCCTAGCATAATGGAATTGAGACAAGAACAAGATATAGACAACCAACACATAGACATATTGATTGAATTAGAAGAACACTTATCTCAATTACAATGCAAGGTATCAAGGGTTTGGAACCCTTGAAAAACCTGTAAAAGATGCACCAAATTCGTCTTTAGGGTTTCACCAAAACTTCTCTCTTTTTTTAATGTAAAAACTAGAAAACTATATATAGGAAAACTGGGCTGACGGCGTCAAGAAAACCATGTGACGCTGTCACCTCGCCGCCAAATACTTCCTCGGATGGCCTTGATCTACTTATGACGGCCTATGTGACGCCGTCACCAATCACGGTATTTTATTCTTGGCCTTTTGACGCCGTTAGGATGACTTTTGACGCCGTCACCACCTACGGTATTTTATTCTTGCTATCTGACGCCGTCAGGGTGTAACTCTTGACTCCGTCACCTAGTGCTTCCAGCATGGAAAATTGATACTTTGCCGTTTTCTTCACTTTTATGCTCCAAAAACGTCCAAAATGGCTTCTTTTCCAGAATTCACTCTCCAAGTACCTAAAATCACAAAAGGAACGATTTAGGGCAATATTTGATCAAATAAAGTCGGATTCGGGCTTAAATGACCCCCTAAAAACGGATCATTTTTCGCCTCATCATATACCCTTACACTTGAGATTTGCTTGTCCTCAAGCAAATGAGCTTTTATTCTACTCAAAAGATAAGTTAGGGGTCATTTAACACTAATATAAAAAAAATTACAACAAATAATCATTCCACTAAAGACCAATAGACAAGTACGGAGATCATACACAAGCACCTCACAAATAGTGTTTAGATACTCACATCTCTCGGGTGTAATAAAGTAATATAACATTATGGAAATGGAAGATATCTCTCACTACCTGTCATAGCAAAATAGATTACTATAGGCTTGGGAAAGGATCAAACCTCCACCACATGGCGTAAGCACCTAGGATAAACTATCAAAGAGGTCTTTTAAAGGGTTGTAACGTTAGGTATAGGGATATGAATTACACGGTTTTGTTGGATAAAGGAAGTTTTACTGGTGGCGAGTTAACAATCTTGGTTAATTACATGTACAATATAGCGTTGCTAAGCCAAGACTAGACTCGACTTAAGCTAATAAATAAAAAATAACAAAAACATAAAATAAACATAGAATGAAACGGGATGGTAGTCCGTATTTTTTTTTCTCTTTTTCTTTTTTTTTTCTTTTTTCTATTTTTTTTCTTTTTCTTGTTTTTTCGATTTTTTTTTTTTTTTCTTTTTTTTTTTTTTTTTTTTTTTTTTTTTTTTTTGCATACACTCTTACCCTACCATCCAAAATAATACATCATAGGGGATGAGAATTCCCCTTACACTTGAATCTTTACATACTTTACATTAAACTAATCTTATGACTCGAATTAAGAAAATCAAAATACTTGGAGCACTTTTAAGATTAACGTACATATGGGGGTAATAATATTATGTTCTTCCCCATTACTCCATAAAATAAGTACTTACCCATGAGTCCCAATCGTCCCAAAACAATATGTACAAGGATATGACTCGACTTAGCAACCATGTAATCAATTAGAAAGTTAACTTAGGGTTTAACAAATAACAATAATGCACTAAAAATGAGCGCATACACGGAAGGCTAAGGCGATTTGGTTGTACATTTAAGTGGGGTGTAACAAATTCTTCCTTTAAGTAAGATGCTTAAAGTTAGAAACGAAAAGATAGGCTCAGAGGGGTGTACTAGGGGTTTCGTGTACTAAAAATGAGTACAACGCTAAGGGTGTGGGAAAAATTAGTTGACTTAACTAGCCAAGTAATATGACTTAAATGGTCAAGTAATTATAATACGGGTTTAACACAAGGGTGATCCTAATGCCTCTTATCATGTAGTAAATCCTACCACACGAATGTAGTCTCACTAGCGGTCTCGGGATGCATCACTAACGCAAGTTCTAGAATCTAAATGCTACCGGTACACTCATAAGCACTAATAGTAAATGCTTTTCCTATCAAATCTAAAGGCAAACCTCACATTTTTTTGTGGAAAATTTTTCTGAATGATACGGTTATGTGCTAGTCATACAATCTCCTATCCATGAGACGCTTGCTATGGCTAAAGTTTCACTCCTAAATGTTGTAAAAAAAAATTAAATTTGGCGCTAAAATTACACTAACAAGTATTTCTCGTAGTTTTATTACACATCTACCATCAAACAAAACAAACTCAAGCGAAAGTGCATATGTAAGGTATCATCTTTTTACCCTCCCCTTACACTTAAGATGAACATTGTCCCCAATGTTCAAGTAAAGAATGTAAAAGTGAAAAAGTAAAGAGAATGAAATCAAATACTCCCCTGATTCGCTCGGTATGGATTATAGGTTGGTCAGATTAGATCTTCCTCCAAGAAAATGAACAATCAAAGCTTCCCTTCCAGAATATAAATCATCTCCTTGTCGAACATAACCTGTAAATCCTGACAAAATAGACAAGACAACCTCACGTAAAATCGGCGGCATCTTATATAAGTTCCTAAATCCTAGAAAACAAAGTAAGATATAATGCTTGTGGAATGAAGTTTGCAGATTTCCTGGAGATTATAAAACTTAATAATTCACAAAAACCATAAGACTCCGTTAGAAAAACAAAACCGGTAAAATTTCCAGATTTTTAACTCCTGACGCCGTCAAGAGTAAACCTCTGACGCCGTCAGAATGGACCTGCAGAAATTCTTATGTTAAGTTTCCGGAAAATTTCTGAAAAAACTTGGTATTACTTCCTGGAAAATCCTGCAAAACTTCATTATGACTCAATACAAACATTTGACTCTAACAAATACGAATATACATGCTCATTTATTATTGTGGAGAATCATGATCAGTTTGTTTCTTAAAAATATATTTGGGGTTTCCCCTTACACTTATCTTTTGCAAAAATACTTCTAGGTGGAGTTAAGACTAGGCCAAAACAACAAAGTAAAGTATTTCCACATTTTAATTTAGAAACATGATCAACCAACAATAAAAAATAAAGCATGCATACGGAAGCAAATAACAATCAAACAAATAAAATCACATGAAATAAAAACACACAAATAAATAAAGCTTGGGTTGCCTCCCAATAAGCGCTTGTTTTTGTTCGAGTCACGAGCCTGACTCTACCCTTATTTCACGGATAAAGGTGAGGTTTTCCCTACACTTAGGATTAAGTGCGGGTGATAGTAGCGATACACACCATCTCGGTGGAAGTATGCCATATGAGGAAAGAATGGTGGATGAATTATATGCTCAAAGGGGTGTGCTCCTATCATCATAACCTTACCTGGTTCACTTTGGTCAATGGGTGAGTTGAGATTTTTTCCTAGAAAGGGATCATTTTCAATCAACTTCAAGAGATTACTAGTTGGGGATTCATCTTGACCTAATAAACCCGGTTTAAACCCATAATGTTTCTTGTGATCAATCATAAATGGGTGATGTAAGTATGTAAGGTTATTTTCCACTCCTATATTGGCTTCCTCACTACAAGGCTTAGAGTCCACTACCTTCATCCTAAGACTACCCGGATTATATGGTTTGATGGGTGGATCGGGACCTATTTCAATTCCTAAATTTTCATCCAAGGATGGAAGATTAGGTAACGGTTTTGGTTGAGGCTCCGGTTCATCAAAACTAGGAACTTCCCTAGAACTAGGAGTAAGGTTATCACTACAAGTATTCAAACCTATATCCTCAAGTGGTGCCTGGTCCAAGGGTTCTACTTCTATTGGGGTTCCTATAGTCTCTTCTACTTCTTCCGGGTAAGTCACGGGCGGTGTGTATGCCTCAAATGATGGTAAGACTTGTGGGGTACTTAGTGGGCTTGGGTTTTCTATTATCTCTTCCATCACATTAATATCACCTATGTGTTCATCTTGGTTTGATTCTAAGTTCATGTTCTTAGAAACTAGGTCATCTTGCTCATACGAATCCACCAATTCGTTGAACTTATGGGTCATGGTTAGGAAGCTTTTCTCAAAATTCATCCAAAGGGTCTCACTAAAAGGAATTGATCCTGATAATGATCGTCTAATAGAAATCACACATGCATAAAATTCATCAAACCCATCTAACTTTACACCCATCTCCTCTTGTATATATCTAAGATCACTTAAAAATTCATTGGAACAACAGGAGGCAAATCGATCCGAGTAAACTAATTGTTCCTCTATAGTTAATGATCTAAATGGAATTCCATCCGCCATGGAGACAAATGAAAATGGTTTTACAAACAAAGGGCACAAAGAAAAAAAGATAGACTAAAGAGAACCTAAAAATAAAATTAAAATCTTACTAGAAAGGAATCTAGCAAGTAGACCTAATAAAAAGAAATTCTAACCTAGACAATAACTATTCCCCGGGCTGCGGCGCCAAAAACTTGATGCGTGGGAATCGCAACAGGCTTTACCTCTCGAGGGATCTCGAGAAGCTTACAACCCCCACCAGGCAGTGTACCTGATCGTTGTAGTATAGTATAGTGACAAGTACCGAGGGATTGATCGTTCAGCTTAGGAATAGTGTCGCTAGGATTAGAAAACCTAATTACTAGTTCTAGAGGTGAAGGATGATTATTTTTGTGTTTTTATATTTTTATGAAAGCAATTAAAATCTCGGGTTTTGAAGGAGTGGGCGGAATTAGTTGCTATTCAACTAACCCAAAACTAATATATAATCAAAATAAAATACTAAAAATGAAATTAAACTAAATTATACTAATGTTGTGAGCAGTAATTGGAGAAATTGTGTTTACTTAGACTTCACTACTCCCTAGATATCTTTTACATGTTAATTACTTGTTATAATTGCATGGATGACGGATCGTATTCCTTAATACCAGTCATGGGGTGGCATACATAACTCCCCAATTCTATGAGCTCTTATCTCCTCCTACACCATGACCCAGCACAACTCTAGGGATTGTAAACAGTGGCTCATGCATTAAATACAACCAATAAAGACCTAGTACGCCTCGGTTCATGTTTCTTAAGACGTTCAAGCATGTTACCATTTGGAGATCTGCCAGTTTTCTTAAGCCTAACATATAAATCATTCATCCACAACAAGAATAAACAAGTAATCAACACATAATCAACATCTAGGTTTCATTAGATCTAAGCAAACACAAAGGAGATCTAGCCTAGCATAATGGAATTGAGACAAGAACAAGATATAGACAACCAACACATAGACATATTGATTGAATTAGAAGAACACTTATCTCAATTACAATGCAAGGTATCAAGGGTTTGGAACCCTTGAAAAACCTGTAAAAGATGCACCAAATTCGTCTTTAGGGTTTCACCAAAACTTCTCTCTTTTTTTAATGTATAAACTAGAAAACTATATATAGGAAAATTGGGCTGACGGCGTCAAGACAACCATGTGACGCCGTCACCTCGCCGCCAAATACTTCCTCGGACGGCCTTGATCTACTTATGACGGCCTATGTGACGCCGTCACCAACAACGGTATTTTATTCTTGGCCTTTTGACGCCGTCAGGATGACTTTTGACGTCGTCACCACCTACGGTATTTTATTCTTGCTATCTGACGCCGTCAGGGTGTAACTCTTGACGCCGTCACCTAGTGCTTCCAGCATGGAAAATTGATACTTTGCCATTTTCTTCACTTTTATGCTCCAAAAACGTCCAAAATGGCTTCTTTTCCAGAATTCACTCTCCAAGTACCTAAAATCACAAAAGGAACGATTTAGGGCAATATTTGATCAAATAAAGTCGGATTCGGGCTTAAATGACCCCCTAAAAACGGATCATTTTTCGCCTCATCACCTTCCATCCCTGGTGTATACCAAAGACAAGCCTTGTTCTGCTTGTGAAAAAGGAAAACACCACAGGGCATCATTCAAAACCAAACAAACTTTTTTTTATCAAAAGCTGCCTACATCTTCTCCACATGGACCTTTTTTGGACCTGTCAGTCCAATGTCCATTCACCATGAGAAGTATACTCTGGTCATAGTGGATGAGTACTCAAGATACACTTGGGTTTACTTCCTGACCAAAAAGAGTCAGGCAACTGATACCATCATGTCATTTGTCAGGAACATTGAAAATCAAAATGATGTCAAAGTTAAACAAATCAGAACTGACAATGGCACTGAATTGAAAAATCAAGACCTTGAGTGTTTCTGTGATGAGAAAGGAATTTCTCAAAATTTCACTTCTCCCTATACTCCTGAGCAAAATAGAGTAGCTGAAAGGAGAAATAGAACATTCATTGACGCAGCAAGGACAATGTTAAATGGCACAGTCCTCTCAAAACATTTCTGGACTGAGGCAGTCAAAACAGCTTGCTACACTCAAAATAGGTCAATCATTGTGAAAAGGCACAATAAGACTCCTTATGAGATATTCAAAGGAAGGATCCCTGACATTAGCTACTTTCATGTATTTGGGTGTCTTGTGTTTATTCATAATCACAAGGATTACTTGGGTAAATTTGATGCCAAAGCTGATGATGGATACTTCCTGGGATATTCTCTGGTTTCTAAAGCCTTTAGGGTGTTCAACACAAGGAGACAACAAACTGAGGAAACTTATCACATTACTGTTGATGAGAGCATTGAATCCATCAGGTTCTCAAATTCCTCAGTTGAAGAAATTGGTATTGATGACTCATTAAGGTATCCTCCTGATGAGTATCATCCTGAGAACAACCCCTCAACCCAATACCAAGCTGATGCTGATGTCTCCCACTATATCATCCCTCATAACCTACCCCAACCAACCATCAGTGAGTTTATTGAAACTCAGCAGGTCTCCAATGAGACTGCAACCACTAAACAAATTGTTCAGGAACCCTCAGAACAAGTTGTTCCCACAAAAGTCACTGAAGCACATATAGATGAGTCACCTCATATTCCTGAGTCTGAACCTAATCAGGCTCCTTCAAGCTCAAATTCCTATCCCAAACCTCAAGATAGCTGGACAAGATTCAAAATCATTGAGCTTGTGAATATCATTGGTGAACCCACTGAAGGCATGCTCACAAGAAGCATGGCTGCAAAACTCAAAGCAGCCTCTGCCAATATATGTCTTTATGCTGACTATCTTTATGAAATTGAGCCTAAAAATGTCAAAGAAGCCCTGACTTATGAAAGTTGGGTTCAGGCCATGAGAGATGAATTGGAACAATTTGACAGAAATGATGTCATGGCCGTTGTTGAATGCCCCCAAGGTGTTTTAATCATTGGTATGAAATGGGTCTTTAAACACAAGACTGATGAGAATGGCACAATCATCGAAAACAAAGCAAGACTGGTTGCCAAATGATATAATCAACATCAAGGTATAGACTATGAGGAAACATTTGCACCTGATGCTAGAATGGAAGCCATCAGGATCTTCCTTGCCTATGCAACCTACATGAACTTTAAGTTTACCAAATGGATGTTAAAAGTGCATTCCTAAATGGTAACATCAAAGAAGATGTTTATGTGCAACAGCCTCCTGGCTTTGAAAGTAGTGAATACCCCAACCATGTCTACAAGCTTAACAAGGCTCTTTATGGACTGAAACAAGCTCACAGGGCATGGTATGAAACTCTTTCAGCCTTCCTGATAAAAAACAAGTTTGTCAGAGGAAAGATTGACAATACACTGTTTATCTACAGAACAAAGAGTGATGTCATTCTTGTCCAAGTGTATGCTGATGACATCATCTTTGGCTCCACAAGCTACAAACTTTGCAAATAGTTTGAGAAACTAATGACCACAAAGTTTGAAATGAGCATGATGGGTGAACTCACATACTTCCTTGGTGTGACACCCCCAAAATTTACAACACAACGGAATACCAATTTGGGTGTCACTTCATAATTCATAAAAACAAGTTACATAAAACGACCTCAAAAGATACGTTTAATAAAATGTCACATTCGATTTGATAAATCAGAGTACAAAGGTCCCAACAATTTATATTTAAAACTTAAGTTACAAGAGTTAAAAAAAAATGACTCATTTGCATATTTAAAGAAAATAATTTTCGAATGTGAAGAAAACAAGTCCTTCAATGTTTGATATCCACGCGACTCTGATTGCTCCCAATGCTCAGCTAGCCAAATAATACCTGAGAAAATACATGCTAAAAAGTCAACACAAAGGTTGAGTGAATCCATAGAGTTTATATAATAAGAAGTTGATCACAATATAATTCAGTTTAAGAAAACGACGGGCTACGTTGTTATACACCCATAAAACGTATTATTACACTAAGCTCATGACATCGACGCCTTAAGAAATATGTATGTAAATTTGCCCCGGTAGGTGCCTTGCCAAGCACCTAGAGACCTCAAATATAGTGCATCCTCTCCGGACGGGGGAGTTCAATCCCAATAGATCTATTCACAATATTCGCGCTCACTACTCATAGTGATTAACGATTCATGATGTGGGGACTTCATGGCAATAGTAGTACTTAGTGTCAATAATACATTCAGTTTAGAATACAGTTTTCAAGTTAGAATACAGTTTTCAAATCAGTTGTGATCCTAATAAAAATAAGTAGCATGCATCTCCCCCACGGAGTTTGTAAAACAATTGAAGTAAAAGGTGGGGCTATGAACTCACCGTGAACAAAGGAAATAGCAAGGAACAAGCAAGTGAAGAAAGTAGCCGCGAAAGTTCTACGGTGAACCTAAATAGATATACGCTTGTCTTAGTTACTAACGAAGATGATGCAATAATGTTTATACATTATATAAATTATAATGTCAATTATGCTTGGTACATAATTTCTAAATAATTATCAAGATTTCAATTTGGTCCAATTATATAAAGTGTTAACCTTTTTTGTACTTTTTAATATAAAAGCTGTTAGAATATTTATAGTTTGTTCATCTTAGAAAATTCATTACTCTTAAACCATAAGTCAAAAAATTAAGTTCCTTATATCTCTGGAAAGGTATTCATCTGTACTAACAACTTTTGTGGGTCCCACAAAGTAAAAAAATTACATAACATTAGTGAAATTATCAATTTGTCCATACTATTCAGTCCAACAGTTTTCAAGATTACAACAGTCCCGCGAAAAATGCGATATCTAGAGTTTTATAAACCCGATTAATTCCCCGTTTTCGGCCACGTCTAAGTTAAGATGTTATCTAGAACTTTTATTCTTTGAGTAACAGAGGGTTATTCACAAAAAAAATGACTTTTATACGTTTCAAATCTGTTACTCAGAACTCGACATGTTTTACGAAAATATTTCTAGTTTAATCATCGTAATGAGTTGTTTAATGAAATACCCGTCAAAATGACCACAAGACACAAACCTACAACCCCATATTTTTAGTTTAGTCTCAATATTTAATGATTAGTACAGTTTATTCCATCTTTGCCCCTGATTCAGAATCACAGTTGCATGTCTAGTCCTTTAGTGATTTTATAGTGATTTAGCCTATGTACCAAGCCTAACCAAGCATAATAATTTATATACTATACAAATACATCAAGTAATATCATATTTACAGTAGTGAAATGAAATGAAAATGAAAAGGGAGTGACTGGTTTCCTTACAAAAGTTGAAGAACAAGAAGGAACAACAAGAACAAGAACACTAATCCTATATTAACCCAACAACACTTGCACCTTTTCTTTTAACCCAAGTCAACACAAACTTAGATCATCAAAACCATTTCAAAACCTTTAAAACCTCAGCCTTTAAGCCCTTGAATAATCTTTAAAAATGACATGCAATCTCAGCCCATAAACACCTTAGAAAGATGAGGATTGATGAAGTTTAAGATGGAATGAACCAAGTATAAGCTAAAGGGACTTGTGATCTTCAACCCAAGATAAATATACTTGGTAAAATTTGAAAGAAAATGGTGTATGGAGCTGTAATGGGTCGTTCATGGGGTGGAGAAAACAAGAAAATGAAGTAGTTTTGCATGTGAATGAGATGAAATGTTTAGTTAGGTGATTTTTTTTTTTAGCTAAAAGTCTTGAGTGGGATACACTTGGTAATTGTATGCATAAAATAAATGACAACACAACAAATAGCTCACCACCCATGTGGTGGGTCATTCATTACAAGAAAAGGTAGAAAAGGTTAGTAGTTTTGTATAAAACTTGAGCTACGAATGTGTATTTTGATCCCGGGTAAAACGTGGAGTTTTTAAGATGCAAAACGTAAAATCGGGTAACGTAAAAATGCAAAACTCATAAAAATGTTAAAAACTTATTAACATAACCTATTTAAGTATTTTAGATGAGAGGTGAGATCATCGAAGGTTTTAAACATCGTTAAAACTGAAACCGTGAGTTGAAAATGCGTTTGGTGACACCAGTTTTTGATAAAAGTGACGTAAAATATAAAATTGAAACGATAAGTATAAGACTCACTTGTAAACATGAAAATAAGTTAAAATGTATAAAATATATAAACTTATCATAGTCTAGGGTTGGTTCATGTTGTTAAAAAAAACGTAAATTTAAATCGCATAAAACATAAAAGGTGCAAGGTTTACGTAAAAATTAGAAAAAGTAAATTAGGACTTTTAAAATAGGATTGTAAGGAACCAAAAATGCATAAAAAATGTAGAGTGTACATAGTCTAGTCGTGGTTGAATTAATTGAACGTGTTTTGCCGAAACGCGGATAACTTCCGACGAAGTTAATTATTTAAAAAAAAATAGAATAGTTAAATACTATTAATATTAATGACATGAAATTTTTGAAATGTCACACTTGGACTCCAAATCAAACAAACAGAAAAAGGAATATCCATTTTCCAAGAAAAATACCTGAGGAACCTACTGAAGAAGTATGACCTCACTGACTGCTCTTCAGTGAAGACTCCTATGGTTCCTCCAAACAACCTTGGCCCTGACCTCACTGGAAAATCAGTGAACCAAACTCAATATAGGGGAATGATAGGCTCCCTGATGTACTTACTTGCATCTAGTCTTGATATCCAATTCTCAGTCTGTCTGTGTGCAAGATATCAAGCTGATCCAAAAGAGTCTCATCTCACTGATGTCAAGAGAATCTTCAGGTACCTGAAGGGTACATCAAACCTTAGTTTGTATTACCCAAAATGTTCAGGATTTGATCTCAAAGGGTACACTGACTCTGACTATGCAGGATGCAATATGGACAGAAAAAGTACCTCAGGATCCTGTCAATTCCTTGGTGGTAAACTTGTGTGTTGGAGTACAAAGAAACAACAATCAGTGGCCATGTCCTCATATGGCTGCTGCAGGATGTTGTGCAAATGTACTATGGATAAAGAGCCAATTGAGTGACTATGGCATTCAGTATAAGATGGTACATATCTTTTATGATAATACAAGTGCCATAGCCATCTCAAATAATCCAGTACTTCATCAAAGAACCAAACACATTGACATCAGATACCATTTCATCAGGGACCACATCATGAATGGAGAAATTGAATTACATTTCATCCCCACTGAGTATCAGCTAGCTGATATCTTCACAAAACCCTTGGATGAACCCACTATCACAAGATTGAAAGCTGAATTGTGCATGTTGGACATAGAATCAGGCAACTGATCAAACAGTGTTCCAACCTGATGTAAATTCTCTAGGTCCCTGATCACACCCTTCCTGAACAAATACCAATTCTGAATGAAAAATCATTCAGGGGGCTCAAGATGTCAAAGGCATTGAATACCCTAACTAAATGCTCTAAGTACTTAGTTAGTAAATGTCCTAGGTAGGTAACTGATTCCTATTAAATATAGGAATATATGTCGCTTACACAACTGGCATCCACTTCTTGGGCCCCCACATCTCTCTCACCAAACACCACTGAGCATTAATTGCTCTCTCACAACAAATAGTTGTGATGATATCTCTCTGCAAAAGTGCATTATTTGCAGAGACACACAACTGTTCACCCCATCATGTGAGAGAAAATAGGGTAATGGGAATCGTGATAATAAATGCGGATATCAAACACATATTATTATACCGTTTTGGTTTAATAACAAAAACCCTTTGATATCCGCAACATCACTACCCTAATCCATTCCCTATAAATACCCCCCACAAAGAAAAAACACACACGCTTTTAAAAACTTATCAAAACTCTTGCAAAATTGTTTTCAAAAATCTGTTTGATTAAAACTGCGTGTGTTTCTTCTTTGAATACCAATTTTTTTCTCAAAACCAGACCTTTCTCAACACACAAATGGCTTCTTCTAAGGTTATAAAATACGCACCCAATGTGGATTTCCAAATGGAAAGCATAGACCTCACCAAAAACAATGTGGTGTGGAACTTTGCCTACCCTGAAGGGTTCCCTAAATACAGGAATGTGGTGAAGTTCCTTCAAAACTGTTTTCTCACCACCACATTCACAAAGACCCCCTCAGTCATATATCATGACTACTTGAGGGAATTTTGGTGCACAGAGGTGGTTGAAAACCCTGATGCGCCAAAGTAGGCCAAAATAAGGTTCTCAGTGAAGAATAGAACTAAGTTCTTAACCCTTGATTACAAAACCTTTGTCAAAGCCATAGGCCTTGACTACACTGAGACCTTCACTGCCCAACCCACTGAGAAAGATGTGAAGGAAGTTCTACTGGAACTTTGGCCCTATGACAAAAATCACCCTGAGGTGACACCAGGGGCCCTCCTGTCCAAGGCCCCAATAATCAAGACCTGGTTTACAGCCCCCTGGAGGATTCTGATAACCTTTGTCATTCAGGTCCTCTAGGGAAATAAATCCTCTACTGAGTAATTGAACACTACTCAAGCAATGATAGTGTACTGTCTCATTGAGGGTAACAAGATAGACCTTGGAGAAATAATCTTCAGGGACCTCATAGCAAAGTTAGGGGGAAGTCTTGGCAAAAGCTTATGTCATACCCTATATTCATTTCCTGTGCCCTACAAGACTTGCTTGGGTTTGAGTATGCTAAGCCTGATGCAGTAGGCTTTGAGCCTGATGTCTTACACAAGGCTAATTACTCTTTTGACCCTCTTGAGGTTACACCTGTCACCCTGACAACATATATGCTTACTGCTATCCAGGGTGACAACAAAATTTCACCAGTTCCCTCTCCCAGCAAGAAGGTAAAGAGGAAGAAGGGACAGGGGTCCAGGAAGGTGGCTCAACCCAAGTCACTCGCCACTGAGACCTCTGCCCCTATGCCTGACAAAAGGGGGCAACAACAACAACAGACCCTGACTGCTGACGCCCTCAGGATCATTAGCCAATCTTTGGCCCCAAAACAAAGGCCAACGGAGGGCACTGAGACATCATACTCAGTGTCCTCGGGCGAACCCGTTCCCAAAGGCTCTGCTGACACAAACAAGTCGGTGGAGTTGGAACCAACCAAACCTCCACATCCTGCTAAAGGCTCTAGGAAATCACAACCAGGGTCTCAGGGAGAAAGGGGTCCTATATCCTCGGTGGGGCAGCACTACTCCACTGAGAAGGGGACCCACAAACAATCACATCCTGCCAAAGGCTCGGGTAAATCACAACCCAAGCAACAGGGAGTTCTCGCCCCTAAACCTTCTACAGGCCAGTACAAGACTGTTGGAAAGGGGGGCAAAACCACTTAGGTGCCTGATGAGGACATTCGCAAATCAAAGCTTTTGTCTGAGGGCACAAAAACTCATCCCAAAGACTCAGAGGGAAACATACAACCCGCTGATAGGGACACAACATTCACGACTCCTCAGGATGACATTGAAAAACTCCCATCAATGTCTGAAGGGGTCACGGGGGACAAAGATTCAGAGGGACAAAAGCCATCCGCTGATATGGAACCCATAACCACCCCCGGAGGTGCGCATAACTTGGGAACTGCCCTTGAGGACCAGGCAGATAAAACCTAGTCTGCTGGATTTGAGAGGTCAGGACCTGGCCATAACAAAGGCAAGTCTTCTTATGAAGAGCAGTCGAATAACATTTTGTTGCAGATTACCTCACTGGATGATGCTAAGGCCGCCTGTTCTCTGATGATGAATTTCACAGTGATGAGGAGATTTTTGAAGCTGGAGATGATATGGTGGTTGAGGAGACAGTCCCTGAACTAATTCCTCAGTCTCCTCAACCCTCTGACACTGACGCCGCTGAAACTAACTCCACATTAGAGTCCTCAGAAGATGATCAAGCTCCTCTCACTGAGAAAGTTTTCACCAAATTCATCAAGAAGATTACGAACATTTTGTACAGGGGGTCACTGATGAAGTGTTTAACATGCACACTGAGCAAGCAGTCCATTACCACCTACTCAAGGATGCTATTGAAGACTTTTATGATGATGTCAGGGAGCAAAATTCCACAGTCACCTACTCCCTGACACAAATGGTCTCTCAACTCAACCAGTTTTTGGAATCCCTCAACAAGATGAATACATGGGTTCAGTCTGTTCAAGAGTCAGTCAAAGATGATCCTGAGCTAACCAGGAAGTTTCTTCAGGCATCTGAGACGTATCAGGTAAACTCAGTGACCCTCACTGAGTTACTTGGCATGCTAAAGGGATCTAATGTTCAGGGTCTCAGCTCAATCATGGAGTCTCTCAAATCTTCCTTTGCATCACTGGAAGAATCAGTAGCAGCTCAATCCTAAAAGTCCACTTCTCTGGCATGGACAATGGGATCCAGGATGACAGCCCTTGAAAACTCTCAGGCTGCACTTGACTCCAAAGTATCTATCATTCAACAGGATACTTCGGAAATCAAGTCTATGATGACGAAAATTTTTCAAGCCTTCAAGGGTACATCTACTTCTTCTTCAGTACCTCTAACACCTGCCATCACTGACGATCAGGTAATTGTTGAGGGAGAGAATGTTACGGAAGCTCCTGATACTGAAGAACAAGAAGCTGGACAACCCTCTCACACTGAGGGGGAGCATGTCACTGAAGCCACACCAATCACTGAAGTTCCACCACAAGAGGAACTAGTCTCCTCCACTCTCAGGCAGGACAGAGGAAAAAGTATTGCTACCACCTCTGAACCTGAAATTGTGCTCAAGCCTGCCTCAATCATAGTCAGATATGACCCTGATGAACCTATCAGAGTCCCGTTTGAAATCAATGGAGTAGTACATCATCTCACCAATGCCGAAATTCAAGCTCACATGGAAAGGATTGAGATACTACAAAAGGTGGCTGAAGAAGAGAGGATGAGCAAGCCTGCTCTTATACAAGTTGTTCATGAGGAGGCTGAAAAGATTGGTCTGGATACTGAGGCACTAGCCACTGAGCAAGCTGGTGCAGCCTTCAAAAAGGCTCAGAAAGAAGAAATGAGTGCTCTAAAAAAGGAAAGGGAAGAGAAGCTCAGGAGGGATGCTCATATAAGAAAGACAAGGATTGAAAGATATACTTGGGTGATGAAAGAAAGGCTGAAACCTGAAACCATCACTGACATTCAAATCCATCACAACACCAATCCAGCAATAATCACTGTCTTCAGGGGACAAGATAAAAGAGTGATGGACGTTCACAAACCATTCAGGTTTGCGGACTTTGGCATCACTGTACTTGATGAGCTTCGCCCCATCATTGCCAAGAAGAACAATGTTGTAGTACCCAACCTTCTCAAGTCACTGAAGGAAAGGTACGACAGACTGAAAGCAATGCCTGAAGCACTGAACATTCCCTCCCTTCTTCTTGCTTCAACAATAGAGACTGCTCCATCTAAGGCTTCCAGGAGGAAAAGGAAGCATATTGAGATGGAGCATGAGATCAAATTACAAGGGCTAGACTGTGACAAGTCGCTTCCTGAAAGGATCACTTTTGTGAATAATGCGGTCCTTGAAGTACCTGAAAGAGGCTTATGTTCTACTGATGAGTATGAAAACCTAGCTTTCCAAAGATGGCCTGATATGGAAAAGGCAGGAGTCAAAGCAATGCTCATGTACCACATGTTGGCGTCCCCCATCAAGAGTACTGAGAACAAAAGATTCTGCCAGGACTTAGAAGCAATGATTAATGAACATCCTGAAAGACATTTACTCAGATCAAAGAAAGCAAAGCTTGAAGCCCTTGGTTACCACCTGAACATCTAATCTGCAACAACAACTATCTTTTTATTTTTGTAATTTGTAGGACTTGTAATAACTATTAATAAACTTTGGTGTTTTGTTTAAATTATGTGTCCTACTTAAAATTACATCAACATTCAGTAAGAGATGAAGACCACTTCCAACTCACACTGAATCAAGAAACACTTAGGCTATTTATATGTTCAAATAGGGGGAGATTGTTGGGTCACTGAATTCCCCAATCTTCTTCTAACAAGGATTTGAACGTAAAATCACCTAAGTGTAAAGAAATCACTGAGTGAACAGTAACTCAGTGAGTCATCTTCCGGATGCTTAAACCGAGCCTAAGAAGAAAGGTTCTCCATTCAGTGAGGCAGAACTCAGTGAGTGAGATCTAAGCCAAAAAGAAGGTGATGGGATCAGTGAGGATGACAATAACTCACTGAACCCCAAGACTCCTCAACAACTATCATGGTACTGAAGACTGATAACTTGAAGACTGAAGATTTGGCGGGACTGGGCGGGAAAGTTTGAACTGTTTCATTAAAGTGCTTTATCACTTTAATGTCAAACTTTCCCCAAATGGTTAAATCCAGTCTGTCATTAGAAAGCACCTTTTGGACTTAACCCAAAGAAGTTTCCCTTGCCAGAGAATAAAATCTATCAAGATTTTATTAAGAAACGCTTAGGTCCATTGTATAATAGAGATTTTCATATTTGTGTATAAATAGGCAACATAAGTGAGGAGTAAAAGTTGACAAGTTTGTGCAATTAATGCAAAGCATTCACAAACCACTTTTACTCCTCCAAAGAACAACATAGCCCCTGAGATAGCTCAGTGGGTCCTCAGTTGTCACTCAAACATTGTTTTGAGTTTAGAGAGCAGTCAATACCACACTTGTAATTTTCAATCCCAAGTGTTATTCCGCAAACACTTGGGTACGATTCTTTTTGATTAACTTCTAATAAAGAATTAAACGTTGAAAAATATTGTCTCTTATCTTTACGTTGCTTTATTGTTAATCATATATATATTTGAGTTAAAAGTCATATATCTTGGTTACATTAGCTATTTAGTTATTGATAACCAAGTAAAATGGACCAACATATATACCACGAGCCATTTTCCGGCTAACAAGAATTGTAGTTTTGCACATATCCGCTGTATATATATATATATATATATATATATATATATATATATATATATATATATATATATATATATATATATATTGCTGGATAAAGTGTAGATGAGTTTGGCCAAGTTGTTTTAGTTTTGACTTTTTATTGTCCAATGAAATGACTATTGTTAAGTTCAAGCTTATGGGAATTACTGTGAAAGAAAGCAAAGCTGTTCAAAGAGTGGAGGAGAAATGGAAGATAAAGTGCAAAAGGTTGTGTGTATCTGATAAGTGAGTGAAGTATTCAAAAGTGATAAAATAGGGTATTGCAGTTTAAATTTGTATTGCAGAGATGAATTAATAATTCTATTGATGCATACTTAATGGTTGTTATACCTATCATTCAGTTTCCACTCTGGAATATTGAATGATCTTCAAATTCACTTCAGGAGATGGCTCTATATCTTGGTTGACAAGAAGTTTGTTATTGTTTTGTTCCTAACTTCCCTCTAGTAGGCTTTTGTTGGGTAACTACAAGGTGTTTGGGAGAGTACAATCAATGGACTATTTGTTCACCATAAAGTGAGTTTCCTCTTGAGTAGGGTAAGTGAATTGATGTGGCATTGTATGAAACTAGAAATTGTGAGGAGTGAAAGATAAACCTACATGGTCCTATTTATACATTGCTAAGGAGGTAAGGGTGGTCCTCCCTCAAGGTATGTGTTCCCAACTATGTGAAGCCATTTTTTGAGATGGGACATGGAGGGGTAATGGGTTCCCAATGATGCTTGACTCTTTTGGCCATTGTGGTTGCAGGTTGAATGGCTTTGGTGGCGTCGAGTTAGGAAATGTAGTTGGATGGTATTTTGGTGCTTAAAGGTGAATAAAAGCTACATGACTGTTATAAACTGGAGGAAGTTTACCTGTATACATAGTTGATGTTCTCTCGGTTGTTAGCCTAAGTGTATGCATTTTTTGTATTCTGGTTTGAGTATAGCTTGTATGTAACAACCGTGATTTTAGCAGGTTAGTTTAATTAATAGTTTCGACCTAATTAACTTTTACTTGGTGTGATTTATGTGCTTTGTATGGTATATGTGTGATATAGGTGAGTTTTAGCACTAAATCCCTTTGTATGGTTTTATCGTGGTGAGTTGAGTAATATTGATTTTGGGTTAAGTTCATTTTGATCACCTTGGTGGTGTAGAAATGAGTTGTGTAGTTTTGGTGTTTTGTGGCTTTGCGTAACAAGTTTTCGTTCAAGTATTTGAGCGTTAGTAAGTTATGTGAGGTTTGGTTTTATGAGTTATATTTATAAAGAGTGAAATTCTATTTTTGAAAACTTTGTTTTGAAAATGATAATTTTCCGAGTCGTCGTAAAAATGAAGGTTTATCGCGTAAGACGTTAGGTATCGTTATGGTTCTTATAAAACATCAAAAGTGCAAGGTTTAAAGTGTAATGATTAAAATTAATAAAAATAAAAATATATAATTAAAGAGGGGGGGGGGGGGGGAGAATGGTGTAGGGGAAGGGAAAAAAGAAACCAATTTGATTAATAATACAATTCCTAATAATAAGGGTTATCTAGAATTATCCATAGGGTATTATAAATACAAAAAAAAACCCCTCACCCCATTTTTACTGCATATTTGATCAACCAAGGGGAGAAACAAGAAGAAAAATTAGGGTTTTATTATTGAAGCTTAAAAAAATCATGATCAAGGTATAATTTTTGATACTTATATTCAATGAATTAATATAATTCATGTAACAGGGATATGATGGATTAGGGTTTATGTTTACTTCTGTAAATTTATTATATTAAACATGTTGGGATCAATAATTATTAATATTATGATGATTGGTGAAGAGATTTGGGCATATAACATGTTAGTTAATGAGTTAGGGTTTGGACAGATTCATAAGGCTGTAAAGATACGAGGTTATTTAATAGATGTTGATGAGTTATTACATGAATTTTGAGTCTAGATTGTAGTTCAGAGAAAGAGCTTTCCAAAAAGTCCAACCACGATCGATTTCGAGGTCCAAAAGTCAGTCTAATGATTTTTGCGAGAAAAGGTGTCAAAGCTGTTAAACTGGGACAAATTTAGGGTAAAAGTATTGAGGTCCAAGGTGGGTTATAGAGTGGAATTAGGGATAGCCCTTCTGTGATAATTAACTTCTATATGCCCTTTGACTTCCACGCGAAAGACAGACGTTAATAAGTTGTACAAATATGATTCTTAGGTCAAAATATTTTAGTGTGCGTTCAAATCCGAATCTGGATAGTTTTTATGTTTGATTTTCTTATGAGTACTTGTGTGTGTTTTTAGAGCATGGCCTTCTGAGGGTAGCTTATATGCTCATAAGAGACCATGGTGAACTTTTGGTGTGAGTTGTGGAACTATTTTGTCGTGATTTCATTTGGGTAGAAGTACCCCAAACTTCTGCGTATTCTGAAATAGTGTATGCAAGGGATTTAGTGAGTATAAGTGATTGGTAGTGTTTGATATGGAGTTTAGGTAAACCATAGTGGTTTATATGACCTTTAGACATACATCATATGTATGTTACATAGACTATAGCTTTTAGCTTGGTCACGTGTAACGTGTATTTATTTTGTTGTTTAGATTTGTGATTATTAATTTAGAAGTTGCAAAGACTGAGGTGAGTTCATAATCCTATTTTTACTTTCTTTTAAACTTGTGATGAGAATGATGCTTGTGTTGAAATACTTTTTAAGTTACTGTGATTATGTGGTTTATTAAATGCATGGTCTAGTGAGTGTTATTATATGTGTATGCATGCTATGGTATTATAATGGTGATTATTCTGTGTGGTTCAATTGGAGGGTAGCTATGCTCCCATTGTTCATATGAGCAATCCAATTGGAGAGTAGTACTCCTACTCCTTATTATTCTGTGTGGTCCGATCGGAGGGTAATGATTACCCATTATTGTGAACTTGGATCGTGGGCACGTTCCGTTCCAATTGAGGTTTGATATTGAATTTGGATCGTGGGCACGTTCCGTCCCTTTTATTGGTTGATTGATTGAGATTGCATGCTAGATTGTATAATAACTAGTCTTACTGCCATGCCATGTTTTATAATTACAGCGAACTGGTTGCCTTGAGTGATATTGTGTGTCTTAAACCTATGAATCTCACAAACCTTATGTTGACGTTTTTAAGCATCATTTAAGGTGAGATTTCTAAGGCTAAGGTAGAATGGAGCGACTATACGAGACTTAGTTGCATTTGAGAATGAATTATCTTTATGTTTGAATTATGGATTTGATTTATTTTCATTATGATACTTTAATGTTTTTCGACTAGTACCTTATGTTTAATTGAAGATACATTTGGAGTTTTGTTTTGGTTATTTTCTTTTGGGGTATTATTACGACACTTTGTGTCTGTACTTTGCTCTATATATGTGCATGTAGAAATTCTCAATTTAGACACCATGTGTTGTGATGATATTCATGAAGTTACACTCGCGTTTCCGCCTTAGAGAGCTGTGACATTGTATCTCTCTAGTATGGTACTGAATTGTGTATCTGTTATAGAAGTATAAGCATGTCTATACTCTATGTCACTATTGTATTATTTTTGTGAATAATAATATAATTTCACCTTTGCACCAAAAATGAAATGACTATTGTTCTTACATGACAAATTTCAGCACTTCTATTAATCTAATCAATGTTGCAAAAATCGGCCTTGTAATCAGCGATTACAAGGTACACGGCCTTCTACCTTTTTGATTTTTACAAAGTAATCGGCTTTGTAATCGGCAATTACAAGGTAATCGACCTTGCAATCTGCTATTACACGCTACAGGGTGGCCAACCGTCTCACTACTTATTAACGATTTTTTCGACATTGAATATAATTGAAACTTCTTAAAAAAAATTAATTTCACATTTGGTAAGTTTTCTTACATCGATGAAATTATAACTCTGAGCCTCTGAGGCCTTTTCATGTTATGGGCTTAATTTTGTATCTCGATCATATGTTTGGACCGTATACGAGATTTTCTGGCTTGTGAGGCATTGTAGTCCGCTCATATGTTATGGTGATTTATATTATGGGCCTACCCATGCAAGTTATCTCTATATAACAATCGTATTATGGGCCTAAATAAACCAAGTGTTTTTTTCCTTTCATTCACAACCATCCGACAAAGGTTTCTACGTTACAGGACTTAATGCATCTTATTCCCACTTAATGAGTGGGCCCATCCCTTAATGCATCTTAATGAGGAGACTTTCAAAAACTTGTGTCTCTTGAATAAGAGGTTAATATAGAAAAGGCCCACACCACTTAATTTAGTAAAAAGGGTGTTTACTTACTAAAACTGCACTCTCCCGATAAGTAGCTAATTCAAACTTTTATACTGAATCATTTAATTTAGAAATACGAAATAATATAACCAAATCTCAATAGTAACCTGGAGTTAGAAAATCTTGTTGTAGGAGGCAAGAATTTTTTATTAATTTAACATAAAACTATAGTAATAAAAGCCGATCATTGTAAAGTGCATAAAAAAGATGTAGCAAAATTGGATATGTAGAAAACCATAATGTATCCAAACTAAATGAAACATACATAAAAATATGGAATGTCTAATTACATTATATTACTAAAATATTATTTTATTCTCTTTTACTTTTATGTTTTTGACCTACTCTAGTGCAATCTACTCTATAGCCTTCACATGACTCCTACACAATCGTATTTTAATTTTATTTTTTTTCTTCTCTCTCTTGGTATAGCAGATACATCATCTTCTCCACGTGTTATTGACCAATTTTTAAAAAACCATAAAACATTCGAGGGCACCATCTTTCTTTAGGCCGAGAGCACCACCATTAAAATTACAATAGACATAAAAATTAACATTAGAAAATGACTCTTGAAGAAGACGTTGGGGGCAAGTGCCCTCCCTACACTGCATATGTGCCTCCGCCCCTACACCTTAGTCGAACAAGATATCATACTTATAAAAGTAAGCAAAATCGCAATTTGCGCTCATTTTGTCTAATACTCCGTATCTGTTTAGCAATATTAGCAACATGCTCATACTATACTTTCTTTTTACTAGCAAAAGCGATCATGCTTTTACCAAATAATAAGTTATGATTGGTAACACATATAGACGAAATTGTTGATTACGTTGTGTAATATATTTTTATTAAAAAAAATAAAAAAATAAAAAATAAATAAAGACCACCACCTTGGCTTTGATTGATAAGATTGTGAAAGTAGGGTTTGCGTAATTAGCATGTTTAATAGTTTACAAAAAGGTTTAAATTGGCATGAACACCCTGACCCCTGAATGTCTTTGACTCCTTTGAGTATGTTTAATAGTACGTGTTAATGTACTTTCATACTCCTCATAATCTATGTGCCACTTGAAAGAAAAACCTTAATGATATTTTACGAATTCAAACTAAAATAATAAGCTTTCGTTTTCTTGATCATGTAAGGATAAAGACATTAACGGTGATATTTGTTTCAATCTCTGTGCCCCTAATTTATTTATTAAGTACGTGACATCATTAGAAGGAGGTGAAGACAATACACAAAAGAACATTCATCAAACTCCAAAAGTCTTGTGTTTATTTTTTGTAAGAATATATATAACACATAATTAATACCGCTTCTGTTTGCTTTGAGAGTTTGAGGTTCTTGGCTTTTCTTTAACCTCCAAATTTAGGTTACCAGCTTTCTTTGCCAAAGGGGCATGTTTTTAATTATACTCCAGTATTTATATATTTTGCCACTAGACAACACAAGTTGTGAAACGTACCGTAAGCTACAATAATACTCATTGTTAGATAAACCAGCTTTTCGAGATGGATGACTATTCATTATAATTTACAAATTAACGACCATATATTATGCTGAAAGTTTTTTATGTATGTTTATATATGCGAGGATTAAAAAAATTGAATGCTTAAAGATATTCGACTCTTTCGAAAAATAAAATTTTCAGATTTAACCCAATTTTTGGAGAACAATTTTTGTATATCCAGGCCACTTCTAAAAGATTGTCAACCGAAAGTTGCATGCACGCATGACGCACCCAAAACAATATCAAGAAATCACAATTCAAGCACCCTACAGAGAGTACCAGTTACATTTTTTTTTTGATAAAGGGTTTCCCGGTAAATATATTATTCTAAAAGAGCTTTTAAGTACATAGGATGTGAATGAACTCCTATATCTCAACTCTTTACATGGGTGAAAACAAACGCACCTTATATGCTTCAAACCATACCTATCATAAGAATGTCAACCATACTTATGAACCTACTATAAAATCGACAACTAACGACCAGTTACATTGTTAGTTTACGTTACACATATATACTATCATTGACACCACTTGAACATAGCTGATCAAGAAGGTTATAAATATGTAGTCACCCTTAGCCTTCTGTTTGACTATACAACAATATATATTGGATTTTTCATAATTACAAGTTAGTAGGTAGTGGTTCGAATCGTGCAGTGACATCAAATCAATATATATTGGTATAACACAAAGTCATTAGACATGACTAATTTTTAACACTTAAATTGTTCACCTGTATAACACATCTACACTTTTAGTGAAACTTTTATTGTTTGTTGTCAGCGATAATTTTTCTTGTAGTGGATATTTCTTATTTATAATGTTTTGAAAAAGATCTTAACATTAAAACATGGTACTCGCGCGTTGCGGTGACAGATACCTTGAAATAAAAATTTTCGATTAATCATGTATTCTGCTAATTTATTATTTTTTTTTACAATAAATTACGAATATCAAAAATTACATGTGACGTATTTCAACTCTTTAACTAATAATAGTGTTTTTTTTTTTTTTTTTATTATACGATTGTAATGATAAATATTTTATTGAGCAATGTTTTTTCGTCGTCCAAAATATCTATTTGAATTATATAAAGCTAAGTTTATGGATACGAGTGTTAAAAGAATCTGTTCCAACAAACCGAGCCGACCTGCTCAATCCAAACCACAAAAAATGATAATTAAAAAATTGAATCCGAGAAAACCAGAAATCAATAAACCATCTTATCGCGGTTCGATTTCAGTTTTTATTTTTAAATATCAGCGATTACCGGAATCAAACCATGTTTTATATAAATACAGTTTTAAATAAATTGAGGCTAGATTAGAAATAAGTTCAATAGGATAAAATATAGAGAAAAATATTTTATAATTTTTTCAATATTGTTTTTATTTCCTAAATTGTAGTTTTTTTTGTTTGAATATTTTGCATAATATGTTTTATTATTTGTATTATTTAATTATTACTTTTATGCATTTTAGTAACATCTAATGTAGAAATTCTATTTAAGTTGGTTATACATATGTTTGATAATTCGTATATTTTATGTTGGGGTGTTTTAATAACTCCGCTAATGGTTTTTTTGTGTATTATATGTAGTATAAATGATTATATTTATTAAAAACTATAGTTTATCAGGCAAAACTGGATCGTATTGTTAGAAACAAGAACTCTGTAGTCTCGGTCTTCTTCTTCTTTTTGAAGGCAATAATGTATATAAATTTTAGCGTTCTGATATCGTTCTCTAGTATTTTCAATCCCAGACGTCAACTTAATTTTTAACTTTTTACTCACACCGATGTAAAACAGAAGCGAGTCGCCAGAACTAGATTATAACTTCTTGGTGAATGTTGACTAGATCTACACAAAGTCATTTTACATTCTGAAAGATGGTTATGCAATTTTTCAAATTGAGAATAAGATGCTAGCTATTAGCATTTTGCTAGCTTTCTAATATATTTAATTCCTTTGCCGTCCAAAAAGACAAAATGCACCTGTTTCTAGTGTTTCTGGATTTCGATTTGATAGGTTACCCTTTCTCATCTAAAAGTACTCGATAAAAATTCTTGCTTGAAAGGCTGGAGATATATATCCACCAGACCGAAATTCTCATTAAGTTAAACCGTATTATAGTATTGTAAATGAATCAAATAATTCAACGCGTCTGATTGTTTTTCAATAAAACTTCACCCGTAAATACATAAATGAACTATAGTCTAAGTCGGTGCATGTTTTTTGGATATCTTAAATTGGAACCAAATGATCAACGGTTCAAGTCCTGGCAGCAGACAATTTTTTAATACTTCTAATTTTACCTTTTACCATAAAAAAATGTACACAAAAATAAGTTAGAACCGCGATAGTGACACAGAATTAATAAATAATCAAATCCATAAAACTAAAAACAATTTCTTAAAATAAAAACAGAATTGGTATTGAAGTTAATAAAAACACCCAAAAAAAATCCACCAAAAAATTATAAAGGAATACAATTTGGAAACAAGGAAATCGTAGGCTCAAAACTTATATGCATACTTAGAGCAATACAATTTGTAAAAAACACGTAACATTTTCTTGTTCATTGCAAATTAGACACACAATTATTCAAATTAATCAAAGACCATTTTGATTTTTTTTATCAAATCAAACATGGTTAGGGGTGTTGGTCGGAGGTGTTGCTGCCGACGCAACCTTCCCTCCTCGCTCTGTGCGGGAGTTTTCCGCAAACTTGATACTTGCTTGATGCATCCCTTTCTTTCTCTCTTCCTCAGTCCATTCTGAAACATAATAATGCTCTTCGGTACCTTTAACGATGTGTTTACTTGGAGGGAAAAACATGCTTCCCCATTGCGGGAAATGAACAAAAGCGGTCGGAAGTGTACAACATATGATCATGATACCCATGTATACCAACCCATCAGGGGTGGAAAGTGATGCATTTGCAAAGAATATCAATTGGGTTAGCCCTGAACCAAAGTTACCACCAGCCCCAGTCATTCCAGATATGATACCAAGTGATCGTCGAGAAACAAAGGGGACAATACCGAATGTGGCTCCACATGCCGCTTGTGCTCCGATTGAGAAAAGCATCATAAAGGTAATGGCTAATGGTAGCGAGTTCACTAGGCCGAGGAAAACACAACAAACACCTCCTGCGGTTTGGAGGAGCCACAGGTTCCATAACCGACCTCGCATTCCGAACCTTGTCGCCATGTAATCAGATGTGAACCCTCCGAAGGGACGAGCTAGAAGGTTTGCCATTCCGAAGCAGGCAGCAATGATCCCAGCAAGGTGAAGCTTTAGGTCGAATCTAGAATTATACATTATTCAAACAAGTTAGTCCTTAATACGTTCTACTCTACATATCTTTTTGAAATTTTAGTAATAATGACTCTAAATTTAAAATTTTGTCACACAAATTGTCTTTTATTTTTTATTTTTGCTTGTCCCATGCTAGGTCGAATCTGAAATTATACCTGTCATAGAAGTATTCCGCAATGACGTTGTCAATTGTTAACTCCACACCCATCGAGTAGCCATATAGAAGAACGAAGATCCATGTCCGATAGTTTGTGACAGCATACCATAATATCTGAATACCCGCAAACAAATTAGTCAACATATACAAAAAGAATAAAGTAAAAAGGAAATCTTCACCAGGATGTCTATTTTTGAACATATATAGTACCTTGCTGAATTTATCCTTCGCTACATCACCCGTCTTCTGAAGGGCACCAAGGTTACCATCAGGCAAATCTTGACCTAGAGTTAACACCAATATCCCCATGATCACATTAAGCCAGCCTGGTATGAAAAAAGCAATCCTCCACGCCACGAATGGTGATGCACCCGCCTTCTGTATTATCTCAAACAACACCGGCATCAAGAGTTGCGTGGCACCACCACCCATGTTCCCCCATCCGGCTGCCGTCCCATTTACTAGCCCAATAATTTTGCTGTTAAACATGGTACTCATCCAGTACTGGCAGGACACAAATGTTGCCAAAGAGAACCCAATCATGAATCTAACGATTATGTAGCCACTAGCATCACTAACAAATGACATGCAGAAGACAGTTGGTGCCGCAAGCATGATCAAGAAAGCGCATCCATAGCGAGGTCCCATCATGTCACAAACCGCACCCATGACCAACCTCGAAAAAATACTACCAGAAACTGAGGCCACACCAGCATTCCCTATGTCGGCTTTGGTTAGGTCAAGGTTATCCCGGATGATGGGGACAAGGGGAGCCGCAGCAAAAGTAGAAATGAAGGTGGTGAAGAAAGAGATCCACGAGAGATGAAAGGTTCTCATGTGAGGGTTTGCAAAAGAGAACAGTTTAAAAACTGTCGCTTTATGTTCAGAGTCCACAGGTAAGTCAAATTTTGCAGTACGGTCAATGTGAACAGCCGGAGATTGAACAGAGAAGGCGAGCACTGGTTCCCGACCAGTGACTCCATGCATGGAACTACCAGGAGAACCTTCAATCTCAGGCATTGTATGAGTTGTATTTGTTTTGTTTTTGTGTTAGTGATATTTTTGGGAATGATGATCCAGATTGTTTATATAGGGCTTATGAGACTGGCCAATAAACATACTATTTTATAATTAATAATTCATATGTCATGTCTAAAAGGGTTATTAGTTGTATTTCTGAATATTCTTATGGGGTTGACAAATGAGAAGAGCTTGTGGGGATTCTCAAAAGGCTGTGATTATAAGTTATGTTTGAATATTCATGTTTTCCGCATACATGTAATAGAAATGGTGTTTCGGCTTATCAGATATCCCAAAAGATACTTACGGTGGCAACACATCTGGTCTCAGTTACAAGGAACATATATATATAATACCTTAATTAAACTTCTCTTTAGATGTGTCGATTGAGGTTATTTCTGACTATTGTAGAATGAGCGTTTTTAACCTTTGAAAATTACTTAAGTGAGGGATAGTAAATGTTGCCGTTAAATGTATGGTGTGGATCTATTCACGAAGTACAATGCTGTTCCAGAATAATGGAAAGCCATTGCCAAATGTTGAATGGCCATCGGAAATTTTTACAACCTTGAAAACTCGATAAATGAAATAGCAGGGAACAAAAGATATTTGAACTTTGTGAAATACTCAGACAAATTTAATCTATAGAAACCGTAGAACGATTCGAATAGTGATGAGGTTCATATGAATTGAGTAACTAATCTCAGTCAGCTAGATTGATTTGTCCATTAACCTAGCTCGTGTATGTTCACACTCCTTATAATTTCCTTTTCTCTAGCCAATTACTAGTTTCAGGAAATATTGTGGTCTGATAACCTTAACTTGCCGTTCTACTGATTTCTACATATAACTTGTTTTGGCTAGTAGTGACGTAGATTTCCGTAACAGTACAAGTATTTACTCATCAAGCTATTGTTTATTCATTGTCTGCCATCCCTTGGTAGGAGCTGTGATGGTGCACATATAATGCACGTTATGTTTGTGTGAGTGTAACGCTGCCAATGAATGGAACGAAGAGGAAGCCATGATAGATTGTGGTCGAATCCATTTCCGACCAGCTAGACCATTATGGCGGTATTGCAAAGGGTGTCCACACCTTAATGTGCGGATGCTAATTAATCTAAATAATATAACATACGGTCTAGAATACACTTTCGATGAAACCATTTTGGAACTTCAAGTTATATCCATTTTGTTAAAAAGTCTTTGGTATCTCGGTTTGAGAAAGGCCCTTACGGTTCATATACGACATTTATAAATAGTGTTATTAGGGCTTATCAATTGCCCCAAAGGTCTGCTTACCACATAATTAACAAAACATTCTCCTTGTACATCATTATATTAATTATAGTATCTTATTTATAATTCAACAAATTCAACGTTTTTTAGTCTTACATCACAAACTACATTATTTGCGTACTTAGCAATAGAACATTCAACAAAGGAAAGCATGTATGTATCATTGAACTTTTTTACATTAGTCCTACCTGCTTAATTAGTCTGGAAAACGTAGCCTTTGTATTAATGCCTAATGAATTCGTGATGATTTAGTAAAAATGTCTCCCTAAAACTTTTATAAGCATTATACATGTATGTATAAAACAAGAAGTAACTGTTAAGTTAATATGACAGATTTATGTCTCAATCATCTAAGCATATATGATAAAGTATCACATATTTCCATATACCATAATAATACTATTTCATTCCTCCATATCCCTTATCATTTAAATCATCTACTCCTTTCGTCTCAAAATTATTATCCAGTTTGAATTTTTCAAAGTTAAACAGGTTCAACTTTAACCATAAATATATATTTTTTATTATATAATACTTGATGAAAAATTATACCATTAGAAAGTACATTTAAAACGCAATCCATTTATTTATTTTGCATCAAATATTAATATATTATATAACAATCACAAAAATATTTAAGGTCACAGTTGAAAAATAAAAACTAAAAAAAGTAAATGGTGGACAATAAATTTGAGACGGAGAGTATTTTTTTATATAAATTTAATCACTAAAGGAACACATTTTAGCAATCTTTAGGTAATCTTAAAATTATATTCGTTTTCACTCATATTCTGATTTAAATACTAAAAAGGTTAAAAAGCTGCTACAATAGTGACACATACCGAAAGTGTCGCAATAGGAAAAAGGGTTAAGTCATAAAATATTAATATATTTTGTAAAGTGTCCCGTTTTGGTATGTGTACTTTTTTAAGTTGTAAGATAGCAATGTATTTTTCAAAGTGTCACGTTCTGGTACGTGTACATTTTTAAGTTATAGAATAACAATTTACTTTTTATAAGTGTTACAATTTGGTACGTCATCGAAAGTACTAAACTGGAACACTTATGGAAAGTACATTGCTATTCTACAACTTAAAAGAAGTACATGTACCAAATTGAAACACTTATGCCTCTAGCGAGAAGTTCTTTGTGAGTAATTTTACAAATTACAAAATGGTCAATTATAGACATGTCATAAATCAATACAATGAACTTCCTAGTATACTTGGTCAGTTCACACAACACAAAATGCACATGGATGAGGTAATTTCAGTCTTGTGTGTCATTGATAAATTCTCTCCTTTTTGGAAAGATTTTAAGCAAATTTTTTAAAACATAAAAAGGAAGAATTAACTTTTGTTGAGTTGGGCATCATTTACGCATTGAGGATTCACTCAGAGCGCAAGACAGTGGCAAGCCAACGAGTAGCAATGCTACTGGTCCATCAGTTGTCAATATGGGGAAAACGTAAGCATCGGGATAACACCAAAGATGATCTTAATAAGAAGCCAAAAGCTACTTATTGGAAGTGTGGAAAAACTGGACACATCAGGAAGGATTGTAAGGGTCTTAAAATTGGCAATAAAGCCAATGGATCAGGCACAAATGGTTCAGGGACTGGTTCAACCAACCCTCTGAAAGGTCAGATATTGTTTACTAAGTCTTTTCAGATTTATTATGTTACCTATATATCTTAGGTATACTTTGTGCAGGATGATGATGTTGCGTGGTGGGTTGACTCTGGTGCAACAATACATGTGTGTAAAGATAGAAGCTGGTTCAAGACCTATGAGTCACTGAATGATGGTTTTATTCTTTATATGAAAAATGAGTCAACAGCCCTGGTGCATGGAAGAGGAATTGTCGATTTAAGATTGAGCTATAGAAAGATTGTTTCTTTATTTAATGTTTTACTTGTTCATATATTAGAAAGAATTTGGTTTCTAGTAGTGTTTTGAATAATTGTGGTTATAAACAAGTGATTGAATCTTATAAGCTTGTTTTATCTAAACATTGTGTGTTTATTGGTTTTGGCTATTTGTGTAAACACATGTTCAGGCTTAATATTGTTAATGATATTAGTAATTCAGCCTTTATGACAACCTCTAAACTAAAAGATTCAACCCTACAGCATGCTATACTTGGCCATGTACACTTTAAGTGAATATAAGATATGTCTAAGGATGGGCTAATTCCAGCCTTTGATATGGATAATGAAAAGTGTAAAACTCTCATGATGACCAAAATAATTAAGAAACCATCTCAAAGTATAAAACGTGAAACTAAAGTTTTGGAACCGATTCATAATGACCTATGTGATTTACATGCTACTCCCTCATTAGGGAATAAGAAATACTTTGTAACATTTATTGATGATGCTTCTAAGTTTTGTTATGTTTATTTGTTACATACTAAGGATGAAGCATTAGATAAATTTAAAGTATTTAAAACTGAAGTTGAATTGCAATAAGATTTCCTAATCAAGAGATTAAGGAATGATAAAGAGGTGAGTACATGGATACTTTGTATTCTCAGTCTGTTGGTATAATCCATAAAACAATCGTTCCTTATACTTCTCAGCAAAATGGGATCTCTGAAAGGAAAAACCGGATACTGAAGGAGATGGTTAATCCCATGTTGTCCAATTTAGGACTCAGTCAAGGGTTCTGGGGTGAAGCGATCTTAACACCTTGCTATTTATTGAATAGGGTTTCCAATAAAAGGAACAAGGATACCCCTTATGAACACTGGACTAAAAGAAAACCCAACCTGAACTTTCTCAGGGTTTGGGGTTGTAGGGCTGTTATAAGACTCCCTGATCCAAAGCAAAAAACTTTGGATGAAAGAGGCATTGAATGCATCTTTGTTGGATATGTTGAGCATTCCAAGGCATATAGGTTATATGTTATTGAACCTAATGAGTCTATTTCAATTAACTCAATAATTAAATCACTGGATGCAATCTTTGATGAGAATAGGTTCTCATCAGTTCCTAGACCAAGTCAAAGGATTCCTAATGGATCTAATGACATTGGTGTTTCAGAGGTCTCTGATGAGGTTGTGGTACAACAACCTGAACCTAAGCTCAGAGGGAGCAATAGGATCATGACTCCAAAGTCATTTGGACCCGAGTTTCAATTATATTTAATTGAAAGAACACGGGATGAGGTCTCTGACCATTACTCCTATTGCTTCATTGTTGAGGATAATCCCAAAACTTTTGATGAAGCAATGAAGTCCCAAGATGTTGCTTTCTAGAAAGAAGCAATTAATGATGAAATGGATTCCATCATGGGCAACAACACTTGAGTGTTGGCTGATCTACCACCTGGTTGCAAACCTCTAGCTTGCAAATGGATTTTCAAAAGGAAAATGAAGGTATATGGAACTATTTAAAAGTTCAAGGCTAGACTAGTCATTCAGGGCTTTAAACAAAAGTCAGAGATAGACTATTTTGATACTTATGCCCCTATGGCTCGTATTAGTATCATAAGATTGCTGATTGCTTTGGAATTAATTCAAAATCTTATTCATCAGATGGATGTGAAGACAACTTTCTTGAATGGTGAGTTAGATGAGGAGGTTTATATGAACCAACCTCAAGGCTTTATCATGCCTGGCAATGAAAACAAGGTGTGTAAACTGATTAAGTCTCTTTATGGACTAAAACAGGCACCTAAGCAATGGCAACAAAAATTGATGAAGTGATTTTGTCTAATGGTTATTTACTTAACCAAGCTGACAAATGTGTATATAGCAAATTTAATGAATTTGGTAAAAGAGTCATCATCTGCCTATATGTTGATGACATGTTGATCTTTGGCACTAAAAAAATCAAGTTGATCTGACAAAAGAATTTTTTTCATCAAAGTTCTCCATGAAAGACATGAGGGAGGCAGATGTTATCCTTGGTATAAAAACATGAAAGTAAAAGAATTTCTATCTCCAAGTCTCATTACATTGAGAAGGTGTTCAGGAAATTTAATTACTTTGATTGTACTCAAGTAAGTACTCCTATGGATACAAGTAAGAAGCTAATGCCTAATGCTAATAAAGTTATATCTCAACTTGAGTATTCTAGGGTGATTGGCTGCCTAATGTATGCCATGACTTGTATAACCTGATATTGGTTTTGCAATGGGTAAATTGAGCAAGTATAGTAGTAATCCTAGTGCTAATCACTGACAAGCAGTTCATATAGTACTAAAGTATCCGAAGAAGACTATGGATTATAATTTCTCATATGCTGGTTATCCTTCAGTTTTAGAAGGATACACTGATGCAAGTTGGATCAGTAACACTAAAGCAATTCATCTACCAGTGGCTGGGTATTCCTACTTAGTGGAGGTGTAATTTCTTGGGCATCCAAGAAGCAAACTTGCTTCACCAATTCAATAATGGAATCTGAATTTGTGGCTTTAGCAGCTGCTGGTAAAGAAGCTAAATGGTTGAAAAACTTGCTTCATGAGATTCCATTGTGGCCTAAACCTTTAGCACCTATTTCTATCCGTTGTGATAGTGCAGCTACATTGGCAAAGGCTTATAGCCAGATATACAATGGGAAGTCTAGACACTTAGGTGTCAGGCATAACATGATTCGTGAGCTTATCATGAATGGGTGGTATCTATTGAGTTTGTTAGATCTCAACAAAATTTAGCTGATCACTTAACGAAGGGTTTGGCTAGAGATTTGGTTATAAAGTCTGCTAGAGGGGTGGGTTTAAAGTCCAACTTAGTCACTGAATGCTAAGACAACCAACTCCCTCTTAAAGAAACTTGGGAGCTGAGTTCAATGTGGAAAGCTGAACATTTAGTAGACTGAAGCACATATTTTTCAAACATCCCAAGGTTGTGCTTTTTACCTGCTAAAAAGGAGGATGGAGTCTTTACTTCTCAATGGTTAATTTTTTTGAAAAAGTGCTAAGCAGGAGCATAAATTAAGAGGAACCAACTATGTGAATGTTGAAGGTTTTCTGCTTCAGGGAGCCATGGACTTTTAGCTTTTACAACATTTATGAATTGGATATGGACACATGGCTTATATAGTGTTAGGAGCATTTAAGTGTTTAAAAACTTGTGTGTATTTTATCTTTAAGTATTCAAATGGGTTGAAGGGTTCAATTCTTGGAACACCCTGATTCTCGAATATTTGAACATGTAATGGAATTCAATCTTCAAGATATTTTTATTTATGCATATGTTTTATTTAATGTTTATTTTTCATGAAAAAGGAAGAGAGCTAAATTTGGTAAGGATTGTTGGAAAATTTAGTGCATTTGAGGGATCAGTTTACACATGGTAATGGGCTTGGAGGTACGGAGTGTACACACATCAAGTCCTTGACTACCATGGCATACATTAGGCAACCAATCACCCTAGAATACTCAAGTTGAGATACAACTTTATTAGCATTAGGCATAAGTTATGGAGTTAATGCTGCTAGCACTAATATTACTACTGCTAGTACTAAAGTTAGTACTGATGGGCAAAGTTAGTACTGCTGGTATAACCACAAATCTCTTCTATTATGGAAACTATAATGGTATTATTAATGAGCTGTTAATCACTTATAATTTCATGGGCTAGGGTTTGAGCAATCTCTATTATAAATAGAGATCATAACATAATTGCATGTAGGGGTGAAAACGAGCCGAGCCGCTCGTGAAAATCTCAAGATCTGGTCGGTAAAAAGCTCAAACGAGCCGAGCCTAAACGACCTCGAGCCTAAGTTTGGGCTCATTTAATAATCGAGCTCGAGCTCTATACAAAAAGCTCGGGTAGGCTCGCGAGCCTAAACGAGCCTGAGAAATATATACTTATATATATATATATATATATATATATATATATATATATATATATATATATATATATATATATATATATATATATATATATATATATATATATATATATATATATATATAGTCTATACGTATATATATATATATAGTCTATACGTATAAATGAGCTTAAAAGTAGTAAACGAGCTTGAGTCTTATGTAATTAACGAGCCAAGTCCATTTTAACTTTGTTTTCTTTAAAACATCATAAAAATTAGTCAGGCCCAAGCTCGAGCTCGAGCTTGTGAACAGGTTCTTGATTTGTGCCTAAAACAAGAACACCACTTAGTCTTATCCCATAGAGATATTCGTGTAACCCGGGCATAGGGTCGACTTGTTTCTATTGGAAAGTGATAACATGATTTCAAGTGATATCTGGTACTCATTGATTATCTACACCCTGTTCTGGGAACACACGCAACAACTAAACCAACACTTTGATGCTTGATTCTTACGCATTTGACATGTACATCCAATCATGGGGTAGGTCAAGCTATGCTAGAGTAATGATTCAAGTTCGGGATGATGTTGAGTGGAAAGTTACTATTGTCGTGGCTATGCCTAAATTTTCTAGGGAAGGGTTTATACATGTACTATTCGTGTTGAATGTGAGTGGAAACCCCCTAGATGTGCGTGTTGTAAGGTTTTATGTCATATTCAGGAGGAATGTCCGAAAAATCATGGTTTGCGTGTGATGAAGAACTTGAAGAAGCCTAGGCAGGCTCCTAAAGGTGTTCCGGTTGGTCTGAAACTGGGTTTTAAACCTATAAAAGAGTATAGACCTGTTTCAAAAAATCACACATCCAACTCTAGTAAGAAGAAAGGTGTGGAGCGTACTAAAGGAGTTAGTAATTCAAACCTATTTGATGTGCTTAATTCGGTTGAAAATGATGGAAAGTTGTGTACCAATGGGGGGAATTCAAATTCGGCTAGTAATAGGGAAAATGCTAGTGGCTCTTCCTTCTGGAATATTGAAACTATTAGCACTAGTGTGACAACCCGTAATTTTCCAGATGCGTTTTTATTCAGAGAAATGACGAATAGATTTGACCCTTTTATTTACTTTGAGATATGAGGCATATTTATAGTCATTTTTATCGGAATTATTATTCTGAGCCCGATGGCGTTATTCCCCACATTACGAATCTTCCGTTTACTCGCCTAAACGAGTCCCGAACCTCATTTCATGAAAGATTACATAAATTACAAACTGGTTCCTATGGTATATTTCATTCTGTTTCCCCTAAACTACCATTTGTTTCAATATTCGTCCTTATATTAGTATAAGAAGGGTGTGTTTGATATTAAAAGTGTGATTATAAAAGTGTTGTGCCAAAATATATTTGACTAACGAAGTTCATTGTTTTGACTCTTGGTTCATTGGTACGTTTCGATAAATGTTGGAATGTGAATTTGGGGATTTATACTTGGTTTGGACTTGGATATACTTAAGGGATTGTAATATCGGATTGGGACTTGAACCACTTGGACTTGTATCATATTAATAATATTTGGGCAATTGGATTTACGTTGGACATTTTGGATTTATTAAACTTGAAACGAATACAATATATCAGACTCGTAACGAATTTAATATATTTGATTCGTAACGAATATACAATAAGTAAATAATGACCAATAATCAATGGATACTTTTATTAAATTGTGTTGCGAAGATTTTTAATCGAAAAATCAAGGTTTTATTTACTCGTAAACTTCTGCTAATAGAAATACTAAATTGAGTTTTCTTATAAAACATAAATTAACTTTCTAACATATCATTGATTATTTGTAAGCTATTTGGGGTTATGGGAAAAATACCGAAACGTACGGAGGGACTTATTTTGTAGTCATATTCTTTGGTCGTCATATTCTTGACTTCTCTATGTCATGTCTTCCCGACTTGAGTTCTAGTCAGTATGTCTCGACTATATCGATGTCTTTTCCTTTTGGCGCGAGTTACGTTTTGAGCCTATATTTTCTTACCACCACATGAAACGTTGATACTAACCTTTCATAAGTAATGAATTGAGTAATCCACGAAGACTATGACGCGTTGTCTTTTATAGAATTTGTTATTGTACGAGCCATATTTTGAGATAATTATATGCGTATTAGGTTGTACATTTGTGCTCGTACTACTTGGTACCGTTGTGCCTGTCTCCTGGATACCATTGTGATTAGCTCTAAATGCCAGTTGTGTCAGTTGTGATATTTGCATTGCTGTGGTTAAGGTGAGTTCATGACCCCTACTTTTACTTGTTTTATAACTGTTTTTGCGGAGAATACATGCTCGTTCTTTTTAACTAAACTTAATGCTTTTCAAATGTTTATCATGCTGTGATCAACTGTTTTTCATGATCTTGGACAATATGTGCATTTTGATTGCAATATGTGCCTTATTATGTGAATTCAAGTTGTGTGACTTGACTTGAACATGCACAACTGTTTAGTAATGCACCTAGTATACATTTTAGGAAGTGGCACCCAAGATGAATTTGGGAAGTGGCACCAAGTCTATTTGTGGATCATTTATGCGTGTTTGTAGTGTGAGGTTTAACTATTGTTAGTTTGTTATGTACTCACATTTGTATATCTTGCTCACTATTGCCCTACACTTCATTTTTCACAACTTCGTGGTTTAACTCATAAACCCATGAACTCACCAACCTTTTTGTTGACACTTTTAACATGTATTTCTCAGGTTTAATGCGATAGTTTACTTCTGGAGGCGACTAGGATAAACATTTGAGACCGCTTTATTTATTTATTTTATGGCCCTATTTCCGCAGCACTTTTGAATAATGTAAATTTAACTCGTTTTATTAATGAATTTTATTCTAAATGATTGAGGTAAAAACCGTTCTTTGTACTTGTGCTGTGATACCAATTGAGTAGCACCCAGTGACATGTATGTTTTCGTTGGACCCGATTTTTGGGGTGTTACAACTAGTACTACTTCTATTGTTGAGAAAATTGGGAAGCTTAAAAATTATTGATGGGAAAGTTACTATTGTGGATGATGATGGTAAAGCTCTTAAAAAGGTTGATTATCCGGGTGATCATGATAGTGAAGATGAGGTTGAATCTGTTGATAATGATATGGCTCGTTCTATGGCTTAAGAAATGGTTGGTTTTAGGACTAAAAGTTTGATGGAACAGTGGAGGGATTCTTATGAGAATGGTAACTATGGTGAAGACCCATATGATGATTATATGTATGAAGGCTAGTATATTCCTGACAAAATTAAAGATATATGTGATAATTTGGATATCGGAGTTTCAGGTCGTAGGAAGAAATAGTTTCTTGTTTCTTTAGTAGTCTAGTCACTTTGTGTACCTTCCTATAACGAAGTAGTTTTGCCTATGTAACGAGGGGAGATATAGGAATCACCCTCATCCTTTGTACTTAAATGTTTTTTGAAGTAATTAATTTTATTGGGAAAACCCTTTACAATATATATATATATATATATATATATATATATATATATATATATATATATATATATATATATATATATATATATATATATATATATATATATATATACCTGGCCAAACACCTTGAAATTTGAACGTCTAGGTGGTTTCCACTTGTACTCCACCAACTTTATGACTTTGTATACATAGATGTCGTATAGGTGTCTAAAATCAATGGTGTACCAAGTTTAGTTGCAATAGCACTCAACCCATCTTTCGTAAATGCATTAAGAGTAACATCATGGAATTTAACCCACACGGGAATGTTAGACGAGTCCTCCTTTGATAAATTCGCATTCAGATACCACCTTCTCAGAATTAATGGCACATTACGAATTAACGATAGACTATTTTTAAGCATTGCATCCATCCTATCCTTAGAACTAAATGTGAAAAAAACAAGGCTTTAGAGTTCATCATTGTTCTAACAAGGGCATTTTTACTACAAGTTTCCTTAACATAATTGCCACAATCGAATATACCACTCTTTTGACTAAGAAATACCCATAAACAGAATTGCTAAATCGTTCATCAACTTCAAGAACCAACTTTTATGAAATAGCAACATCAGTTCCATTACCATCTGGGGCTAATAAGGTATGAAAATTAATAGTTTATTACTTTGTTCTCAATTAAGAAGATTCACATATGAAACACCCCCATTACAAGTCAATTTCGCACCATCAATGGCCTTAACAAAACTATCCTACCCTTTATTTGATGGATTATCGTTTTGACCAATAGTTGTCCCTTTGGTGGATGTATTAGGGGTACCAAACATGTTTGACAGATACGGAAATCATTCCATTGTATAAGCTTGACTATTGGCATTCAAAGGTTTTAAAGGTTCCCCATCATCACACACTAACACGAGCTTACCTTCAAGCCTTTGACGTTGAATATCATAAATTTTTGCCGCCAGAACTCGTGTTTTCATTATTCACAGTAACAAGACTATTAGTTGAGTAACCAATAGCCTTCGAACCATTCCTCACATCTTCCTCCCCCCTGCCCCCCATATTGCCCTTTTTTTCTTACTCTTGCTATCCCTCCTTCCCAAATATAAGAACCCGTTCTTCATGATGATACCATGTAAACACCAATAGAATACTCTTAACCAAATCAGTCAATACTCAAGTACAACCAACAACGATTGTAAACCCTAACAGATCAAAATATACACAACCCTAAAACCGATTGTAAGCCTTAATGAATCAACTGATAACCATGACGATTAACAAGAGAAAGATAAAGATATTATAAGAGATTTAGGTCAGGAGTACAACCGAACTCAAAAGAATAGAATGAATCGAAATGAAACCCTAAAAGTTGGCTAAACCCTAATCGAACAAAGTTAATCTGACGAGTAACTACGGTCAACCAGGGACTTAGGAACGACTTAATGTCAATAAAAATCAATAAAGCTGTTACAGATCAAGCAACAACAACCGATTAAGAGAAGAGAACTAAAAAATTAAGGCAATTAGGGTTTGTTCATTTTTTCCCAATTCGCCAGAGAAAGGAGGGTTTGCATTAAGATTTTTCCTATGATTTGTTTTAGTCTATACAGAGGTTGTAATTAGCACCTCTCCACTTAATTGGATGCCCATAGTGTGTGATGGAGACCTTGAAACATCACAACATCTATTAATCAACTTCCCGATCGCAAGTGACTGATGGCTCTTGATTAAAACCCGGTGGCGGGGGTTTAGTCGACATTCCAAACAACATCCAAAACCTTATTTGTTAACTGGAGTGATTCAGTCAGCTTCAATTCCTCGGTTAAGGCGTGTTTTGATGTTGTAATCAAGGCGACCACTTGGATAATTTGGAGATGTATGAAAAGAGCATGCTTCCATTCAAAACCAGCTTGCAAAGACACTCTTGGGAATGATATTAAAATATTATCGCACACATCGATATCACATAGGTGTAGGAATCTCAATTTGATATGGCTTCACTGAATTACCGATCCAATAAGAGCTTGTACAAAAACCTTGTAATATCCTTTGTTTTGCTAGGTTCGGCTAGTTTTGTATATAAAGTTTGCTGTTCCAAAAAATATATATTAATCTAGTATTTATGTTCTTACACATAAAGATTCCTAAAACCTTGCCTTAGCATATGTTATGTCATATAGACTATGGATCTATTCGCCACTCGAGATGTTCTCACGAAAAGTATGTTGGAATTTTCAACAAAATTAACAGCAAGTTTCACTCCAATATGTTAAACAATGAGTATCAACAAATTACATGGATGTACGCTTCTGTACCCTAATGTGAGAATCTAAATTCAATCAATATTGAAGGCTAAACAGATGTGGTTCGAAAACTTCATTATCTAATAACAACATATTTTTAAAATTGTTGGTGTGAAAATTTCTTAAACAAATGGTAGAAAACATCTGTGCCCAGTACATACGTTAGTTGCTTAAGAATTTAAGTTTTGTTGGGCCATAGATAAGCAAGTATTATAATTTTACAAAAAATCGTCTTTTCGAGTGAAATAGATTATCATCAAGGCAGTATAAAAATCAAGTGGGAATTGAGAGAAATGGCCAAGGACATGATTGATAAGGTGAAATTCGGAATTCGAACTTCATACATTTGTAATTTCTGTTCAGAAAATTAAAAACCATCAAGCCAGATTAATTTAATTGTTATCTCAATAATGTGAGTATCGAAATGGTTGGACATATGCGAAGCATTGACTTTAACTCGTCTTTGATCTCTCTATGAATAATATTAAAGAGTTGTCTTGTTATCATATCATCATGCATAAAGATATATAACTTTATGAAAATTTTAAAGTACATTAAATCAAATGAAGCAATCTTTGATGGGACTTATTATTTGAAAATTTGTTTTCAACTTTTGATATATATGAGCTTACTCATCGACACGATCATCTCAAATAATGACAAATTGTTGATACTTGATAAGGACCTGTGATAAGGTATATGCATTCATTGATTGAAAATGTCAAACCCTGTAATAGTCAAGGTCATTTAGCTATTGAGAAAGGCCGGTATGGTAATGATAAAATCGGTCATGGATATAATTCTATACACACATCCAGATACATACTTACCCTTATGATGATAAGTTTGCTCGCCTTTCTTCCTCGACAATGGCAGTCTTGATCAGTAAACGCTAATTATGAAACACATCATCACTCTAACCATACCAATTTCTAGTTAAAGGTTTAAGTTCCTCTTGGATTTCATCGATAATTCTTCAGTATGCAATCAGTCAAATAAATCTGTCTATGAGCAAAAACTTCCATGTTCGAAAAATTACTCCTCTTCTACTATGGATAATTACAATGGCTTGTCTGATATAAAGTGATGCGGTAGATTTATCGTTGAATATTTACGTAATTCATTTTTTCTTATATGAGTGATTTAATGCTTTATATAAGAGCGATTTAATGCTTTATTATATTGTATAATAATATAACATTATGTATAATAAGAATAATACATACGGTTAAAAAAAATTATCCATCGATAAAATGCACACGGTTTAAAAAAACATAGCTCTTAAATATTACTTTATAAAAAAGACAGGTTTATCATTGACAAAGTAGTCGGTTCTCCCATCAAGTGTTGTAGTAAGATTATCAAATATACTTATTCAATTTTCTAATTTCACATTTAGTAATAGATAGTTCAAATTAAAATAACCCGAAAAAATATATTTGGAAATAATCACAACAACAACAATACTCAATTACGTTATAATAGAGTATGATTAAAGTTAGATATGATTTAGACGGTCATACCCCTACCCAGAATGAATGCTTTTAGAAAAACCTCCAATAATACGTATAAATGTGGTGTGGTAGGTTTATATAGTAAATGAATCATTTGAGTAACCTTGAATGGTAACCATCAAAATACACAATAATTTAAATAGTAACAATGGGTTATGTCAATTTGTCAAAATCTTTACTTTAGAGAGGAAACCCTCATCTCATGCATTCTTTTTTCGTGTCAACTAACCCTTACTCAAAACAATGATGTGTTTAAAATTTGAGTAAACTACACCGTTCGTCCTTGTGGTTTGCGTTGACCAACAAGTTTCGTCCTTTGACCAAAAAAAATGCACCATCCGTCCTTAAACGAGAAACGTTATGTACCGTTGGTCCTTCGCTTTAACGAGACACACTAACAGTCGTTAAGTCTAAACATGTAAGGGTATCTTCGTCCTTTTACGACTTTCTCTACTTCATCTTTCCCACTCATTAATACCTCCACTTTTTTGTTCTTACAACCATCACCACTGACCATCATCTTTCTTCATACACATAAGAAACAAAACACTACATTAATCTACACTCAACTTGAAGGGAAAATCTTTCTTTTCTCTACCAAAGTTTGAAAAACCATCATCACTACAAATCCCACTAATAATATGCATCTATCACCACCATTTGCTGATGCCATCGCCACTACCATGACCACTCTTGAAACAAAGCCAACGAAGAAGAGATTTCTACCCCTAAAAAAAGTGTGTATCGATATAGTGTCAAAGAGGATACCTCACCAGCATGCTACTTTATCTAAAAATCAAGATCCAGAAGCTCGAGGGTATGATTTGTCTCTAACGGGTGAATAATTGGTTTGTGGGAAATTGTTGAATATTGGTTGTTTGGATTTTGATTCATTTTTTATGGTGGTTTTGAGCATTTCAGCTTTGATTTTCTTTTGACTTTAGTGGGTGTTCTTGATTATGATTTTTTTTTTTTTTTGGTATCGAAATGTAAAATTTAGATTTGACACCGTGAATATTGGATCTTGAAATAAAGTTTGTACATTTAGAGAATTTGTAAGAATGCTATTTATTTTTTTAGTATGGATAAAATCACAAGTTATGAATGTAACTTATGAATTAAATGTAATACTAAGTAACTGATAACTTGATAAGCTTGTTTTCTCTTTTTCTAAATTTATCTTAATGGTAACTTATTTTAATTAAAAAAAAATAAAAAATAAAAGTCAAGTCATGGATCATTAGTTTCCATGTATCATGTGTTAAAGAATCAAATCTTCTTGCAAGTATTATAGAATCTTATAGCTATATATGCCCCGTTCCATTTTTTACTTTAAAATTCAAAACAGGGGATATGAATTTTTTGTTTTAAATGGGTTGCATGAAGATTGGATTGAATGAGTTTTGCAGTTGGTGATGATTTTTAATGAAGATGGAAGATCATGGGTTTTTGTGGATTGGATTTTGTGTTTAAGTTTTATGAAGATGAGGTGTTGGTGATTACATATAAGGGTGAGCATGGTCCAAAAACCGGACCGGACCGGACCGGACCGACCGGACCGAGGACCGAGAACCGGAGAAACCCTTGGACCGAGACCGGACCGAATGTGGTCGGTCCGGTCTCGGTCCGGTTCGGTCCGGTCCGGTCTTCGGTCGGTCCGGTCCAATTAGGCGTATTTTGGCACGTTTTTTCGGTTTTTTGGTCGGTCCGGACCGGACCGGACCGGACCGACCGGACCGAGGACCGAATTAGCAGAAAAGCCTAGACCGCGGACCGGACCGAATGTGGTCGGTCCGGTCCGGTCCGGTCCGGTCCGGTCGGTTTTGTCGGTCGGTCCGGTCCATCCGGTCTGTTTGCTCACCCTTAATTACATATAAAGAGAGAATGAGATGGGTGTGTTGGTTTTGGGTTTTTGAGGGTTGTCGGAGGTAGTAAGATTGGTGGACGGTGATGGCGAGACTGGTGGTGGATGGTGGTAGTGGTGGCCGGTGGGTGAAGATTAAGATGAAGAGGTAGTGGTAGGTGGGAAGGTGTTGGTGGAGTGACTAAAGAAGAGAGAGAGATACAAAAGGAAAAATGGTTATTTTATCTTTATGTGTAGACTTAATAAGACGAAAATACCCTCATGTATTGATGACTTAACGACAGTTAATGAAGGCCGTTAGAGGCAAGGACCAACGGTAGATAACGTTTCGCATTTAAGGATGGACGATGCACTTTTTTTGGTCAAAGGACGAAACTCGTTGGTCAACGCAAACCACAAGGACGAACGGTGTAGTTTACTCTTAAAATTTTGATAGGGGGAAGATTTTCTGTTTCGGACAGGTTTTCATAATTGATGTAGTTATGTCATCCATGTCAGCTTTCGTAGACGTTTTCCCTATTTAATGATCAACTAATCTCATTTTGGATTTTGTTTTGTTTTTAATTGAGAATCATCTTCGTTGACACTCATTCTGCATATATTTGTTTTGGGAAATCTATAACAAGATCCAAATTTAAAATATCTTAAATGGATGTGTTAACATCATAACAACATAAACTTAAGAGTTGGTTGCACAATTTAGCTTGTGGTTATACTCAAATCACTATTATCTTCCATAGTATATTCTTTTTCTTTCATAAATCGTCCTAATTTTAAAACCTCTTCATATTAAAATCCCTATTTTTGATGTTTGTTAAATTAGTGTTTTTAAGTTCCCTCATGTGATTTGCACATGAAATTAGATTGTCATTTTACTATTCCAACACATATATAGTCACAAACACTCAATTAACAAAATCAAATACTATCTTCCTTTTCTATATTTACGAGTTTACCAACAACCATCATTAATAAATTGTTGGGAACCAAAAGTCCAAAACTGATACTTTATCGCTAGAAAATCTCTCCCTCCCAAATGACCGTTCTCGCAGCGTATTATGATCTCCACTAACATCTAGCCATATTTGTCGGTAAAATCAAACAATTGCCACCACCAACGCGTACCCACCGTTGAATCTAAGTTGCAAAAACATGTTAATACCAACACAACAACATATGTTATATCTTATAAATTTTTCACACCATATCATTGACGCTAATATCATGAAATGGACACACAAAGCAAATTTAAAGGCTTAGTGATTTTCCAAATTTGATTGTCATACGCAAAATCAACTTTGACTCTTATAAATGACTAAAAAGGTACGTGGTTCTTAGATATGAGGTGGTGCCGAATTGTATAGTGGATGAAAATGTTAAATAAATATAGTGTATTTGAAGATGTTTGTAGGGCATGATTGTCTTAATGATTTTGGATGGAGGTTATTACGGTGTGAAGATGATGGTGGCGTAGGTGGTGGCTGAGGTGCGGCGGCAGACAGTACTCTGGGCAGCTACATCCATGGTTACTATAGACAGTGAGGAGCATGGAGGTGGTAATGGAGATGCGAAGAGAAATAGTGGAGGTGAAATTACATATCTCAACCTAAATCAGGCAAAACACGTACCTATTGTGCGTCAAACCTAAACTATCATAAGAATGACATGATAAACTTTTGAGACTCAAACTATACTATTTTAGTTGACCATGAAAACTAATGTCAAAAGCATTAGCAAACGCCATTTGAGATTCATTCAACCCGCAATCATCAAAATCAGTATTTTTTCTTGATTAATTATAAACTTGACAACTTTTCAAAAATAAAATATATTAATTTTAAAAACACACGCTAAAATCTAACAAATACGAGACATAATTAAAATTGTTAAAAAATTTTCTAATCAAAATCTTCATTCATAAGGGTGTCAGATTATTTATTCAAAATGCTAATTTTCAAAGTAGAATCAGCAACAAAATAGTCGTTATAAGTAATAACTCATTTGGATCAATAGTTTTGTGAGAGTTGATCTACAAGCATAGATATGTTGATAAGTTCTTGTAAAAAGAATGAAGATAAAAGTATATCGAACCCATATGAAGTTTTACAATGAGCAGATTGTATCCGATTACTGACGGCCAAATATTCTTATCTGCCGATCTCTTCAATGGATTTAATTTGCATGTAAATGTCTTTACTCGTATAAACGGAGTTTTTGATAAAATGCTTTGCTAAAATATGCATTGAAGACATGATAGGTGTGATTAATGAACACATAGTTTCCTTATATAATTAACAATATTATATAAGTGATGATTAATCCTATAAATTATATACTAGAAGGGTACTCACGCAATGCGGCGGCGGGTATCCGGTGAATCAGCTACTCGATCGCTGTGACATTTTGGTGAGTTTCAAGGGCCAGAAGAAACTTGGATGATGGCTGAATCTATAATGTGTAAAGTACGATTAGTTTGTGTTGTAGTTTTTTTGATTCTTTCATATACCAAGAATTTTTTTAATTTTATGTGGTTACACATTTATTTTTTATTAAATCACTTATTTGATTATCAATACGATGGTTATAACTTTTGAGATTACAAGTATTGATCAAATTTTGAATCCTTCCATAACAAGAAATGTTTTTTGACTTAATTTTTTTAAGACTTCTATTATGTCCTAAATGCATTATATAGTAGTATAGATTTAATTAAAATTTTGATTAACTCATACGAACTTTTAATTTCACCGTACATGATGGTACTCGGTTGGCACATTTTAGAAAAACCCTACGGAAAAATCATTTTTTTTTAATCAAACATGGTTAGGGGTATTGGTCGGAGGTGTTGCTGCCGACGCAACCTTGCCACCTCGCTCTGTGCGGGAGTTTTCTGCAAATTTGACACTCGCTTGGTGCATCCCTTTCTTCTTCTCTTCTTCGGTCCATTCCGAAACATAGTAATGCTCTTCGGTACCTTTGACGTCATGTTTACTCGCAGGTAAAAACATGCTCCCCCATTGCGGAAAATGAACCAAACCAACCGGAAGGGTAGCACATATGATCATGATACCCATATATACCAACCCATCAGGGGTGGAAAGTGACGCATTCGCAAAGAATATCAATTGGGTTAGCCCTGAACCAAAGTTCCCACCAGCCCCAGTCATTCCAGATATGATACCAAGTGATCGTCGAGAAATGAAGGGAATGATACCGAATGTGGCTCCACATGCGGCTTGAGCTCCGATTGAGAACAGCATCATAAAGGTAATGGCTAATGGTAGCGAGTTCACTAAGCCAAGGAAGACACAACAAACACCTCCTGCAGTTTGAAGGAGCCACAAATTCCATAACCGACCTCGCATTCCAAACCGTTTCGCCATGTAATCAGATGTGAACCCTCCAAAGGGACGAGCCAGAAGGTTAGCCATTCCAAAGCAGGCAGCAATGATCCCGGCAAGGTGAAGCTTTAGGTCGAATCTAAAATTATAAATGATTCAAACGAATGAGTCTTTAATACATTCTACGTTCTCTACATATCCTTTGGATATTTTAGTAATAATAATCTCCAATTTTAAATTTTCGTCACACAAATAGACATTGTTTTTCTTGGTGCTACGAAAATTGAACTATTAACAAAATGTAAACGAAACACATTATTATACCTATCATAGAAGTATTCTGCAATGACGTTGTCAATTGTTAACTCCACACCCATCGAGTATCCATAAAGAAGAACGAAGATCCATGTCCGATAGTTTGTGACAGCATACCATAATATCTGAATTCCGACTAACAAATTACCCAACAAATACAAAAAGAATAGAGTAAAAAGGAAATCTTCACCCATTCATTGGTATACAAAAAAGGCCTAAATCCGAACCTCTATAGGTTATAGCTATAACATGTCATTATTTGCTGCCCAAAATAAAAAATGGTACCTTGCTGAATTTATCCTTCGCTACATCACCCTTCTTCTGAAGGGCACCAAGGTTACCATCAGGCAAATCTTGACCTAGAGTTAACACCAATATCCCCATGATCACATTAAGCCAGCCTGGTATGAAAAAAGCAATCCTCCACGCCACGAACGGTGATGCACCCGCCTTCTGTATTATCTCAAACAACACCGGCATCAAGAGTTGCGTTGCTCCACCTCCCATGTTCCCCCATCCGGCTGCCGTCCCATTTACCAGCCCAATAATCTTGCTGTTAAACATGGTACTCATCCAGTACTGGCATGACACAAACGTAGCCAAAGAGAACCCAATCATGAATCTAACAATTATATAGCCACTAGCATCACTAACAAATGACATGCAGAAGACAGTTGGTGCCGCAAGCATGATCAAGAAAGCACAGCCGTAGCGAGGTCCCAGCATGTCACAAACCGCACCCATGACCAACCTCGAAAAAATACTACCAGAAACCGAGGCCACACCAGCGTTACCTATGTCGGCTTTGGTTAGATCGAGGTTATCCCGGATGATGGGGACAAGGGGAGCCGCGGCGAAAGTGGAAATGAAGGTGGTGAAGAAAGAGATCCATGAAAGGTGAAAGGTTCTCATGTGAGGATTTGCAAAAGACCACAGTTTAAAAACTGTCGCTTTATGTTCAGAGTCCACAGGTAAGTCAAATTTCGCGGTATGATCAGTGTGAACGACCGGAGACTGCACAGAAAAGGCGAGCACTGGTTCCCGACCAGTGATTCCATGCATAGAACTTCCCGGAGAACCTTCAATCTCAGGCATTGTATGAGTTGTATTTGTTTTGTTTTTGTGTTTGTTATATTTTTGTGGAATGTTAATCAAGATAGTTTATATAGGGCTCATGAGACCAAGAAACATATTATTTTATAATGAATAATTCATATGTCATGTCTAAAAGGGTAATAGTTGTATTTCTGAATATTCTTATGGAGTTGACAATTGAGAAGATACAGCTTGTGGGGATTCTCAAAAGGTTGTGATAATAAGTTTTGTTTTGAATATTCCTGTTTTCCGCATACGTGTAAAAGGGATGGTATTTAGGCTCCTCAGGCATCCCAAGAGACACTTACAGTGGCAACACATCTGGTCTTCTATCCAGACTTCCATTAAGAATTGAATAACTAATCTCAGTCAGCTAGATTAGTTGGCCCATTATCCTAGCTCGTGTATGTTCACACTCCTTATAATTTCCTTGTTCTCTAGATTGTGGTCTGATAACCTTAACTTGCCGTTCCACTAATCTATACAAATAACTTGTTTTTTTTGAGTAAAAGGTCAACGACACGGTAAATATCAAATAACTTATTTTGGCTAGCAGTGATGTTGATACCCGTAACAGGTACAAGTATTTACTCATTAAGTTGTTTATTCATTGTCCACCATACCTTAGTAGCAGCCGTGATGGTGCACATGCAACGTTAAGTGTCTGTGAGTGTAACGCTGCCAACGAATGGAACGACGAGGCAGCCATGATAGATTGTGGTCAAATCCATTTTCGACTAGCTAGACCATTATGGCGGTCTTGCAAAGGGTGTGCACACCTTAATGTACGGATGATAATTAATCTAAATAATATAAGATACCGTCTAGAGTACACTTTTGATGAAACTATTTTGTAACTACAAGTTGTATCCATTTTGTTAGAAAGTCTTGGGTATCACTGTTTGAGAAAGACCCTTATGATTCATATGCGACATTTATAAATAGTGTTATTAGGGCTTATCAAATGCCCCAAAGGTCTGCTTACCATGTTATTAAATGAACATTCTCCTTGTACGGCGTTATATTAATTATAGTATCTTATTTTTATTCAACAATTTCGAGGTTTTTTGGTCTTACATCACAAACTACATTATTTACGGATTTATCACTAGAACATTCAACAAAGGAAAGCATATATATACACACAACAAACTACTATTCATTTAACTTTTTACGTTAGCCCTACCTGCTTAATTAGTCTGGAAAACGTAGCCTTCTTATCAATGCCTAATGAATTCGTGATGGTCTGGTAAAAATGTTCCTTTAAACCTTTTATATAGCATTATGTGTATAAAACAAGAAGCAAAAAAAAAAAAAAAAAAAAAAAAAAAAAAAAAAAAAAAAGAAAAAAAAAACAACTACCTGTTAAATTAATTTGACAGATTTATGTCTCAATCAGCACATATTCGCATATACCATAATAATGCTATTTCATTCCCTCCGGAACCCGTATCCCTTATCATTTAAATCATCTTTTCTTATTTTATAAATTTAATCACTAAAGGAACACATTTTCTCAATCTTGAGGTACTCTCAAAACTATATTGGTTTCACTCATATTGTTATAAAGATATTAAAAAACTGCTCTATAGTGACACATACCAAAAGTGTCGCAAAGAAAAAAATAAGTCACACGCAAGGATAAAGGAACCCTTTAATCACTAAAGGAACTCATTTTAGCAATCTTGAGGTCCTTTCAAAACTATATTGGTTTCACTCATATTGTGAAAATAAAAACCTGCTATATAGTTACACGCAGGGATATAGGATCCCCACCCCCAAAGAGTTTAGCGCATTTGCAATTTTCAATCTACACTACTATAAACAATACTCATATAGAAAACTTTTTAATAATTTGGCCACTCCAAAATAAAAAACTTCATTTCAACCCCTCAATAAACTTAGTCAAGCTCTGTCACCGGTCACACGTAATTACATTTTCCTTACCTACAATTAACTATGAATGTGTAGTTAAAGGTGGTGTCATAAAGACATATACAGTGACACAAAATTCTATCCGCTAAACCTCATCAAATATTCTATCACTTGGCATGCAATGCTTTAATATCTAATCTTACACATTCTAATCCGTTAATCTTACACATTCTCATCTCAAACCAGAAATCAAAAGACCACAATTTTTGCCTTAAACGTTGCCGGCATTAGATCAGAATCAACTAGGCAATCAAATCAACTAAACTCGTTGATTCAAACAAGTAGATGAAAAACAAATAGAGGCGAATTATACAACAAATTCATACAAGTAACAAAATATTTTCGAGATTTAATGAAATTAACTAGTAATAATTAGGAATTAAAGAAAACCTCCAAGACAAATTAGGGCAAAATAATGAAAGATGAGATTCGATAGATGCTAGCTATGGCGGAATGGTGTGTGTTTAATGAGTGGAACTAGGGAAGAAGAATATTTTTTATGGTTTAATTAATTATCGTAGTGTGTGTTTTGTGTGAAATCATGGAGAAGAAAATGATTGTAATGTGTGTTGGTGATTGTGTATTGTTTTTAAAACTTTAGGTATTGTGGCAATTTACGTCCTAGTATTTTTTTTAGTGTTAGATTGGAAAACAAATAGGCATTTACTTATGCGAGTGATGAATAATCTTGTCATTGGACTATATAACCTTTGTGACGAAGAAATTTAGTCACTAAATTTTCTCAATGGCTAAAATGAAGACACGAACTATATGGTCTTTTTAGTAACGAACTAAAGTTCGTCGCTAATCTGTTGTCACTATAGGCGGGGTTTTTTTTAGTGAGGTGGCATTCTGGATTCGAGCTTCATCCATTTGTAAGTTCTGTTCAGTTATATAAATCGATCAGCCAGTTTAATTTAATTGCAATCTCAATAATGTGAAGCATTGACTTTATTTAGATTTCTTTATGAATTACTATTTTAGAATTGCTCTCTTGTTTATTTTCATTAAAATACCTTAAATCAAATGATGCAATATTTGACAGGTTTTAGTATTTGAAGTATTTTTTCAACTTTTAATGTATATGAGGTTACTCATCGACACGTTCATTTCAAATAATGACAATTTTTTGATACTTTTGATAAGGACCTGTGATAAGGTATATACATTCATTGATTGAAAATGTCAAACCCGGTAATAGTCAAGCAAATTTAGTAGACGAAAAGGGCCCGTATAAATTCGATAAGAGTAATACGGGAGCGCTGAAACACCTAATGGTTACATACTTGCATTAAAGTTGCATTAAAGCATGGATATTGGTAATGATAAACTCGCTCATGGATATAATTCTATATATTCACACATCCATCCTTATCCTTGTCATGACAAGTTTGCCAGCATTTCTTCCTCAACAATGGCGGTCTTTATCTGTAAACGCTAATGATGAAACACATCATCACTCCACTTATACAAAATTTCTAATTTAAGGTTTAAATTCCATTTTGGACTTCCTCGATAATTCATCGGTATGCAATCAGTCAAATAAATCTGGCTATGAACATAAACTTCCATGTTCGGAATATTACTTTTGTTCCTTTTATTAGGAACCATATTTAATAAATAGTAAGCTGTTAACATGGCTTCTCCCCAGAACCCCTCACCCAAACCCTAGTAAGATAACATGGAATTAATCATTTCCTTAAGAGCTCTATTTTTCCTTTCAGCCACACCATTTTGCTTTGGTGTGTAAGGAGCAGTAGCTGCATGAATGATTCCTACATATTTGAAAAATACAGTATCATAATATTCACCACCTTTATCTGGGCGTAAGGTTTTAATTAAGTCATTTTGTTGCAATTCAACTTCTGTTTTATAAATTCTAAATTTATCAAAGGCTCCATCTTTTGCATATAGCAAGTAAACATAGCAAAACGTAGAGGCATCATATGTAAAAGTTATAACATACTTCTTATTTCCTAAAGATGTTGTTGCATGAAAATCACATAAATCATTATGTATCAACTCTAGTATGACATATTTCCTTGTTATACTTTTAAATGGTTGTCTAGTGATTTTTGTCTACATACAAGTAGTACATTTTTTCATATTTTCATCAACAGCAGGAATTAAATCATCTTTAGACATTTCAAGCATTCTTTTATAATGCACATGTCCTAAATGAGCATGCCATAATGAGGTATTAACAACAGTAGAAGAAGACATATAAACAGAACTTGAATTATCAGGAACTTTATTCAAATTCAACATAAACATTCCATTGTTATAATAACCAAATCCTACAAACACACCAGACTTTGATAAGATATATTTATCGGATTCATACACTTGTTTATATTCACACTTATTCAACACGGGACCAGAAACTAAATTATTACGAAGTTTAGGTACATACAACACATTAAACAAGGTAATAATTTTTCCAGAATTAAATTCTAATGCCACACTTGCTTTTCCATGAATAGGAGCGTAATGATCATCTCCCATGTAAAGTACAGATCCGTCTTCCACCGGTTCGTATGTCTTAAACCAGCAACGATTTTTACAAACATGAGTTGTGGCACCAGAATCTATCCACCACGCAATTGCATCAACCTGCATATAAAATGCTTCAGAAATTAGTGAAAAAGAATATTTCATAAACTGTTCCAAACAGGCACAAAAATCTGACCTTGGTCTTGGGATTGGTCCTTAGACCCCTTTCCCGAACCACAAGCGTCTGCATTTTTCTTATTGCCACTACGACAATCCCTCTTGAAGTGACCAGTCTTACACACTTCCAACATTCCAACTTTGGTTTCTCGTTGAAACAAGAACCATTCTTCTCATTGAAAATTTAGCTCATGTACTGATTTAATAAGGTTCTTAAAAATTGTTACTTAACGCTACTAACAAAATGAAAACAATGTTTTTGTGATTGCTTTGCAACAGATTTCGAACTTGGAGAAAACTCTCGATGTGGAAGTGAACCAGTTTCGATTTATAAAGCACTTTCACATAGCCAACTATACGTTGTTGTGTCAAGAGTCAAGAGCAAGAAAGGCTTGAAGATTTTATGGTGTGACAAAGACGACATCTACACAAACTTCACAACAAACATAGAATTGTATTAAATTATTTTGTTTAACATATTAGCCGTTATTCATTATTTATTTACGTTCAATTGATTTTGTCAAACAATTTTATGAAAAAGGCAAACACGTTCCTTATTTCTTTCTTTTCGAATCATCCCAAACTATGAAAAATATTATGAGATAATTTTTGGTTAATTTACAATCTTTTCCTTTTCTCTTCTATGAATATTTTTCTTGTTAAAACTAAATATACTTTGAGAGAGTTTATAATGACGGAATTAGGATAAAATATGACCGGTACATTTACTAAACTTTATGTTCATTTTTTTCTTTGCAAGTATACTAACTAAATAATGTTAGAAACACATTTCGATGGACCAGGTACATTTAAAATTAATTTAGGAAAAATCGATGTTTTTTTTTTTTTTTTTTTTTCAAAAATTAACACTAAATCGAGAAAAATCTATGAGGTTCTTAAAAATCCGCGGGAACCCGCTGGTTCCGTCCGTGAGAGTCTACAAGTGTTTAATATCATTGTGAGCAAGATCATCCCTTCCCTAAAGATCAAGCATAAGACAATGAATATATGGATCAAGTGGTTTGTGAGAGTCGATCTTCATATATAGATATTTAGCTAAGTTCTCATTAAAAGCATGGATTTACATGTACGTGTCTTTACTCGTATATAATTAATGGTTAAACCTATAATTTTTTTTTATTAAATGTAATTTTAATTTCACTAATACAAACTTTTAATTTCACAATACAAAAGCATGTACTCGGTTGGCACATTTCAGAAAAACCCTATGGAAAAAATAGTTTATGTTCTGGTGTGCTAATTTTTATTAGACACAATTATTCAAATTAAACAAATACCATTCTGATTTTTTTGTAAAATCAAACATGGTTAGGGGTGTTAGTCGGAGGTGTTGCTGCCGACGCAACCTTCCCCCCTCGCTCAGTGCGGGAGTTTTCCGCAAACTTGATACTTGCTTGATGCATCCCCTTCTTTCTCTCATCCTCGGTCCATTCTGAAACATAATAATGCTCTTCGGTACCTTTGACGATGTGTGTACTTGGAGGTAAAAACATGCTTCCCCATTGCGGAAAGTGAACCAAAGCAACCGGAAGTGTAGCACAAATGATCATGATACCCATATACGTCAACCCGTCAGGGGTTGAAAGGGATGCATTCGCAAAGAATATCAATTGGGTTAGCCCAGAACCAAAGTTACCACCAGCCCCAGTCATTCCAGATATGATACCAAGTGATCGTCGAGAAATGAAGGGGACGATACCGAATGTGGCTCCACATGCCGCTTGTGCTCCGATTGAGAAAAGCATCATAAAGGTAATGGCTAATGGTAGCGAGTCCACTAGGCCGAGGAAGACACAACAAACACCTCCTGCGGTTTGGAGGAGCCACAGGTTCCATAACCTACCTCGCATTCCGAACCGTGTCGCCATGTAATCAGATGTGAACCCTCCGAAGGGACGAGCTAGAAGGTTTGCCATTCCAAAGCAGGCAGCAATGATCCCAGCAAGGTGAAGCTTTAGGTCGAATCTAAAATTGTACATTATTCAAACAAGTTAGTTCTTAATACGTTGTTCTCTACATATCTTTTGGAAATTTGAGTAATAATAATTCTAAATTTATAATTTTGTCACACAATGATAGTCCTTTTTATTTTATTTTATTTTATTTTATTTATTTATTATTATTATTATTTTTTTGCTTATGCCATGATAGGTCGAAACTAATATTATACCTATCATAGAAGTATTCAGCAATGACGTTGTCAATTGTTAACTCCACACCCATCGAGTAGCCATAAAGAAGAACGAAGATCCATGTCCGATAGTTTGTGACAGCATACCATAATATCTGTATACCCGCAAACAAATTACTCAACAAATACAAAAAAAAAAAAAAAAAAAAAAAAAATGGTAAAAAGAAAATCTTCACCAAGATGTCTATTTCCGAACATGTCATTATTTACTGCCCAAATAAAATTAAAAAAGTACCTTGCTGAATTTATCCTTCGCTACATCACCCTTCTTCTGAAGGGCACCAAGGTTACCATCAGGCAAATCTTGACCTAGAGTTAACACCAATATCCCCATGATAACATTAAGCCACCCCGGTATGAAAAAAGCAATCCTCCATGCCACGAATGGTGATGCACCCGCCTTCTGTATTATCTCAAACAACACCGGCATCAAGAGTTGCGTGGCACCACCACCCATGTTCCCCCATCCGGCTGCCGTCCCATTTACCAGCCCAATAATTTTGCTGTTAAACATGGTACTCATCCAGTACTGGCAGGACACAAATGTTGCCAAAGAGAACCCAATCATGAATCTAACGATTATGTAGCCACTAGCATCACTAACAAATGACATGCAGAAGACAGTTGGTGCCGCAAGCATGATCAAGAAAGCGCATCCATAGCGAGGTCCCATCATGTCACAAACCGCACCCATGACCAACCTCGAAAAAATACTACCAGAAACCGAGGCCACACCAGCATTCCCTATGTCGGCTTTGGTTAGGTCAAGGTTATCCCGGATGATGGGGACAAGGGGAGCCGCAGCGAATGTGGAAATGAAGGTGGTGAAGAAAGATATCCATGAAAGGTGAAAGGTTCTCATGTGAGGGTTTGCAAAAGACCACAGTTTAAAAACTGTCGCTTTATGTTCAGAGTCCACAGGTAAGTCAAATTTCGCGGTACGGTCAATGTGAACAGCCGGAGACTGCACAGAGAAGGCGAGCACTGGTTCCCGACCAGTGACTCCATGCATGGAACTACCAGGAGAACCTTCAATCTCGGGCATTGTATGAGTTGTATTTGTTTTGTTTTTGTGTTAGTGATATTTTTGGGAATGATGATCCAGATTGTTTATATAGGGCTCATGAGACCAAGAAACATATTATTTTATAATGAAAAATTCATTTGTCATGTCTAAAAGGGTTAATAGTTGTATTTCTGAATATTTTTATAGAGTTGACAATTGAGAAGATATATAGCTTGTGGGGATTCTCAAAAGGTTGTGATTATAAGTTATTTTTTGAATATTCCTGTTTTCCGCATACGTGTAAAAGAGATGGTATTTGAGCTCCTCAGGTATCCCAAGAGATTCTTACGTTGGCAGCACACCTTGTCTTTAATCCAGACTTACATTAAGAATTGAAAAACTAATCTCAGTCAGCCATATAGATTAATTGGCCCGTTAACCTAGGTAGTGTATGTTTAGTGTTTACACTCTTCATAATTTCCTTGTTATCTAGCCAATTATTAGATTCATGAAATTTTTGTTTGAAATATAAGCTCAAAGTACAACACATAACTATATGGCTAAGCTCACGTGAGCCTTCGAGGTCACACACTAAAACACTTAGACATCATTATATAATATGTATTTGAAATATTATTCAAGTATCGAGATAGAGTGAAATGCGTTGGGCTCCAAAGTATTAACTTGTAAGGTTAATCATAAAGTTACAATAACTAAATGGCTAGACCGTGGATTGGCCAAAAGGTTTCAAGCATAATTGTAAGGACAAGTTAGTAGATAATTAAGTTTGAGAACTTTAAGCCTAACTTATCACTTCAACAACTAATCTCTCCTCTCCCTCCTTTGAGTCGTCACTTTCATCGAGAAAAACACAAGATCATTTTGCTTGTTCTTGAATCATTCTTGTGTGTTGGTGTGTACTTATGATTGAGGCTTATTGGACTAGCATCCTTGTGATGTTAATTGAGATATTTTTTTGTACTAACCAAATAGGCAATCTACTTTGGTTACTTGGAGTTTCATCCCACAAGATTAGTGTTCATTCTTGCTTGATGAACACAACAAAAATCTGGATAACTTGACATACCTGTGGTAAAATGGACTTTTCCGCTTTGTTATTGTCCATTTTTTAATGAAACTTTTTGTGCATGTTCCCAGGACATATATCTACAACTTCTTAGAAGGAAGTTTCTGTTATTGAAGATTTCTTGATTGAGTTCTAAGATGTTGAAGTTACAGCAATTTTCGGTCACCATATGTGTTCACTAGTGTTGTAATCACCAATAAAAGTCACACATGGTTCTATTCTTTTATCAATTAATAAATTAATCGTATGACACTTATGGATCGATCAAACCAAATAACCCTTAGGCTGTTTTGAGAAAACCCTAAAAGTCGATCAGAATATCCCACCAGAATCTGTTAAGTTTCACGATCCAAATATCGGTTAATGTGGTACCTTAGCCACATACCATTGTACTTAAACGTTTTTTTGGAGTAATATATTTTACCGGGTGGATTACCCTTTACCCGAATTAGATCTTTCATGTTTCATGATCAATTATTGTATTTATATATAAAATCATTAACAGTTGTATCATGAGCCATCATATGAGGTCATATGATTGTCTTTGAAGTGTAAAAGTGGCTCACTTTTTTATATTATCGAACTTTTTTTTTTTTTATTTATTTTTTTTTGGTAAAAGGTTAAAAGATTCGGTAAATATATTACCCCAAAAAACATTTAAGTACAAATGATATGGGTGAATATCATATCTCGACCCGTTATATAGCCGGAAAAGCTTACATAACAAGGTACTTCATATTCTCTAAACAAGAAAATAAACCACTAATCAAAGATAACTTTAGACTCCTACAAAAACAAAATTACTTCCTTCCAAGGCCTTGGAGCTTGATACCATACATGTCATAAAAAGAATCTGAATTCCCTGGAAGATCGTAGACCTGATCCGCATAGTCATCATAATCATCTTAACTATCGTGACCACCACCAAATTGGTTCACTGACTTATCAAAAGTGTTAACAACCTCCTCTTCATCACTTTCAGAATCAACAATCTCTCCTATCTTAGAGAATGGGTTAACCCTCTTAGTAGAAGAAGTAAACGGAGAAAACGAAGAACTAGACTTACTAGCCGCGGCATGCACCTTCTTTTTCACAACACTCACAAGCGGTTCTTGTGATACATTACCAGTCTTTTGAGACCTATCCACCTTAACTTCCTTTTTATTACCCGGATAATATACTTTTTTAATAGGATGACCATCATCATCCACAAGAGTAGCTTTCCCTTCAATAATTAGCTTTTCAAGCTCTCCAATTCTCAACAATAGGAGTAGGACCAACCTCCTTAGCTTCCATAGTACTGCCTAAATCCAATTCAACCCCATCCTTAGCCACAACATCAGTAGGAATGGTACATTCATCAGTATCGGTCATATTAAGAGCATCAAAGGGATTTGATGTAGCAATCTTCGTCCCGCTCGTACTAGCCACTTCAGTGGCCTTCTTCTTTGTAGTAACCACCTTCTTGGGTTCAGGAGGAGGCGCTTTAGGTTGATACCTAAACTTAGGACCCACAATAGGTTTAGTAAAACCTTTACCCGAACCACTTTGGGTACCATACTTTGGGTACAAGTACTAGACATTTGGTTGCAAGGACAAATGAACTAAAAACTCATACACTTGATGAGAAGCTTGTGCTAGTGGGTGATGATGAGAAGCTGCTAAAACCTTGTAAATCAAAGCTTTCTAGTTACTATGGCTTCTAAAAAGGTTGATGATCCGGTTAATGAGGATAGTCATAGTTAAGTGTTCGAGGTATACAATGAAAGTGCCAGTTTTATGGCTTCTACGAGATCCAAGGTTGATAAAGCTTCTAAAAGTTGCAGTGGAGTAGAAAGTAAAAGCTTGTATGAACAATGGAAGAAAACTTATGATAAAACCCCGTACAATGATGATGATGATGATGGTGGTGGTGTTAATCCTGCTTTGACTGATGCTCAAATGTAGCTTGCCAATGCCTTTGATATTAGTCTTCGTGGTCAACTTCGATAACATTTGTAGCAGGTCTCATAAGTATGACATGTCATTCTTATGATAGTTTAGATTTGAAGCACAGTTGGTGCATTTTTTTTTTTTTTTTGCCTAATTTTGGGCAGAGATGTGAGATTCACCCACATTAGTTATACTAAATTATTTTTTAGAGTAATATATTTACCGGGAAATCCTTTAGTCCTTTACCCAAAAAACCTTACACTGTAACAAACGTTATAGACCTTATACTATGGTATCACTTGTAACATTACCCACTTATGTCACTACAACTAAGACATAGTGATGCCTTCGAAAGTGTCAGAAATGACATTTTCCATCTAGCAACAATATAAGTAAATAAAATATGCTATCAACTTTATTCCAATACTCGATACAATGACTGCAATGGTAATAAAATTATTTTTTTGGTAAAGAGCCTTCCACCCGGTAAAATATATTACTCTAAAAAAACAGTTAAATACAATGAAATATGTCTAAAATACCACATTAACCTCAAGCACCACTTGAACAACCTCTAAATCATTTATGACAGGCCAATGGTACTAAAATTAGCACTCCAATAACCTGGATTTATATAACCTCAATTTGAGATTATACAAGTGTCTCGTCTTCCGAATAGTTTTTAATAGATCAGTGTGTCTGTGTGTATATTATGGAAAGTTGTTAGCCTAGATCTAACGGTATTACTGCACCACTATACTCCAATGGTTCCGTCTCTCAACTATTAAACTTCGGCAATTTGCCTTTACCTGCGTATTTTCCATTGCTACCTACAAACACAGATACATGAACTTAAAGATTTTCGAGTTTATGATTCAGGCTAAAAATTATGTGGATTATGTTTCCTAATCTTCCAAATTATTTTTCCAGCTACTATTGCTAACGTAGTAGGCAAAGCACGCTTACATAGCAGTTTAACTACACATTTGAACGTGCTAAAAAAACTACACATTTGAACATTGAAAAGAATTCGGCTTTTAAATATAACGAGCTTGGGCACCCGCGCGTTGCTGCGAGAATGTTGTGTTTAATCAAAACTCGAAATAAAACGATCAAAATTTTATTATTATTATTTTTTTTAAGGACTAAATTTGCAAAAGGGGGTGCACACGCTCGTTAAAAAAATAAATTTTGATCGTTTTATTTATAACTTCGAATTTTGGTTTTGTGTAAAAAAAAAAATAAAAAAATAAAAAATAAAAAAAAATGACCAAATTTGCAAAAGATCGCTAACGGGAGACTAACGGTGCGATTTATAGATAATTGAGGGACTGAAAGTGTAAATTCGTTAGCTACAGTGCAGGCACTATTCGGCACTGTGCTGCACTGTAGCAACCACTGTTTGGTACTGTAGCAACTTGTTTTTCAGTTTTAGTCCCTTAATGTGACGTTCTTTGCAAAGTTAGTCCTTAGGGACTAACGGTGAAAAAAAAAATAACGTTAGGGGCTGTTCATGTTTATTATTTGCACAGAAAAAGCCCCTGAAGTTACTGGTCTGCTGCAAATTTAATCCACGTCTGTTAGTTAACGGTCGTTAAGGACTAACTTCGCAATTGGTCACTAACCTCAGGGGCTAAAAGTGGCAAACACGAAACTTGCAAAGTTACTGTTGCTACAGTAACAAAAACGCCTTTTAGTATATATATAAATATAAATTAAATAGTCACGAGTACCACCACAAGTGAGGCAATCCTATCAACTTAAAGTGGACCACCCTCAATAACTTACGTCAAATGGAACAATTCATAAATGCCGTAGTTGAGTACTTGTGTACCCCAAAAAATGTTAAAATCTCGTGTCATAAATAATATATTTAAACACATATATCATTTTTAGCATACACATAAATTATCCTTACAATAAAATAAAAACATACTGTAGACGTGATAACTGGTTTAAGATTCAAGAGAACGTAAACAAAGCATCCCACAAAATGATGAAACAAAATATAACTACAAATGTTTCAACCATTTTATCTTATAAATATGTTACCTTATAAAAAAATTAGGTGGAACTGTGCTACTAAACTACGAAGCAAATATCATGCAAAACAACACATGCCCTTTGGTTCCATCTTATGGACATTTCAACGACAAATTATTTATGTTATTATTAATGGATTCTATCAGAAATATATGCAAACTAAAGAGAAGACGTCATTTGTGTTTAACGAGTATAAAATACTCGCGGGTTGTGATGGTATATTATTTAATCAGTTAAATTGTTTAATTATTTTATTTTTTTTGGCAAAAATATTGCATATATATAATTGACTCATGCGTTTTCATATAACTAAATTATATGATGCTATTTTTATTCTTTTTCTATTACCATCTATTATTTAGATATTTGGAAACATTTTGACCTAATATCACAAAAATAAGAAGTTGAATTAAAAAAAAATAGCACTTATTCTTTAAAAAATTGTAAATAAGTTAAAGCATTGCAATTAACGTTGTGCTCATTGTATTCGAAATTTAAAGAACTTTGATATATTGTTTATAACAAATTACTAAATTTTGACCTATTACTAGAACAATATGAAGCTGACTTTGGCCTTTTACGCAAAAAAAAAAAATAATAATAAAAACAAAAAATAATAATAATAAGAAACTGACTTTGAATTTTTAATAACTATTTAAAATCTTTGTATTGGTATTTTTTTTTTTTTTTTTTATAAGAAAGTTACTAAATATTTATTACATAATTGATAATTAAACATTGTTAAATAGAAAAAATGTAAAAAGTTAAAGTTTAAGGTAGTTTTTGTAAGTTGTTACATAGTTAATAGGTGTGTTTTGAAATGTTTTGGTTAAATTTTTATTCTTTTTAGAACGCCAATTTTATCTATCTCACTACATTTACACCATAAATCTACCTCATATGTCCTAAGCATGGTCTGAGCCTACAAAAATTGGTTGGATAGCTTCTCACACAACATGAGGTACCATTATGACACAAGCCATTTGGTAGTTAAATTTTTATTTAATATATATAAATGTAAAGAAATAAAGTTTAAGGTATTTATGTAAATTGCTTGATAGTTTATGATGTGTGTTTTGAACTTTACTTTATTTTTGGAAAAACATACATTAAATTTCAACAATTTTTATAAAATTATATGTTAGTTGAAAATATTGCAATATTTTACTCATTTTATTCACAGTTTAAACATGTTTTCACCTGTATATTTTTTACAAGGAAATTGCTAATAATTGTTAGATATTTTAAGAAATAAGTTTGTTAAAAAAAAACTGTAAATAGCTAAAAGTATAAGGTAATTTTTGTAACTCGGTGATGAACATACCCCACTGGTACAAGAAGTTGTATTTGTCACGCCAAAAATGTGTGACGATATGCATATAGTCACACACGTTTTTTTCGTTGTGTGTCACCATGGGTCCCGCCACCGTAGGTGGCATATGGTCACATTGTTGAGTTCGTGGCCTTTTTCATCGAAAAAGAGTGACCAAAACCCCGAATATGTGTGACAAATTAGACACAAGTTTTGTTGGATTAGTCATTATCAGTGACCGTAAACACTTTATAGTCACGCAAATGTTTTTTTAGAGTAACTATTTTTCAGCCTTTGGCCACATAAATATATAATATATATGACATTTGAGATGATATATTCAAGTAAATGTGTATTTTGTGTGACTATTTCCCGTCATGTGGCCACATTAATATACAATAAATGTGACGTTTGTGATGATTTAGTCACACAATGGGTGTTGTTTTTTTGGAGTTAGTCACATACAATTTAACACAAAGTGGCCAAAAGTGTTAATAACTGTGACCATATGCTGTTTAAAGTGAAGAAATATGTATTTTGTGTGACTATAGATCATCCAATGGCCACGTGAATTTTATGTTTGTGTGGCCTTCTGTAATATTTAGTCACACAAAGCATGGTTGTTTTGGGCATTTAGTCACATACCACTAAACAAATAGTGACCAAAAGTGTTAATAAGTGTGACCATATGCTGTTTAAAGTGAAGAAATGTGTATTTTGTGTGACTATTGATCATCCAATGGCCACATGAATTTTATGTTTATGTGGCCTTTTGTAATATTTAGTCACACAAAGCATGTTTGTTTTAGGTATTTAGTCACATACCATTAAGCAAACAGTGGCCAAAAGTGTTAATAAGTGTGACCATATGCTGTTTAAAGTGAATAAATGTGTATTTTGTGTGACTATTGATCATCCAATGGTCACGTGAATTTTATGTTTGTGTGGACTTTTGTAATATTTAGTCACACAAAGCATGTTTATTTTGGGTATATAGTCACATACAATTTAGGAAAGAGTAGCCAAAAGTGTTAATAAGTGTGGCCGTATGCTGTATAAAGTGAAGAAATGTGTATTTTGTGTGACTATAGATCATCCAATGGCCACATGAATTTTATTTTTGTGTGGCCTTCTGTAACATTTAGTCACATAACGAATAAAGCAAATAGTGACCAAAACTGATAATAAGTGTGACTATATACATCTTTTAGTCACATTTAAGAAATCAATATATATCAGAACAAATTCAAATATATTTCAAAACAAATTCAAATGTATTTCAAAATAAATTCAAATACAATAAAATTGTAAATATAAAATTCGTATATAACTCTATACCCTAGGACTTCCTTTTATACACCAAGGAGTCCTAGTCGGCTTACAATACTTTCCTAAGTATCTATAATCTTTTTCATAAACAACTAATACATATCATACTATACAAGCAATACTAACTATATGAAACAACACTACTAACTTATAACTAGCAGTTGTAACTAATACATTAGCAGTATTAATGTCGAGCAGTCTTAATCTCTGAGCAGTCCACACTTTATACTAGCAGTACTAACTTTCACTAGCAGCACTAACTTTTGTACTAATCTCATCATCTGGATATTCTCCGTCTCTTTTAAGTAGAAAAGACAAAAGTTGGAAGCACATATAATATCCTTTCTTGCCATCGATGACTGTGTTTGATTTGTATGTGTATGTGCATGTGCTTGCATTTAAGAGATAAGAATAAATTTACCAAGAGCTAACGGAAAAGCGGTCTGATGTGTCACTGCTTTCAAATACCAATTTTGCTGCAGTTGTAGAATAAAACGAGCAGACAGTTTAGTGTTATTAATCTGTATGAATTTAACGGGTATCGCAAACAGTATTAGAAAAGCCCTCTAATTAAAAAAATACCTTCATGCAGTTCAAGTTGGTCAAATGGAGAACAAAGTGTCTTTGCAGCTCCGACGTCCCCTTTTGTCTTAGCTTTCACATCCTTCTCGACTTCCTGAAGCATGGATTACATTTATAGGTCAATCTATAATACATTTATAGGTCAATCTATAATACATTTTTTTTTGTAAAAGGTCAACGACCCGGTAAATATATTACACCAAAAAGCATTTAAGTACAACGGATATGGGTGAATCCCATATCTCAGCCCGTTACATAGGCGCAAAGCTTACATAACAAGATACTTCCTATTTAGCACAAGAAAACAAACCACTAACCACATGATAACCAAAGACTCTGACAAAAATATAAACTACTTCCTACGACCTTGGAGATTAAAGCAATAAATGGCATTAAGAGCATCCAAATTCCCTGGAAGATCATAAATTTGCTTCGAATAATCATCATAGTCATCAAACTCATCCTCACGCTCATGACCACCACCAAAAATATTTGCTAATTCATCGAACGTGTTAAGAACCTCATCATCATCACTATCTGAAACCACAATCTCACCCACCATTGAAAATGGGTTAGCCCTCTTAGTGTAAGAGGTAGATGGAATAGGAAGACCATCATCATCCACAAGAGTAGCTTTCCCATAAATATGTAGCTTTTCAAGCTTCCCAATTTTCTCAACTATAGGAGTAGAACCAACTTCCTTTGTTCCCATTGAATCACTCACAAGCGGTTCTTATGATGCATTAACGTTTAATAGACTCACAAGAGGATCTTGTGAAACAGAACCTATCTTAATAGACTCTTCCTCATTAACTTCCATTGTATTACCTGTCTTAGTAGACTCATCCGCAGGAGCTTCCATTGTACGACTAGCATCCACATCCTTGTTGTTTTCATTAGACGGAATACCAAAAGCATCCGTATCATCCATATTAAGAGTAGCAAACTGATTAGATGTAGAAATCTTCGTTCCACTCGTACTAGGCACATTAGAAACCTACACTTCGTTCCAATCTATAATACATTTATAGGTCAATTTATAATACATTTATAGGTCAATCTATAATACATACAGATACCTCCACACTAGTAGTATAAAGCCCACTAGCAAACTTCTCCAGCTCACTATTTTTCCCTTTCACAACAGGGACGGCCAAGTACTCGAACATCATCTCCCCACTGCCAGATAAAGTAGTCCATATGTGGCTGTTGAAGACGTGAAGATAGCCTGACTATAAGCTCGATTGCGTGACCTCAATATGGACTCAATTGCAGCTTTTGCTTTTGGAACATAATGGCCAATGTCATGAGCTGCCAATGAAGCACAATGATAGAAAAAGGTCAAAACAAGGTTGTAAATAGTGTTGTTCAAATGTATCTCTAGACAACGAGTTAAACTAATTAATGTTACCCGAAGATGCTTGTACAGTTGCTCCATATGAGGATCAAAGTTATTGAGAAATACGACAGGATCACCAAGACAGAGAAGCAAAGTCACCAAAGCATAAGCAACCTAACATGGTGAAACAAGAATCAAATGTTATAATTTCAATATACGAGGAGAACCAAGTAAGGTTATGCAAAGAAGCAGTGCAAACTCGATATTATAAAAAGATACGGTCATTTACTTACAGCTATATGTTTGCTATATTTATCTGTCCAATGCATGAGTTGCACTTTTATGCGTGCAACTGCTTCATACCATAAGTTAAAAGCGGGGTGTACACCAGGTGGAGGCTAGTTACCCTTTCCACCATCTTCATGTGGTGCTAAAATGTTTGACAACATATTGCAAAGTGTATGGTGAAGTTCACTCTTTCATTTATGGGGAGCACGATTTAGAGGATTGGCTTTTGCCACAAAGGAAGCCGAATTGAAGCATTTAGACCGCCATCTGTCTTGACCTGCCCAAAGGTATTCACAGTATTACTAAATACTTTTCTTTAACAAATAAAACAACTAACCAAAAATTAATATGTTGTATCTTTAGGTAGCGCATTCCATTAATGATAATGATTGTTTCACTTTGAGCACCACTGGTATCAATCCGCCGAGTTAGCATATACCCCGAGCTTCAGGTAGCGCATTTCATTAATGATTCTTTCTTAAGGGATGAAACGAATTGAACCCTAATTTCAAGAAAACATAACAGTTAATTAAAACCCCCAAAATCAACGAGATTAAAAACCCCAAAAAAAGAACAAAATCAAAAGATAAATCTTACCAATAAAACTCAAACCTTGGTGGCGTGTGTTTGGTTTCTCCCAGCTCCGGTATTTTTGTGAGGTGTATTTAATCAACTTTATGTATGATCTTTGATGATAAAAAGAATAATAATTAGATTCAAGACTAGTGTTTTTTCCTGGTGTTGTAGGTTTGTAAACCGACAATATGTGGAATAATTGATTAAAGGTGTGTGGTTTTTTGTGGATTAACTGATTTGGGGGATAATTGGTTTTGTTGTGGGGGGGAATTGATTTAGGGATTATGATTGTGGTTTATTTTGTTCGGTTTTCAAATTGATGTATGGAGGGATAATCTGATTTTTAGAGAAAACTTAGAGCGAGACAACTGAAAATGTGAGAGGGAAATCTAATGGGGAATTGATTTGGGGATTATGATGGTGATTTATTTTATTTGGTTTTCAAATTGTTGGATGGAGGGGATAATTTTGATTTTTGGAGAAAACTTAGAGCGGGACAACTGAAAATGTAAGAAGGAAATCTAATTTTATTTATACTAGACGAGTACCCGTGCATAGCAACGAGATTTTTTATAACGGTAGATAGTTTATTGATAAAAAAAATTATAGGTTATAAACGAAAAATAATAAAAGTTTGAAGATTTGGGAATTAAACATAATGTTTTGAAACCCGGTTCGACACGGGTGGTTCAACCGGTTGAACCGTTCCGGGTGAAAAATGAGTAGATTTAAACCTGGTCACCTTGCTAGGTTGGGTCGAAAACGCGCATTTAATTTGATAGATTTGTTTTTAATTGGTTGTACAATGTAAATAAATCATTGTACTTTTAAGTAATGAATAATGTTTTGAAACCCGGTTCGACCCGGGTGGTTCAACCGGTTGAACCGTTCTGGGTGAAAAATGAGTCGATTTAAACCTGGTCAACTTGCTAGGTTGGGTTGAAAACAAGTCAAATTAAACTGGGTCAACCCGCCGGGTATGAAGATTCCCGGGTCACCCCGGTTTGTGTTTTAATTTATTTGGTTGTATTTAATTTGATAGATTTGTTTTTAATTGGTTGTACAATGTAAATAAATCATTGTAGTTTTAAGTAATGGATAATGTTTTGAAACCCGGTTCGACCCGGGTGGTTCAACCGGTTGAACCATTCCGGTCGAAAAATTGGTCGATTTAAACTGGGTCAACTTGCTAGGTTGGGTCGGAAATGGGTCAAATTAAACCGGGTCAACCCGCCGGGTTTGAAGCGTCCCGGGTCAACCTGGTTTGTGTTTTAATTGGTTGTATTTAATTTGGTAGATCTGTTTTTAATTGGTTGTACAATGTGAATAAATCATTGTACTTTTAAGTAATGTTGTGTTTTAATAAGAGTATTAATTACATTTCACTTTTCTCTCTCATTTGACCATTATTGAAAACTCAATATTTCTTGAAAACTCAACATTTCAATTGTTGACCATTTTTCCATTATATGTTGTAAAGATAGTATAAAGCCCACCAGCAAACTTCTCCAGCTCACTATTTTTCCCTTTCACAACAGGGACGGCCAAGTACTCGAACATCATCTCCCCACTGCCAGATAAAGTAGTCCATATGTGGCTGTTTAAGACGTGAAGATAGCCTGACTATAAGCTCGATTGCATGACCTCAATATGGACTCAATTGCAGCTTTTGCTTTTGGAACATAATGGCCAATGTCATGAGCTGCCAATGAAGCACAATGATAGAAAAAGGTCAAAACAAAGTTGTAAATAATGTTGTTTAAATGTATCTCTAGACAACGAGTTAAACTAATTAATGTTACCCGAAGATGCTTGTACAGTTGCTCCATATGAGGATCAAAGTTATTGAGAAATACGACAGGATCACCAAGACAGAGAAGCAAAGTCACCAAAGCATAAGCAACCTAACATGGTGAAACAAGAATCAAACGTTATAATTTCAATATACGAGGAGAACCAAGTAAGGTTATGCAAAGAAGCAGTGCAAACTCGATATTATAAAAAGATACGGTCATTTACTTACAGCTATATGTTTGCTATATTTATCTGTCCAATGCATGAGTTGCACTTTTATGCGTGCAACTGCTTCATACCATAAGTTAAAAGTGGGGTGTACACCAGGTGGAGGCTAGTTACCCTTTCCACCATCTTCATGTGGTGCTAAAATGTTTGACAACATATTGCAAAGTGTATGGTGAAGTTCACTCTTTCATTTATGGGGAGCACGATTTAGAGGATTGGCTTTTGCCACAAAGGAAGCCGAATTGAAGCATTTAGACCGCCATCTGTCTTGACCTGCCCAAAGGTATTCACAGTATTACTAAATACTTTTCTTTAACAAATAAAACAACTAACCAAAAATTAATATGTTGTATCTTTAGGTAGCGCATTCCATTAATGATAATGATTGTTTCACTTCGAGCACCACTGGTATCAATCCGCCGAGTTAGCATATACCCCGAGCTTCAGGTAGCGCATTTCATTAATGATTCTTTCTTAAGGGATGAAACGAATTGAACCCTAATTTCAAGAAAACATAACAGTTAATTAAAACCCCCAAAATCAACGAGATTAAAAACCCCAAAAAAAGAACAAAATCAAAAGATAAATCTTACCAATAAAACTCAAACCTTGGTGGCGTGTGTTTGGTTTCTCCCAGCTCCGGTATTTTTGTGAGGTGTATTTAATCAACTTTATGTATGATCTTTGATGATAAAAAGAATAATAATTAGATTCAAGACTAGTGTTTTTTCCTGGTGTTGTAGGTTTGTAAACCGACAATATGTGGAATAATTGATTAAAGGTGTGTGGTTTTTTGTGGATTAACTGATTTGGGGGATAATTGGTTTTGTTGTGGGGGAGAATTGATTTAGGGATTATGATTGTGGTTTATTTTGTTCGGTTTTCAAATTGATGTATGGAGGGATAATTTGATTTTTGGAGAAAACTTAGAGCGAGACAACTGAAAATGTGAGAGGGAAATCTAATGGGGAATTGATTTGGGGATTATGATGGTGGTTTATTTTGTTTGGTTTTCAAATTGTTGGATGGAGGGGATAATTTTGATTTTTGGAGAAAACTTAGAGCGGGACAACTGAAAATGTAAGAAGGAAATCTAATTTTATTTATACTAGACGAGTACCCGTGCATAGCAACAAGATTTTTTATAGCGGTAGATAGTTTATTGATAAAAAAAATTATAGGTTATAAACGAAAAATAATAAAAGTTTGAAGATTTGGGAATTAAACATAATGTTTTGAAACCCGGTTCGACCCGGGTGGTTCAACCGGTTGAACCGTTCCGTGTGAAAAATGAGTAGATTTAAACCTGGTCACCTTGCTAGGTTGGGTCGAAAACGCGCATTTAATTTGATAGATTTGTTTTTAATTGGTTGTACAATGTAAATAAATCATTGTACTTTTAAGTAATGGATAATGTTTTGAAACCCGGTTCGACCCGGGTGGTTCAACCGGTTGAACCGTTCCGGGTGAAAAATGAGTCGATTTAAACCTGGTCAACTTGCTAGGTTGGGTCGAAAACGGGTCAAATTAAACTGGGTCAACCCGCCGGGTTTGAAGATTCCCGGGTCAACCCGGTTTGTGTTTTAATTTATTTGGTTGTATTTAATTTGATAGATTTGTTTTTAATTTGTTGTACAATGTAAATAAATCATTGTAGTTTTAAGTAATGGATAATGTTTTGAAACCCGGTTCGACCCGGGTGGTTCAACCGGTTGAACCATTCCGGTCAAAAAATTGGTCGATTTAAACTGGGTCAACTTGCTAGGTTGGGTCGGAAATGGGTCAAATTAAACCGGGTCAACCCGCCGGGTTTGAAGCGTCCCGGGTCAACCTGGTTTGTGTTTTAATTGGTTGTATTTAATTTGGTAGATCTGTTTTTAATTGGTTGTACAATGTGAATAAATCATTGTACTTTTAAGTAATGTTGTGTTTTAATAAAAGTATTAATTACATTTCACTTTTCTCTCTCATTTGACCATTATTGAAAACTCAATATTTCTTGAAAACTCAACATTTCAATTGTTGACCATTTTTCCATTATATGTAGTAAAGATAGTATAAAGCCCACCAGCAAACTTCTCCAGCTCACTATTTTCCCCTTTCACAACAGGGACGGCCAAGTACTCGAACATCATCTCCCCACTGCCAGATAAAGTAGTCCATATGTGGCTGTTTAAGACGTGAAGATAGCCTGACTATAAGCTCGATTGCATGACCTCAATATGGACTCAATTGCAGCTTATGCTTTTGGAACATAATGGCCAATGTCATGAGCTGCCAATGAAGCACAATGATAGAAAAAGGTCAAAACAAAGTTGTAAATAATGTTGTTCAAATGTATCTCTAGACAACGAGTTAAACTAATTAATGTTACCCGAAGATGCTTGTACAGTTGCTCCATATGAGGATCAAAGTTATTGAGAAATACGACAGGATCACCAAGACAGAGAAGCAAAGTCACCAAAGCATAAGCAACCTAACATGGTGAAACAAGAATCAAACGTTATAATTTCAATATACGAGGAGAACCAAGTAAGGTTATGCAAAGAAGCAGTGCAAACTCGATATTATAAAAAGATACGGTCATTTACTTACAGCTATATGTTTCCTATATTTATCTGTCCAATGCATGAGTTGCACTTTTATGCGTGCAACTGCTTCATACCATAAGTTAAAAGCGGGGTGTACACCAGGTGGAGGCTAGTTACCCTTTCCACTATCTTCATGTGGTGCTAAAATGTTTGACAACATATTGCAAAGTGTATGGTGAAGTTCACTCTTTCATTTATGGGGAGCACGATTTAAAGGATTGGCTTTTGCCACAAAGGAAGCCGAATTGAAGCATTTAGACCGCCATCTGTCTTGACCTGCCCAAATGTATTCACAGTATTACTAAATACTTTTCTTTAACAAATAAAACAACTAACCAAAAATTTATATGTTGTATCTTTAGGTAGCGCATTCCATTAATGATAATGATTGTTTCACTTCGAGCACCACTGGTATCAATCCGCCGAGTTAGCATATACCCCGAGCTTCAGGTAGCGCATTTCATTAATGATTCTTTCTTAAGGGATGAAACGAATTGAACCCTAATTTCAAGAAAACATAACAGTTAATTAAAACCCCCAAAATCAACGAGATTAAAAACCCCAAAAAAAGAACAAAATCAAAAGATAAATCTTACCAATAAAACTCAAACCTTGGTGGCGTGTGTTTGGTTTCTCCCAGCTCCGGTATTTTTGTGAGGTGTATTTAATCAACTTTATGTATGATCTTTGATGATAAAAAGAATAATAATTAGATTCAAGACTAGTGTTTTTTCCTGGTGTTGTAGGTTTGTAAACCGACAATATGTGGAATAATTGATTAAAGGTGTGTGGTTTTTTGTGGATTAACTGATTTGGGGGATAATTGGTTTTATTGTGGGGGGGAATTGATTTAGGGATTATGATTGTGGTTTATTTTGTTCGGTTTTCAAATTGATGTATGGAGGGATAATTTGATTTTTGGAGAAAACTTAGAGCGAGACAACTGAAAATGTGATAGGGAAATCTAATGGGGAATTGATTTGGGGATTATGATGGTGGTTTATTTTGTTTGGTTTTCAAATTGTTGGATGGAGGGGATAATTTTGATTTTTGGAGAAAACTTAGAGCGGGACAACTGAAAATGTACGAAGGAAATCTAATTTTATTTATACTAGACGAGTACCCGTGCATAGCAACGAGATTTTTTATAACGGTAGATAGTTTATTGATAAAAAAATTATAGGTTATAAACGAAAAATAATAAAAGTTTGAAGATTTGGGAATTAAACATAATGTTTTGAAACCCGGTTCGACCCGGGTGGTTCAACCGGTTGAACCGTTCCGGGTGAAAAATGAGTAGATTTAAACCTGGTCACCTTGCTAGGTTGGGTCGAAAACGCGCATTTAATTTGATAGATTTGTTTTTAATTGGTTGTACAATGTAAATAAATCATTGTACTTTTAAGTAATGGATAATGTTTTGAAACCCGGTTCGACCCGGGTGGTTCAACCGGTTGAACCGTTCCGGGTGAAAAATGAGTCGATTTAAACCTGGTCAACTTGCTAGGTTGGGTCGAAAACGGGTCAAATTAAACTGGGTCAACCCGCCGGGTTTGAAGATTCCCGGGTCAACCCGGTTTGTGTTTTAATTTATTTGGTTGTATTTAATTTGATAGATTTGTTTTTAATTGGTTGTACAATGTAAATAAATCATTGTAGTTTTAAGTAATGGATAATGTTTTGAAACCCGGTTCGACCCGGGTGGTTCAACCGGTTGAACCATTCCGGTCAAAAAATTGGTCGATTTAAACTGGGTCAACTTGCTAGGTTGGGTCGGAAATGGGTCAAATTAAACCGGGTCAACCCGCCGGGTTTGAAGCGTCCCGGGTCAACCTGGTTTGTGTTTTAATTGGTTGTATTTAATTTGGTAGATCTGTTTTTAATTGGTTGTACAATGTGAATAAATCATTGTACTTTTAAGTAATGGTGTGTTTTAATAAGAGTATTAATTACATTTCACTTTCTCTCTCATTGACCATTATTGAAAACTCAATATTTCTTGAAAACTCAACATTTCAATTGTTGACCATTTTTCCATTATATGTAGTAAAGATAGTATAAAGCCCACCAGCAAACTTCTCCAGCTCATTATTTTTCCCTTTCAAAATAGGGACGGCCAAGTACTCGAACATCATCTCCCCACTGCCAGATAAAGTAGTCCATATGTGGCTGTTGAAGACGTGAAGATAGCCTGACTATAAGCTCGATTGCATGACCTCAATATGGACTCAATTGCAGCTTTTGCTTTTGGAACATAATGGCCAATGTCATGAGCTGCCAATGAAGCACAATGATAGAAAAAGGTCAAAACAAGGTTGTAAATAATGTTGTTCAAATGTATCTCTAGACAACGAGTTAAACTAATTAATGTTACCCGAAGATGCTTGTACAGTTGCTCCATATGAGGATCAAAGTTATTGAGAAATACGACAGGATCACCAAGACAGAGAAGCAAAGTCACCAAAGCATAAGCAACCTAACATGGTGAAACATGAATTAAACGTTATAATTTCAATATACGAGGAGAACCAAGTAAGGTTATGCAAAGAAGCAGTGCAAACTCGATATTATAAAAAGATACGGTCATTTACTTACAGCTATATGTTTGCTATATTTATCTGTCCAATGCATGAGTTGCACTTTTATGCGTGCAACTGCTTCATACCATAAGTTAAAAGCGGGGTGTACACCAGGTGGAGGCTAGTTACCCTTTCCACCATCTTCATGTGGTGCTAAAATGTTTGACAACATATTGCAAAGTGTATGGTGAAGTTCACTCTTTCATTTATGGGGAGCACGATTTAGAGGATTGGCTTTTGCCACAAAGGAAGCCGAATTGAAGCATTTAGACCGCCATCTGTCTTGACCTGCCCAAAGGTATTCACAGTATTACTAAATACTTTTCTTTAACAAATAAAACAACTAACCAAAAATTAATATGTTGTATCTTTAGGTAGCACATTCCATTAATGATAATGATTGTTTCACTTCGAGCACCACTGGTATCAATCCGCCGAGTTAGCATATACCCCGAGCTTCAGGTAGCGCATTTCATTAATGATTCTTTCTTAAGGGATGAAACGAATTGAACCCTAATTTCAAGAAAACATAACAGTTAATTAAAACCCCCAAAATCAACGAGATTAAAAACCCCAAAAAAAGAACAAAATCAAAAGATAAATCTTACCAATAAAACTCAAACCTTGGTGGCGTGTGTTTGGTTTCTCCCAGCTCCGGTATTTTTGTGAGGTGTATTTAATCAACTTTATGTATGATCTTTGATGATAAAAAGAATAATAATTAGATTCAAGACTAGTGTTTTTTCCTGGTGTTGTAGGTTTGTAAACCGACAATATGTGGAATAATTGATTAAAGGTGTGTGGTTTTTTGTGGATTAACTGATTTGGGGGATAATTGGTTTTGTTGTGGGGGGGGGGAATTGATTTAGGGATTATGATTGTGGTTTATTTTGTTCGGTTTTCAAATTGATGTATGGAGGGATAATTTGATTTTTGGAGAAAACTTAGAGCGAGACAACTGAAAATGTGAGAGGGAAATCTAATGGGGAATTGATTTGGGGATTATGATGGTGGTTTATTTTGTTTGGTTTTCAAATTGTTGGATGGAGGGGATAATTTTGATTTTTGGAGAAAACTTAGAGCGGGACAACTGAAAATGTAAGAAGGAAATCTAATTTTATTTATACTAGACGAGTACCCGTGCATAGCAACGAGATTTTTTATAGCGGTAGATAGTTTATTGATAAAAAAAATTATAGGTTATAAACGAAAAATAATAAAAGTTTGAAGATTTGGGAATTAAACATAATGTTTTGAAACCTGGTTCGACCCGGGTGGTTCAACCGGTTGAACTGTTCCGGGTGAATAATGAGTAGATTTAAACCTGGTCACCTTGCTAGGTTGGGTCGAAAATGCGCATTTAATTTGATAGATTTGTTTTTAACTGGTTGTACAATGTAAATAAATCATTGTACTTTTAAGTAATGGATAATGTTTTGAACCCCGGTTCGACCCGGGTGGTTCAACCGGTTGAACCGTTCCGGGTGAAAAATGAGTCGATTTAAACCTGGTCAACTTGCTAGGTTGGGTCGAAAACGGGTCAAATTAAACTGGGTCAACCCGCCGGGTTTGAAGATTCCCGGGTCAACCCGGTTTGTGTTTTAATTTATTTGGTTGTATTTAATTTGATAGATTTGTTTTTAGTTGGTTGTACAATGTAAATAAATCATTGTAGTTTTAAGTAATGGATAATGTTTTGAAACCCGGTTCGACCCGGGTGGTTCAACCGGTTGAACCATTCCGGTCGAAAAATTGGTCGATTTAAACTGGGTCAACTTGCTAGGTTGGGTCGGAAATGGGTCAAATTAAACCGGGTCAACCCGCCGGGTTTGAAGCGTCCCGGGTCAACCTGGTTTGTGTTTTAATTGGTTGTATTTAATTTGGTAGATCTGTTTTTAATTGGTTGTACAATGTGAATAAATCATTGTACATTTAAGTAATGGGGTGTTTTAATAAGAGTATTAATTATATTTCACTTTTCTCTCTCTTTTGACCATTATTGAAAACTCAATATTTCTTGAAAACTCAACATTTCAATTGTTGACCATTTTTCCATTATATGTAGTAAAGATATTTTATTTATAAACCAACTAGTTTTATACTCACATGAAATACCTTAGGGTGCGTTTGGTATCCGCCTATGGTAATGACATTATCACTATGAAAGTGATTAAATATGTTTGTTTAATATGAGAGGGCCCACAACTATGATAATGAATGATAGAAATCCTCCATACTCTATATACCTTAAAAGAGTAAGGTATGAATCTTTCATACCGAGGGGCCCACCACTACTATCAAAATCATTCCTATCGTGATTGATTACGACATACCAAACGCACCCTTAATCTTTGTTTATATTAGAAGCGGAAATGAGCCGAGCCGATCATGAAAAACTCAAGATCATATTAGTAAAAAGCTTGAATGAGTCGACCTTAAACGAGCTTGCGAGCTCGAGCCTAAGTTGCAGCTCATCTATCAATCGGGCTCGAGCCTGAGTTTTACATAAAAAACTTGATTTGGCTCACGAGCCTAAATGACACTATGATATTTTACATATTAAACATGTATAAAATGTTATGCATTTGTATTATAGGTGAACTTATTAACAAGCTCGATAAAAAGCTTATTAACGAGCTCAAAATAGATATATTACGAGCCAAGCTCGAGCTAAACTTTAATTTTTTCTTAATGGCATAAATGAGCCGAGCTCAAGCCGACTAGTGTTAGTTCGAGCTAATTCTTATCGAGCTTTGAGCTCAAGCTCAAGCCTATATATATCAAATGAACTCGAAATGTTTAATGAGTTGAGCTTAACCTTATATAAGTTCGACTCGAGTTATTGTTGAGTTTTTAATTCTTAGGTTATATTAGAATTTTAATTTGTGTAAGAAAACAAAATAAATCGAGCTTTTCGAGTCAAGCTCAAGCTGAGTTCAAACTTTCTCTATCCTGGATAACATGATCGAGAGGTCCCTGAATACTTGCTTCTTAGTGTTTGTGACAAACGGTATACTTTTACCAAGCCGGTGCAACCCATATGCATGACCGTCTTTAATAACTTCAAATACAATTCATATAACTTTCACACTAAACACCTACCAAGCCGGTGCAACCCATATGCATGACCGCCTTTAATAACTTCAAATACAATTCAAGCTTTTATGAACATTTTCCTCCGTATTAAAATGTTATGAAACGTTTACTACGTTCTCGTACATTTTTGTACGACTTTTTCGTTTTCACACGTCCTTATCCTTTTTTCTTTGTTTTGCTAAGTTGTGTTTTGCTTTCGTACATTTTGTACGCCTTCATACGTTTTTTTAAAGAAAATGTCAGACAATGGACAAAAACGGTCCCAGACGTACAAAAACGGTCAAAATCAAGAAGAAAAAAAAAAAAAAAAAAAAAAAAAAAAAAAAAAAAAAAAAAAAAAACCGAACGAAAACGGTTTAAACCGTTATGATATTTTACCCTTTAAACCAAATAAGCTACAACTTATTTAGTTTTGCTAAATTCAAAATTTTAAAAGTGGCTTATAGTGTCATGTTATCGACCAATACATTCCTGGTGATCGACAATGGGTAACACACTATTGGGTAATGGGTCATTTCATTATGCTTTACCAAAGCATATTTTTTCATTACCTTTCCCATTCTTCAACCCCTATAATTAACCCCCTACCAATTAGCATTAGGGGTGTTTAAATCATGGTTGTCAGGATCCCGATCCTGATCTTAGGATCTTATGATTTTACGATACTACAAAGCAAAAACGATCCGTATCTTACATAGGATCTTTGAAAGCTTAAAATCTTATAGGATCTCGATCTTGACCATAGGATCTTAAGAAAATGATATTACAAAACTATGATATAGAATAATTTTGAATTTATAATATATAATAATTTGTAAATTTGTATAATATTGCAAAACTATTAAGAAAATGATATTATAGTAGGATCTTAAGATCCCGATCCGATCTTACGATCACGATCTTGCAAAGACGAAAACGAACCTGGGTAGGATCCCGATCTTGAAAACCTTGGTTCAAATAACCCGAGAAACAGACAAACCGACAAACCAAGCATTTGGTTTCGGTTTTTACTTTTAGATATCCGTGGTTAACTGAACTGAGCCGTATATAATATAAATAAATTACCCCTACCAAGAGTATCAAACACACTTCACTTTTAAACTTACAATATATACAAACTTACCAAACACACTTCGAACACTTCAACATAATCCTCTCTTTCTCTCTCACACTCACAGTTACAACTCACTCGGATCTAGGGTTTTGATCCCAAATCTCAAAAAGCTGATAAGATCACAAATTAATTAATATAATCCAAATACCCCCTTAGAGCTATTTATTCTTAGGCTTAGGTTGATTATCTGTTATAAGAATTGCGTTGCATTTGTATTGATAGAATAACGAAGAACATGATGTGTTGTTTTTGCGAATAATTAGAGCAAAAGAGATATTAAGGTTTGCTTGGATTAGCTTATTTTATCTTAGGCTTAGGTTGACTATCTGGTATAAGAATTATGTTGCATTTGTATTAAGAAAATAAGGAAGAAAAGTGACGGATGTGTGTGCGAATAGTTAGGCTAAAACATCCAAGTATCAAAGATGGAAGAAGTATCATCGATGGATGAAAAGACACCACTTTCAAGTATGAACATAAACTTGTTTTGGTGTTTCATCCATCGATGATTCATCTTTGCTCTTTGCCAAAATACAAAAACAATTATCAAGTATAATTTGTAGGTTCGTTGCTTGAATTTAGCGTCTTCGTCTTCCAGCATGTTGGTAGGTTAGAGATTCAAAGCTGAATAATATGTTGTTGTTGGCTAGGGTAGAAAGGATGGTAGTTCATTGCATTGTTAATATAAATTTTATATGATTTCATGCATGTACGATTAGCTCTCTAATGTTGTAGAATCTACATAATTAATATGTATGTTCGTCACATCTAAGAGAGCAATATAAATGATAGTAAGAATCTGTTTTCTAATAACTTAAAGCTCAATGATTAGGGCAGATCTACCTAGCGTTGTAGATGGTTCCATTGCTTAATTTGGAAAACGTCTATTACCGTTTGTGTGGTTATTAGACGGTGTCCAAAAAACAAAGCAACGGAACCTTTCTGCAACGTTAGATAGATTTGGCCTGATCATTGAGACGTCTTCAATGCAATAATGATATAGTGTGTACTGTTCATGACATGCCACACTCCTTCATTATATTATCGCATTCAATATGAGTGATGTTACTTAGACTCTATTCTTTACTCAACATTTGTAGATTGTTTGTATTACTTTGAGTCTGCAATTTCAACATACCTTTCCATTCTAAGTTCCCATTACTGTTTCTTTTGTTTTTTCAACAATCTAGCAATGCGGTTGGTGCAGTCCTTTGCTCAAAGGGAGTTGAAACGATAAAATGAGCAGTAATGGGAACTTAGAAGGGTTACGTATGTTGGTTTATTGCATTCCATTCTTTTTTATGATCTAAAACCAACCATCCACCAAGTAATGTGGCCATTGGAGTTTCAAGAACAAAGGTTGTTTCAAACACACCTTGAATTGCAACATTATCTTTTATTTCATTTACACTATATTTTTTTTAATTTTAATATATTTTTTATTTTTTTGCAGAAATCAATAAAATTGACAGCAGTGACTCAAGTTCATTTCACATATCAAGCAATTCTGAAGGTCCTCCAAATACATTGGTAGACTACTTTCCAAAGAGATACTCTGGATCAGGCACAAAAAGGAAGATGCTTGGAAGGTTAAAACTACAAAAAACACTGCCAAAGAGTTTTTTGATGAGAGGGTTCAGGTGCTAGGCCTGCCCAATCCTAAGACTTATGAAGACAAGGGTATAAAACCATGGGAACCAAAAATGCCCAAAGTTTGTTCAAAAGGGAAGGGTAGAAAGAAAATGTATTAATTGAGTTCGGAAGTAATTTGAATAAACCTTGTAATCCTTTTGTACTACTTTATTTGACTTTATAAATAAACATGTTGTAATCCTTTTAGATTAGTAGATTTTTAGAATGTGTACCTTTTGTTACCAGTATTTTGTAATTTTTCATTTCATGTTTTAATGGAATATGTTTAATTTTAATTCCCGTACTTTGTCATTGATAAATTTTCTCATTAATTGTTACAATATTTTGATTGTTGTGTTCATTAACAAGAACTTGGGATATATTTTGTATTATGTTAATCAAAAGTTTCTGCTCTGTTAAAAAAAATCAAAATCAAAATCAAAAGTTTCTGCTGCTAAGAAAACGTTACTGCAGGTGGGTTTGTACTGCTAGATATGAGAGTGCAGGGGTGGATTGGTAACATTTACACTTAATTGTTACAATATTTTGATTGTTGTGTTCATTAACAAGAACTTGGGATATATTTTGTATTATGTTAGTTAAAAGTTTCTTCTCTGTTCAAAAAAAAAAAAAAAAAAAAAAAAAAAGAAAATCAAAAGTTTCTGCTCCTAAGAAAACGTTACTGCAGGTGGGTTTGTACTGCTAGATATGAGAGTGCAGGGGTGGATTGGTAACATTTACACTTAAGGGTTTAAATCCCCAATTAACTAGTTATAAGGCCGTATAAGCCGCTTTCGTACAATAATGTCAACCTACATAGTTTACTACATAACATTGTCTACGGATAAACCCATATGGTTCATCCTACATTAGCTAATTACATACCATTGTCTAGTGACAAACCCATTTGGTTTTTCATACATCAGATATTTACAAAAAAGTTTATCCAACTTACAAAAACTTTCAAACATTGTTTCACCCATCAACAAACATAAAACCGTCAACAACCATCAAACCATCAACACACATCAAACCTTAAGACTCTTTGGGACCTGTTTTTGTCATCTGTTAAAAAGAAGCGGACCCTTGCAGCTGTACCAAAGCCGGCTTCCTGCCTCAACTCCCTGAAACCAGAGCATGAAACAATAAACACCTTCCTCCTCACCTTCCCTCGACCAGGTACCACCACTGTTCTCTCACATACTTGGAACACTTTCTGTATCATTTGGTGCTTCACAACAGCGACAGAGTACCCATACAAGTTGTACTTGTGCACAATTTTTGATGGTATAGTCTATTACAAAATGTACAAAGTTACAACTGCTATAGATTGATAGTTGTTTAGTTTGTAATCTCATTGAAATTGTAGCATAACAATTTGACAAATTATCAAAGTTTTCAAGACACTTACTAGTCGTCCATCTCTCCAGAAGCATGCAGTTAGTGGTCGGTAGAATGCCCTATCTTCATGGTCAAGGACAGTGTGAAACGACCATTTGCACATCCAGTTCATCCGTCCGGCTTCAAAATCTGAATTTAATAATACAAAATGAGTAAGTTATAGATAATCTAAAATGTTACAAAGATATCATATACTTAATGTAGTTAAAGCTAATAAAGGAAAAAATACCATAGTCATGTGGTTGGTGACATAAGGCATTCATGGCAATATTGGTGCTGTATGTCTCCACAGTTGTGATGCGCCTCCATCAGGTTCAAAAAGCATCACATTAAATTCCTGGCCCGAGTCAACCTGAGTAAAAACCATCCACTGACCAGCCTTCATATTCAAGTCTCGAACGAGTGTCAACCAACCACCGCCATAGAAGAAGGAGTGGACGTATCGACCATAGAGATGATCACTGGCCACCCTAACATTGTAGTCAGTCGTGTTAGTGGAAACCACGACCGAATTAGTAGGGGTTGGACCATCCAGATATCTCAAAAAGTCTTCCTCCAATGACTGCATAAGCAGAGATGTATCTGTCACAGGCACTAAACATCTCTAAAATGGGGCACTCTCGGGTTCATAATTGTGAAACTCCAACCCATCCTCACCATAGCAAGTTACATAAAACACATCCTCACCCTCTTCAACAAAATGTATGTACTCAACAGCAGAACAGGAGATGTTGTGAATGACAAAATCATTCCACCTTGCTCCCTCAACAACACACTTAAATTTTGAGACTCTCCTTATACGAACTTTCCATCTAACCCCCTACAGTTAACTAAGAAAATAAAACCATTGCCAGTATAGGAGCCTCCTAGAACACAATCATTATGCAGTTCCTATATATGAAAATAAATTATACAAATGAAAACACAACTTAAAACTTAATCCATTCATATATCTTGCATCAAATACTATATAACGCGGACAAAAAAATTGAAGTCAAAGTTGAAGAAAAAAGACTTGAAAAAGTCATAGTGGACACTTAATGTGTAACTTTTTAAGTCTTCATTTGGCAAATTTGACCTTATATATTTTTATTTGTGTTATATAATAGTTGATAAAAATTATACCAATGGAAAATACATTCAAAACTTAATCTATTCATATATTTTGCATCAAGTAATATATAACACAAATAGAAATATTTAAGGTCAAAGTTGAAAACTAAATACTTCAAAAGTCAATAGTGGACTATAATTATGGGAAGGAGTAATTAAACTAGTTTCTTAGAGAAATAACAGCTTGTCAATAATGGTGTTAACTTACAAACTCATCCAAAACATCAGGATTGTCCACAGCGCAAATAAATTGATTACCAAACATGGTTACTGCATTAACGATTAAGGTTATAAAAAAATGCAACATACCGTTTGAATGAAGTAAAAATCAGTAAATGTGGTTACCTGGTACGTGTGTTTTTTGAAGAATCACGACTGCTAAGAACCGACTGTATTGTTTGAGATATTAAGTTGAAAGAAGATAGAGCGTTTATGTGTGTGTGATTTTGTTGTGTTAAACACGACTTAGTTTTGTTATTTTCAAAAAATGTCCTCGTCGATTTTCGTGAAAGAGAGGTAGCTGAATTGTGTTATAGCCGGGAACAGTAAAATGATGAAAATACCCTGACGTGCAACGCACGTGAGGGCTCACTAACGGGCTAGCAGCATTAAGTTCTACCTAGCAGCATTAAGTTCCGAGTTACTAGCATTAGCAGCATTAAGTTCGGAGTTACTAGCATTCACCGAAATTCCAATCCAAACAACTTTTTCTTTGGTTTTCCTGCAAAATGTTAGTCTTGAAACAAAGAAAATACAAGCCATAACATATGCACAATGATCCCAACATCTAAATATACTTAACAATTCTAAGTATAACTAGGAGCATTGTAATGGGGCAAATGAAGAGTCATGACTAATAGTCTGAACTCAATTCATGCAGTGATCAATATCAAATTAGACTCAAACTAGATAGAGTATACATAAGTTATCAGCAATGTGTGATCATATGTATTGAATTGTGACTACATTTAAATAATGTGTGACAAAATATGACACAATGATTTAGACACCTAAATAAATACTTCATATGACCATATATATAGCATCTTTAATTTAGTCACACAAAAACTCAATGTGACTAATATCAAGGTTAATGATAACTGACTTCACATTTTTCTATAAATAATAGTCACATGAATATTTCACAATGTGACTATTTTGAATGTATTGGTCACATATAATACCCTTATGATGTGGCTATAAACATTATTAAGATACACATGTGTGATATGGTGTGACTATTGTAAAGCCTATAGTCGCATGATCGTGCTTCAATTAAGTGTGGCTATACACATTAGGATTTGACAAATAAACACACACTAAACTTTAGACACACATATTAACTTACGCGACCATATGTATCGAATTTTAGTTACACTTAATCATGTTTCTATGGTTTAGTGTGACCATATATGACATTTGGTCACACACTTCAAGTGTGTGACATATATTTGTCACTCTTAAACGCATTTCGTGACAAACGTTTCAAACTGAGTTTTTAGTTGTCATACATTTCAAATTCATATGTGGCTAACTAGTCAGCAAAGAATAGCAGTCACGTTTATATAATGTGTGACAAACTTGACTATATAATTTAGCCACACACGCAAGTACTTCATGTGACCATATATCTTTTTGGTCACACTGTTCAATTGTGTGACATATATTTGTCACATATGTATATCTATAGTGTGACTAATGTTTCGAGCTGATTTGTATCCGTCACACGTCCCAAATTAAAAGTGACTAAAATGTCGAAAAATATTTACCAGTTAGCCTCTGGACACATATATACACAAATGTGTGACAAATATTTTACGAAATGGTCACACAAGTCGGATCAATTGTGGCTGTTTATTTAAGGCTGGTACATTTAATCACGTAAATATATTGCTGTGTGACCATTCGAAATAAGCTATGTGTGACGAAAGGCCAAATCTGTACTAGTGTTCGCAAAAGATCAAACTAGAAAAATTGATTAACTTGATGAAATAAAAAGTAATACTTTTGAACAAGAAATTCACCTGCCAACCCTAGGTTATGAAGAAATCAGTGACAAATTATAAACATAATTCGAACTTTTCCCTCTCGATTCTTCATCTCTAATCTGTTAACGTTCTTGTTTCTAAGCACTGATTATACTCTTGGGTTTAATCTTGTTCCTAAGCAAATATTAAACTCATTTTACTTGCAGTTTAAACACTTATTCACCTATATATTTTCTTTATAAGGACATTGCTAAATAATTGTTAGATATTTGATGAAAAAAGTTTGTTATACAAAAAAAACCGTAAATAGCTATAAGTATCGGGTAATTTTCGTAACTCGCTGATGAACATACCTACAAAAGGTCAAACTAAAAAAATTAAAGTAACTTGATGAAGTAAAAACTACTACTTTTGAACAAGAAATTCACCTCCCAACCCTAGGCTTTGGCGAAATCGGCGACAAACTATAAAAATAATTTGAACTTTATCCCTCTCGATTCTTCGTCTCTAATATGTTAACGTACTTGTTCCTTTTTTTTTTTTGGTTTTTTTAGAACGGCTTGTTAATTGTTAGTGGTTCAGGTAGCAGTGACATCTAATTGGGCAGTATGCTGATCCTGAACTCCGCACGTAGTTTCTCCTATTCTTCCTGAAGGGGTAAAAATCTCAGGTGGGACTTGAACTTGAGACCTCCCCTAGCCAAACCTCCCATCGCCAAGCCCCAAAGGAATCTTGGTGCCCAACTGAGCTAGCCCAGTTTTCCTAAGCACTGATTATACTCTTGTGTTTAATCTGGATTTAGGTCGAGTATTGTTACTAGGTTAGTTTTTGGGGATCGAAAAGGTATTGGTTTCTTTTTAAGGTTTTTTATTGATCCCTGCTTTGGGTTTAGTATTGGATCATTTATCCATAATCTTTGACTGCACTAATTACTCAATAATTAGTAATTGGTCTCTTGTTAATCATGTAACGTGTGGACGGAAGTTTATATAAACCCTAATTTTTTAGGGTTTCTGCATGACCTATTGAAGATTAAGACGCTATTGTTTCTTCTTGTTCTGCTTGTTTGTGGATTTTTTGAGTATGAAATCGGGGTTTTTGGAGTAGGGAGGAGGGGGAAAAAGAAAAAAGACAAAAAGGTAACGGGGGTGAGCACTGATAATGATTCAAATGTGAGCAAGTTCCCAAGCTTGGCGAATATGTATGGTGGTCCATGCCCATTGTATTCAGATGAAAAATTTCACGTCGACATTAAACATAACATAGCCAAAGGCAAACTTATGTTAATTGAGGAGGATGGGAAGCCTCTTAAACCTGATAGAAGCACACATAAGGAGAAACAACAGGTTAAGGTGAACGATGAACATGTGGCTACACCTGTTGTTGGGAGTGAGCCTATTAATGATGAGGCTAAGATGGATAAGGGGAAAACTGTTGGTGAGGTCGGGTTCATGCAACAAAGTTTGAACGTGGCTAATTTACAAACCAAGTCTGCTGTGAGTAATGAGGCGATGCCTAAAGTTACTATGGTTGCGTGTAAGGGTTCTGAAGAGGCAATGAGTGATGTTGCTTGTGCTTATATGCCTTCTAATGACAAGGTAGACAACATACCAGTGACCAAAACTAATGTGGAAGCCCCCTTGTCTTATGCTTCTAAAATTAGCCATGCATCTTCTGTAGGATAAACATAATCATAAGCTCGTATGGTTTTGCATGTATGGATCGAATAGAGTAGTTTTAGAGAGAGAGAGAGAGAGAGAGATTAGAGAGAGAAAGAGATGGGAGCTTTGAGAGAAACTAGTAATCTATTTGCTTGTGAATGAAGGTCCAACCCTCTCCCTTGGTGGGAGAGGGGTATTTATACAAAGAAAGAAAATGCCCACACCCGGGCTGTGGATCAGGCATACAGTGGGTAAAGACCCGTCCTTCTTCCATGATGTTACTTAAACTAATACTAACTAAATAATAAACTAACTACGAGCTATCTTAATGCCAACATTTAAGTGACCGAGTCCTTTATAGGAATATTTGTATTCCTAACAATCTACCCCTAAGCAAGGTCACCTTTAGAAATTAAGCTCTTTGTTCTTCAAGCATTCTTTAGACTTTGTATCTTGTAGGTTCTGATTCTTCACTTTGTGCTCACTTTGTACATCAAGCAATGAACTTGTGATTTGAGTTCCTTTGAGTTGTGTGATCTTTGAGCTTCTTTGAGATCATCAGCCACAGTAAATCTCCAAGCTCATCCTTAGTCGTATTGCCTTCATGTGATGTAGTGACTTTAGGACCATCATGCTCACACCCTTCTATATTAGGAGGCTTTTCATCAGAGTTGCGGAAACGTTGTTGGTAGTCTCTTAACATTCAGTGTAGGGAGTCTCTCATCCTTCATGATCATCATTGATAGTGAGGAGGATGTGTGAGCATGAGGTATGGATTGACCCGCTTCAGCTGGAATTAGGAACCATCAACACCATCTTTATATGTGTTCCTGAAATAAAACAGTTAGCAATAAAGATAGAGAACGAATATGGCTTTGTCATTCATTCTGCTACGACGGACTACCCTCCGGTTTTGTGAAAACCGACCTGTGATCAGGTAGAGTCTCTTTTAAAGAGGAATCTCCTTGACAGGAATTTCCAGCTTGTAGTAATGAATTTTCCAAAGAATCCACTTCGGAATCTTCATACTAAGCATGTTCTCATACCGGAACGTCTCAAAGTAGACAGCACTATAGAGTGAATCGGTGAATTGATATTCACGGATTGATGAGAAATTGATTTATAGAAATCACTCGTGTGTCATATGATAAACAGTTTTGAGACACGACGAGAGTTTTATACTTTGAATCACATTTCCATCCAAAATACTTTTGTTTGAAAGATTTTACACAATCAATGTGCTCGAAAATTAGTTTGTGAGCACATTGAAAGGTTTTTGCAAAAGTATCCGTCAATCCATTTCCTGGAACAAGTTTGATTCAATGTTGAATCGCACGATCGTTGCTTTCCAATTGTCACTTGATCATTGATCCAAGATGGATCTCACATGTCACCTACCAAGAGCTTGAGTGAAGTTCGCTCTAGAAGGATTTCCATCTTCATTGTTAATATTTTCATATAACTCGGATGTTCTGGCAATACCACAAGGATAATACGTAGGACTCTAAATATTTTATCTTATTTTCCACATAGTGTGAAACAATAAGCATATTTGGAAGTGTGTCCTATTGAGATTTATGGATGATCTCATGGCTCTAGACTTAATAGTGCGTTTTGATCCGCTCCTGGAGACTGGTGAGGCGTCTCCTATTTAAGTATCAACATAGCTCGCAATGAGCAGTTGATACATTGCACAGGGTTCCTCGTGAGAATGAAACAAGCTCTTTTAAGACAGATTGAGTGGTTGGGAAGTTTAGTGCAGTGCGTCACTGGGTCCATGGCGTCTTGTCTTCAATACCATTGTTACCTTAGTAACCACTAGTAGCATATGAAGTTGAACCCGGTTTCTGCCTTAAGGTTGAATATTTGGAGGGCTATTTCTTTTCACCCTTTTCACATTTCATTTCTTTTTCATTCTTCAACCCCTTCAGTACTTACTGAGACTTCATCACTAGAACCTTGTTGGGTTTGTTCCAGTCCTAGCTCTATCTCAGTCCGCACTCTTCCCTTTCTCACTTTTCTCCTTTTTTCAATCATTCCTAAGGACTTCTAATCTATCTATGGATTGTTCCTGGGAAGATCCTTTCGGTTCTGGTGGATCATGGGAACTCATACCTAACCTTAACCATCCTTATAACTCCATGCATAAAGATAAATGGTCGGTCTTTGGTATTACTTCCACAAACGCCTTTTGCTCCCCCTCAATATGTGCATCGATATTAAAAAAAGTTTAGCACATATGTGGGAGCCTATTATTGAGTCCGAAAGATCACATTTGATTATCAGATTTCATATTTAAATCACATTCTCTCCCCCGATCAAAAATTTCAAATCTTTCAAGATTTTGGATCTCAATTGATTTAAATAAGTTAGGAAACGTTTGGGAGAGAAATGCGGTCAGTTTTAATATTTTCTGATAAAGGAACCTTTTTCTTGCTTCCCCTCAATCTGTGAGGGAGGTTGTTATGTGTCAGATTTGATGAGTTTACAAAAGATTTGAAGTATTAACGAAAACTCTTTGAAAATTTCTCATTCTGACACATAACTATCACAAAGTGTGTTATTGTAAGGTTGTTGTACAAAGTGTGGAGAGTTTTGATGATATGATGTGTGTCTAAATACTCATCATTTTATACCAATCTGAACTGCCAAAACATCCAAAAACACTCAAATATGCATCAAAATACTTAAAATATCTTAGAAGTGTGTTTTATATGTTTCAAATGCAAAATAATCAAAAACAGATGAAAAACGTACAAAATTTGCATAATTGCCAGTTTCAGTCCCTCAAGTTTCAAAAGTTGTCAAAACTAGTCCCTGGTTATTCTAAAAACATGAAAAAGTCACCAAAGGTCCTTTTGAATCACAAAGTTACATATTTAGTCCTTTGGAGCAAAGTTTCACAAAATTACAAGTTTAGTCCCTATACTTTGGAAATTGACATAAATGGTCCCTGGGATGTAAAAACTTTGAGAAAAATAAATTTTGGTCCTTGTACTATTAATCTTTTGCAGGAATGGTCCTTGGTGTGAAGTTTGGTGAAATTACATAATTGGTCCCTGAAGTTTCATAAATTACAGAAAAGATCCCTGGAGATATTAAAATGAAAAATTATGCAATTAAGGTCCTTGGGTTATTCAATATTAACAGGTTTGATCCTTATAAATAACTTTGGAAAGTTACACTCCATACCCCTCAAGTTTCTGTAATTTACATTTTTGGTCCCTATGGTTTTCATTTCTACAATACAAACGGACCCTTAATAATATTAACCCAAAACCAAAATCAAATACAACCATCACCAGCCCACCCTTATCTCCCCATGGCCCAATTTACAAAAGCCCACCCAATCCCACTTAAATATAATACCGAGGTCAACATACCAATCAAACACCACTCCACCTCCTTCTTCCTCCCACACTGCAATACCACCATCCCACCCACAGTTTCACTAACCACCTCTCCACCTCAACCCCCAGCTGTGTAACCACTTCCAACACCTCACCCTAACCCTTAAATGCCTTAAATCCCTCATAAGCAACCTCCACAGCTGGCATTGACATTTTGGCGCGAAAAAGCAATTTTGAACGGTGTGGATTAAATTGACCATATCAACGGCTAAAGTGAAGTGGGAAAGTCTTCAATGACTGTCAGGAACTCAAAAAGTGGTTATAAAGCGAAAGAGAAGCAGGGATGAAGGAGTATTAGCTTAGGTAGTAAAATTTAGTGTCGTTATAGTGTAATTGTCCCTTTTTAATGTAATTTTGATATTAAAGATCATGTACTGAGCTTATTTAATGTATTTCAAATATTTTTAAGTAATAAAATTCAAATTTCAGTTTGATCTCAGTTTATGCATTTTCTTTAAATTTCAAAAATACCAAGTTGTTGAATTTGTTGTTATTAGTGTTGTGATAGATTCTCTTAGCTCACATAAGCCCTGACAAGGCTTGTTAAACTTATAGAAACTTTGAAGCAGCAATAGTTCATAAAAAAGGAAAATACAAAAAGAAATCAATAAATTAGAAAAGAAAAGTGAAACTGTGAAGAAGAAGAAGACTTGAGCAAGTGAGATACTGGATTACTTTGTGATTTATAGCCTTTTGAAATATAAAGGTTTGATAATTTGTCCTTGGTTCTGAGTTTTCATCTAAGTTTCAAGTTGTAAGCCTTATTTCTCATTATCATTTTTTATTGTACCTTTGCTTATTCACTGCTTATTTTGTGCTTTTACTGTGTTCATTAGCTTATTATTTCAGTTATAGCCTAAGAATGCTTGTTTAGTAGTAAAGGTATTCTTAGTTTAGGTTTTATACCAAAACAGTCTTAATTAACCTTCACATGTTTGTTTTGTTAGCTTATTTGTAACTCCTTATTCTCTGTCATAAGTTGATCTTTAATAGATTTTAAGTCTAGTGCAAGAACCTGTGTTCAGAATCATGGTTTAAAACTATTTTTGATAGTCAAAACTTAGAATAGCCCTGTCCAAAGGGGTGTTTGGATTTACATGTTTCACTGTGTCCTTGTGATTTTCATAGGTTAAAATCTACTCAGCCATCATCCTTAGTAGTAAACTAGTGTAGTTAAAACATAAAACCAGTAGGTCATAGCTTTAAAAGTCAAAATCATCTCCCAATCCTTCCCACAGATAACTGTTGAGGTATTTTGATCTCAAACCTCATCATACCACTACACAAGTCAGTTATAGAGCTTAATTCAGTCTAATAATCACTTATAACAACTTATTGAATCAGTTGTAGCCATTAGAAAATCAATTTAGTCAAAGTTCTAAGTTTTCCTAGAAAGTCAAATTGCACCTCTCTCAGATTTTACCAAATATGGCATGATTTAATTAGAATTTTGTATGAGGTCTTAGGAAGTGAAACTTGCTTCTATTCATAGTCCCCCAGCTCAACTGAAAGTCCCCCCCTTCACCTTATTTTTAAGAATTTTCTTGTGGGCCCCACTGAGCACCGAACACACCTGCAGGGCAAGGTATTGCCCTGCTGCAGCCACCACAGTCCCACACCACCAACTTTAGTGGTGTTTTCTGGCCACCTCAGTGGGTCCCACAACTCAAACTTAGGTTTTCCCAACCCCCTCCTACCAGGCTTCCAAAGTTGACCCTTAGTTTGACCTAGGAACCAGTGGACCCCACTTGAATTTGTCCTCAAAGTCTGTCCCATTCTGTCTCAGAATCACAATAAGCAAAGTGCTTATTGTGGACTTGTAGCTTATTCTCATAGCTTAATTGTGCAAATCTTGCTTATACATGTTCAAGTAACTCAGAGGAATCAAGTTTTACCAAGGTGGACCCCACTTAAGCTCTTGTGAGCTTAATCTCTCAACTAGTCAACTAAAGTCAACTGTTTAGGTTATTAGCTTATAATTAGCTTATTATTAAGTTCCAAAATAGTTGTTTTCATAAAAGTTAGTTGCTTTTAGGTATAAAATAGAATTCCAAAAGAAAAATCCAGAAAATCAAACATTAATTATAAATGATAGTTTCTATTAAATATAATTTAAATTTTAATTTTCATTTTTAGATTTTTATTAAGTAATCCATATTTTTATATTTTTATTAATTTCCTTTTATATTAAAGTATTTTTAATAATTTTCTCAGATTTTTATTTTGTCATTTAGTATTTATTAGAATTAATATTAGTTTTATTAATAATTAATTAATAATTAAGTATTAAATAGCATAATTAATTTTTATAAGGTAACACCTAGTTTTTATATTTTTCCTAGCTTTTATATGTTGTAAAATAATTTTACAAATTTTCTTGTAATTTATACTGTTCATTTACTAGTTTTATTAATTTAAATAGTTTAATTGGTAATTAATTAATAAATAGAATAATAATTAGTAAACTAGTTTAAAATAGATAAAATAAAGTTTTTATAATTTTTTAGGATTCCTGTGATGGTTAATTAGATTTATAAAAATCTTCTTAATTATCTAAGTCTTTTTAGTATTTATAAAAATTTAAATCATATAAATAGTTAAATAATAATTAAATAGTAATTAATTAATAATAATTAGATAAATAGTAAGAAAAATATAATTTTATTTTTAAAATAAGTTTTATAATATTTTAGACTTTTAGAAATTTTAATTTTATTTTTCTAGACTTATTTTACATTTTCTTATTTATTAGTGTATTATTAAATAAATAATAATTAATTAAATATTTAAGTAATTATAAAATAAATATTTTAAGTTTATTTAATTTGCATTTAAGCACCTAAGGCATGCAAATTCCTACTTTAGTTAAAATTGTTTTTGTTTCGTACGTTTACGTAGATTTGAATTAAACGTACGCGTTTTTAGGTTTTAAACGTTTTTAGTTAAATTAGGTTTCACGAAATCATTCCAATAACTTATTTAAGTTATTTTGTTTTATAAAACCCTAGTGTAATCACTCACACTCACTTTTATATCCTTTCCTGTTCATATTCACCGATCACAGATTCGTTTTTAATACCATCCACACCTCGTCGGGACTTAACGAACCAGGAAAACACTGTATTTCACGGAAGCATCGGCCTAAGCTGTTTGACTATTATAGTTGACCATTCACAAGTGGTTGACCAATAATTACCTGACGGTTTACTACCAATCATGATACATAAAATTTTGTGAAATCACTCTCCCCCTCAATCAATGACGGATGTTTAAAACTTAAATAAGTGATGTCATTGATTGAGTGAAAAATTTTATAAAAATTTGAGTTCAAATTGATTTCCAAACAAAATCTCATGGTACCACCAAGTTTTTCACAAATACTTTCCGGAAGAATCATGGAAGGAAAAGTATTTGTGATAAAAAGAAGATTTCTCTTCTTTATAACGAAATAATGCACTGAAGCATACATTAGATCGAGGAAACATGGATATAAAGTAATCCATGCCTAGGTGAATTTCACCCGGTAAAAGGAACAACCATATTTTTGGTGACGTGTTTTCCCCATTTTGAAAAACGGGTTGCTATCTGAAGTAATAGCAAGCCATTGTTTTGAAGTCCGGGTTAAAGTCTGAAGTAACTGTAAACCATCGTTTTGAAGAATATTTTGAGATACGACATATTTTAGAAAAAAACTTTATTTGAAACCGAAAAACTCTTGCTCAAGCATATGTATGATTCCGTGTCATTGTTGAATGACATTTCTAGAAACTTACATAATATTGATTACACAAGAGACATGTCAAGAGAAGAATATTTTTGGATTTTAATGATTTTTCAGATTTTTTATGATTTTTATAGGTTTTATATTTTTCTATTTTCTTTTCGTTTTAAGTTATGTACAAAGGATATGTGAAATCAATCCTTCACTCTTCATTCTCTTCCTGGAGTGACTTAAGAGTTTCTGGAGTGAGGCTCTTCATCCCAAGTCGCGGAAGAATGAACTGGAATCTTTCTCGAGAGAGAGCCTTAGTAAAGATATCAGCCAGCTGAAACTCTGTCCTCACAAAGTAGAGTTCCACAATCCCTTTCTCCACTTGTTCTCTGATGAAGTGATAACGGATGTCAATATGTTTGGATCTGGAGTGTTGGACATTGTTGCAGCATAGAGCAATGACACTTTTGTTATCACGGTAAATGGGGTTTTGTTGAAGTCAAACCCATAATCTGATAGTTGAGATCTCATCCATAAAATTTGAGCACAACACGAGGATATGGCAATGTATTCAGCCTCTGTGGATGAAATCGATGTGCACATTTGATTTTTAGATGACCAGCTCACAAGTTTCTCACCCAAAAATTGAGCGCCTCCTGATGTGCGTCTACGAGTATCTTGACATCCTGCATGGTCAGTATCTGAGTAAGCCATAAGAGCCATTGCATTGTCTTTAGGGTACCAGAGACCTATGTGTATGGTCCCTTGCAGATACCTAAAAATTCTCTTGACTGCTTCCAAGTGCTTTTTGGTAGGTTTGGATTGATACCGAGCACACATACAAACTGCAAATAGAAGATCTGGCCTGCTTGTTGTGAGATACATGAGAGATCCAATCATGCTTCTGTATTTGGTTTGTTCAACAGGTAAGCCCGATGTATCGTCATCAAGTTTAGATCTTTCAACCATGGGAGTGTCAACTGAGTCACTTGAATCAAAACCAAATTTCTTCAAAATGTCATTAGCATGTTTGGCTTGATTAATGAAGATGCCACTTGGATTTTGTGAGATTTGTAACCCCAAAAAGAATGACATTTGACCCATCATAGACATTTGGAACTTGGAACTCATTTCTTTTGCAAATCGGTCACATTCATTTGAATCGGATGACGCAAAGATGATATCATCTACATAAATTTGAACATGAAGCAGATGGTTTCCAGTCTTCCTAGTGAACAAGGTAGGATCAACAAAACCCTTGGTGAATCGATTGGCAAGAAGAAATTTGGACTATGTATTGTACCAGGCTCTAGGAGCTTGTTTTAGACCATATAGTGCTTTCTTTAACCGATAAACTTGATTTGGTCATTCAGGATCCACAAATCCTTTAGGTTGAGTAACATAGACTACTTCTTTCAAATCTCCATTCAGGAAAGCAGTCTTAACATCCATCTGACAAACAATCATGTTGCTGCTAGCAGCATTGGCAACAAAGATTCTGATGGCCTCTATACGAGCAACTGGTGCAAATGATTCTTCAAAGTCAATACCTTTTTGTTGACTGTATCCTTTTGCAACTAGCCGAGCCTTGTTTTTCAGGACATCACCATGCTCATCAAGCTTTACTTTGAAGATCCACTTGAGAGCGATGATCATTGCTCATTCAGGTGGCGTTACTAATTCCCATACATCAAGACGATCAAACTCATGTATTTCTTCTTGCATTGCTGTGAACCAAGATACTTTAGTAAGCGCATCCTTGAAGTCTTTGGGTTCGATCTTGGATAAGACGGAATTGAAAAAGTACCACAAGGCATCAGTGGCAAGTTGTTTTCTGGTGGACACAGGTTGTGAGGGAGTTCCAATGATGTTGTCAATAGGGTGATCAGTTGTCCATTTTCTGAGATGTTCGTGGGATGAGGATAGTAGACTGATATAGCATTGTTTGATTCTCCTGAGGATGATGCTTCATTGGAGGATTCAGGTGCAAAAACATTTTCAAATGGTTCATCTTCAGGTGGAGCAAAAGGATTAACTTCCCATGAGTTTTCAGATGTCATTCCTTGATGTTCAGAAGATGATTATATATTTGATTCATTTTGAGAGTTACTACATTCTAGTGCATCCAGATCCAAAGAGATGGAGGTAGATGGACCATTTGTGTCATGAGGTGCATTTACAGCTATATTATTAGGTTCAGCAGCCGGCTGTACCGGTTCATGAGGTGGCTGTGACTCGAAGTACTCATCAAACATAGGGTCAAATAACGTCTTCAATTCTTCACAAGTGGGAGGAACATAGGGAGTAACATGATTGGAATTCTGCACAAGTCCCGAACTTATTGGTCCAGGAGATAAAAGATTATGTGAGGGTCCAGAATTGGTGTGTCCTGAAGCCGTATGCTCTGTCAGGTCAGCAAATGTGACATGGATTGTTTCCATGTTTTGTCAGGTTCTTTTGTTGTAGATTCGGTACCCCTTACGATCTGGCTCATAACCCACGAATACCCCAATATCCGCCTTTGCTTTGAGCTTACCTAAGTCTTCACTATCATTAGTTGGATAGCATAGGGCTCCAAACACCCGAAGAAAGGAGAGATCAGACTTTTTGAGATGCACCAGCTCATAGGGTGTTTTGTTGTGTAGAGGATGAATTAATGACCGATTTTGAGTATAACAAGCAGCAGTGATAGCTTCAGCCCATAGAAACATAGGTGTCTTAGAAAATATCAGCATATTGCGAGCAGCTTCAACTAATGTGCGATTCCGTCTTTCAACAACTCCATTTTGCTGAGGAGTTCGAGGGATACTCTTTTGATGACTGATGCCGATACTTTCATAAAATTGAGTGAGTTGTTGGTTAACAAACTCAGTTCCATTGTCAGTGCGAATGATTCTTACTGTCTTGTTAAGCCTAACTTGCAACTGCTTGATGATTTTGATTATGATTTCGGGAGTTTCATCCTTGGATCTTAAAAACTTCACCCCAAGTAAATCTTGAGTAATCATCCACAATAACAAGAATATATCTTTTCCCATTGAAGCTTTGCACTCTCATGGGTCCGCACAGATCCATGTGAAGGGTATGGAGCACTTCAATGTTGGAGTTGGTGGGTTTTGGTGAGTTTGCTTCTTTCTTTTACCCAATTGACATGCTGAGCAAATATGGTGTTTTCATACTTCAATCTGGGCATGCCTCGAACAAGATCTTTGCGAGAAAGTTCATTAATCGTGTCGAAGTTCAAATGGTTCAAACGACGGTGCCATAACCATGATTTGCTCTTTGAGGCCTTGGAGAGCAAGCAAATAGGAGAGTACCACATCATGTCTTCAATAGAGATAGTATACAAGTTGGTACCTCGACTTCCCTTAAGAAGATCAACTCCATCCAATTCTCTAACAAAACATGTGTGCTTTTTGAAGGCCACTTCGAGATCGGAATCACAAAATTGTCCAACAGAGAATAGATTGTGCCCAAGTCCTTCCACATAGTAAACACTAGAGATCACTGATTGGTGGTAAACAGTCAGAAATTATCAACCAAGTAATGGTCAACAAGTCAAACAACCTAAACCAATACTCCGTGGAGTGTCGTGTTTCCCCGGGTCATTAGATCCCAACGAGGCGTGAAATCTGAAATAAAATGACTTTGAGATCAGGTGAATTGAACAGGAAAAGGGTTCAAGTGATTGTACTACTGAAATATAAGTTAGAATAGCTTTGATAAGCTATATCAACTAATACGTGAAATCAGATAAGCACAAATGAAAAGGAACTGGAAAACGCGTACGTTTAATATTTAAACGTAAACATATGAAACAAAAACGATTTTAACTATAGTAGGACTTTGCATGCCTTAGGGACTTAAATGCAAATTAAATAAACTTAAAATATTTATCTTATAATTACTAACTTATTTAAAAATTAAGAAAGCCTAAAAAATGTAAAAAGAAATAAAATGTACGTTTAAATTTAAATAAATGTAAACGTACGAAACTAAACGTGAATTCTGTCAAATATAACTCCCACAAATGTGAAAATTATATTTTTGGAATCCTAAAATTACAAGAAAATTATTGGAAATTTAAAATTATTTTTATAACTATTTAATTAATTATTATTATTTAATAACTATTTTTAATTATTTAATAATTTACTAATAAATAAGAAAATGTAAAATAAGTCTAAAACTTAGAAAAATCTAAATTATTATAAAACTTATTTTTGAACTAAAATTATATTTTTCACGCTATTTATCTAATTATTATTAATTAATTATTATTTAATTATTAATTAACTAATTAAACTGATTTAAATTATTACAATTACTAAAAAGACTTAGATAATTAAGAAGATTTTTATAAATCTAATTAACCATCACAGGAATCCTAAAAAATTATAAAAAGTTGGTTTTATGTATTTTTAAACTAATTTACTAATTATTATTCTAATTATTAATTAATTACCAATTAAACTAATTATATTATAAAAAATAGAAAATGAACAGTAGAAATTTTAGAAAAATTCCTAAAAATGTTTTTACTTATATAAAAGCTAGGAAAATTATAAAAACTAGGTATTACTTAATAAAATCTAATTTTGCTATTTAATTCTTTAATATTAATTAATAATTAATTAAACTAATATTAAATCTAATAATTACTAAATGACAAAGGAAAAATCTGGAAAAATTTATAAAAGTACTTTAATATAAAATAAATTTAATAAAAATATAAAAATGCAAGAGTGCTTATAAATAAGCTAAAAAGAAAATTAAAAAGATAATTTCTATTAAATAGAAGCTATCACTAATATTAAATTTGGCTTTTTCTAATTTTACTTTTACAGAACTACTAAAATACTTAAAATATGAAACTTTTGTAAAAACAACTAATTTGGAACTCAAAAATAAGCACTGTGAGTGCTTATTAGCTTTGACAGTTGACTATGTTTGACCAAACCAAGAAATAAGTTCAAATGAGCTTATGTGGGGTCCACAAGGGTGGATTCTGGTTCACTTAAGTTAGTTTGACATGTTTAAGCTAGATTTGATTAGATAAGCTCACAGTATAAGCCAACAAGCCACAATAAGCAATTGCTTATTGATGGACTGAGACAGAAATGGGACAAGGTTTAGGGGTGAATTAAGGTGGGGTCCACTGAGCTTGAGCTCAAAACTTGAAGGTGGATAGGAGGGGGGTTGAAGGAACCAACTTGGGGCCTGTGGGACCCACTGAGTTGCTCATAATCAGCCACCAAAGTGGTGGTGGTGGTGGTGCAGTAACTGTGCACAGGGGAGGTACTTCCCCTGCAAGTGATTTTGATGCAGTGTAACTAACACACAAAAATTCACAAAAATATAATGAACATGGGATTCATTAGTTTAGTTGGTATACTTTCACATGTAAAAAGCTCAAGTCTTAGATTTGCCTACTAAATTCCAAACAATTCTTGCTAAAATTGAGATTTCCTGACAAAGACAATTTTTGACTTTTTCTATATTTGAGCTAAGTTGACTAAAGTGAAATTCTAGCTTGATTTTCTGATTGATATAAGTTAGATAAGATATAATAAGACTAAAATAAGCTAGAACTTGTACTTGTGAGATCACATGAGACTTATGCTACTTAGAATTCAACATAGACAGAAGTTTAAGCCAAATTATTGGTGATTTTGACTTTCAAGCTTGTAACTCACTGAGACTTTGTTGTTTTGGTCAAATTAGGTACTGAGTAACATGTAAGAACATATATCAATCACTTAAACCAACTAATGAATACTACACAGTTAAATCCAAACACTACCTTATCAAGCTTGATTTGTGATTATCAAAGAATATGATTGATTTGATCCTCAACTTTGTTATCAATCCTTATATTATCATCATCAAAGATCAAATAAACATGAAATACCAAGAACACAAGCATCAAACTCAGAAATGACCAAGATGGTATTTTAACTGTGAAACTTGATTTTTTTAGCAACTATGGATTTTAACAAACAAGCAACTGATATCAATTAATAAAACCACTTAACAACAACATAAGATCAGGAAAATACACAAACAAGATCATATAGCATACATATACAGTGAAATGCAAATATTGGTAAAAATGGCTTAGAAGTGCTTCAATCTGAGAAACCAAGAACCAGGACCATGAACACTCCTAATAGCTTACCACTAAGCTTCTAATACCATTTCCATCCATAATTAACAATGCTCCAAGCTGTGATCATGATTTCCACCAATTTTTTATTTTTATTCTATTTTTCTTTATTTTTTTAGTATTTAATGTAAACTAGTACCACTGGTTTTTAAGGTTTCTAATAGCTTTAAAAAGCTATAAGGGGAGCTTAAATGAGCTTATGAGTCCATAACAACAACTACAAACACACATAAGTTCACAAGATATTTTTGAGTAAAAATTGCAAAAACATAAACTGAAACTGAAACCTTGAATTTTATTGCTAGAAAAGATTAAGATTACACTTAATATAATAACTGAGAAGATTGAACGCTTGAAATACACTAGAATTAAGAAAATTAATTAAACGAGCTAAAATTGACTAAATTACACTAGATATTCTTCTCCTTGGCTTCTTTCTTCTCTTATAGAGACTTTAATGCTTCCTTGTGGCTTCTTTCCTCTCTTATAGAGACTTTAATGCTTCCTTGTCGACCTCTGAGTGTTTCCCACTTCATCTCAGCCATTGAATTTACCTTTTTCATCAAAACCGTACAAGTGGCATTTTGGCGCCAAAAGTCTTATAAGTAACTTGGGGCCGAATTTTTGCAATTAAGGATTATTGGGAGCTTGTGGAGGTGTAAGGGAAAAAGGAAAAGTAGTTTTTATGGGTTTGGGTCAAGTTGGGAGCAAAATCAGGGTTGTGAGTGTAACAGTGTTTGGCAAATGGTGGGGAAGCATTAAATGGTGTTTTGGGTAGGTTTGGTGAGGTGGAGCAGGTGAGGGGGGTAGGTGATGAGCTGGGGGTGGACAGGTGGTGGTAAAAACCACCCTGGTTTTGGGATTGCAGGTGTGGAGGTGGAGGGTGTATAGTGAGGGTGGTTTGGGAGGGAAGGTCAACGGGGTCAAACCCCGTTTTATATAAAAAAGGGAGTTGGGCTTGTGGTGTTGGGCCTGGGTAAAAAATATAGGGTGGGCTGGATTGGGTGATGGTTGTGGTTTGTTTGTTTATTATTAAGGGTCCGGATGGTTTATGGTATTTAAGGCCCAAGGACCATAGGTGTAATATTTGGATTCTTGAGGGACTAAACCTGTAAATATCACAATGTTATCACAAGGACCAATTATGCCAATCATGAATAGTACAAGGTTTATTCTTAATATTTTTCCATTTTCAAAACCTTAAGGACTAATTTTGACATTTTTCAAACTTGAGGGACTAAAGTTATCATTTTGCAATTTTTAACTTTAAAGGACTAAACTTGACAACTTATGAATCCCTAAGGACCTTTGATGATATTTTACATGTTTTGGATTACCAGGGACTAGATTTGCCAATTTGTCAAAGTTCAGTTACTGAAACTGTAAATTATGTGAAATATGTTGTTTTTCATCAGTTTTCAATCCTTTTGTATAAAAACACAATCCATGGATGTTTTATGTATTTTAAGGCATTCCTGTGTGTTTTTAGATATTTTTGCAGTCTAAATGTGACAGAAATGATGAGTATTTACACACTCATCAATCCCCCACACTAAACTATTGCTAATCCCTAGCAATCGTTTGAGAAAATTTTAATGGATTTTTTGTCTCTTTACCAAAAGCCACCACTTCTGGAGTAGCCAAATGTATCAGTTCAAGTAAGAACTATGGTCCACTTGATAACCATGTGATTTTGAGCAAACCACAAGTTGTCAACGGATTTGTTTTGTCTTTACCAAAAGCCGTTTGCTTCTGGACTAGCCAACTCTTGATGGACAAAGTCAACATCTTGGTGAGCTGATTATCAATTATGGTTTTTCCACTGCCTTTACCACAAGCCATAATCTTGCGGGCTAGCCAACTCTTTCACTTTTTAGGATATGGCGAGTTGAGATACCATACAATTTTGGGCAAATTGTAAGCCGTAAACGGATTTGAGTTATCTTTACCAAGAGCTATTTGCTCCTGGATTAGCCAGTTCTTATGTGGGTTAGACATGGTGGACTGATAACCATTTATTGCATTTCTAAGTGTCAAAAAAACTTTAAATTTTGATCAAATGAGGGTGCTTGATGGAACATGTGTTTGAATTCGTGAGAATCCCCCCCCCCCCCCCCCACACTTAGAAATGAATATTGCCCTCAATATTCAAAGCACCGGGTGTTAAATCGACACTTAGAACATAAGAAGGAAATATTAATAACCTTTATTTTAGTCTATTTACATGTTTTTTTTTTTCTTTTTTTTTTCTTTTTTTTTTTGAGGATATATACATATATACAACATGTGGGGCATCTCCCCCACACTAGGGTGGTAGAAAAGAGAAAGAAGACAGAAATATGGGTGAAAACCCATATTGAGCTACTGTTTTTGATTACCGAGTCGCTAGCTTGACTCGACCTCGAATTAAATTGTTCATGAGGAAGCCACTGTTTTTGATTACCGAGTCGCTAGCTTGACTCGACCCCGAATTTAATTGTCCTTGGGGAAAGTTTGGAGATCCGGGACAACCATTGGTGGTATGTCCTCTCCAAAGTAGTGTTTCAAACGATGCCCATTCACTTTAAAACATGGACCGTCATTTTGAGATATCTCAACGGTACCATATGGATAAACCTTAGTGATAGTGAATGGGCCAGTCCAATGGGTTTTGAGTTTACCCGAGAAGATCTTTAATCTAGAATTAAAGAGAAGGACTCGATCACCAACGTTAGAAACGCGGTTCTTTATTTTTGAGTCATGAATCTTCTTTGTCTTTTCTTTATAGATTAAAGAGTTCTCGTAAGCCTGATCACGTAATTCATTTAATTCATTCATTTGAACTTTTCGGTGATCACCCGCAGTTTTGAGGTCAAAGTTGGCATGTTTCAATGCCCAGTAGGCTTTGTGCTCAAGTTCCATCGGAAGATGACATGTCTTTCCGTACACAAGCTTGTAAGGCGTACACCCAATGGGTGTTTTATAAGCTGTACAAAAGGCCCATAGTGCGTCATCCAATTTATCCGACCAGGCAGCACGATTTTCTCCTATAGTCCTCTCAAGTATCCTTTTGATACCACGGTTTGAAACCTCCGCTTGCCCACTTGTTTATGGGTGATATGCGGTAGAAAGACGGTGAGTTACACCATACTTTTGCATGCCTTTGTCAAATTTGTCATTGCAGAAATGCGTACCACGATCACTTATGATAGCACGTGGAGTTCCAAAACGGGCAAAAAGAGATTTCAAGAATTTCACTACAACTCGAGCATCATTTGTGGGTAAAGCTTTCGCTTCAACCCATTTTGACAGGTAGTCAACAGCCACAAGTATGTATTTGTTTCCTCTAGATGATGGGAATGGCCCCATAAAGTCAATGCCCCAGATATCAAAGATCTCACAGACTTGAATAGCATTTTGTGGCATCTCATTTCTTTGTGAAATGTTCCCGTGACGTTGACAAGCGTCACAGGTTTTAATGAGATTCTGGGCATCCTTATAAATTGTGGGCCAGAAGAATCCGGAATCAAACACCTTTTTGGCGGTGTAATTGGGACTATGATGGCCCCCAGTGGGTCCAGCATGGCAAGCCTTGAGAATTTCAGTGGCTTCATGTCCATATACACACCGTCGGATGACTTGATCCGAATAGATTTTGAATAAGTAGGGGTCATCCCAGAAGTAATGTTTGACATCCTTAAAGAATTTATTCTTCTATTGGGTTGACATCCCTTTCACAACAAAGTTACCCGTATGGTAGTTTGCGAAGTCAGCAAACCATGGGGTAGTAGAATCTCCACGAAAAGCAACCGCATTGAGTGTTTCGAGAGGAAATGTTTCATTTATTTCCTTTTTCTCATACACATCTTGATGAGGGTTCTCTAATCGGGACAGATGATCAGTAGCCAGGTTCTCAGCTCCTTTTTTATCACGAATAATGATATCAAATTCCCGAAGGAGGAGAACCCAACGGAGCAATCTCGGCTTTGCATCTTGTTTTTCAAAGAGACATTTTAGAGCCGAGTGATCCGTATACACTACGCATTTTGTCAAGATTAAGTATGTCCGAAACTTTTCAAAAGCATACACTACGGCTAATAATTCTTTTTCCGTAGTGGTGTAATGAGTTTGAGCTTCGTTCATAGTTTTGCTTGCGTAGTGGATAGGCTCAAAGTGTTTCGTTTTGCGTTGCCCCAAGACTGCACCGATAGCAAAATCACTTGCATCGCACATGAGCTCAAAGGGTAAATCCCAGTTGGGGGCAACAAGAATGGGTGCTTCAGTAAGCTTTTTCTTCAATGTTTCAAAAGCTTCGATGCACTCTGGTGAGAAGATAAAAGGAGCATCCTTCTCGAGAAGATGAGTCATAGGCCGGGAGATTTTAGAAAAATCTTGTATGAATCTACGATAGAAACCGGCATGACCCAAGAAACTCCTAATACCTTTGACGGTAGTAGGGTGAGGCAATTTAGCAATGACATCAACCTTAGCTCTGTCAACCTCAATCCCATTCTTGGAAATCTTATGGCTGAGGACAGCGCCCTCTTTGACCATAAAATGACTCTTTTCCCAATTTAGACATAAATTGGTGTCTTCACACCTTTTTAACATTTTTTCTAAATTGGTGAGACATGTTTGGAATAAATCCCCAATGACCGAGAAGTCATCCATAAAGACCTCCATTGTTTTACCGATCATGTCGGTAAATATGGCCATCATGCACCTCCGGAACGTACCTGGAACATTACATAAGCCGAGGGATTGATCGTTCAACTAAGAATAGTGTCGCTAGGATTAGAAAACCTAAAGACTAGGTCTAGAGATGAGGGATGATTCTTTTTGTATTTTTTATATTTTTTAGAAAGCAAGTAATTCTCGGGTTTTAAAGAGTTGGGCGGAATTAGTTGCTAGTCAACTAACCCAAAACTAAGATGCAATCAAAATAAAATACTAAAAATGAAAATAAAACTAAATTATACTAAAGTTGTGAGCAATATGTGGGAGAATTGTGTTTACTTAGACTTCACTACTCCCTAGATATCTTTTACATGTTAATTACTTATTATAGTTGCGTGGATGACGGATTGTATTCCTTAATACCATTCATGGGGTGGCGTACTTACTTCCCCAATCCTATGAGCGCCTACTTCACTCCTATGTCGAGCCGGCTAAGAAGCTCCTAACATGGGATCACTAGAATTTGCTCATGCATTAAATACAACCAATAAAACCTAGTACACATCGGTTCATGTTTCCTAAGACGTTCAAGCATGTTACACAAAGGAGATCTGCTAGTTTTCTTAAGCCTAACATTGAAATCATTCATCCAATACAACCATAAACAAGTAATCAACACATAATTAACATCTAGGTTTCATTAGATCCAAGCAAACACAAGATAGATCTAGCCTAGCATGTTAAAATCAAGACAAGCACAAGATATAATCAACCAACATATAGACATATTGTTTGAATTAAGAGAAGACTTATCTCAATAGAACATGAAAGGATTCAAGGGGTGAAAACCCTTGCAAACACTGTAAAATACGACCTAGGGTTTACAAAGTTCGGCCCTAGTTTTCTCCACACAAGTTCCTATTTAATGAATGAAAAATTGAAAACTATATATAGAGTTTGATAGGTGACGGCGTCAAGAACAAATGTCTGACGCCGTCATCTCGCCGCCAAATAGTTTCTCGGACTGCCTAGATTTGGGTCTGACGCCGTCATGTATTCCCCTTGCGCAGGCCATCACCAAATTAACTCTTGACGCCCTTGTTGTGACGCCGTCAGGTTTGCACTGGGTCGTCATGGTTTTTACTCTTGACGCCGTCAGGATCTTCCTCTTGACGCCGTCAGGTACTGTTCTCAGCATGGAAAATTAAGACTTTGCCGTTTTCTTCACTTTTATGCTCCAAAAACGTCTGAATTGCTTCCTTTTCCAGAATTCACTCCCAAAGTACCTAAAATCAAAAAAGGAATGATTTAGGGCAATATTTGATCAAATAAATTCAATTCCGGGCTTAAATGACCCCCTAAAAGTGGTTCATTTTTCGCCTCATCATATACCCTTACACTTTAGATTTGCTTGTCCTCAAGCAAATGCGCTTTTATTCTAATCAAAATACGAGTTAGGGGTCATTTAACACTAATATAAAAGTAATTACAACAAATAATCGTTCCACTAAAGACCAAAGATAAGCACGGAGGTCATACACTAGCACCTCACAAATAGTGTTTAGATACTCTCATCTCTCGGGTGTAATAAAGTAATATCACAATATGGAAATGGAAAACATCTCTCACTACCTGTCATAGCAAAATAGATTACCATAGGCTTGGGAAAGGATCAAACCTCCACCACATGGCGTAAGCACCTAGGATAAACTATCAAAGAGGTCTTTTTAAGGGTTGTAACGTTAGGTGTAGGGATATGGAATACACGGTTTTGTTGGATATAGGCAGTCTTTACTGGTGGCGAGTTAACAATCTTGGTTAATTACATGTACAATATGGCGTTGCTAAGCCAAGACTAGACTCGACTTAAGCTAATAAATGAAAAATAACAAAAACATAAAATAAATATAAAATGAAACGGGATGGTAGTCCGTATGTTTTTTCTCTTTTCTTTCTCTCTATTTTTTTTTTTTTTTTTTTGCATACACTTTTACCCTACCATCCAAAATGATACATCATAGGGAATGAACATTCCCCTTACACTTGAATTTTTACATACTTTACAATAAACTAATCTAATGACTCGAATTAAGATAATCAAAACACTTGGAGTACTTTTAAGATTAACGTACATATGGGGGTAATAATATTATGTTCTTCCCCATTACTCCATAAATAAGTACTTTACCCATGAGTGCCAATCGTCCCAAAACAATATGTACAAGGATATGACTCGACTTAGCAATCATGTAATCAATTAGATAATTAACTTAGGGTTTAACAAATAACAATAATGCACTAAAGATGAGTGCATACACGGAAGGCTAAGGCGATTTGGGTGTACATTTAAGGGGGGTGTAACAAATTCTTTCTTAAAGTAAGTTGCTTAAAGTTAGAAACAAAAAGATAGGCTCGGAGGGGTGTACTAAGGGTTTCGTGTACTAAAAATGAGTACAAAGCTAATGGTGTGGGAAAAATCAATTGACTTAACTAGTCAAGTAATATGACTTAAATGGTCAAGTAATTATAATACGGGTTTAACACAAGGGTGATCCTAATGCCTCTTATCATGTAGTAAATCCTACTACACGAATGCAGTCTCACTAGCAGTCTCGGGATGCATCACTAACGCAAGTTCTAGAATCTAAATGCTACCGGTACACTCATAAGCACTAATAGTAAATGCTTTTCCTATCAAATCTAAAGGCGAACCTCACATATTTGGGTGGAAAATTTTTCTAAATGGTACGGTTTTGTGCTAGTCATACAATCTCCTATCCATGAGACTCTTGCTATGGCTAAAGTTTCACTCCTAAATGTTGTAAAAAATTTTAAATTTGGCGCTAAAATTGCACTAACAAGTATTTTTCATAGTTTTATTACACATCTACTATCAAACAAACAAACTCAAGCGAAAGTGTATCTGTAAGGTATCATCATTTTACCCTCCCCTTATACTTAGGATGAGCATTGTCCCCAATGTTCAAGTAAAGAATGTAAAAGTGAAATAAGTAAAACGAATGAAATCAAATATTCCCCTGATTCGCTCGGTATAGATAATAAGGTGGCCAGGTTAGATCTTCCTCCAAGAAAATGAAAAATCAAAGCTTCCCTTCCAGAATAATAATCATCTCCTTGTCATACATAACCTGTAAAAAGCTGAGAAAACAGACAAGGCAACCTCGCATAAAATCGGTGGAAATCTACATATGCTAATAGAACCTAGAAAACAAAATAAGATATAATGCTTGTGGAATGATGTTTGCAGATTTCCTGGAGATTATAAAACTGATAATTCAACAAAAACTTTAAGACTCCGTTAGAAAAACAAAACTGGTTAAATTTCCAGATTTTTACACGTGACGCCGTCAAGAGTAAACTCATGACGCCGTCAGAAGTGACCTGCAGAAATTCTTATGTTAAGTTTCCGGAAAATTTCTGGAAAAACTTCGTCCTACTTCCTGGAAAATCCTGCAAAACATCATTATGACTCGATACAAGCATTTGACTCTAACAAATACAAATATACATGTTCATTTAATATTGTAGAGAATCATGATCGGTTTGTTTCTTAAAAACATATTTGGGGTTTCCCTTTACACTTATCTTTTGCAAAAATACCTTTGGATGAAGTTAAGACTAGGCTAAACAACAAAGTAAAGTATTTTCACTATTTTAGTTTTGAAACATGATCTATCAACAATAAAAATAAAGCATGCATACGGAAGCAAATAACAAACAAACAAAATAAAAATCACACAAAACATGGGTTGCCTCCCAAAAAGCGCTTTTCTTTATTTACGAGTCTTGTAGCTAGACTCAAGGTCATGGGTTACTATGTTTTCCTATCCCGCAAAATGAATGCGGTTTTAAACATCTTAACCAATTTCTCATCCTTCCTATACTCGGGGCCTAAAGCTAAACATTTTGAGTAATAGATCTCATTCTTTTTGTAACCTCCAATGTTTCTCTCTTCCTCACTCTCAACCTTAATCACGGGGATGTTGTCAACATCGAGATCCTCAACTTCTCTAAACCTCTCTTCTTTATGTGGCATCCTATATCTAATGTTTTTTTCTTTGGTTGCGAATGTGATAGTGCCCTCATCATGGTTGTAAGTTATTTTAGAGGTTTTGACAAAAGGTTCTCCTAAAACAATCTGACACAAAGATTGATCAATAATTCCCCTAACATCTTCTAAGATCATGAAGTCGCACCTATAAACAAAATCCCCAACGAAAACATGTGATGAGTGCTCAAACACTCATCATTTTTGGTCTAATCTGAACTGCAAAATATACAAAAACACTCAGTAATGCATCAAAATACTGAAAATATTTCAAAATTGTGTTTTATATGTTTTAGATGCAAAATGAGCAAAAACAGATGAAAAACGTATAAAGTTTGCAAAATTGGCAGTTTCAGTCCCTCAACTTTCATAAAATGACAAAACTAGTCCCTGGATATTCAAAATATAGAAAATTATCACCAAAGGTCCTTTTGAAATCATAAATTGTCATATTTAGTCCTTTGGTGAAAAATTGGAAAAGTTTTGGAAATTTACACTTTTGGTCCCTGGAGTTTCAGAAATTGGCAGATTTGGCCCCTGGTGGGATATTTTTGAAGGAAAAATCACTTTTGGTCCCTTGAAAGTCACAAAAGCCATTTTTAGTCCTTGGGTAAAATGTTTGGAGAAATTACGGTTTTGGTCCCTGAACTTTCAAATTTGACATAAAAGGACCCCGGGATTTCAATTTTTGGGAAATTACAAATTATGGTCCTTTGGTTTTTGGAACTTGACAAATATGATTTTTTATATAACTTTGTGAAAATATCATTTTCAGCCCCCCAAGTTTCATAAATTACAAAATTGGTCCATGTGTTGTTTTAATAACAAAACCAAACGGATCCTTTTATTTTTCTAAACCCAAAATACAAACCAACCCAATCCCTAGTCCACCACACCTATTCCCTAGCCCACACCATGAACCGGCCCACTCCAAAAAAATTATTAACCCCCATTTTTTAAACCCGGTCAAACCAAGATTTGACCATCCCTAACCTCCCATAAATACCACCACCACTTGCACCTGCTACCCCTGCCATGCCCTCTCCTCCACATCACCACTCCCATACCATGTCCCCCCAGCTTACCAATAACTCCAAGATACATTTAATGCTCCTTATAATCCTCACAAGCAACCCCAACTGCCAAAGTCCCAATTGGCGCCAAAAATTGGATTCAAAGGTCAAGATGAATTCTAGCCATCCAATGGCTGAAAATGAGTGTGGGAAAGAGAAAGTGATACCTCAGGGACTATAAAAGTCAAGAAAAAGTGGAAGGAAGGAGTTAGTTAGCTTAGAGTAGTTTTTAGGTTAATTTTAATATCGAATGTAGTGGAAAATGTAGTTTCAGAAGTACTCTTTAGTTTAAAAGTGTTGTAATCTTCATTGTCAATGTAATTTAAACTTGTTTTAACTATCAATCTTAGTTGTTAAATTCCAATTCAGTTTATGCTCATTTCCATTGAAAATCTCACTTTAGCTTTAATGTTATTGAAAGTTGTTTTTCATTGTTTTAGAAGCTTAACATAAGTCATTTATGAGCTTTTATAAGCTCAATTAGTATTAGAATCAATTTTAGATCAAAAACAGAAAAAATACTCAAAAATACAAATAAATATTGTGAAAATCAAAAATCACTGTGTGAGAAGATTGAGGCATGGATTATGGTTGATACTGGCTTGGTATGGTTTAGAGGCTTTGTGGAAGGCTTTAGATTTGATTGGTGTACCTTGGTTCTCAGTTAATCACTTGGACTCCTTTGTAAGCCTTAATTTCATGTTTTTGTTTTTTACTATACTAGAGCCTAACTTATGATTGTTTATGTTCTTTTCTGCTTATTTGATGTTGGTTAGTCATAAGGTAGCTTAAAATGATATGATTGTTCATGTATTTTCCTAGTTGCTCAATATAGCTCAACAGTGCCAATTACATCATAATCTGTTCTATTGGTATCCTGTGGTTAGGATTGGTATTTTTGTGATTCATAGGACTTATTTCATCATTTCAATCCTGTGTGAACAAGTTTCATGGTTTAGATTTGCAATCTATTTCATAAATCTCATTTTCATACTCCATTAGGGAGTGTTTGGCACAGGGAGATACCCTGTGCATTGGTGATGTTTATTGGCCAAATTCCTTTTAGACATTTCACATTAGGTTAACTTAGCTTAGATAAGTCATTAAAATCAGTAGGTTATTGCTCAGAAGTCAATGTCACAAAAATAACTGTGGTGGTTATGGTGTCTTATAAGCCATCATCTCCTTAGAAAATTTGTTGTTTTAACTTGTTTTAGTTGTAATTTAGCCTAACTTCATGTCATCAATCAATTAGAAGCCACCAAATTTCATAAAAGTCAAAGTATCCAAGTTTTCTTCAAAAGTCAAAGTTTATGTTTACAGTTTTTTCCAAACTTCAAGGATTTAATTTGATTTTTGTGATTACTTTTAGAGGGTGTGATTTGTTCCTAATTGTATTCTACTAGCTCAACTTTGAGTTACCATCTTTAATATATTTTTGTGATTTTCTTGCTGGGCCCCACATCACCTCAATCTCACTTACAGGGCAAGGTTTGCCCTGCTGCAGCAGTAACCACCCTACCACCACCACTTTGTGGTGGATTTCTGGCCACTACAGTGGTCCACCACCTTCCCTCTTTGTTCCTAGCAACCCTCCCCATGGTAGGCTTTCAATATTGACCAACCTTTTGACCTAGGACCTAGTGGACCCCATCTGTTTACCCTCCCCAAGTCTGTCCCAGTTTCAGTAGAGTTTCAATAAGCCAAGTGCTTATTTTGTGGCTTATAGCTTATTCTGAGGTCAAGTTGTGCTTTTTCCAGCTTATTAATGTTTCATTAACTTAGTTGGACCAGACTTAACCATTGTGGGTCCCACTTGAGGCCATTTTAGCTTATTTTGCCTTTTGGTCAACTTTGGTCAACTGTCTCAACTCTTGGCTTTTTCTCAGCTTATTTTTTAGTTCCATATTACTTGTTTTTACAAAAGTTTGTAGTTTTTAGGTATTAAATAAGTTTGTAAAAGAAAAATCAAGAAAAACAAATTTAAAATTAAGTGATAGTTTCTATTTAATGTAATTTAATTTTAATTTTCATTTTTAAATTTTTATTAAGTACTTGTCATTTTTATATTTTTATTAATTACCTATTATATTAAAGTATTTATAGTAATTTTCTCAGATTTTTATTTTGTCATTAAGTATTTATTAGAATTAATCTTAGTTTTATTAATAATTAATTAATATTAAGTTTAAAATAGCATAATTAGTTTTTATTAAGTAAAATCTAGTTTTTATATTTTTTTATAGCTTTTATATGTTATAAAATAATTTTAGAAATTTTATTAGAATTTTTACTGTTCATTTGCTATTTTTCTTAATTTAAAATAGTTAATTAGATAATTAGTAATTAATTAGTAATTAATTAATAGAAAAAGCACAAAAAGACAAAAATACTTATTTTTATTTTTAAAACTTATTTTTAGTTATTTTATAATTTTAGAAATTTTATTTTCACCTTTTTAGTATTTAAATAATATTGTATTGTATTTTAGTTATTTAAGTATTAATAATAAGTAATAAATAGTTTTTAATTAATATTAAATAATTAAATAGTGTAAAAATCAATACTAATTTTCTAAAAATTTTCTTTTACCTTTAGGTTTGTAAAAAGGTAATTTTCACCCCCTGGGTGTTATCAGATTTCAGTTTTTACGTTTTATTTTGTACGTTTACGTTTTATTTAAACGTAACGTACGCGTTTTTAGGTTTAAATCGTTTCTGGTTTTTCCCAGTTTCCCGTCTTATTCATATAGCTTATTTAAGCTATTCTCTCATAGATTCCTTAGTTAACCCACTCACAAAACCTTTTCATCCAAATTCACCCGATCACGAAACCGTTTGAATAACCATTCACACCTCGTCGGGACATAACGACCCGGGGAAACCTTATACTTCCGCGGAGCATTGATCTAGGCTATTTGACTTTGTTGACCATTCCTTGGTCAATATAAGTTAGGTGGTTTAGCATCAATCAACATGTAACCCTCTAACCCGCTCAACAAAATTACTCATGCGATTAGGGTTGTAAGGGTCCCGCCTAGGTTTCAACTTTTCGTTCATGATCCAATTATAATAAAGCCTAGACATGATGTTCATTGGTGCCTTTAAATCGATATAAGTGTGTTCTCTAAACATATGACCAATCATGCATGGGACCTTAAGATTCATAGAATTATGTTTCCTAATCCACGGGCGTTTTCGGTACTTTGCGGGGCAAGGGCATTTTAGAAGGAACTTATGGTACCTCAATTCCTCAAGGGTTGGTGTGGAGCTCCTAAATATTCTATAATCATCCCATGCCCCTTTCCTACAAGTGTTACTCCCTAGCTCGGTTTCACCTATATTCATCTCATCGACCATTCTTACTTTATCATTTTCTGTTTTAATTTGGTTATGTCGCAAAATAACTTCCTTGGGCAAGGTGAATCTAGTTAAGAAATAGGAAGCAAGATCGTCCCAAGAGGAGACGGATCTTTCAGGGAGTTGGCATAACCATTGAAGAGCCCGACCATGTAAAGAGAATTGAAAAAGGACTAAGAGTTCCCCTTCTTGAGTATCAACACCTAACCCTACAGAATTGGTAATTTTTAGGTAGTTCTCGAGGTGTTGGGTCGGGTTTTCGAAAAAGAGTCCATAGAATGCACACCCGACTTGCACCAATCGAATGGTGCTGGATTGCAAGCGGATGGACCTTATAGGTGGGTGGATTGGTTGTGGTAGGTTTTGTAGGTGGTTTTGTTATGGTGGGTTGATGGGTTCAAGGATGTTACCACCTTCCATGATGTCGGATGGTAAAGAGTTACGAAAAAAAACACGAAGAAATAAGATAGACTAAAGAGAACCTAGAAAAAAAAATCTTACTAGAAAGGAATCTAGCAAGTAGACCTAATAAAAAGAGATTCCAACCTAGACAATAACTATTCCCCGGGCTGCGGCGCCAAAAACTTGATGCGTGGGGTTTTGCACCAGGCTTTACCTCTCGAGGGATCTCGAGAAGCTTACAACCCCCACCAGGCAGTGTACCTGATCGATGTAGTATAGTATAATGACAAGTACCGGGGGATTGATCGTTCAGCTAGGAATAGTGTCGCTAGGATTAGAAAACCTAAAGACTAGGTCTAGAGATGAGGGATGATTCTTTTTGTATTTTTTATATTTTTTAGAAAGCAAGTAAAATTCTCGGGTTTTAAGTTGGGCGGAATTAGTTGCTAGTCAACTAACCCAAAACTAAGATGCAATCAAAATAAAATACTAGAAATGAAAATAAAACTAAATTATACTAAAGTTGTGAGCAATATGTGGGAGAATTGTGTTTACTTAGACTTCACTACTCCCTAGATATCTTTTACATGTTAATTACTTGTTATAGTTGCGTAGATGACGAATTGTATTCCTTAATACCATTCATGGGGTGGCGTACTTACTTCCCCAATCCTATGAGCGCCTACTTCACTCCTATGTCGAGCCGGCTAAGAAGCTACTAACATGGGATCACTAGAATTTGCTCATGCATTAAATACAACAAATACACAATGGAGATCTGTCAGTTTTCTTAAGCCTAACATTGAAATCATTCATCCAATACAACCATAAACAAGTAATCAACACATAATTAACATCTAGGTTTCATTAGATCCAAGCAAACACAAGATAGATCTAGCCTAGCATGTTAAAATCAAGACAAGCACAAGATATAATCAACCAACACATAGACATATTGATTGAATTAAGAGAAGACTTATCTCAATAGAACATGAAAGGATTCAAGGGGTGAAAACCCTTGAAAACACTGTAAAATACGACCTAGGGTTTACAAAGTTCGGCCCTAGTTTTCTCTATACAAGTTCCTCTTTAATGAATGAAAAATAGAAAACTATATATAGAGTTTGATAGGTGACGGCGTCGTTCTTGACGCCGTCACCTCACCGCCAAATAGTTTCTCGGACTGCCTAGATCTGGGTCTGACGCCGTCATGTATTCCCCTTGTGTAGGCCATCACCAAATTAACTCTTGACGCCCTTGTTGTGACGCCGTCAGGTTTGAACTGGGTCGTCATGGTTTTTACTCTTGACGCTGTCAGGATCTTCCTCTTGACGCCGTCAGGTACTGTTCTCAGCATGGAAAATTAAGACTTTGCCGTTTTCTTCACTTTTATGCTCCAAAAACGTCCGAATTGCTTCCTTTTCCAGAATTCACTCTCAAAGTACCTTAAATCACAAAAGGAACGATTTAGGGCAATATTTGATCAAATAAATTCAATTCCGGGCTTAAATGACCCCCTAAAAGCGGTTCATTTTTTGCCTCATCACAATGCAAACACGCCACCCAGTAACCAGCCGAGTTGGAATCAACTCATTTTCCTCATTAGTGACAACAGTAATGCCACCTTTTTTTGGGACGCAATGGATGGGACTAACCCATGGACTGTCAGAGATGGGGTAAATCAATCCTGCATCAAGAAGTTTGAGAACCTCTTGTTTAATGACATCATGGATTTTTGGATTCACCCGTCTTTGATGTTGTACTGCGGGCTTGAAGTCATCCTCCATTAAGATTTTGTGTGTACAAAAATCTAGGTTAATACCCTTAATATCGGAGAGCTTCCAAGCAATTTCTTGCTTGTGTGACTTCAAGACCTTTATGAGAGCAACCTTTTCCTCAGCACTTAAACCTTTAGCAATAATGACGGGTAATTTATCATTACCCTCCAAAAATGCGTATTCAAGATGAGGAGGTAAGTCCTTGAGCTCGACCTCAGGAAATTCATCGTTTTTATCAACCGATTTAATTTCCTCATTATGAAGTTCTACGGGAGGGAGTGGAGGAGAATTGTCTTGATTTAGCAATTTCTCAAGGAGAAGAATATCTCCCTCCAGATCAATCTCAGTGTTATCAATTCCCGCTGGAACTAAATCACTTTGGAGAAAAGCCTCGACCTCTTCCAAAAGGAAATCACTTCCCTCAAACGGAGTGAGAGAAGGGGAAAAGTCAGTAATAATAGGTTGAGATGATGGAGTGGAATCCCCACTCACAGAATTATGAGAATAACCAAGAAATTCTTGAGAGTACTCCTCTGAAGCAATGTCTATGATATCTATTTGATTAACCGCTTCAGAATCATAATTTGAGGAGTACCTCGAGGTTTGATCGAGGTTAAAGGTAATGGCTTCATTACCCACACGCAAGGTGATTTCTTGCTCAAATATATCGATAAGAGCACGGCCCGTTCTAAGGAATCCCCTCCCAATAATGAGAGGGACCCTTTGATCCGCATCAAAATCAACAACCACAAAGTCAGCGGGGAGATGGAACTTTCCTACTTTCACAAACACGTCCTCGGAAATGCCAAGAAGACGAGATATCGATCAATCTACAAGCTCTAGAGTCATGCAGGTAGGAGTAAGATCCGGAAGAGAGAGTTTCTTCCAAACTGAATAAGGCATTAGGTTGATGCTTGCAACAAGATCGGCCATGGCATAACAATCAACCATTCCTGGAAATACACACGGTATTAGAAATTTTCCAGGATCTCCAAGCTTCTCTGGAAGCTTCTTTAAAAGAACTGCTGAGCAGTTCTCATTCAAGGGAGTCTTTGCCATTTCAAACAGTTTCTCTTTGTTGCTTAACAAGTGTTTGATTGTTGATGCAAATTTGGGCATCAGAATAATAGCATCCGCGAAGCTAATGTCAAAATGCAAATCTTGGAAGATTTGAAAGAATTTATCCATCTGGTGACTAGCCTTTTCGCGGAGCTTTTGCTCACTCAAACGTGAGGGGTAAGGAATAGAAGAGGTAGAAGGTTTGGATTTAGGGGTCTCAACTGGGATATCATTGGGTTAAAAAACAACTCTTGGTTTTGGTTTGGGTTTCGGGACAACTTGAGGTGGGACGTCTTGGGTACCTCCATTATGAGTAGGAAGTATTTCGTCCTTATTTACCTCAGTTTCATTTTCCACTACCTTGGGAGAAGGAGAAGAAGGGGTAGTGGGAACAGTGGGTTCGTCATATGAAACTCCGCTCCTGGTTGTGATCGCCTTTGCATCGCCCCTCGGGTTTGCGATCGTGTTGCTCGAAAGTTTTCCAGAACCCGAGGGTCGTTCATTTAAAGATTTCTTGATTTCAGAAATCTGGTTGACCAACAACCTGTTTGTCTCTTCTTGAGTTTTCATGAACAGCTTCAACAACTCATCAGATGATGATTGTGGAGTGGGGAGAATGGCTTGTGTTTGGTTGGGGAAATTTTGGACTCGGTTATTTTGATTATAACCTTGTTGTGGTTGAAAATTTCCCTGATTTGGATTACCATTTCCCTAAAAATGATTTCCCGGGTTGAAATTGTTTCTGTTAAAGTTTCCTTGGTTTTGGAAACCTTGATTCTGTCCAGGATTGAAATTCCCTTGGTTTTGATAACCTTGGTTCATTCGAGGTTGGTTCTGGTTTCGATTTTGCAAATTTTGGTTTTGGTTGAAACCAGGTGGTCCCATATGTGTGTTAGCATGGTAACTTGGTTCCATTTGAGGACGGTATTGATTACCTCCCTGATTTGTAGTACCGGCTAAGGCATTGGCTTCAAAAGGACTACCATCGGTGGCAGTACAGTTGTAGTATGCATGTGGGCCACCACAAGTGACACAAACTTCTACCTTTTTTACTTCAGCATGTGAAGGGTTTTGTGTGAAAGTGACTTTCTTTTGGTTTGAGAGAACCAAAGCTTGAATAGCGTCCGTGAGTTTGTCTATCTTAGCATCGGTGCTAGAAGTACTCACGGGAGATGAAGTAGAAGGACCAGCACTCACTTGAGAGTTATATGGCTTTGTGCGTGTAGTGCGGACCTTGGACTTATTTTCAGTTATTTCTAAAGCTTCTTTATTGGTTTTACTCAAAAAATTACCTCCCGCGGAGGAATTGAGATAATCTTGGTCAGATTGACTCACACCATTATAGAAAGTGTTAATTTGCATTAATTCAGTGAAACCATGATGAGGACATCGACGAAGCAATTCTTTGAAACGATCCCATGCGTCACCAAACGATTCATCAAACCTTTGAGTGAATTTGATGATTTCATTTTTAAGACTTGTCGTTCTAGACAGGGGAAAAAATTCGTTTACAAATTTGGTAACTAAATCCTCCCATGATGCTATTGAACGAGGAGGTTGTTTTCCAGCCAAATCCGAGCTGCCCCCTCAAGAGAAAATGGGAATAGAAGAAGCTTGACTGCTTCGGAAGGGACGTTTTTGTATTTGATGGTAGATGTAATCTTGTTAAACCATCGAATATGAGCATGAGGATCATCCCTCTCAAAACCATAAAATTGGCTTGAGGTTACTAGATTTAGTAACCCGGTTTTGAGCTCAAAGTATTCAGCCACAATGGCTGGGACAACAATAGCATCTCCGTAACCCTTGATGGGTGCTTGGAGAAGCTCATTCATCGGACGGCCTTCCGCCATGATAACTTTTTCTGTGGTAACAGCACGTATCTCAGATACGGCTGTTGGGGTAGAACGTCTACGGTGTCTTCGAGGAATTCTGACAAGCTCACGGAAAGGGCTTGTTGACCTAGAAGAACGAGTGCGCATGCACTAGAGACGACTCTAAGAATCCTTAGAGTGACGGGAAATTAAAAATAGAAAAGAAAAATCTTTTTGGATTTTTGTTTTTATAAGATAATATAGAAATATGAACAAAGATGATATATAACAATGAGTGATTAATTCAAACTCACAGATGCTTCAAAAGTCGTAATACGCAGCACACCTCCCCGGCGGCGGCGCCATAAATTGATTGGTGGTAAACAGTCAGAAATTATCAACCAAGTAATGGTCAACAAGTCAAACAGCCTAAACCAATACTCCGTGGAGTGTAGTGTTTCCCCGGGTCGTTAGATCCCAACGAGGCGTGAAATCTTAAATAAAATGACTTTGAGATCAGGTGAATTGAACAGGAAAATGGTTCAAGTGATTGTACTACTGAAATATAAGTTAGAATAGCTTTGATAAGCTATATCAACTAATACGTGAAATCAGATAAGCACAAATGAAAATGAACTGGAAAACGCGTACGTTTAATATTTAAACGTAAACATATGAAACAAAAACGACTTTAACTATAGTAGGACTTTGCATGCCTTAGGGGCTTAAATGCAAATGAAATAAACTTAAAATATTTATCTTATAATTACTAACTTATTTAAAAATTAAGAAAGCCTAAAAAGTGTAAAAAGAAATAAAATGTACGTTTAAATTTAAATAAACGTAAACGTACGAAACTAAACGTGAATTCTGTCAAATATAACTCCCACAAATGTGAAAATTATAATTTTGGAATCCTAAAATTATAAAAAAATTATTGGAAATTTAAAATTATTTTTATAACTATTTAATTAATTATTATTAATTAATAACTATTTTTAATTATTTAATAATTTACTAATAAATAAGAAAATGTAAAATAAGTCTAGAAAAATAAAATTAAAACTTAGAAAAATCTAAATTATTATAAAACTTATTTTAGAACTAAAATTATATTTTTCGCACTATTTATCTAATTATTATTTAATTATTAATTAACGAATTAAACTGATTTAAATTATTACAATTACTAAAAAGACTTAGATAATTAAGAAGATTTTTATAAATCTAATTAACCATCACAGGAATCCTAAAAAATTATAAAAAGTTGGTTTTATGTATTTTTAAACTAATTTACTAATTATTATTCTAATTATTTATTAATTACCAATTAAATTAATTATATTATAAAAAATAGAAAATGAACAGTAGAAATTCTAGAAAAATTCCTAAAAATATTTTTACTTATATAAAAGCTAGGAAAATTATAAAAACTAGGTATTACTTAATAAAGTCTAATTTTGCTATTTAATTCTTTAATATTAATTAATAATTAATTAAACTAATATTAAATCTGATAATTACTAAATGACAAAGGAAAAATCAGGAAAAATTTATAAAAGTATTTTAATATAAAAGAAATTTAATAAAAATATAAAAATGCAAGAGTGCTTATAAATAAGCTAAAAAGAAAATTAAAAAGATAATTTCTATTAAATAGAAGCTATCAATAATATTAAATTTGGCTTTTTCTAATTTTACTTTTACAGAACTACTAAAATACTTAAAATATGAAACTTTTGTAAAAACAACTATTTTGGAACTCAAAAATAAGCACTGTGAGTGCTTATTAGCTTTGACAGTTGACTATGTTTGACCAAACCAAGAAATAAGCTCAAATGAGCTTATGTGGGGTCCACAAGGGTGGATTATGGTTCACTTAAGTTAGTTTGACATGTTTAAGCTAGATTTGATTAGATAAGCTCACAGGATAAGCCAACAAGCCACAATAAGCAATTGCTTATTGATGGACTGAGACAGAAATGGGACAAGGTTTAGGGGTGAATTAAGGTGGGGTCTACTGAGCTTGAGCTCAAAAGCAAGCTCAAAACTTGAAGGTGGGTAGGAGGGGGGTTGAAGGAACCAACTTGGGGCCTGTGGGACCTACTGAGTTGCTCATAATCAGCCACCAAAGTGGTGGTGGTGCTGGTGCAGTAATTGTGCATAGGGGAGGTACTTCCCCTGCAAGTGATTTTGATGCAGTGTAACTAACACACAAAAATTCACAAAAATATAATGAACATGGGATTCATTAGTTTAGTTGGTATACTTTCACATGTAAAAAGCTCAAGTCTTAGATTTGCCTACTAAATTCCAAACAATTCTTGCTAAAATTGAGATTTCCTGACAAAGACAATTTTTGACTTTTTTTATATTTGAGCTAAGTTGACTAAAGTGAAATTCTAGCTTGATTTTCTGATTGATATAAGTTAGATAAGATATAATAAGACTAAAATAAGCTAGAACTTGTACTTGTGAGATCACATGAGACTTATGCTACTTAGAATTCAACACAGACAGAAGTTTAAGCCAAATTATTGGTGATTTTGACTTTCAAGCTTGTAACTCACTGAGACTTTGTTGTTTTGGTCAAATTAGGTACTTAGTAACATGTAAGAACATATATCAATCACTTAAACCAACTAATGAATACTACACAGTTAAATCCAAACACTACCTTATCAAGCTTGATTTGTGATTATCAAAGAATATGACTGATTTGATCCTCAACTTTGTTATCAATCCTTATATTATCATCATCAAAGATCAAATAAACATGAAATACCAAGAACACAAGCATCAAACTCAGAAATGACCAAGATGGTATTTTAACTGTGAAACTTGATTTTTTTAGCAACTATGGATTTTAACAAACAAGCAACTGATATCAATTAATAAAACCACTTAACAACAACATAAGATCAGGAAAATACACAAACAAGATCATATAGCATACATATACAGTGAAATGCAAATATTGGTAAAAATGGCTTAGAAGTGCTTCAATCTGAGAAACCAAGAACCAGGACCATGAACACTCCTAATAGCTTACCACTAAGCTTCTAATACCATTTCCATCCATAATTAACAATGCTCCAAGCTGTGATCATGATTTCCACCAATTTTTTATTTTTATTCTATTTTTCTTGATTTTTTTAGTATTTAATGTAAACTAGTACCACTGGTTTTTAAGGTTTCTAATAGCTTTAAAAAGCTATAAGGGGAGCTTAAATGAGCTTATGAGTCCATAACAACAACTACAAACACACATAAGTTCACAAGATATTTTTGAGTAAAAATTGCAAAAACATAAACTGAAACTGAAACCTTGAATTTTATTGCTAGAAAAGATTAAGATTACACTTAATATAATAACTGAGAAGATTGAACGCTTGAAATACACTAGAATTAAGAAAATTAATTAAACGAGCTAAAATTGACTAAATTACACTAGATATTCTTCTCCTTGGCTTCTTTCCTCTCTTATAGAGACTTTAATGCTTCCTTGTGGCTTCTTTCCTCTCTTATAGAGACTTTAATGCTTCCTTGTCGACCTCTGAGTGTTTCCCACTTCATCTCAGCCATTGAATTTACCTTTTTCATCAAAACCGTACAAGTGGCATTTTGGCGCCAAAAGTCTTATAAGTAACTTGGGGCCGAATTTTTGCAATTAAGGATTATTGGGAGCTTGTGGAGGTGTAAAGGAACAAGGAAAAGTAGTTTTTATGGGTTTGGGTCAAGTTGGGAGCAAAATCAGGGTTGTGAGTGTAACAGTGTTTGGCAAATGGTGGGGAAGCATTAAATGGTGTTTTGGGTAGGTTTGGTGAGGTGGAGCAGGTGAGGGGGGTAGGTGATGAGCTGGGGGTGGACAGGTGGTGGTAAAAACCACCCTGGTTTTGGGATTGCAGGTGTGGAGGTGGAGGGTGTATAGTGAGGGTGGTTTGGGAGGGAAGGTCAACGGGGTCAAACCCCGTTTTATATAAAAAAGGGAGTTGGGCTTGTGGTGTTGGGCCTGGGTAAAAAATATAGGGTGGGCTGGATTAGGTGATGGTTGTGGTTTGTTTGTTTATTATTAAGGGTCCGGATGGTTTATGGTATTTAAGGCCCAAGGACCATAGGTGTAATATTTGGATTCTTGAGGGACTAAACCTGTAAATATCACAATGTTATCACAAGGACCAATTATGCCAATCATGAATAGTACAAGGTTTATTCTTAATATTTTTCCATTTTCAAAACCTTAAGGACTAATTTTGACATTTTTCAAACTTGAGGGACTAAAGTTATCATTTTGCAATTTTTAACTTTAAAGGACTAAACTTGACAACTTATGAATCCCTAAGGACCTTTGATGATATTTTACATGTTTTGGATTACTAGGGACTAGATTTGCCAATTTGTCAAAGTTCAGGGACTAAAACTGTAAATTATGTGAAATATGTTGTTTTTCATTAGTTTTCAATCCTTTTGTATAAAAACACAATCCAGGGATGTTTTATGTATTTTAAGGCATTCCTGTGTGTTTTTAGATATTTTTGCAGTCTAAATGTGACAGAAATGATGAGTATTTACACACTCATCAATCACGCTGTCACCAAACACAAAATCACCATACCCCATAATGGCTCCAAAGTGGTCGTTTCCGAATCTAACTGTCCTGATAAACTTTTTCACAAAATTTCTGAGCCGAGAGCGATCCCCAGTCATATGTTTTGAGCAGCCTGAGTCCAAATACCACAGGACGATTTATACGACCTACATTTGAAATCAGACAGATATGGATAACTGAAAAACATGGATCCCCAAGTGTACCCGGGATCCAATTGGTTAGCACAAGTATACTTAAGAGTGGCAGGATTAGTATCTATAATGGCTTTCTCAGAGGGAACAATACTAGTAGGTGCTACTGACTTAATATCAAGGCATTGAGTCACTAAAGGGAATTTTCTACCAGTTGCCTTCCATTTCTTATCCACTAAAGATTTGGGATCGGGCATATTTGTCAATGGACACTGGCTTCCTAAAGTGAACTTTCTTCCAGTAGGTTTCCACTGATATCCTACATTGGTAAAAACCTTTCCTGTTGCTCTCAAAGTATGGTTTTCTAGTTTATGTGTCTTAGCCAACTTAACCGAGGATTTGTAAGAAGATTTCAAAAATGACACAACACATTCATCATGATTACCAGAAATTAAAAAACCATTACAAGTCTTACAAGTAGCATTAGAATTCGAATTAATTACAGTACGCTTAAAGCAAATACTAGAATCAACACGATTCTTTTCACTCAAATCAATCTTATTGCTCCTAAGGTGGTCTTCTACATTCTTCTCTTGATCACTCTTAACTGGCGAAGTCCTATCATTCATGTATTGCCTTTAGGCTTTGACTCGCCAGCTTTAGTGTCATTGCTTACTCATGTAGAAAGGACGATGGGAACATTAGATTGTTGTATAGTTGTTTGGTTTCTAGGTGGTGATGTGCTATGATCAAAACTAGCCAAAGGTATATCAAAGGTAACATGCTTTTTCAAACTCTTAGATGAAGATGTGCCCTTTCTATCTCGCATGTTGGGAATCTTGGGGCATGTACCTATGGCATATTCTAACAAAACTTGTGACCGTTTGGTGAGAAAACTAATGTATGATATTACGTTATCAGAAGGTCTCACTATTCTTCCTTCTATAATGGTCTCACGGGTCATGTCAAGGAAATCCTTAAAGTATCCAAGGTAATCACTATGGACTAACTCATTGTTCCTAAGGGGAAGCGGTATGAACATAGCCTCACATGCATATTTTTTACATTCACAGACCTTTGAATTGATATAGTCACTTGCAATGACCGGCATCTTCCCTTTCACCTTGGTCTTAAGATTCTCAATTTCATTTAGCAAAGAAGTTATCTTTTCGTTGATTTTATCATGAGGGATCTTAATTGAATCATGTAACTCTTTGTAATGTTGTTTTACTTTAGAGTTTTTAGAGTGAAAACAATCATTTTCATGATTGAGTATGTTGATCATGTTTTGAAGTTGAAAGCTCTGAGAATCTGTAAACTGAGGTTTATGGGTGCCGATCACATCAATCATGGGAGACTTCATTTGGGCAACTTGAGCCCTCAATTTCCTATTCGTGTTTGTGTGAGCTTGAATTTTTTCATCCCTTTTTGCCAATTCAAAATATGTATCAAATTCAAGAACATCAGAAGATGTCTTTGCCTTTGATATTTTAATCCTTTCTTCTAAATGTTGATATTTGAATTGAAGATTAAGATTATCAAATTCTAGTTTAGAAAAGTGTTTGACCATGTTGTCATGATCATCATTTTGAATTTTTTCATGTAGTTTCAAATTCTCCCCCTCAAGCTCAACAACACGATTTTGGAGATCATTCAAAGCAATAGACATTTCATGAAATTGACAAGAATTTATCGTAGAATCAGTAACAGTATAAAACACATTTTGGGCAATACATTTAGCAATCAAATTGTCATTTATGATAAGAATATTTTTCCTAGATATCTCACTATGTTGAAGGTCTATTGCAATTTGTTTACCCTTATTCTCCACATTTTTAAACACCTCTTTCATTTCCTTTAATTCAGAATCAAGGGACTGTCGTAAACCCTCAAAGTGTTCTTTGATTAGTTTAAAAAATGGGATGACTTCCGTTAAATAACACTCTTTAGTAAGCTCAAATCCCCGTTCACCCTCAGTAATTCCCGTTGGCGTGATTCTCTTTTTGCATGTTTTATCAAAGTCAGTGAACATTTGACAAAGGACATATATGCTAATAAGAGTTTTACATTGTGTGGGAAGTGACAACTGAACTAAGTGCATTGGTGTATTGGGGGGATACACCGTTGGGGCAGCTAACTTTTTAGAGGTCTTGGCCTTAAGTTCCTCAGCTTTCATTTTCTCAACATCTAATGGCCAAAATACTTGTTCTGGTGTTAACTTAGTTTGAGGTGCAAAAACAGTCTCACGGTTTTGTTCATAATAGTCATGGGGCTTAACAATGACACGGTGTTTAATGCACATGGGATCCTTCATTTTATTATCAAATTTCTCTCTATTGGCAGACTCAAGATCATCCAATTCTTTATCAGACCAACTGTTTGGAGGGGCATGATTGGGTGTAAGCATAACCTTGGCATCATACAGTGCAGGTTGTGAGGCACTAACGCTCTTAAGGAAGTTAGTTTTAGGCATACCTAAATCCTTATTACTATGCTTATCCCGCAGCTTAATGTGCTTTTCCATCATTTGAGCTGTTTGATAGGTTTGGCCTTGGATGTACAACTTGTTTTCAAGTTTGTTTTTCAACTGCTTAAGGTTTGAAAATTCATTTAACAGTTTAGTTTCCTTTTCCTGAAATTCACTTTTTAGAATATTTAAACTCTCCTGAATTTTCTGTTTTTCCTTAACAGCACGATCAAGTTGATTTTGAACAAAATTTATCTCTTGTTTAAAGGCCTTTTCCTTTAAGTTTTGTTCAGTTATGTAAGCTTGCATTTGCCAATCCATTTTTTGTTCACATTCGGTTAGCTCAAATTTTGCACGTTGTTCATAACACCTAACTTGATCCTTAAGAATATTGATCCTAGTGGTCAGAGTGTCGTCGGGTGCAGCAGCAGTGTACACATCAAGTTCACGCACATTGTCATCAACAGAGGATATATCACTTGATACAACAGGGTCCACGTTGTGCATTACATATTGTTCATATGGGACGAAATTGTGATTACCCATATTAGTAATATCTAATTCTACAACGTTTGTTTGTTGTACTTCGTTATATATCTTTTGTTCATGTATCCCATCATTGTCACATACAACAGAAGACATTCCACAAAATACGTCAGAATCACTGTTGTGATCCGAATGTTGCTCATTTGGAACAACACTAATGTTTTCCAATTCAGCCTCATTTGGTTCACCAACATTATTTTGTCGTATATTGTTGAAGGTCTTTTGTTCATCATTAACTACACATTCATCATATAACTTCAGTACCTCAGATATGATGGATGATTTGGAGGGACCAGGTTGTTGTGATGGTGAGACAACAGAGGATAGATTAGCCATGAAGATTGTCTGAGCAGTGGGTTCGTCATCAACGTCTGAGTCAAAAGCATCACAATCCTCAGCTTGGAAGATGTTTGGATCATTAAGAGCTAAGTCCTGAACAGGTTGTTCATCCACATCATCATCAAATGTCTTTCCATCATCTCCAACAATAAAAGCTAATTCTTCCTCATTTAGCATAACTCCATTCTCTTGAGCTTACATGAGCAACATTTTGTCCTTGAAGTAATCTGAGTTCTGAGGACGTTTTGGCTGAGTGCAGTTTCTGGCGATGTGACCTAAACCCCCACAATTGTAACATTTTGGTTGCTTTCCTTGTCCCTGATTCATATTTCCAACTCTGTTCGGCAAGTTACCCCGTGCACCATTCCTTTGATTCACATTTTGTCTGCCCTGAACGTTCTGCACCATCACTCTTCCATCTTCCACAACAACTTGATTACGTGGATTTGAGGAAGCTCTGAGTTGATTGTTGGTTGGTGGGAGAGCAGCTCTGAAATGTTGAACAAGTAGAGACACTTGGCTGGAAAGATTGTCAATCATCTTGTCAGTATGATAATACCCTGAATCGAGATGGGTATTCATAGCAGCAGGTGACTGTAGAGATGAGTGATCCACTAATGAGATAGGTTGAGTAGTTGGCAACATACTAGTCATGAATGCAAGTGAGTCATTGGTGGCAGTTGGATTGAGCTTCTCTCTTAATTGTCGATCAAAAGCTGCATGCTTCTCATGTTGTTGTAAGTAGGCAAACAACTGTTCATAGTTTGTATTTCTCAATCCTTTGTTGAGCTTTACCGCAATAACAAAACGATCCCACTAAGGTGACATGTTGTTAACAAACTTAGAGTTGAGTTGAATGTTAGGCATTGTCATTCAGATCATTCTCATGTCATTAACCAACTTGTGAAATCTGACATAATAGTCGGTAATGTTTTCACCAGGATTCATTTTGAAATGCTCAAACTCATCATACAACTGAGACTCACGATCTTCTTTGGTCAGTTCTGATCCAGACAGATGCATTTTTACGTTTTCCCAAACAGCTTTAGCATCAGTGTTGAAGTTGATTAGCTTGTATACATCTTTGGGTAACCCTTGAATCACGATGTTGGAGGCTCGAATATCTGCATCATAACGCTTCTTTTCAGCATCACCGAGGTCATTGTAAGTACGCGGCCTGTAAATTCCATGGGTGACAGATCCATCTTTCGCAGTGGAGATAACATATCTGGTAGTACCCATCTGCATAGGGCCTTCATCAATAGATCGCAAAATGTTCTCACCATTTTCTTTACCCAGGCAATAAATTCCGATTCTTTGTGCCAACGATTCATAGTTAGTCCTATCTAGCATAGGAGGTCGGGTATCGGACCCCGCAGCTTGAATGTCATCTGAAACAGTTGCCATAACAAAATCTTCAAACGGGATTTTACAACTCTTGTGACTTAAACCGAGAAATCAATTTTTTCCCGGGATTTTACTAAAGGCAACAACAAAAACCGGAAGATATACTTAGCAAGTTAACTTAAAGAAAGGAACCAGATGAGTCACAGTTTGCACTAAGTGTCAAGTTGCGACAAGTCAAGTTACAATATATCCAATTGAGATTAGTCAAGTCGTAAGAATTAACTCACAACGTCAGATCACAATTAGATTAATCTAAATGACTTAAGTTACAACAATTCGCCAAATACAAATGATTAACCTATCACAAGTACCTCACCGCTTAGTTAATTGCTAACAAAGTTGAGAAACTCGCTAACAAAGAAAGCAAACCGCTAAGTAAAGGTAACCGCAATTCAGAGATAAACGCAGTGATGAGTAAAACACTAGACCAAGAGAGGTAACCGTAAAGAGGAGCAAACCGCAGGATGAAGTAACCGCTAGTGAGATAAACGCTATTCACGGAAAACCGCAAGATGAGTTGAATGCTAAACGAAGTAAACGTAGAAAAACTTAACCATAGGAGTAAACCGCAAAAACTTAAACCGCAGGAGCAAACCGCAAATAGCAAAACGCTAGTCACAACAGTCCAAAACAGTCACTATCTTGCGTTTTGTCCTTATACCCAAAATAGTACTCGCTACCTAGCAAACCACAAGATTCAGTAGCAAACCGCAACAAGGAAATGAAACAGTATAGCAAACTGCAACCAAGCAAAACGACCCAAAATCAATCCAATCTTCAAATAAACGTATGATATAGCATAACCAACTGAAAAACAATGTAGTACTAACACCAATGATCATAAAAGTACACCCCTAACATGTCAAATAACACTAGAAGAATCAAACCATGATGTATTAAAAAAAACTTCTATCATACAAAAACCACACAAAACCACACCAAATCCGATTCTACAAGGTCCTAAGATGAAACCATGGCTCTTGATACCAATTGTAGGATAAACATAATCATAAGCTCGTATGGTTTTGCATGTATGGATAGAATAGAGTAGTTTTAGAGAGAGAGATTAGAGAGAGAAAGAGATGGGAGCCTTGAGAGAAACTAGTAATCTATTAGCTTGTGAATGAAGGTCCAACCCTCTCCCTTGGCGGGAGAGGGGTATTTATACAAAGAAAGAAAACGCCCACATCGGGGCTATGGATCAGGCATACAGTAGGTAAAGACCCGTCCTTCTTCCACGATATTACTTAAACTAATACTAACTAAATAATAAACTAACTACGAGCTATCTTAATGCTATTACAACATTTAGGTGACCGAGTCTTTTATAGGAATATTTGTATTCCTAACATCTTCTACTAAAGCTAACTTTCGATTTATTAAAGAAACGTTACATAAGGATGCTAATTATGACGTGGGTTTATCAAAAGATTCGGTACAAGAAGTGAATGAGTGAATGAAAAATTCGTTTTATGGGTATGTTACTGGTAAAAGACTTGCATTTCTGTGGTTGAATGGTTCATGTGTAACAATTAGGGAGAATATGGAATTCAAAAAGTTACGATGAACGCGAATGGTTTTTTCTTTTTCAAGTTCTCGTCTATAAAGGATGCTGAGTTTATTCTTCGGGACAGACCTTAGATGATTAATGAAATCCCCATCTTTTTTAACAAGTGGTCTCTATCGATAAGTTTTCTTAAGGAAAATTTGTCTTGTGTTCCGGTATGGCTGAAGTTTCACGATGTTACATTGGTTGTGGTAATGTGATGTTATGTGGCCATATTTTTTTAACGATTAATTTACAAATAACAATAATTTTAGGGTTGGATCAGTTGGAAAACCCCTTGCATTTTAACCTATAGGTCAATGATTCGATCCTCACCCCCTACTAAAGGCCGGAGGTCCTTTCCTATCTTAGATAGAATTGGAAGCAGCCTCTCTACCTTAGGTAGGGGTAGGCATAGTAAGGGGACAGACATTTATATTTTTATTTTTATTTCAAAAAAATCCATCTTTTTTACACTATATATATCCCCTATATTTTCATTTTTAATATACACTATTTACATGAACCAAATATCAAAATTAGCCCAAAATCAACTATACCATACAAATAATATACGGCTCAATTAGTAATTAGTCTAAAATCATTTTTAGCCTAAACAAACTTTAATCATCAATATCTATTAAGGCCTATGATAAAACTACCAAACAATTTGTGATATCATTTGGCCGGCCCAATTAACAACCAAACCGTTATATAACCCAAATGTTAAGACTTATAAATATGCTTACAAAACTTAAATTACCTCATTCCTGCCCTAACTTCCCTCACAAAAATACGCAGCCATGATTTGCAGCCACACAAGCATCACGTACACTCTTCCTTTCTTTCTTATCTTGATAACCGAACATAACCAACAATCAATGTTTGCAAGAAAATCATACCCTTTTCTTGAATATCAAACGAAAACTCTGTTGGGAATTAAATAATCAGAAGAATCAGCATAAAGGCTCAAGGAAATACATCAAGTATGTTCCTGATAATAAAGCTCAAAGTACGTTCCTGCTGATAAACACAAGAGTGTTTCTGCTGAAGAATGTTTCTACTGAAGGTGTTTCTGCTGATGGATTCTGCTGCTGCTATGACTCATTCAACAGCTGTGTAGATAAGTACGACTTATTCTACTGATACGTATACAAGAAAATATCTTTGTTGTAGTCATCAAATTGAACACTCCAAGTGAGTTGTAATCCTAGATACATGTTGTATCTTAATGACTGGCATGATAAGTCATCATTTAGCTATAATGAAGATTAGTCATAAGCTAGTAATTAGATGAGTCATATAGATTGTAAAAGATCTTTTCCTTGGACTATAAAAGGAAGATCTTAGATATGACTTAAATAGAGACAAGTACAGATAATAGATGTGTGCGTAGAGATATACTTAGAGAAAAATAATAGAACAAACCATAAGATTCAAGGTCTTTGTAACCCTAGTGATAGTGAAGATTACTCTTATTATCTTGAATAATATTGAATCGTTTGGTGAAATACTTTCATTGTTCTTTGTTAAATAAACTCAAGCATCACATTTCCATTTCCAATAAACATTCTAAGTATGGTTAAGTAGATTCCGCATACTTAATTATATTCACTCAAAGTATCATATTTACACATTACAAAGGTCCAACACCTCATAGTGTGTGATAAAATCAAGTGATCATCTCAAACTCTCTCTAAGATTTTATGTTGTGTTGACCGTGATGGTGGTTTAGAACTGAGGTAGATGTAGATGTTGGGTTTTATTGTATACTTTATGTTCGTGGACCATAGATCAAATAAGTTTGATGTTTGTTTTGACTTGATTGATGATTGTTCTTTTCTTCTTTCATTTCATCTTCATTTTTGTTTTGATATGTAACGGTACATTTTATTCTTCTTATATGGAATGTATTAATCGGTCGAGGAGTTGACTAGTTTGTGAATTTTGGAGTCGTCCGACCTTTATCGATCTTGTGGTTGCAGTGGCGGCGACTCAGTCAGCGCAAAGGGGACCGGTCCGGTCAACCGACCACTGTGCCCAGCCTAATGGCTTTATTTTTAAGTACTTGGCTTAGTAGCCTAATTAGCTTGTACATTATGGTTAAATGATTGTATATTTTGGTGAAGGGGTGAAGTAATTAGTGTATTAATTATATGTGTTGAATAGATTGTTGACCTTAAAATCATTGTGCTTTATATACTTGTGCTTTGTGTTTTATGACTTGTATTTACTTAAAAGCTATTGTATATTGTGCTTAAATGGTTGTAATTTTTGGTGAAGGGGTGTTTTTAATAGCATTAATGTTGTTTGGTAGAATTTTGGTCTTAAAATGACATTACGCTGTTTTTTGTTGTACAATATGCTTACTTTGTTGTAATTCTGAAAATTGGGTGCATTAAAGTGTTGTAAACTACGCATTATTTCTTATAAATCTGAAAATTTTAGAAAGAAAGTGCTTCATGCATTATATGTAGTATAGATTTATAAATTAATTATTATTAGTAATAATTAGTTAAATATATTATTTTCTCTCTCATCTATTAAATCTAAATCAAAATTTAAATCTAAATTCAAATCATAATCCTAAACTCATCAACAAACCAAACGGACCCTAAGATTGTTGGTGTCAAATCTTACCAAACAAATGGTGGAGAAAACATCCGTACCAAGTGCATATAATAGATGAGATTGGTTGTCATTATACCTTTTAAAATGATTATAATACTTTTTTATTTTATTTTTATTTTTTGTTTTTTTATTATTATTTTTTTATAATTTGTTTTTATTATAAAATTACGAAATAAAAAGTAAGAAATAAAAAATATAAATTTTAACAAATTAAAGTAGTAAAACACTAAAAATATAAAATTAAAATAAAAGCTTAAAAAACTGTATTACCTTATTAATAAATTAAGTAAAACTAGGTACGAATAGTACCGCCTACAATAAATAAAGAATCTAAATTCATTGGGCAATAGATAAGCAAGTTTAATATTTACAAAACATCTTCTATTATGTGTATATAGTAAACTAAGTTATATCATCAATGCAATCAAATATAAATAAAAGGGTAAATTGCTAAAATGGTTCTTCACGTTTCACGAAATTGCAAAAATGGGACCGAGACAAAAAGTAGCACAAAAAAGACACCAACGTTCCGAATTTTCGCAAAATCGCCACCGAGAGGCCTTTTCCGTTAGTTTTCCCGTTAAGTGCCATGTCCATGAGGGTAGTATCGTCATTTTACCCCTTTCCCGCCAATAACTTCAGTTGCCAGTGTTTTGTTTTACAAATTTAGTCCTTTAGAGCAATACTTTATATATGGGTCTCAATTTCTTCCAAGGAGAACATTAATTTCACAGGTAAAGATCTTGAGAATGTGTAAGCTTTGGCAAAATCATGCACGCAGTTCCCCGATACCTGATTTAAGAGTCCTGTACAGTAAGCCTATTCTGTTCCATTTTCTTGTTTTCCATTTAAAGTTGTTATTGTTATTCGAAGTTAGTGATTGTTTGTATGTGTTGCACAGCATTGAATGAAAAAATGTGTACTTTGGAAATCCATCACAATGGTCAATTTACCTCAACACCAGGGAGAATCTATCTCTTTGGAGATACAGATTGGTTTGACGGAGTTCACTGTGACGTTTTCTCCATGGGCTTATTGGGTGAAATGTTAGAGGATTTGGGTTACACGGATCGTACCCTTGTGTATACTCACTTTAGGTTACCTGGGGAGTCACTGGATGATGGTTTGCTACCACTAAAGTCTGACGAAGATGTGAAGACACTTGTGGAGTATGTTCCTATATTTACACAATTGGAGTTGTATATTGAAACCGGTGTTTCAATTGTTGAGTGTGAGATGATGGATCGAATGATGACTAAGGGCAAGGGTGTGGTGATAGAAGAAATAGTGGATGATGATATGAATGAGGCTGCTGGAAGGGGTGTTGATGGTGAGACTGGAAACAGTGGGAAACTACTATTGTTAGAGTGGCATAAAGAATGGCATAAGACAAGGCAACCTGATAAGGTTGGACATGTTTATGATTCTGATTCTGACAATGGCTTCCCACCAACATTTTGTGCTGGAAAAATGATTGCAAATCATTCAAAGAGGCTGAGTGATGAGTATGAATTCAGGAGGTTATTGGTAGAGATTGACCAAGAGTTTATGGTAGAGGATTCAAGTGAGGATTCCCTGGAGGCCACAGATGTGGTCGAATTTGATGATGCTTATTATGATGACACAAGTGATGGCTGTACTATTAGTGGAAAGGAAGGAGATCTTCACACATAGATTAGTGATGAAGAGGTTGATCAAGGAAAAGATGTTGACTGGACTGATGATCCATACCATTTAGTTGATGTTCCTGAACCTGAAGAGATGCATGCGATTGAAGAGCCTCAAGAGCCTCAAGAGATTAGTGACATGTTTGCTGAAATAGATCAAGCATTGGATGAACTTGATGACGTAGTTGCAGCTGGAGAAGGAACAGAGGTGTATGCTATTTTTGCTGAACCAATTAGTTTCAGTTTATTTCCACTTGTGGTCGTTGGTGAAGAAAGGTTTACAAATTTGGATGTTGATGGTGTTGATGGTGATGATGGTGAACAAAGAGTTCGTGATGTGGCTGTGATACCAGATGATCAGTGTGCTCTAGTAGTTGGAAATGAGGGGTGTATGCCAGTTGTTGAAGGAGATGTGATTAAGGACAAAGAGGTTGCTAAACAAGGAGATGAGCTAGTTCAAGTGCTTGAAAAAAATGGAGTTGGGCAAGATGGAGTGATCGCAGAGGACAAGTTTGAAGACCAAGGAAGATCAATCAAGAGGCAAAGACTGATGGCTGACAAAAAACCCAAGGTTGCTGCTGACAAGAAACCCAAGGATGATGCTGACAAGAATCCCAAGGATGATGCTAAATAATGGTTATGCTTTTATGTTTAGGTCAATAAATTGTTGTGATTCTGCTATGGTCTTTTAGTAGATCATTTATAACAATGTTTACTTTATTAATGTTTATGTATCGGTTATGTAATCTTAACTAGGTTCAATGGTTGCATAACATGTTATCAAATCTAATGGAAGCAAAAAAACTTGGCAATTTTGGGATGCCAAAAACTTGGTAACCCAAACGTTTTTCATTTATTACCCAAACACGCCTAAAACACAGTTTCACATGTACTTACCACGCCTATTTAAAGCCTATACCCCGAGTAACTTCCTCATCCATCCAGTAAACAAACACAGTAAAACTATTTTGAATCAAATTTAGCAAAAGAATGTCTCAATTTGTCCTTCTTGAGGAACTCGCTGCTGCTGCTAACTCAACCGAGTTACTATACCAGATGACGGTGTTTTTGGCTAGGGAGACAGAGCGTGATATCAAGTATGCCAAAGAGCTGTTTGTGGCATATCAAGAGTTGCTTGATATTGTCGTTCAAAGGAACAAGATGATCTCTGAAATGGAACTGGTGCGTCCCTCGGTGCAGATGTTCAAATGCTTGGAGTTCTTGAAGAAGCTTCAAAAGTCCGATGTTATGGAGCTTTTGGATTTGAAGAAGAAGATGGCAGAAGTGAAGCTCAAGCTCTTCAACAAGCACGCATTTGTCAAGGGACTTTAGAGTTTCTTTCATGGTCATCTTTGTTTTGATTGTTCCTTTTATGTTTCCATCCTTTTTATGAATGTTATGTTTGAACTTTAATGATATATTATGATTTTGTTATGTTTCTGTCATCTATGTTTTGTTGTGTTGATTTATTATGTTTTGCTTGTCAACCATTGGGTATTTTTGCAAAATTCAGCCATAATGTTATTTGCAAAAGTCAAAATTGATTGTCAATTTGGGTAATTTTGGGTATTTTTGTGCCTGCGCATTATTTTTGTGCCTTCTTTTTAGATCCATTTTGGGCAATTCTGGGTATTTTGGTGCATGTACAATCATATGCAAAAGTCAAACATGATTGTCAAAACGGGCAATTTTGGGTCCTATGTAAATATAACTACTACTAATTAGCCAAAAGATCAATAAATTGTTATGCTTCTGCTATGGTCTTTTAGTGGAAGATTATGTAATCTTAAGTTCTTAACTAGTTTCAATGGTTGTCAAACAATTTGATCCATTTTGGGCAATTCTGGGTCCTATGTGCAAAAGTCAAATATAACGAGTATCCAAAACAAAAGATCAAGGTAAGTTACATTTACAACCATAGCATTTACCATTCATCAAAAGATCGGGACCAAAAGGATGGGGTACATAAACCACTAAAACTAACACATCAACAAACAAACTACACTAATTGCCACAAAATGGCCAGACACCTTCCTCAAAACAAACATCCTCCAACAACGACGACACAAACCCATTCTCTTCATCCAGAACACTCACATCACCGGCATCATCCACATGTAGAGGCGGCGGCAGGCCCTGGGTAGGCGGCAGCAGACTCTGGGGAGGCGGCATCACACTCTGGTAGTCCTCGTACTCCGGCTGATCAAACGTGGTAACATAAGCCGAAGTGATGGTGGGGTTCATGGGGTTTTTCCTTTTTGTGTTTTTCCGGCTACCACCTCCAACAGGGATGTCCCGGAGCACGCCGACATGGGTCCAGTGTCTACGGCATCTACGACAAAAGTGACACGGCTGCGATGTGGTCTAGTTGTTATAGTAGCAAAACTTAGTGTCTTCTGAGAAACAACGGGGACATGGCCTTTGCTGTGGGCGTTGTGTCACAGTTGTTGTCACCAACGTTGAAGTCTCCTGGTGAGTGTTGGTGGTGGTGGTTGTGGTTATGGTGGTGGTTATTGTAACCACCGGTAAATTTCCACTTAAATTAAAATAATATTTATTCATTTCTCTATGTAAATTTTTTTTTAAACGTTATCACAACAATCAACTAAGGTCACATAACTCAATAAACAAGTTCATTTAAGTTCGTTTTGAATAAATATATTTGAATGTCAAGTATAAAAAGTTTTTAACTTTTATTTATCACTTTACGATTTTTCGTTAATATTAATTATTAAACGTTCAAACTAAACGTTAGCCATTTAGAGTTTTAACGAAACTTTTTCGGTTATTAAATTAACTATTAACTTATATTTATTATCACTATAAAGTTTTAGTTTAAATAACGTTTAAACACTCCGATAAACCTACAACTCATGTTACATATTACAATTGAGTATGTTGATAAGTTTTAACATTTTTATAAGCTCTATATTTTTACTTGTTTATAAATTTCGTGACTTAAGGACTTAACGCTAGTAATTACCAGGATCAAACTGTACCCTCTAAACCTTAAATTAATAATAAATATAAAATATTTTCACAAAAACTCTTCCATCTTTTTACTAAGACTACGTTAATTCCACATGCATATGTAAAATACCGTATATGTGTTTTACTAATTATACATGCATATGTAAAATATCATGGATGGTTATATATATATACACGTACATACAAATATAAAGTATCACATATATACTTGTCACCCATTATTACCACAAAATATATATGTGTTCCCTAAACATACAACATATCCATTTCTAAAAATCCCAAACATGTAATATTTTAGAACCAAGAACATGTATTATCAAGTAAGCTTCTATGTGTTCTTTTCTCTTCATTCTTACACATCATCCAAATAATATATGCCAAGGAAGCTTAAGACACCATCACCATGTCCCTCATTTCTAAGACATAGACTAAGATATTTACACTAAATAAGATATAAGTACAATTCATTAAGCCCTAGATACAAATGATAATGCATGATCGATTTTCTGGTTATATTTCAGTTCGAAATATACAAAAATGAAACTAAACTCATATTACATGAACACTTGTAAGACCCTTGTCCCTAGGAACCTCATTAGGTCTCATGTAACTCCACATCACATATTCTCTAGAAAGTCAAATGGGTTAGTTAAGCTTTGTGGTTAGGGAAAATCCACAACACAGCTTCATCTCCTCTACACCCAAGTGTCGAACCAGGGAAAATACAACCTCAACATGTCCCCTAGGTGTAGACAAGGTGACCTAGACATCTCTAGAAGGCCCATGATACTAGTCCTATAAATAGCGAGCCCTAGGTGTTCATTTTCACTCACCTCTTGTTCGAAACCCACAAACCATTCACTCTCAGTTAGGTACTGATGTTAGGAGGTCCAAGTAGCAGCCAAGGAAGATTAAAGAAAAGCTTAGAAAGAGGAGGAAGCTTAGTTTCCATTATCCTATTCGCATTGCTCAAAAACCTGATCTTAAACGAATTTAGAATCAAGTAAGTGTTCCAATCCATTTTCAATCACTATTGTAAACTTAAAAATCAGTTAGGAGAAATAAAAACGAGAATCTAGGCTTTTGAATCACCTAAAACGAACAAACGAGTCAAAAGTTATGAAGATTTGAAGTTATATAAAAACTATAAAAACTTACTGTTACAGCAGGCTAAATAACGCAAAACAAGGCCTTTCTGGTCCGTTTCATCAAAAACTTAAAACATGAAAGTTCTCCGGAACGACGTTTTCTTCAAAAACTCTTTAGACCTCGAGTCATGAAAACGCATAACAAAGGGTGTTTTTAATTAATTTCAGCACAGTTTTTTTTAAAGGGACAGCAGCAGAGCTGCTGCTTTGGACCCATATTTCATGTATCAAACGTTATTCTAAAAATCTAGGTCTTGACATGGTTAAATTACACTTGAAGAGCTAAATATAGGAAAAAGAATCAGTCAATTTCATTGAGAAACGAGGGAGAACGAGGCATTCAAAGTTGGTAATTTTTCTGTGACGAGTAAACTTAAAGTCGCGACTTCTGTGATTTATTGTGAAGTCGTGGGATCAAATCATGCCATGAGATTTTATAAAAATACTCTTAAAACTCTTATAAATGTTTTAGAAAAGGATTCGTAAAAAGTTTCGAAGTAAACCGAGAGATATAAACTGTTTTTGAATAAAAAGGATGTTGGGTGCGATCGGGGGTTAAACACAAGGGTTGCTTTTGCCAAAACTCTATAAGATTTATATGGTTGGACTTGTTTTGCGATCGGGGAGTTTCTCAAGGGTAAAAAGTGTCAAGTTTGAAACTTAAGGGTAGAAAGTGTCAATTAACCAAAGTTTAGGGGTAAAAGTTGTCATATTTATAAAAGTTAAAGGGTAAAAGTTGCCAACTTTAAAAACTTGAGGGTCAAAAATGAAAATATATAAACCCTAATTAATATTTAATATTATTATAATTATTATTGATATTATTATTATTATTATTATTATTATTATTATTATTATTATTATTATTATTATTATAATTATTATGTTTTATTTAAAACTTAAATATAAGTTTTATACCGTAACTAATAAACGAAGTATCTATTTAGCGAACGGACGGAACCAAATCTTACAGATAAGAAAATATAATAAAATAATACTTTTGAAACTACATATTGGTTCAACAAAATATTTAACCATTAAACTAAAACGAAACGAACATTTAAAAACTAATATAATCAGCAACAATTACTGAGAACTTAATCTAATAACTCAGGTTTCAAGCCGGAGACGTTTATCAACTTCATTTAACTTTGTTTTCCATCCAGACTGCCCAGGTGAGTTCATAGTCCCACTTTTATATTGTTTTTCAAACTTGTGGGGAGATACATGCTACAAAACCGAACACAAGTATTTTCTGTATGCTATCCTGATCTGGTATTGCCTAAGTTAAACGTTTTGCCATTAAAAGTCCCTCATATCATGAACCATTAATCACTTGCGAGTGAACGCGAATATAGTGAATAGATCTATTGGCAGTTGACGCCCCATTTGTGTTACCGGATAGGTGGCCAAATGCACTTTATTTGAGAACTACTAGGAAGTTGGCAAGCTTCCTACTCGAGGGCTCTGTTACTCACATTATTATTATAATGTTAGCAACGTTACATTATAGCTCATTACTATAATGTCCAAACTGTTAAGGTTTGAGTTCATGAGGCTTAGTGCAATACGCTGCGTTACTACGTTTTATAACTATTTAACTTGTGTTCAAACTATTACTCATTCATAAACACTGTGGATTCACTCAACCGTTGTGTTAACTTTTTAGCATGTTTATCTCAGGTCCATAACAAGCAAGGATGGCATGGAAGGACATGGATACGGAAAGAAGGCTAAGATTTTATTATTCTTTGATAAATTATTTAACAAATTGTAAAGCTATTGGGACCTCATTTTGTAAACTCTGATATTTGAATAATAAAATTTCTAAAACAACTCAATTAGAGATTGTTTTCTATTATTATAACTGTTGTGCCGTCGAGTAACACCCAGCTTTAATTCCGCTGCGTATCCCAAATTTGGGGGTGTTACAGATTGGTATCAGAGCTATAGTTATAGAGAAATGGGTCTAATTGAGATCCAAACTATAACCACTTTTTCAAAAAAATGTTTTATAGCCTTTCGTTGCCCGTGCCTTCCAGCCTCCGGATGATTATGTGACTTCCAGGTAATTATGTTACTCAAAAACATTAGTAAACTGGTATATACATTTATGATATACTCCTGATCACTTTATACAAATAAACATATCTGCAGATGCCTATTCTAAGGCATTACGTTTTAATCCTATTTCCATGAGCATGTATCTACTTCAATATTTTCTAAATTTACAAAACTTTCCTAAGACGTTGTGGTTTCCACAATTCTTATCTTATATACGTTAAAAATATACTCTCCACTATTTTAAAAACTATGTCAACTCACCTTGATTACCTACTCCCATATCCAAACATGAGTGTAAATACTCTCTCCGTACTCCCAGAATACCTAATTCATTAACTAATTACTAATATTAAATTAGAAATTCCCAAGTAGGATAATTAACTCATAAATCTTGAATAACGTCTTCCCATCACTACACAATTCATACTAAAGATTACCTTAGAAAATCAGCAGGATCCCAACAACGTTTAAATAAAAATAAGAAATTTCTGTTATAACAATAAACCATAGTTCAGCTCTTTAGGGTTGTAATTTTCCCTCTGTACTTTACCTTGGGTACGATGATGTAACCAAATTATAACTAGTGCTTTCCTATCTAATGTCTTTTAATAACCTCACTACTACTATAACCATCGTCCATTTCACTTTCCTCTTATATTATTCATAGCCACTTCGTAATAATATACCATCATTTTATACCTGATTATATCTATTAGGTTTTTCTGCGAATATATTCCTAAGAATTTCTTCAAACTATTTTCCTATCACCCCAAAGGTTGATATCCTGCCATCCTACCAATTATATACTATTATTATCCGAATCGATTCTTTATTACTCTAAAAAGTATTCAGGATGCTATTTTGTAAAAATAAAACGTTGAACACCATCTAAAACTTGTGAAATCTAATATCAAAGATTGACTGAATCACGCATTACATCATCTGTCCTTAATTATACATAGCCTGATCACCTATGTCTAATTCAGGAAAGATCATGTCATGGGGGAAACGGGTATTTTTGTAGATTTCCAAAACAAACTTTACTTAAAAACAAAACCTTGTATCAAGATAAACTCTTAGCAAACGTTTCTAACGTGCACATCTCCTAAGTACTTACATCATTTTATTATAAATCGTTAACCCATAAGCTATTATTTCTCTATTCATATTATTTAAAATGCCTTTTCATAAATTATAAAAATGAAAATTATAAATCCGAGAATCACTAAAATTCATAAAAACACAAATAACGTAAAATTTCATTAAAACCCATAAATATTAATACATAACGAAATAATTAGCATCGGTAGTGCTAATGTTACAAATATCACTAAGTAAACGATAGAATCGCCAATAGGTTGATCCGCTATGCTAATGAAGAACAACACTACGCCTACGAGAGCAAGAATCACAACTGGATGTAAAATCTTGAAAACTCTGTAACGAAAAACGTAAACGAATTACAAACGCGATAATAAAAGAAATAATCATACGCATAATCTTATTCATAAACGATTACAAGAAAATACAAATGAAATAAAAGTTGCTTCGACATTTCTACCCCCATATCTTGTCCACACCGATAGCTAGGACCACTAGAGGAACGAGAACTGCTAAGACTATAGCCAAGAACTCATAGTCTTCCTTCGGAACGTAGGCGAAATAAATCGCAGCAGCAACGGTGTAGATAATCGCGATAATGGTAATGGGGTGCGGCATTTTGTAAGAATTATAGATGGAAATGTTAGTAGGAAAGAATGAGGATTGAAATGGGGTATTTATAAAATCAAAAACTAGCCGTTGGACACTATTCATAGCCGTTGGAAATCACTGTTCATGACCGTTGGAATTTACTGTTCATGAACGTTTTAAAATTTTAAAAATTTTAACTAAGGAACAAACGGATTCATCATCTACAAAAGTTTAAAAATTTTCTTTATATTCATCAAGTTTTCATTCGAAATTTTCTTATTTAAAAGACAGTTTTTCGATGTCAAAAATTTGATTTTTACTAAACGATAAATTTGAAATCAGGATATTTTCAAGGATAATTACTGAAACAGGATAAATTTCATAAATAACAATCTTCATTTAAAATAAAATTTCTCACGTTTATATGACCTTCGGAATAATATTTACATGTGTAGTTCTAAATTATAAGTTTTCATAAGTTAGACAATTCGCCCTCATCAATTTAAAACCTAACATAGACTGAATCTCGGGACGAGATTCCGTTAAGGGGGTGAGACTGTAACCACCGGTAAATTTCCACTTAAATTAAAATAATATTTATTCATTTCTCTATGTAAATTTTTTTTTTAAACGTTATCACAACAATCAACTAAGGTCACATAACTCAATAAACAAGTTCATTTAAGTTCGTTTTGAATAAATATATTTGAATGTCAAGTATAAAAAGTTTTTAACTTTTATTTATCACTTTACGATTTTTCGTTAATATTAATTATTAAACATTCAAACTAAACGTTAGCCATTTAGAGTTTTAACGAAACTTTTTCGGTTATTAAATTAACTATTAACTTATATTTATTATCACTATAAAGTTTTAGTTTAAATAACGTTTAAACACTCCGATAAACCTACAACTCATGTTACATATTACAATTGAATATGTTGATAAGTTTTAACATTTTTATAAGCTCTATATTTTTACTTGTTTATAAATTTCGTGACTTAAGGACTTAACGCTAGTAATTACCAGGATCAAACTGTACCCTCTAAACCTTAAATTAATAATAAATATAAAATATTTTCACAAAAACTCTTTCATCTTTTTACTAAGACTACGTTAATTCCACATGCATATGTAAAATACCGTATATGTGTTTTACTAATTATACATGCATATGTAAAATATCATGGATGGTTATATATATATACACGTACATACAAATATAAAGTATCACATATATACTTGTCACCCATTATTACCACAAAATATATATGTGTTCCCTAAACATACAACATATCCATTTCTAAAAATCCCAAACATGTAATATTTTAGAACCAAGAACATGTATTATCAAGTAAGCTTCTATGTGTTCTTTTCTCTTCATTCTTACACATCATCCAAATAATATATGCCAAGGAAGCTTAAGACACCATCACCATGTCCCTCATTTCTAAGACATAGACTAAGATATTTACACTAAATAAGATATAAGTACAATTCATTAAGCCCTAGATACAAATGATAATGCATGATCGATTTTCTGGTTATATTTCAGTTCGAAATATACAAAAATGAAACTAAACTCATATTACATGAACACTTGTAAGACCCTTGTCCCTAGGAACCTCATTAGGTCTCATGTAACTCCACATCACATATTCTCTAGAAAGTCAAATGGGTTAGTTAAGCTTTGTGGTTAGGGAAAATCCACAACACAGCTTCATCTCCTCTACACCCAAGTGTCGAACCAGGGAAAATACAACCTCAACATGTCCCCTAGGTGTAGACAAGGTGACCTAGACATCTCTAGAAGGTCCATGATACTAGTCCTATAAATAGCGAGCCCTAGGTGTTCATTTTCACTCACCTCTTGTTCGAAACCCACAAACCATTCACTCTCAGTTAGGTACTGATGTTAGGAGGTCCAAGTAGCAGCCAAGGAAGATTAAAGAAAAGCTTAGAAAGAGGAGGAAGCTTAGTTTCCATTATCCTATTCGCATTGCTCAAAAACCTGATCTTAAACGAATTTAGAATCAAGTAAGTGTTCCAATCCCTTTTCAATCACTATTGTAAACTTAAAAATCAGTTAGGAGAAATAAAAACGAGAATCTAGGCTTTTGAATCACCTAAAACGAACAAACGAGTCAAAAATTATGAAGATTTGAAGTTATATAAAAACTATAAAAACTTACTGTTACAGCAGGCTAAATAACGCAAAACAAGGCCTTTCTGGTCCGTTTCGTCAAAAACTTAAAACATGAAAGTTCTCCGGAACGACGTTTTCTTCAAAAACTCTTTAGACCTCGAGTCATGAAAACGCATAACAAAGGGTGTTTTTAATTAATTTCAGCACAGTTTTTTTTAAAGGGACAGCAGCAGAGCTGCTGCTTTGGACCCATATTTCATGTATCAAACGTTATTCTAAAAATCTAGGTCTTGACATGGTTAAATTACACTAGAAGAGCTAAATATAGGAAAAAGAATCAGTCAATTTCATTGAGAAACGAGGGAGAACGAGGCATTCAAAGTTGGTAATTTTTCTGTGACGAGTAAACTTAAAGTCGCGACTTCTGTGATTTATTGTGAAGTCGTGGGATCAAATCATGCCATGAGATTTTATAAAAATACTCTTAAAACTCTTATAAATGTTTTAGAAAAGGATTCGTAAAAAGTTTCGAAGTAAAACGAGAGATATAAACTGTTTTTGAATAAAAAGGATGTTGGGTGCGATCGGGGGTTAAACACAAGGGTTGCTTTTGCCAAAACTCTATAAGATTTATATGGTTGGACTTGTTTTGCGATCGGGGAGTTTCTCAAGGGTAAAAAGTGTCAAGTTTGAAACTTAAGGGTAGAAAGTGTCATTTGACCAAAGTTCAGGGGTAAAAGTTGTCATATTTATAAAAGTTAAAGGGTAAAAGTTGCCAACTTTAAAAACTTGAGGGTCAAAAATGAAAATATATAAACCCTAATTAATATTTAATATTATTATAATTATTATTGATATTATTATTATTATTATTATTATTATTATTATTATTATTATTATTATTATTATTATAATTATTAAGTTTTATTTAAAACTTAAATATAAGTTTTATACCGTAACTAATAAACGAAGTATCTATTTAGCGAACGGACGGAACCAAATCTTACAGATAAGAAAATATAATAAAATAATACTTTTGAAACTACATATTGGTTCAACAAAATATTTAACCATTAAACTAAAACGAAACGAACATTTAAAAACTAATATAATCAGCAACAATTACTGAGAACTTAATCTAATAACTCAGGTTTCAAGCCGGAGACGTTTATCAACTTCATTTAACTTTGTTTTCCATCCAGACTGCCCAGGTGAGTTCATAGTCCCACTTTTATATTGTTTTTCAAACTTGTGGGGAGATACATGCTACAAAACCGAACACAAGTATTTTATGTATGCTATCCTGATCTGGTATTGCCTAAGTTAAACGTTTTGCCATTAAAAGTCCCTCATATCATGAACCATTAATCACTTGCGAGTGAACGCGAATATAGTGAATAGATCTATTGGCAGTTGACGCCCCATTTGTGTTGCCGGATAGGTGGCCAAATGCACTTTATTTGAGAACTACTAGGAAGTTGGCAAGCTTCCTACTCGAGGGCTCTGTTACTCACATTATTATTATAATGTTAGCAACGTTACATTATAGCTCATTACTATAATGTCCAAACTGTTAAGGTTTGAGTTCATGAGGCTTAGTGCAATACGCTGCGTTACTACGTTTTATAACTATTTAACTTGTGTTCAAACTATTACTCATTCATAAACACTGTGGATTCACTCAACCGTTGTGTTGACTTTTTAGCATGTTTATCTCAGGTCCATAACAAGCAAGGATGGCATGGAAGGACATGGATACGGAAGGAAGGCTAAGATTTTATTATTCTTTGATAAATTATTTAACAAATTGTAAAGCTATTGGGACCTCATTTTGTAAACTCTGATATTTGAATAATAAAATTTCTAAAACAACTCAATTAGAGATTGTTTTCTATTATTATAACTGTTGTGCCGTCGAGTAACACCCAGCTTTAATTCCGCTGCGTATCCCAAATTTGGGGGTGTTACAGTTATGATGGCTGTGTTTTCTGACATTTGCGGTGATTGCATTTTTTGCGTAATCATTTTTTTACACCGGTCAACTCGAGTCGTGGTGGAGAAGATGTGGGTTGTAGGGGGGTTTATGGGGGTAGAGGTTTGATTTTACTTTGCAAATTTAGCCATTGAGGTCTAATCACATTGATACCAAGCACAGAGGTGATTATGGCGGCAAATTTAATAAGTATGAACAGTAAAATGACGATACTACCCTCATGGACGTGGCACTTAACGGGAAAACTAACGGAAAAGGCCTCTCGGTGGTGATTTTGCAAAAATTCGGAACGTTGGTGTCTTTTTTGCGCTACTTTTTGTCTCGGTCCCATTTTTGCAATTTCGTGAAACGTGAAGGACCATTTTTGCAGTTTACCCTAAATAAAAATCAAGTGGGAATTGCGAGTAAAGGGCGTTTAAACAACCTGACTTGGACACGATCCTGATTAAGGCTATTTGGTTCGGGTTTTTCAAGTCAATAATTTTATTCGAGTTATTCGAATAGTAACTTAATACTAAATATGGTCAGGTATTAAGTTGAAAATATTTTGCTAACTTGAATTCGGCCGACCCGATTGACTTGAATAAGAATTTTTTCCTAACTTTTTATATATCTTTACTATCTATAAAGAGTGAATGATACAATATTTCTTAAAACTTATAAGCTTAAAATTGAATAATGTTAGTGGACTATTATACCTTTAAATAAAAATAATAACAACATCTACCGCTAAACTAATATTTTAAAATTTATATTTAATCTTTCAATTTCTATCATTTTTTGTTTCTAACTCATAGGTTTTTTCTCACAATAAATACAAATTGAACCCGTAAGTTTTGCATCAAACTAGGTCAAACCAGAATCACGATTGTATAATCATCTCCCGCTATAAATCGTCACTTTGCGCGACTAACCCAAGTTTTAAATAGGTTTTGGTATGTTGTTTTTAACCTCAACCTTAATCCGGCTGACACGAATTGACTTGAACCGACTAACACCCTTAATTGCGAGAATGGCCAAGAACATGATCGATAAGTTGACATTCTGAATTCGAACTTCATCCATTTGTAATTTCTGTTTATAAATATTAAAACCATCAAGCCAGATTTATATATAATTGTTATCTCAATAATGTAAGTATATATCGAAGTGGTTGGACATATGCGAAGCATTGACTTTATTTCTTCTTTGTAATAGTGATAAGGTATATGTATTCAGTGATTGAAAAGTAAACGTCAAACTTTGTAATAGTCAAGCTCTCTTAGCAGATGTAAAAGGTCGATATAAATTCAATAGGGAAAAATAATTCTATTATTAGTCTTGTATATTTCCACTTTTCCTATTTTAAGTATTATTCTATAATACGGAGTATTTTATTATAACTAAAGCACTCAAATATTTTTAACCGAAACGTTTTTATATATTTGAACCATAAAAGAAGCTGACTGTGGATATAAATTTCATAGGTGAACTTTAAAATTTCATCTTTTAGGATGTCATCTTCATCTACTCTCATACGCTTAAACAACATCATAGTGGAGTGTTCATGGAAACTCCTCTTGGGATTCTTTTTGTAATACTGTAATACTTCATCTGGTACTTTTATTGTAGTATTTTGCTTGACAATTTTAATGTGATTATTCTATCTCCTTTGTAGTGATTCTTAAAGAATTCACAATTTCAGTCAACTATAACAACGTTTATTTCCAAGACATAATAGAAGAGGGTGTAGCATAAGAGAAGAAGATGTAGCTATGAAGTAGAAAAAGAAATGTTGACTTGTATAAATTAATCAGTTTAATCCTATTAAAGGGTGTCAACATAACAAGGAGGCGGGTACACCTATTTTCTCTCTAAAAAAATAATAGACTAATATCAATTATAACCCTATACTAAATGACCTTTGGTTCCAGTTTCGTGTATTAGAAAAGCGAGAAATGGAAATAATTGTTGGTTGAGTTTATTCGATCATATCTCAATGAAGTATTGCAGAGGGAGGGGATGAAGTCGTATGATTAGTATGTTAAAAACGAACAAGAAATACCGACGTAGGAAAAATTTCTTTAAAATATAAGTACAGTTTGTAAAGAGTGTAATGGTTTTTTTTTGGTAACCATGATTTCCGACCTTTGGCTGACTAATTCACTGGGTTTGAACCCATCGCCACAAAGACTCAAACCAGGTAAAGCCCTCCTTTTTCAGGAGGTTGGCGTGGCCACTTAAGGTTGTTTGCACCTAGCAGGAATTGAATTTGAGATGTCACACATTAATGGGCTTCGAAACCTAGTTCCTCTTTCTTCTCCGTATGCTAAGCCTAGTTCTTCTTCTTCTCCATGTGTTTCAGCAACAAAGGTGGTTAACCCATTCTCTAAGGTAGGGGATGTTGTTGTTTTGACAGTGATGAGGATGAGGTTCTTGAGCCGGATAACCCTATGGCTAAGTATCTTACATCAGCAGGGGGTGGTTACGAGCTTGAAGATTACTTCTCTGATGATTATGTGGGTCAAGTCTACAATTTACCAGGGCACTTGGATGATTTATGTGACCAATATGATATCAAGCTACGAGGTTGTGGTAGGAAATAATTATATAGTTTGATAGGTTATAAGAATGACATGTCTTTCTTAAGTAGTGATTTGGTTGTTGCACTTTAGGTGCTTGTTTTTCGCTCATGTAACGGGCCGAGATGAGAGATTCACTCTCATCCGTTGTATTTAAATGTTTTTTTGGCGTAATACATTTTACCAGGATGATTCCCTTTTACCCTAAAAATAATAATAATAATTATAAAATTAAAAAAAAAAAAAAAAAAAAATCTTGTTTTTTAAACAGCGAAAAATTAAATATATCACCTTTAGCTTAAATTTTGACAGATTGTAACTAAATGGATCATAAAATAATAATAATAATAAATAACAAAATATATATATATATAAAATTTCATTGAAGTAGAAGCACAACAGTTCTAGAATGAAACTTATCTCATCAAAGAAGTCATCGGTCCACTTTACTATGTTAATATCAGTTGGTTTATTTGAAGCTTATAACCGAAGGAAGCTTTGGATATGAATCTGATTACCAATTTTGCACGGATAACAATATCAACTACTTCCTCCGTCTCATATTAAGTGTCCACAATAGAATTTTTGGATCTCCTAAATTAAGTGTCCACTTGTACTTTTCAACCAATAAGATGAGACTTTAATGGGTAAAAATAATATTTGATTGATGGAGAGTTTAGTTAGTGCAATCTCCTAAAACTTTGTAAATTATGAAAGTGAACACTTAATATGGGACGGAGGGAGTATTAAATATTTGCTAACCAAATATGCCATGCTGTAAATCTAACCCCTCTACATGATTCTTGAGGTTTTGTACAAGAAAAAGGTAGTTGTTTAATTTCCACAAAATATAGAAAACGTATTCAAATAAATCGTATCCATATTGAAGAAAATTAAACGGGGGTTTCGGTTACAAAGAAAATATCAAAATAAGGTTTTTCCAAGTGGACGTGGCCTATGAAATGGAATCATAAATATCTGGTGCTAAATTCTTTAATTCCTATTATGCTTAATGATTCTGAAGACAAGCTTTGTTTGAAGGATATGGATGGTAATCTTCATAAGTTTTCTGTGTCGCACATGGCAAGCTATTCGGCCCCGTCCTCCTGTGATTGAGTTGTTTGATGTGGTATGGTTTTCTCAATGTATTCCCCGCTATGTGTTTCTTATATGGTTACTAATAGGTGAAAAGTTAAAGACGCAGATGTAACACCCAACCCAAAAAGGGCTAAAGTGTAACATTACGGGGTCGAATCAGAACATAAGCACGCGGAATACATTAAATAATACAAGGGTTAGAAAGCAAATCTAATAAATGATAAGGTGCTAAAACTAAGCATAACAGCTTCCAAACTAATTACAAACTAAGAACCGAAAGATGAATCTCTAAGTCCATCTCTAATCCATGGGGAGCTATCAACCGTGTAATCCACTAAAAGCTCCTAAGCACTCTTCCCTCAAACCCAGCTTCCTTCTAAATAACCTGCCGCAGGAAAAGAAATGCGGCTGAGCTTAAAAAGCCCAGTGAAGAGATATAAACAAACAAAAGCTAATAACAAAAGGGAAACAAAAGTGAATCTGAAATGAATCCAAACAAACCTGTTGAGACGAATATAAAAAAAAATATGAAACATATGATAGAATCAACAGAATATGATCAAAGGGAATACGTATAAGGAATATCAAATGAATCAAAGGAAAATGGAACGAATCATAAGTGTAAGCAAATGAACTAAGGAAAGCATAAGTCAATAACAATAAAGAAGTTAGAACAACAAGGATCACATATATAGTAGAAGTAGGGCTGAGCAAACGGACCGGCCGGACCGGACCGACCGACAAAACCGACCGGACCGAGACCGACCGGACCGGACCGACCACATTCGGTCCGGTCCTCGGTCTAAGCCTTTTGCCAAATTCGGTCCTCGGTCCGGTCGGTCCGGTCCGGTCCGGTCCGGTCCGGACCGACCAAAAACCCGAAAAAACTTGCCTAATTGGACCGGACCGACCGAAGACCGACCGGACCGAGACCGGACCGACCATATTCGGTCCGGTCTCGGTCTATGGTTTTCCGGTTCTCGGTCCTCGGTCCGGTCCGGTCTTGGTCGGTCCGGTCCGGTTTTCGCCCGATGCTCAGCCCTAAGTAGAAGTAACAGAAATGCCTAACAATCATATATCAAATTGTACATAGAGTAGCTAGCTCGATGTACCAAATGTGAAATGGAGTGTATTGCACACACATACCCATTCACCAAATTCAAAACGAAACAAAGTACCTAGGATGCATCCATACGCTCCCTGCAAAAACAAATATACATATACCAAGCTCTAGGCTAAGCATACATACAATAATAATAATGGCCATGGTGCTATAGCATAATAGGGAACGTTGTGGACAAAAATCCACCTCCACAGATAGTGTCAATACCACTGGTGCATCAGTGGCAAGGCCATGGACTCCCCATGACTGGCTACAATTTAATCAAATAATGGGCAGCATATAAGGGCATAGGAATGTTATAAGAAATGGAATATAGCATACAACAAATATCAAAGTAAATCATAACAGAAATGGATCAATCAAAATTGGATCATACAAAAGGATCATAGCAATGGTTCAAGTCAAAGGTCCAAATCAAAGATTCATATCATGAGGTTCAAATCAAAGGTTCATAATAGCAAAATGGTTCATAGCAAAGGTTCAAAATTTGAAGTTAAATAATCAAAAGATGTTAAAGAAAGTCATGAGAAATCTTAGAGAATAAAACAGATTAAGGACTTTAGAAAAAAATTTAAAACCTTTTTATCGTAAAAGTATTCCTTTAAAAACACATTTCATAAAAGTCATAAAACCTTCATATAAAACTAGCATCGTATCGTAATCACATAAATCATTTCAAAAATAGTTTTTCTCAAAAGTCATCAGGTTATATTTTTAAAAGGGTCTTCATACGAAATTATACTATCAAATGAACCAAGGATATCCGGCGTATAAAGATCAGAAATCATAATAGTAGCAATGGAACGGATCATGAGTCATAAGAAACCTTACTGAAAGGTTAGAATATCTGTACCTTAGACCACAAGTGCAAACACAACAGTGACAATAAGATCAGAAGCAAAACCCCTTCTTCAGCGAATCTACACGAATATATGATCGTCTTATTGTTAATAACTTATTTTAAATCAAATTATTCATTTTAGTCGACTTTTCATTTTTAGTAACTTTCCTTATTTAGTAATTTTCCAAAAATAGCAGGTTTTCATAAATAGAAAGATTTCATATATAATTAGGTTAAGTCATTAATTAAGCATTATTATGGAATTATCGTTCATTATGTCAACTTTCCATATTTTAGGGTTTATATTGTAAATATACCAATGTTAAAGGTGTAAAGTGTAAATATTACACTTTCCAAATTTTATACAAATAATCCATAAGTTAACAATATTTACTATTCAATCCTTCAAGTTTACAAATGTTACAAGTTAAACCCTTAATTTACATTAATTACAAAATAGGTCATCCATATTAAATCCATATTAGCACCTTTAACCTTTAATTATCAAAATTTACACATTTTACCCTTCACATTTATATGTATACGAAGCACCCTCATCTTCACATAATTTACAAATTCAACCCTTAATTTAAATAAAATACAATTCGTACCTTTTATTTATTTATAGTTAACAATATTTACTATTCAATCCTTCAGGTTTACAAATGTTACAAGTTAAACCCTTAATTTACATTAATTACAAAATAGGTCCTTATTAATAATTAAATTACAAATATATCCATATTAAATCCATATTAGCACCTTTAACCTTTAATTATCAAAATTTACACATTTTACCCCTCACATTTATATATATACGAAACACCCTCATCTTCCCATAATTTACAAATTCAACCCTTAATTTAAATAAAATACAATTCGTACCTTTTTTTATAGAAATTACGAATAAAACCTTTTAATTACCAAACTTACATTTTTAGCCCCTCAAATAAATTATATACGAATTAAACTACATATTTTCATAATTCTCAAAATAACCCTCAAAGTTTAATTAATTACAATTCGAACCCTTAATTTATTTAATTTACTAAATAAACCTCTTAATTACAAATTTTACACATTACACCCTCATGTAATATTTTATTTGAATTGCCCCTGGTCTTATACCATCTAAAAAATAACCATCATGATTAAATAATTAAAAAAACACACCCTTCTATTATTTTAAGTCCAACCGGTTACAAAATAAATCAAACAAACCTTAACCCTAATTTATCCAATAATTGAATCATTATTCAAGACATCCTTAAACACTAATTAAAGCAGAAAGATACCAAGAACCCTAACCCTAACCCATTCGATTCCCTTTTTATTTTATTTCTTTATTTTCTAATCGGTAAAAAAAAATAACTTCAAACAATTATTCTAGGCTTCAAATACACAAGAACCCATTTTATTAGAGTCGTATAATCATAGATACATGGTAGAAAAATAGTGTTGAGTGCCCCATAATTTTAATCAGGTCGTACAAATTTTATTTGTTTTTAGGGTTTTAAACTTATTTTAATTTAAGCGATCAATATAGCATGCATGGTTTGATTTACAATGTTTATATAGATTATATGAGATGAAAAGAGTTGTATAAAATTACCCTTGGTGGTTAGGAACGATAGGAACAAGCAAAAACAATTTTCCCTTTCTTGGCTAGATTTAACTATACAAACAAAACTCCAACGCTTGATCCGATCACCAACAGCCTTCACCACTATTTTTCCCATGTTCTTAGCCTTCTAATACGTCCCAGAAAAATGCTCACAAGCCTTGGAAAATTAGTGAGCCGCCAGTGGTATTTTTGAGGTGTTTAGGGTTTTTAATTTTGTTTTTAACTTTTGAAATGAGAAACAAAATAATGGTAGATAATTATAGGGAATATGGGGGAGGTAATTTCGGCCAAGGGTGATATGGGATGACCAAATCTCTGATTTTTCCAAGTTACCATAATTATTTGAGCTTATCTTTTAATTTTAAACAAAATGTACACAACTTAAAATACCATTCGGCCTATATTTAATTATTTAGGCATGGCATACATTTTAAGGTCAGTTAGAATTGTTAAAATGTTCATGCAAAAATAGTGTAGATCATATGTTGCTAATTTCAAAGTGTTTCGGATTTATTTGGTGTTTATATAAGTGTATAATGAAATTTTTAAGCATTAGGGGCATTTTGGTTATTTTCACATATTTTGAAATTCTGGGTTTTACAGCAGACATGCTACGTGCATGGGAAGTAGCAGATTCGGTTATCTTATAGGATATGCGGTGTCCTCTATGTAACCTTGTTCGTGATTCGCATTCACACCTATTTTTCGACTGTGTTTTCTCTATGCAGGTCTGGATTAAGGCTCGATCATTTATCCATGTTGCAGATATTGACAACTCTTGGAGGAATTTTGTGAACAAGATTCAATCTGTTGCTCACAAAAATTTGGCTAGAGTTGTTGTGGCTAAAATTTTGTTTGGGCCTACTGTGTGCTATATTTGGCAGGAAAGGAACAATAGAATTTTCAAGAAGAAAGTTCGTCAAATGGATCAAGTCTTTGAGTTAATCTTCTCGACAACCCGGTTGAAGTTAATGTCTCTCATGTTGAAGGACTCTGCTGATGTTGCTCGTATAAGGAATGAATGGAATATCGATAGGAGTACTTAGTTTTTGTACTTTGTTTATATGACCTGGATGTTATGATGTAATCTACATCATATTACGCCTTTAGATACTTTATAGGTCCATGAACTCTCAATGTATCAATTTTTTTATTATTTTTAATAAAATTCACTGGGGTTACCCTTTACCCGAAAAACAATTTCTATTGATGAACTAGAAACGCAAATTTTAATTTATGTTGAAATTTTGACAGAAGATATTTGATTTGAACGTTATTTTTATTTTTAATTTTTTTTAATTTTATACAAAATATTTAGTGAGAAACAAGAGTATGTTCAACTAAATGCATCCAAAAAATACGAAGACGCAAGCTAGGGCAAAGATTTGAGATATCATTGCATTGGATAAGATGTACGGATTAATTTACATTTGAAGACCGAATTTGATTAACTTTTAATACTTATTACATGTCGAAATGTGACCGAAAAATATATAGGTCAAAGTTTCTATTCAGATAAATGTTTTTAAATGCTTATGACATCATTCGACTTGACAATTAAAGCTTTTTTTATGTTTATTACGTAGTTTCGTATATTTTTTATATGAGAAAAGTTTATTTAAAAAATATTATTTTTTGCATACTGAGAGACAACTTTAGTCATTCATTTTATAAAAAAGAAAATGATATGATTAATTAATATTTTCAATTAAAATCCTTTTCCAACCCTTTTTTATAAAATATGTATATCAAGAACCGTAAATTATTAACCTAAAAAATTACACTTTCGTGACGACCATTTATTTATATTTTAATAAAGAAAACTTTCATATATCTCCAACAGATTTTTTTTTTTTTTTTTTTTTTTTTTTTTTTTTTTTTTTTAAATTTTGGTATGATATTTTGCTTGATATATCTTTTTTTGGGTAAAAAGTTGTTACACCGTTAAATTTATTACTCTAAAAAAACAGTTAAGTACGTAAGATATGAGTGAATCTCACATCTCAACCTAGTTAATAGGTGAAATACAAACATACTATTTGTACTTCAAATCAAAACAATCATAAGAAAATAAACCAATCTTATGAAAAACTAATAAATAAACTACTCACGTCTAGTATGACTACGAACCTTAATATTATAAGCGTCACATAAAGTTAATTGCTCCTCAGTTAAATCTTCACACTCATCATCATCATCATCATCATCATAAGGCTTAACATCGTAGTCATCTTTTCAACGCTCGTATTTTGCTTGATATATCTCACGTGATATAACACTAATTTATAAGTTTCAACACTCAAAACGTTGTCATAGAATGGCCATAAATATTGGTGTATAACTTCGAATAATTCATCGTTTTTGGCATTGAAAAATTAACATCCTTATCTTTCTACCCAAATATCAAACATAATTTTTGAACTCCATATCAATACAGCTTAATGTATCACATCTGATATAACACTAATTGCAAGTTTGAACACTTAACATGATCGCATGACATGAGCATAAATAATTGTATAGAACTCCAAAAGATTACCATTTTTTGCATTGAACAATACACATCCTCATGGTATCGATCTTTGGCTCCAAGTGCAACTATTTACGATCATATTAACAACATGACGAAGAGAGCTATTGACCATATAGTCGGTGGAGTGAATCAAGAGAACTAGTTAAGCTAGTTAAAGCCATCTCAAACGTCTCTGACCATCGTCTCATTATTGAAGATCAAGTATGAACTTGATGAAATCCCATGAAACTCTTGATGATCACAATGAGACTACTGGTTTTATTTTTTGGGTAAAAGGTCAACGACCCGGTAAATATATTACTCCAAAAAACATTTAAGTACAGCGGATATGAGTGAATCCCATATCTCAGCCCGTTACATAGGCGAAAAGCTTACATAACAAGATACTTCCTATTTTCTAGACAAGAAAACAAAACCACTACCACATAATAATGAAAGACTCGGACAAACATATAAACTACTTCCTACGACCTTGGAGATTAAAGCCATAAATGGCATTAAGAGCATCCAATTCCCCAGGAAGATCGTAAATTTGCTTTGAGTAATCATCATAGTCATCAAGCTCATCTTCATGTTCATGACCTCCACCAAAAAGATTAGTTGATTCGTCGAACGTGTTAAGAACCTCCTCCTCCTCACTATCAGAAACCACAACCTCACCCACCTTGGAAAATGGGTTAGCCCTCTTAGTGACAGAGGCGGACGGAATAGGATGACCTTCATCATCCACAAGAGTAGCTTTCCCATCGATAAGTAGCTTTTCAAGCTTACTAATTTTATCAACAATAGGAGTAGAACCAACTTCCTTAGTTCCCATTGAATCACTCACAAGCGGCTCTTGTGATGTAGTACCAGTCTTAACCGACTCATCCTCATTAACTTCCATTGTACGGCCAGCATCCACATCCTTGTTGGTGTCATAAGTAGGAATACCAAACGTATCCGTATCATCCATATAAAGAGCATCAAATTGGTTAGATGTAGAAATCTTAGTGCCACTAGAACTAGCCACATCCGAAGTCTTCTTCTTAGTGCCACCAGCTTTCTTAGGTTCAGGAGGAGTCTTTTTGGGTTGATATTGAAACTGCTTACCCACAACAGGTTTAGTAAACCCCCTTGACCCGGAATTGTAGAACCTCCTTGCTTTCCCTTCTTCTTGTGATTGACAGTCTTAAAACTATCATTAACAGGCTTAGTAGGCTGAACAGGAGGTATGACAACTGTAGGACAATTAGTCAGAGTATGACAAAATATCTTACACTTGTCGCAACGAGGTGGTTGCCACTCGTATTCAACCCGTATCTTCTCGATAGTGGAACCCGAACCATCAAGTAATGGTATCTCAATAGTGAGGTTGTCCCGAAGCACCTCATCCGATCTCACTTCTATCATGCATCTAGCAAAACTACTACGGCCCCACGATTCCTTGCACATTTGGCTTGTAAAAGCATCTAACCTTTTGGGCGTACCAATCAGTGTGGTAAGAAGACTGAGGCCATCATCAGAGAACATAGCAAGGGGAACATCATGGAATTTAACCCACACCGGGATGTTAGTCAAATCCTCTTTAAGTAGGTTTGTGTTCAAAGTCCATGGTTTAAGAATAATATGAACATTTCTGATCAACCAAGGACCGTTTTCAAGCACATCATCAACACCTTTCTTCGAGTTGAATTTAAAGAAGAAGAACCCCTTAGCATTCATCATTACCTTTTGAACACCAAACTTAGCCCATGCATTGCGGACCTAGTAATCAACAACCGGAAAAGCAAGGCGTTGGCCAAGAAAGTAACCGTAAAGAGTATTCTCAAACCGCGTGTTCACCTCTTCCACTACTTTCATTGGAATAGAAAGGTCAACATCAGCCTTCTTCTTGCTACATTCCAACCTATGAAAGTTTGAAACATGTTTCAGAGGTTCATTAGAAGTAGCACCCGCATAAGAAGCCAACTTCACTCCCGTACCATTAGTAGTATTAACCTTTTGAGCATTAGGGCCAGAAGTTACACTCTTATTCATATTCACATTAAATCCAGATGAAGGAGGATTAACTTCATTAGCTCCAATCTCAATTTGAATTTTATTCATAGCATCATCAAAATTCTGATGCGCATTATCAATCAAGTGCTTCACATTATCAGCACTTGTAATCCTCTCCAAGTCGTCACCATGTGATGTATCTTTCGTAAGTGGAATCGGCTCCACTTTCTTAGAACCATTAATAGAACAATCAGGTGCATCATCCACATTCAAACTAACACTACTAGAGTTCATCATTGAGGGTGTACTCAAATCACCAAAGCTAGTAGTGGCCTTTTGAATATTACCAAGTGAAACCGGCTCCACCAGGTCTTGCTTGCTCCCTACCAAGTTATCATCAATCATACCAGATTCATGACTAGGGTTCTTCACAACCCTAGCCTCTTGTCGAACTTGAGAAGTACCCAACGTAACAGTTGGTACAGTAGATACATTCTTTTTGCTAAGAAAACCTTTATTCATCTCTCCCGTAAACCCTCACACACCAAACCAGCAGAATCGATAAACCAATAATTAAATACCAACCAGCATGCATGCAAACAGAATGAAAAAGATAAACCCTAATTGCTTAGGGTTTTGAATTTGAACGCCAATGAATCACCCAGCCCCCATGATAATCGTACCACTATAATGATAAATCAATAAGATCAGGAATATATAGGAGTAGTTACCCGACTTGAAATAAAGAAAATCAATGAAAATCCCTTAGTCGGTTAGAACACACAAACGATTACCCAAACCCTAAAAGAAACGATTAACAAAAATTTGCAAGAACTTGTGAATCACAGGACGAATCCAATAGAGAAACAATTAACAGTGATTGTCAATCAGTAACTAAATCAGACGCATACAAGAGAACGCAAGTGGCTATGCAGATTTGAGAAAACGATTAGGATAGGGGGGTTTGGGAAAATCGCCAAAGGGAGAGTCGGTTTAGGGATGTTAGAAGACGTTAAGTCGATCTAACATTTCTTTTTACATCAAGACTACTAGTTTTATATATGGATTTTAACGGTTCAAACTCTTTGGGATTTGGTTGTTTCGGATAGTGAGGATTGTGATCACAATGAGACTACTAGTTTTATGGCTTTTGATGGTTCTAAAATTGGTGGTAGAGTGAACATGAAGAGTTTATTGGAGCAGTGGAGGGAGGACACCTATGACCACAACCCATATGACGATGATGAGTTTGATGACTGTGGCCTGACTGAAGCACAACTAAATTTGCTAATGCTTATGACATTAGTCTTCATTGTCATATTAGATAGGCTTTTTTTTCTTTTTTTTTTTTTTTTTTCTTTTTTTTTTTTTGCTAAGTATTTAATGTCATACTAGTTTAGGTATTAAGCATTGAGATGTGGGACCCACCCACATCCATTTGTACTTAGCTACTTTTTTGAAGTAATAATGATTTACCGAGGGTAACCCTCTTACCAAAAAAAAATCCCATGAAACTCCCAAACCTTCATATCAATTAAATAAAATCATTTCCTCATGTGATTGGTGTAATAGTCCTCATGACTAGGGGTGGAAACGAGCCGAGCCGCTCGTGAAAAGCTCGGGATCGGATCGGTAAAAAGCTACAACGAGCCGAGCCTAAACGAGCTCGAGCCCGAGCTCGAGCCTAAGTTTGAGCTCATTTAATAATCGAGCTCGAGCTCGAGCTCTATACAAAAAGCTCGAGTAGGCTCGCGAGCCTAAACGAGCCCGGGAAATATATACGTACATATATTGTTTATACGTATAAACGATCTTAAAAGTAGTAAACGAGCTCGAGCCTTATGTAATTAACGAGCCGAGCTCCAATTTAACTTTATTTTCTTTAAAACATCATACAAATTAGTCGAGCCCGAGCTCGAGCTTGAGCTTGTGAAAATTTTCACGAGCCGAGCTCGAGCTTAAAATATTAGGCTTGAAACGAGCTCGAGCTCAAGCTTTATATATATAAACGAGCCAAGCTCGAGCTCTGGCAGGCTCGGGCTCGGCTCGGCTCGTTCGATGTGGATAAATCGTTCGATGTTGATAAATCGTTAACATGGTTAAATCCTCCTCCAAGAAAATGAACGTTGAAAGCTTCCCTTCCGAAATAATAAATCATCTTCTTGTCCAATATAACCTGTTAAACATGAGAAAACAATCATGGCAACCTCGCGTAAAATCTGCGACAATCTATATATATAAGGATATAATGCTTGTGGAATGAATGTTTGCTGATTTTCTGGAATTTATAAAACTAAATAATTAACAAAAACTTTAAGACTCCGTTAGAAAAACAAAATTTGCAAAATTTCCAGATTTTTACACCTGACGCCGTCAGGTGTTAATCCTGACATCGTCAGAGTGTTCTGACAGAAATCTCATGTTAAGTTTCCAAAAATTTCTGGAAAAACTTATGCCTTAATTCCTGGAATTTCCTGCAAAACATCATTATGACTCGATACAAGCATTTGACTCAAACAATTAATAATATATCATTTAATATTGTTGTGGTTCATGTTCAATTTCGTTCTTAAAAAGTAAAGCATTTTGACAATTTAGTTATGAATCATGATCCACAAACAATAAAAATAAAACATGCATACGGAAACAAATAAAATCAAATAAACAAACAATCAAACAAATAAATAAAATAAAAACGTGGCTTCCCGCCCAATAAGCGCTTGTGTTTGTTCGAGTCACGAGCCTGACTCTACCCTTATTTAACGGAAATAGGGGATGTTTTCCCTACACTTAGGATTAAGTGCGGGTGGAAGTAGCGATACAAACCATCTCGGTGGAAGTATGCCTCGTGAGGAAAGAGTGGTGGATGAATTATATGCTCAAAGGGGTGTGCTTCTTTCATCATAACCTTTCCTAGTTCACTTTGGTCAATGGGTGAGTTAAAGCTTTCTGCTAAAAAGGGATCATCTTCTATCATCTTTGAAAGACTCCTAGTTGGGAATCCATCTTGACCTAATAAACCTGGTTTAAACCCATAATGTTTCTTGTAATCAATCATGAATGGGTGATGTAAGCATGTAAGGTTATGTTCTACTCCTACATTGGCTTCCTCTCTATATGGCTTAAAGTCTACCACCTTTATCCTAAGACTACCCGAACTACATGGGTTGATGGGTGGGTTGGCTCCTCTTTTTTCTCCTAGATGTATATCTAAGGATGGAAAGTTGTGTGAAGATTGAGGTTCCGGTTCATCAACACTAGGAAATTCCCTAGAACTAAGAGTAAGGTTATCATTATAAGTATTCAAACCTATATCCTTAAGTGGTGCATGGTACAAGGGTTCTACCTCCATTGGGATTCCTAAAGTTTCTTCTACTTCTTTCAGGTAAGTCACGGGTGGTGTGTGTACCTCAACCGGTGGTGGGACTTGTGGAGTACTTAGTGGACTTGGATTTTTCGCCTTATCGTCCATCACATCTAGATCACCTATGTGCTTAATATGTATTTTGCTGAAGTCAATCCCCAACATGCACCTAGGTATCTCAAATCCTTTTCTATTCATCTCAAATTCTTGGTCCGATTCATAAAAATCATTCTCAATAACTTGATCACTATTTATCGAGCACTAAAAAACCTTAGTTCTCTCTCTTGTGTGGGCGATTTTTCTGCCTCACCTCCCTCACAAATTCCGACCATAATTCTGCCAATCTCATTCGTTTTTTCTTTAATCCTTCTCTAGGATTAACTAAATTTACATATAGATCGAATTTGTTAGGGTTGGGGAGTCGGTTTTTCCTTTGATCTATCCTTTAATCGCCCATATATTGATTGCAGCCGCTATCTTCTTTTCTTTTTCTGCCATATTCAATTCTAAAAGTGCCTCTCTACATCTAAACGATCTTGTTTCGTTTCTATGTATGCAATCGGTTTTAGGGTTGTTTTACTTTTAAGAGGTATCGTGTTTGCTGCATGATTTGGCCGAAACCCTAAATCGTTTTTTTAATGATATCATATTTTTAGGGTTTCGACTATGATGTATTTATGGGCATTCAAGAATATCTTAACCTGCTGAGGTTCCGTGCGGATCATCATTCAGGGTTAAGTTGCTTTCAAGGACGTAACTCTAGGTTTAGGGTTTCGTAACATCTGTGTGATTGTCCATCGTTGTCTATGGTTGTTGCTGCTTACTCATATATATATTTTCGCTGCTGGAAGTGTGATGATTGTTGGACTGTTTTGTCCATTCGTTTTATGTTAGTCGATCTATTGATCGTGGATGTATCTGGTACGTGGGTTTTAAGAGAGAGAGACGACTGTTGGTGATCGATCTGGATTGTGGGTTCAATTACTATTGCTATTGTTATGTTTATCTCACAGCAGATCTATAGGAAAGTTTATTATGTAAGTTAGGGTTCGCTTGTACCTTATTGTTAGTTCTTGGTTCGTATATCACTGGGACCTGCAGCTGTTGTGAGCGACTCGTATTATTGGTCCAATATACGAAAAGATTGGGGGTATTGAACGTGGTGTTGTATGCTAGGGTTTGTTAAACCCTTGTTTTGTCTATGCAGGTTCATCTAACATTGGTTTCTTTGAATCGACTTTATATGTATTGCTGATGTGGATATGAATTTGCATGTTTGTTGTTCGTGCATTCTTGTGGATTGATGTTTTATGGGACTTTGTTGCTGCTCAAATAGTGATGGAAGTTAAGTTGAAGGGTCTTATTCAAAACCCTTAGCGTCATCTTTCTTGGACCTTGCATTGTTTCTGTCTGATTAATAATTTGGTCTTGTGATCGATGGTGCTCTATTTGCTGTAAGTTAGGGTCGGCAAACCCTATTTTCGCCTATGACTGATCAAGTTACAATAGGTTTCATATGTGGGCAAGTTGGAGTATTCTCTGTAGAAGTAAGTGGACCACCGGTGTGATTTAGAAGGCTCAAGTACATTTCTTGAGTAGTATTGTAATGTTTTATTTACTTTTGTCATTATTGGTTGGTTCATTTTTGTTAGTTATAAGAATGGTGTGTCATTCTTATATGAGAGTCTATAAGTTTCCTAGGGGACTGAGATGAGGGATGTCACCCTCATCCGTTGTACTTCAATGTTTTTTGGTTAATGTATTTTACTAGGGTGCAGGATTACTCCCCTTTACCCAAAAAAGGCTTATATGGTGCATAGGTTCCACTAAGTGAGGTATTTTGAGGGTTTGATGGAGCTCCTAAGGTGAATTTTTTAAAAGCTTTATGCACTTGGTCTCTTTTCTCAAGGTACTCACTAAAATCAATGCAAGATCTAGTGCTCATCATTTCACTCCTCCATCTTGAAAAGTCCAAATTAGTATAATTATATTTCTTCATGTAAGATTCTAGTGTCAGATTTTGTGGATTCACGTTCTCCATAATCGCAAACGGAGTAGTCAATGAAAATTACGAACAAACACACAAAGAAAAGATAGACTAAAGAAAACCTATAAAAATAAAAATATCTTACTAGAAAGGAATCTAGCAAGTAGACCTAATAAAAAGAAATTTTAACCTAGACAATAACTATTCCCCAGGCTGCGGCGCCAAAAACTTGATGCGTGGAATTGCGCCCTCGCAAAAGGTTTTACCTCTCAAGGGATCTTGAGAAGCTTGCAATCCCCACCAGGCAGTGTACCTGTACGTTGTAGTATAGTATAGTGACAAGTATCGGGGGATTGATAGTTCAACTTAAAGAATAGTGTTCGCTAGGATTAAAACTAAAACTAGGTCTAAAGGTGAGGGATGATTCTTTTTGTATTTTTATATTTTAAGGAAAGCAATTAAAAATCTCGGTTTTGGAAGGAGGGGCGGAATTAGTTGCTAATCAACTAACCTAAAAAGCTACCAATTAAATATGCAAGAAAAGTAAACTATGGTTCTACAAGGGAAGTGAAGCATGTCTACCTATGATGTATTACTCCTTGCTAGCTATCCAATTTTACCTATTGAATTGTCACACCTTGTTTTAATTGATGGGTTGTATTCCTTAATACCATCCGTGGGGCCGTGTACGATCTTCCCAAACTCTATAAGCTTCTACCTCAATCCTATGTCGAGCGTCCTAACATGGTATCCCTGGAAGTCACTTATGAATTAAATATAACCAAATCATCGTAGTACACATCCGATTCATGTTTCTTAAGACGTTCAAGCATGTTACCAATTGGAAGTCTGCCGGTTTTCTTAAGCCTAACATCGATATCATTCAATTAAACAAGAGACAATAGGAAACAAGAATTATAAGCTAAACCAATTAGACCTATCGAATTTGTCACACCCTAATTAATGAAGATAGACACAAACATCCACAAGGAATCAATAAGATCTAATCAAATATATATAAGTTTCACACAATCATAAGTAGACACAAGGTGAATTAGCCAAGCATAATTAATGAAGAGCAATGTAAGATTGAATCAATAAACAAACCATTGCAAGATGTTTATGGAATGATTAAGACCCTCTAAGTTGCTGGAATAACACCTACCTAAATCCTAGAATCGGCCTTAGGGTTTAGGGCTTACAAATAATGAAGTTATGATGTTGTATTTATAGGCTATTTTCTATCCAGCCCTTCTTGACGGCGTCATAACTAACACATGACGGCTTCAAGACCAAAATTTCTTTATCAAATTGTAGGTCTCTTCGTCCTCTTCGCGTGGGCTTTTGAATCACCTAAATCCGAGTTCGTATGCAAAAGTTATAACCAAAACAGTAACAGCTACCGAGCGCGCAAGTTGTGACTAGTTAACACGTGATGGCCTTCGTGACCCCTTCAGGAAGTCTTCTGGGCCATCACTCTTTAATTTAACACGTGATGGCCTACCTCCATTAACACGTGACGTCGTTACTCTTTAATCCTGATGGCCATCTCTATTTGCATTTACTCTTGATGGCCTTGACAATTTAATACGTGACGCCATCACGACCCCTTCACAAAACATTCGGCGCGTCACGTGTAATTGATTTATCCACCCTTTTGTCCACTCATGACACCGTCACTAGCACCATGTGACACCGTCAAGTGCAATTTCAAGCATGATTTTGAGACTTTGTCGTTTTCTTCACTTTTTCGCTCCAAAAACGTCCAAAATGCTTCCTTTTGTAAATTTCCTCTCAAAAGTACCTAAAATGACAAAAGGAATGATTTAGGGCAATATTTGATCAAAAATCTCGACTTTGGCCTTAAATGACCCCCCAAAAGCGGTACACTTTTCGCTTCATCATGCAAGATGATAAGTAAACTCGATGCTCTTACACATGTCATCAATGACCAAATGATGGGTGCACCCCCTGGTGACACCATCAAGAATCCCAATGTTCATATTCATGTTGTTTCATCTGGTGCTTCAATAAGTAAAACACCTTACATCAAGGGAATACTCAAGTAATTGTCTAAGTTCTATTCTTGTCAAAATCAAATATCATTGTCATCATCTTATGAAGGAGATGTTCGAGATTCCTCATCTTCAAATCATGTGCACTTCGTTAATGCAATCACCATAGTTCGAAACCCAAAAAAGGAAAGAAGAAATTGAGAGAGATTGAGGAAGAAGGTAGAAGATTCGGAGGAAAGTACTTTTCAAAATCTTGAAAAAGAACAACTTCCCAAAAAGGAGGAGTTAGCTTATCATTGATTAATTTTGGTACTTCTCGTTTTATTTTTACGAAAACTAACTATAAGATCAAAAAGCGTAATCCGTGAAATATCAAAATTTCTTTCATGATTGGCTTTAGGTATGGCGGTAAGGTTTCATATATTTGGACTCATCAATGAATGTCATGTCTCATTCTTTTTATAATTTTGTAAGACGTAAGAAGTTTGTTTTAAGGAAAGATAACCCTAATCAACTCGAAAGATTTAGTATTTTGTCGGATCTATAGGATTATGTGCATGATATAATATAATTAAATATTATCGATGATATATGAGACAATGAAGTCACACAAAATAACACGAGACTCTAGTTCTATATATTTGTTGTAAATGCATAAACAATCTAACAAGGTGAAATCAGGATTGGGCTAAATTAGTTGGACTGATTAACAAGTAATGGGCTTAAATAACCAAATAGAACCCATATGGATGTCCACTGCATACGCCCCCTATGGGGGTTGTATGGGCTTGGGCTTGCGCTTGGTTCATTACTTTGGAAAAAAAGATAAGTGTCTTATAATATAAAATCATATTGTTTTGTTATTGTAATTATCTGATTATAATAATTAAATTAAATTTTTATTTAAATTTGGAAGATATCATTTAAGAGTATTATAAATACCATAACTAAGAATTAGGGTTTTATTCCATTCTTTTGTTTTCGGTCGAACACCAAAGCATACACAAACACACTCTTGTATTGATTTATCCAATGAAGATTGTTGGTGTGGAGGTCCCAAGATCAAGCACTAGAATCCTACTTAAGTTGTGTGAGTGTTAGTGTGGACTAATCATGGATAAGATCATACTATCGATCTTCATGTTCGTGATTGATCTCCTCACGAAATCACATGATACACATGCGATTTTGCTTATTTTCTAATTAGTCATATGATGTAACTGGATCACTGGTATGAAAAAGATTTGTGAATTTAATTGCTTTCATTGTAATATTGATTAATCTCCTTTTAATTGTTAAATAATTTTTTAAATCATAACTACGTTTTCCAATCAGTGGTATTAGAGCCACTTTTATATGTTATGACTATCATGTGGTAGGTTTTAAATATGAGTTTTATGGTTATAAAGATCAGGTGAAATTTCTTGTTGAAATTTTCACGTGATTTTTTTTACAAATACAAATCTGATTTGATGACCCATAAATAAGAATTGTAAAACTTATCACCTTTCATGTTTATTATAATATGTATCTGGTTTGAAAGATTTGGCAACAAATTTGTTAAAGACTTATGACTGCTGAAGTAACATGGCACCAAAGACAGATGAAAAGCAAATGAACTATTACTTGTTTACATGGATGGTCTCCGTGGTTTGGCAAAATTGCATCTACCATCCCTGAGAGTTTAAAGTTGCTTTCTTCATCCTTATCTTTGCAAAGAATAACACTAACAGTCCTATTTTTAAATTCCAGTACAAACGTCATTTTACTCTACTTTAGTTCTGCACCCATTTGTCTTTATATCACACCACTCACTCTGTAAACCCTCACACCCTACATACTTTCTCTCTCTTAGTCTTTTTTTATCACCTTCAAGGCATCAACTACTTTCACCATCACCATCACTACCTTCATTTAAAAAAATCCACATTTAAGAGAATAAATAACCATATAAACCCCAGATCTTAGAGCTGGCCACACCATTCCCAACAGGTCACCATTGTGGCCGCCAACCATGCACCACCTCTTCGAGACTCCGACAACCTATACAAAAACCCACACTATAGATTCAGGGCCGTCCCATTGATTTGGGGGGCCCGGTGCGAAATTATAAATGAGGCCCCTATAATCAAAGTTTTTCATTATTTTTGTATGTGGGTTCAAAGTTTGTCTTCTATTTTTTGTATGTGGCCCGGTTCAACTTTGATAATATTTAACAAAAGCACTAAAAATTCAAAACGTTTATATATAAAACTATAAATATTAATGGATGTATACTAAATTGGAGACCTCTTACAAAGGGGGCCCAGTACGGTTGCACCACTTGCACATGCTAATCGACGCCATTGTGTAGATTGTGTGTGTCTTGAATGTATCTGCGCGCATGGGTATTTATATATAAATCTAATGGATGTGTACATTGAATGTGTGTGTATGTATTATCTATGTGTGGTTGTGTGGTGATCGGGTTTAAAGGTGGTGGTGGGTGCGGGTTTTTAAAAGTTGGCGGAGTTTGATGGTGGTGATTGGGTTGTGTGTTTTAAAGTTGGTGGTGGGTTACTTACAAAGGAGATGATGCTTATTTGTAATTGCTTATTCATAATGCTTTTTGAAACATAAGTTCAAGTTCTGCACTTATGCCTTATTGTATACTTACTTTTCACTTATTAAAGTTCATTTATTGGTAAGTGCGGTGTCGGTCAATTTTTTAGATATGATGGTTGTTGGTGGTGGCTATGGATGAGATATGCTGAAAATGTGGTGGTGAAGAAAATTTATTTGGATCGAATATGAAGAAAAGAAAAATCACTTTTTTATTAATTTTGTAATTAATATTACATCATAGAAATAGAAATATCAAATAGGATTAGAAAAAATGTTGAATTAAAGAATAGGGATAAAATCACAGTTTTATCCGCATGTGCATGGCACATGAGAGATTTAACAAAAAATGTAACAACCATTAACGAGAGGGACCATCTGTGTTATTCTTTGCAAAGATAAGGACGAAGAATGCAACTTTAATCTTTCAGGGACGGTAGATGCAATTTTCTCCAAACCACAAGGGCCATCCATGTAATTTACTCTTGTTATTATTATTATTAAACTCTTCAAGTTTGTCCATGTGATGAGTGTGTAAATACTCATCATTTTTACTGTATCTGAACTGCCAAAACATCCAAAAACACTCAAATATGCATCAAAATACTGAAAATATCCTAAAGATTATGTTTTATATGTTTCAGATGCAAAATGATTGAAAACAGATGAAAAACAAACAAAGTTTGCATAATTGGCAGTTTTAGTCCCTCAACTTTAAAAAATTATCAAAACTAGTCCCTGAACATTTGTTTTGCAAGAAAAGTCAACCCAAGGCATTTAAAAGTCAAAATTATCAAATATAGTCCTTGGGTAAAAAGTTTGAAGATTTGACAAGTTTGACCCCTCAACTTTGGAAATTAGCAATTTTAGTCCCCGGAGGTTTAAACTTGGAAAATTAACAACAAAGGGCCATGGAAATTAAGGAAAGGCAAGAAAAGTTCTTGGGTGAAAAATTTGGAAAAATTACAAGAATGGTCTCTGAAGTTTCACAAATTGGCAGAATTAGTCCCTGGGGTATTCAAATATGGAAATTATCATCATGGTCCTTATACTATTCATCCTTGGCAAGAATCACCCTTATGATAACTTTGGATAATTTACAAGATCAACCCCTCATCTTGGCAGAAATTACAAATTAAGTCCTTGTGATTTATGCTAGCAAAACCAAACGGACCCTTGGTTATTATTTCACCCAAAATCCAATCCACAACAAACACCCCTTTCACAAGCCCACCCCCTTATAACTCCTGGCCCAAACCAACACCAAGCCCACCTCCCATTTCAAAATAATAAACCCGGTCAACACTTTGACCCTCCATCTCTTCCACCTCACACTCTACCTTCTGCTACAATCCAACCAACACCATCATCACCCCTAGCTCTTCACCCCTGCAACACTCCTCCATCATCAATACCTACTCCCTCCAAACACTCCACTCGAAATTAACCCTACTGGCACTAATCTTCACAGATAAAACGCCAAAGTAATTTTGGCGCCAAAACCAAATAATGACCAAGATTGAATTTGAGCCATCCAAGGGTCATTGTTATTGCTGGGAAAGGACAAGGGAACCTCCAGGAACCCTAATCTTGAGCTATAAAAGGAAAGAGGAGCCTGGGAGCACCAGATTAGTTTTTTAGCTTAAATTTGTTTATGTCGAATCTATGTTTAAATGTTTTTAGTCCAAATTAGTTAAGTAAGTTGTAATCTCTGTTGTAATATTGTAAGTTTGAAGTTTCAATTAAATAAATTCAAGTTTCAAGTGATTCTCAGTTCATGAAATTTTCTTTAATTTCTAAATATTCAAAAAGCTCAATTGTTGTTTGTGGTTGTTTCTTTGGACCTCCCAGGATCATATAAGCTCCAATAAAGCTTGTTAAAGCTTTTAGAAACCTTGAAATTCAGTTAGTAGCAAGAAAGCAAAAATACATAAAAAATAAGAAAAAAAATAGAAATAAATCAAAAAGTTGCAGTAACATGATGAAGAAGGCTGGAGCACAGTTGATTTAGGATGGTTGTGGGTTAGAACTCCTTGGAGAGTATTAGGGAGTAACCTGTGGTCCTTGGTTTCATGAAAATGGGGCTTGGAAGCACACTGTGAGCTCAATCCTTCTATTTTTCTTTATTTCTTAGTTAAGTATTGTGGTATTGCTTGTCTAATGATTATCTGTGTTTCTGTATGTTTCTTTGGTGATGGTTAGTAGTTTTGTTGCTTCTAGTGATTTGTTTGTTAACTTGCTTTTCCTGTTCTCATTTTTTTTCTTATTAATTGCCTTGGTAGCATCTTAGTGGATCTCATTCAATTGTTGTTATTAATAGTATTTCTAAGCTAAAGTCAGTTAATACTAGCACATTTCAGAAATTGGAATCATATTAGTGGATTAAATCTTGAAATACTTTGAGAAGTTGTTGAAATCTGTTTTATAAGGGGTGTTTGGATTTGCTGTATCCACTATGACATAGGTTGTTTGTAGTATTGTTCTTGTTTGATACATGTCACATAAGGGTCTATTATCTCAGAAAAACCAATAAATCCAATACTTACTTGTTAGATACTCAAAATAACTTGTAAACTCTTCCTATCTCTCATCTGTTGGATTTTTGTGTTTCATAATCATGCTACTAAGTTCATATGTTGTTGTTATTGTTCAATTTAGTCTCAATTCAGTATAAAACATCATAATAAGTCATTAGGGTAAGATTAAATCTCATTTAAGTCAACTTTTCATCAAATCTCAAAAGGTCAAAAATGCTTGAATAGGCATAATCTCATTTCTTGGGGAATTTTTCCTGATTTTTGTAGACTAAATTAGTACTTGAAATTTATTGTGCTTATAGTACTCCAACTAATCTACAAGATCCCACAAACAGTTTATTTTTTGGAATTTTTATGTGGAGTGTGCAAGTAGCTTTTTGAGGGTGCATGGCAATCACCCTCCCCTGCACCAGGCCAATTGGCCAACTTTCTGTGGCTTATTGTGACTAACCCTGTGGACCCCACCCTTGAGATTTGGGATTTTAAAGAAGCTCAGCATCTCAGCTTTTCAGACCATAGCTTATTTTGGGGCTCAGCTTATTTGCCCCTTGCTTATTGACCCCTTAAACGTGCCCTGACCCAGTCAGTACTGAGCAACTCAGGTTTAGGCACCAAGTTCATTGCCTTACCAAGCACTCATAAATAAGCAACAAGCCTTGCTTATTGGCTTATTTTGGAGAGGACCAGTCCAACTTTGTAGGTCAACTCTTATTTTGGACTGTACTTCACCTCTGTGGACCCCACAAAGGTCTAAAAACCCTTGACTTGGACTGTTTGACCTCTTGAGTTTTACATAAGTGCTTATTGTTGATTCTGGCTTATTTACTAGTGCTTATTCTGCCATTCCAGCTTATTTGTACTCATTTTAAGTTGCTTGTAGCTTAGTCAGGAGTTTGTAGCTTAATTGTAGCTTTTTGGTTCAATTGTCCAACTTATTTTAGCTTATTAAGCATTCTGTCCAAATTTGAGTTTATCACACAGCTTATTATTAAGCTCTAGACAAAGTTCCTTCACAAAAGCCTCCTAATATCAATAGTTAAGTGTAGTTGAAAAAGAAAATCAAAGAAAAACCAAAAATAAGAAAAGTGATAGCTTGTATTTAAGCCCTTTTGGCTTATTTTTTGCTCATTTACAAGCAATTCTTAATTTTAAATTTTTCTTAGGCTTCTTATAACCTGTAGGATTTTTAGTAATTTTTTCAGATTTTTCTTTTGTCATTTAGTACTTTTTATAATTTAATTTAGTTTAAATCAATTAAATAATTAGTTTTAATTAATAATAATTAATTAAAAAGTAGGAAAAATAGATTTTCTGTTTTAAAATTAGTTTTATAATATTCTAGATTTTTGTAAATTTAATTTTCATTTTTCTAGTTAAATTTCATAATTAATTGTAATTTAGTATAATTTAGTTAATTAAAAAGTAATTAATAGTTAGTAATTAATTAATAGTAATTAATTAAATAGTTGTGAAAATGATTTTAATTTTCCAAATATTTTCTTATATCATTAGGATTGTAAAAATATAATTTTCAAATTCGTAGGACTTTATTTGCTCCCATTTCACTTTTTATTTTGCGCGTTCGCGTTTATTCTAAATTCAAACGCGCGTTTTTAGGTTTAAGTTACGTTTTTAGCATATCTGATCATCAGTAATTGTTCTTATAGTGTTTTTAAGTTATTCTCAATCATAATCTCGTAGTGTAATCATACAAATCAAATTCTTGATCATCCTGTTAAATCACCCGATCACTTAATGCATTCACAAATACAATTGCACACCTCGCTGGGACATAACGACCCGGGGATACACTTCACTCCTTGGAGATATGGCCTGAGACGTTTGACTTGGTTGACCAATCACTTGGTTAAATTAGTCGACCGTTTAGGACAAATCACCCAGAAATCTTGGGACAGTATTTGTTGGATTGAGATAATCACAAGTTGTGGTTAACAATCATGTTGAGTTTTCAATTAGAGGGAAAATACATAAAGGTTCATGATTTTTAATTGAAAGAAAAACCTTTATCTATTTTACTTATTTTAGGAGATAACTTCCCTGCTGTAAACAACAAGGAATTATCTGCTACTGCAATGCAAAAATGGTCCTGATTGTACACAATGATCCCTGATAGCATCCCTGATGTACACGACTGGTCCCTGATTTACACCTAGCAGCAAAAAGGGATCCCTGGTGTGGCATCGGGGATTATTTTCCCTATTAGTTAACATGATAGGTCATATTAAAACTAACTAGAGATGATCTCAATCCGTATATGTTTCAGTAGTAACGTGTTGAACTAAGTAAACTTGACTCAACCGTGTTATAAAACCATGTTTTGCACAAGAGTCAATGAATTCCCAATCTTGATCCCTAGTACCATAAAGTTTAGAGTCGCCAACAATGTAACCAACAATTCTATTAATTTTTCAAATATTCTTAAAGATGTGACGCAAAAGTTTATACTTTGAACCTTCCAACAAAAAATTAAAAGCTAAACAATTGATGCACATTTGTAGGGGAAAAGACAAGTGTACTAGATGTAGGTGAGTTAGTGGTGGACGAAGGTGATTTTGTAGAGTAGGAGGAGGAGAAGGTCGAGTTGGACATGGTAATAATAACAATAAGAGATTAAACGATAAAACCAAAGCAAAAAGTGTTGAAAGTATAACTCCCAACCTGGCAAAGATACTACAGGGACTAACTTTGTCACCCTTTTATTCTCAGTAACATTGTCATTGGAGTTTAAGCCGTGATTGAAGATGATGGAAAGATGAAGGGCTAGTTATGTCTTTATCAAATAGAGCTGTTGGGAAGGCGTGTATCATTCAGATATGTTATGCTGTAACAGGTGGTCCTCTTCACACTCACAACAATGTAACTCTCTGCCTCTCTCTCCCAATGGCTATTTACATAGCCGTTATACCACCTCCACCCAAAAGCTGCTATTTTCTTCTTATTGATAAGCGGTTATCAGCTTGATCTTGATCCTTGATTGTATTAGAACTAATATCACTTGAAGAAATTAGGTGTAGGACAATATAGCTGGAGTACACGTGGTTGTTCCTTGGTTGTTTCCCTGATTGAAATCAGGTTGTTGTTGTTTCTTGGTTGCTAATCTGCTTGAGATCAGTTTGAGCTATTATTGTTGCTAACTGGTTGTATTCTTGATTGAGATCAAGTGTTTGGATTACTGTTTGAGAACAGTTTGATTCTGGGTTTTGTAATTGTTTGATTCTCATTAATAAAATCATTTGGTTAAAATTTTCTACATGGTATCAGAGCTAGGTTGCTCTGAAAAACCTTTTTTTTCAAAAATTAGGGTTTTATAAATTTTGGGGGTTTTTTCAAAATTAAGTTGATTACGATCAATTTATCTTGGTTAATTGGTTTCTTTTGAGTCTAATTGATCAGAATTAAAATGTTTTTTAACGCCTAATTTCTGAAAAAATTAGGGTTTGGTACTAATTGGGGCTTTTGATTCATAAAGGCTCCTGATGATAACTAAGTGTGGTTTGCCAATCCTTTTGGTGCTGATTTATCGATTGAAGGTGGTAATTTGGTTTTACCCTAATTTCAAAATTAGGGTTTGGTGATCTTGGATCCTAGTTCTGGGCTCGTGCTGTGTTTCTGCTATATCCCTAGACTAAGTGAATCTAGGGTGTAGTAGGGCTGTTATTCCGCTGCTGATCTTTTGCGTGCTCTGTAACACCTCTCATACTCTCCTTTTTATTTTTCAGTTTTTTATTTCTTGTTTAGATTGACGGGGAGTAGGAGTTGAGATTGTTGAAGTTGATATTATTGTGCTTGTGCATGTTTGTTCATTACGTTTGTTCATGGTTATATTGATGATGAGTTTGCGGCTGGTGAGCCCCTTACTTTGTTTTGTCAGTTGGATATTGCAACCCCTTACATTTACACCCCTTAGCTCTGCTGCTAAAGAAGATTGGTTACGTTTGGTCATAATAATCTTGAAGTTTCTCTACAATATACTGGTTTTATACTTGGTGCTACTTCTCATGGACTATACTTGCTTTTCCAATGCGGTGTAAGCCTAGCTTAGATGGCATTTGGTTTAGTTTGTATTTAGAGATTTCTGGGCAAACTGATTTTCCAACTTGGTGTGTGCCTAGCACAGATGAAGTTTGGATAATGTGGCTTTACCTTGAGTCTCTTAAGTGTAGCATTTCAGGCCTGGTAATATGGTTTTTGGTATATTGAGTGGTATTTTTATAGTTCCCTGGTCTGGTACTGGTTTATATGGAGTTACATAGAGGGTTTCATTGTAGACAGTTGGGGAGAGGTGTTGTTTTCTTCTAGAATTACTTGCAATGGTGTTTTTCCTCATGATTGAAGTCTTTTGCTTTTCTTCATATGGGGTGATACTCAGATGATGATGGGTCATTGATTACATTTGAAGCTTTAGCAGAAGCTGCTAGCTGGATGCGGGAAGCATAACTGATTCAGTTCAAGTTCCTAAAGCAACTTGGATGTCAGATGGAAACACGTGGTACTGGACATGGTTTTCGGGTGAGGAAGATCACATGAGAGGTGACCACGCGGGTATCTTTCAGCTGATTGGGGAGTATTGGTTGGTTAATTTCAATGATGAGTTTTTTTGAAAGATTTGATGCTTCTGTTGATGAGTTTAAAAAGGTTACTGTAGCAACAAGGTACTTTAAGAAGATGCAAGATGCGTCTCTTGAGCCTGATGCTGGCAAATGAGTCCCGAGTGTTACTCTACAACTATTGATGCTTTAGAATAACGTGGGCATATTTTGGAAGCCGAGTAAGTTTTTGAATGTTGTCAAGAACAAAGAAGTCCAAGTGTACTTGAGTACAATGTCATGATTAAAGCTTATGGCATTAGCATGAAATACGATGAGGCGTGTGGATTGATCAATAGTATGGATGAACATGGTGTCTCCCCTGATTAATGTAGCTACAATTCACTCATCCAAACGTTAGCAAGTGCTGACCCACCACAAAAGCTACTATCTATTTGAGGAGAACGCAGGAGTCTGGGTTGGTGAATGACTGCATACAATATTGTGTTGTGAAGTTGTTTGATAAAATGGTTGGGTTCAATTTGGAACCTGATGTGATTGCTTACGGTGTTCTTTGATCAATGCTTATGCTAATATTGGAAACGTGGAGGAAGATTTACATTATGTTAACAAAATGAAAGGCAGGGATTTTGCGATGATGTTGTGTATGTACATGAAATTTGGGGTTTTGAGGAAGCATTTGAGATAGCAAAACAAATGAGAGTATTAGGGATATTGATCGATTTATTAAGTTATAATCATGTTCTTGGATTATATGCTTCCGATGGTAGATTCAAGGAAGCAGTGACAATCTTTAAGGAGATGATTGAATCGGGTGTTCAACCTAACGATTCGACCTTTAAATCATTGGGAGTTGTTCTAATGAAATGTGGGGTTACAAAGAAAGCAGTCATGAGGCTTGAAGTATGTGGAGGTTGTTTGTGAGGAGCTGGATTCACTTCCATGTTATCCAGGTGTTGAGAATTTGAGGTATTCGCATTGTCATAGACGTAAACAAGGCCCTCCAAATGTGGAAGCTATCGCCATTGCTCTAGATGTTTATTTGCACTCGTTTCAACGCTTTATCAAGTACAACAAATGGTTGGAGAACCCGTCTAATGTTAAGGCTGCAAGATTTCTCTCTAGAGGGCATGACATATTAAAGAGGTCCTTAAAGGAATTGAGTTTACCCAAGAAGATGATGATTGAAAAATAGTGAAACAAACTTTGTGAAGATAGGTGGTTTGAGTCGTTATGCTGCCTTGATGAGCTTTTGGTGTTGGAAAAAGAATCGGGACATTTTGTTGAAGCTGTGGAGCTGGCAAGGTCATGGGGGGATGCGTTAAAAGAGGCTGAGGAACTGGATTCACTTCCATGTTATCCATGTGTTGAGAATTTGAGGCATTCGCATGGTCATAGACGTAAACAAGGCCCTCCAAATGTGGAAGCTATCGCCATTGCTCTAGATGTTTGTTTGCACTCATTTCAACGCTTTATCAAGTACAGCAAATGGTTGGAGAACCCATCTAATGTTAAGGCTGCAAGATTTCTCTCTAGAGGGCATGACATATTAAAGAGGTCCTTAAAGGAATCGAGTTTACCCAAGAAGATGATGATTGAAAAATAGTGAAACAAACTTTGTGAAGATAGGTGGTTTGAGTCGTTATGCTGCCTTGATGAGCTTTTGGTGTTGGAAAAAAAATCGGGACATTTTGTTGAAGCTGTGGAGCTGGCAAGGTCATGGGGGGATGCGTTAAAAGAGGCTGACTTTTTTGAGAAGGCAAGGTTTAAGATGTTTCCATAGTTAACCTGCTTAAGAGCAGGTTTTGATAACACTGCTACTGATTTAAATCAGCTTGTATTTGTTCTTGGTTGCTGCTGATTAAGATCAGCGTTGCACTATGATCCAGTCCCTTTGATACTAATACAGTCTTGCTTCTTGCTTACCTGATTGAGATCTGGTTGAAGCGTTTCGTATTACTACCTACTTGAGAGCAGGTTGCTGGTTCCAACATTATTTAAGTATTCTTGTGGGGATATAAATCCTTTGTTTTTGGCTCTCTAAGGTGTTGGTCAAAGGCTTCAGATTAGATTTTGGCTGCAAATCTTTTACAAAGACAACATTTGGTGACACGGTTTCTAAACCACTTGTAATCATTAAAAAAAAAAAAAAAAAAGAAAAAGAAAAAAAAACCTGAGCGGAAGCTTGAGCCATCTCTTCGACACCTATACTAGTCCTCTTATAGGATCTACCATCAACTACTGATGGAAGCATGAGCGGGCCATCATTTGCTGATGGTGAGGTGGAACATGCTGAACCATCATCAGTTACCCTAGACTGATGTCCTGTGCCTGCAATCTATAAATTGTCACCTTATGTCAAAATATTATCAACTGGTGGCTGATGTTGAAGATTTAGTTTATGTGAAACATGAGGAAACCAAATATTCTTTTGCCTATCATTTCTTGGCATTTCCATTGGTTTTTTTGCTTATCTTGGGGAGCTAAAAGTGATTGTTGTTGGTGATGATACTTGTGTAACGGTTGAACTTGATTCTCTTGCACCTGTAATTGTTGTTGATCTGGAAACTGCGGTTGCAACATGCTTCTCTATTGACATTGTCTTTGTCTTTGACTTTGGCCGAATTGTTTCTGATGGTTTTCTACTGATGACTGTTGCTGAAGAACATTCTGAGATTGGATTTGGGACTGACCTTGATTCTGAGGTGGTGACTGAGAGACTAATGGGTTTATGGTGGAAGGCATGGTTTGCTTTTGTACCTGATCAAGTTGTGTTATTGGCCTTTGACCATTGAACTGTAAGCTGTCATGTATCATCTGTCGCGAAACATCTGGTCTACCTTAGTTCTGCAGAACAGCTCCAGGCGACGAGTTCATGTAGTTGGGTTGTAACGAGCTTTGTTGCATATTCATCCATTGAACTAGGCTTAGACCAAAATCCTTCATTGACGTATCCTCGCCATGCAAAAGCTTCGCCAAGCAAAGTTATTATATCATGGGGTTTTTCAGAATCAGAGAATTTGATTGGGAGAATGGAGGAGGAACAAGCAAAGATGATGAGAAGCAACAACATTTGCGAGTCTATCAAAAGGCTAAATGATTATGAAGATTTTCTGGGGGATGTTGAAAGTATAACTCCCAACCTGGCAAAGATACTACAGGGACTAACTTTGTCACCCTTTTATTCTCAGTAGCATTGTCATTGGAGTTTAAGCCGTGATTGAAGAAGATGGAAAGATGAAGGGCTAGTTATGTCTTTATCAAATAGAGCTGTTGGGAAGGCGTGTATCATTCAGATATGTTATGCTGTAACAGGTGGTCCTCTTCACACTCACAACAATGTAACTCTCTGCCTCTCTCCCCCAACGGCTATTTACATAGCCGTTATACCACCTCGACCCAAAAGCTGTTATTTTCTTCTTATTGATAAGCGGTTATCAGCTTGATCTTGATCCTTGATTGTATTAGAACTAACATCACTTGAAGATATTAGGTGTACGACAGTATAGCTGGAGTACACGTGGTTGTTCCTTGGTTGTTTCCCTGATTGAAATCAGGTTGTTGTTGTTTCTTGGTTGCTAATCTGCTTGAGATCAGATTGAGCTATTATTGTTACTAACTGGTTGTATTCTTGATTGAGATCAAGTGTTTGGATTACTGTTTGAGAGCAGTTTGATTCTGGGTTTTGTAATTGTTTGATTCTCATTAGTAAAATCATTTGGTTAAGTTTTTCTACAAAAAGCAAAAAATTAAGGCAATGCAAAAGAGCTCACGGCTGGTAAACGGAAGGTAGGCGTAAAGCAAGTAACTGATCAACATGATGTGGTTGATGTATGAGCAACAACAATAGCAACTATGATTGCTAGTACGTCAACTAATGAGTCACGGTAGCGAAAGCCTTGTTCGAAGCATAGGCAGGTTCTGAACAATTAATTATAAAGACACCAATATATATGTAATTGCTGAAGAAGTATACAATGGCAACGAAAAACGCTTCTTAATTACTATATATATGAAACAGCATTTAAAACGCTGTCGTTCTATGAACAGTGTTCTTAGCAGGCTTTCTGGTTTTTTGGCCTGGTACATGTATGATCCAATATGTTAGGCCCAGTGTGAAAGGTGAAAAAAAAAATACTCCGTATACAAAAAAACCTTATCTCTTTCCTAGAAAATTCCAGACGCAACTAGGGTTCTTCATTATCACATACACGTACTAAAACACACCCACTTACATCTAGGGTTCTTCTCTCTTTTTTTAATTACAGTTATTGTTTTGATTAAAAGTTTGTATTTTTTTCATATGTTTATGTTTAATTGCAGGTTTTAGCTATCTTGAGTCCGATGCATCAATTGCAAAAAAGGATCAAGTCCCACTGCCAAGAATTTTTTTATCCAAGGTATGTCATTCTTCATTTGTTTAAAACTGATTTTTGGGTTAGTTTGAATCTAAACCGGTATACACAAATTATTACTTTTCAGTTTATTTTTTCAGTAATTGTGTGTTGTGCTAGCCGACGTGTGCAGATTTGCAGCCTATGGACGGACGTTTTCCTGAGAGCTCGGTTAATGTCAGGACATGTAAATATCTAGATTCTAGAATTGTGATAATATTCTAGGTACGCTTGTAACAAATTCATGATATCCTAAGTTAATTAAATTCTATTAAACATTGTGTCATTTATTTGATGGTCCCGTTATGAAATTGAATTCATACTATGGTTTAAAGTTTTTATGACTATGTTTAAGTGTACCGTATTTGAAAAAGTAATTATAAATCAACACTCAATTTTCATTGTTAATAAGTTCACACATTTTAAACATATATGGTGATGTCAAAAGCTATGTTTAACAAATTGACAACTACATATTTCGATAATCATTAGGTAGCTAATTAATCAGTTACATTGTTGTTGCAGTGTTATGAAAGCCCTTGAACGCTATCAACGTTGTTGCTTTAATCCTCAAGACAACAACAATGAACGTGAGACACAAGTAAGAATCGGGGATAAGTATAAACAGAATTCCCTAGAGTCTTTTAGATCAATTTTCATGTATCAAAATTGTTTGGGTGCTTCTTTTGTAGAGTTGGTATCAAGAAGTTTCCAAGTTAAAAAGCTATGTTTGAATCCCTACAACGCACCCAAAGGTACGCATATACTTTCATTTGGAATGTATTCAATAACACAAAAAATAAGCTACAAAAAAGATAAATTTAGTTATTGGAAGTGTTTTTCGTGTTAATTGCTGTTAAAAAATTCTGTAGGCATTTACATGGGGAAGATCTTGGACCTCTTAGTGTTGAGGAACTACATTATCTTGAGAAACAACTCGAGGGGGCCCTTACACAAGCTAGACAAAGAAAGGTAATTTGAATATAGTTTGTTTCCCAAGGTGTGGTCTTTGGAATGATGTAATGATCGATCATAAACCAAATCAAATGACATTATGTATTTTCGTAAATTTTGTAGACGCAGATCTTGGTAGAACAAATGGAAGAACTTCGTTGTAAGGTAAATCTTGGAAAAAAGTTGCATAATAAGTAAATCTTATGTTTTGAGATAGAAGGCAATGTACTTCTCTTTCTGTATGAAACCATGGTCGACAATGCCAAGTAATTTCTTGCCCATGTTCAAAATGCATTTTCTCTCCAAAATCGTACCAAAATGCCTGAATACGTGTGATATCTAAGACACTATTTATAAATAAATGTCTGCACTTTTCCCAGTATAATGAAGCTAAATATGTGATAGGAACGAGAACTCATTCATGGTCTTGCTTTCAATCTTTCAGCAGTAGTAAGTTGCAACTTTCTGATATTGTTAGAGATGTTTATTATATGCTACCTATACCCCCTAAAAATATTGCTAACATGATCTTCAATTTTTTCCTTTATTTGCAGACAAGACAAGAACAGTTCATCACCGAAATTGTTGCTGCAATATCTGAACCTCGTGCGATCCATTATGTCTTCACAACTAGCATTACATACTGGTATCAGGTTTGAATTTATTTTCTTCCTTAAATATTACAAATTTGTTGGGTTCGAGTATTGCATGTACATACAGTCACATTTATAGAATCTGGAAACTAAAATATAGTACTTACGTGTCATGCCCATTTGTATATAATGGTAAATATATCAAAAAAACCGTTATGTGCCAGACCTCCAGAGTTTGTGTATGCAATCAAAAAATGTTAAATAGGACTTAATTGGTTGTCTTTAATGGTTCAAATGGGGGTTAACATAGGTCACTTTGGGACCTAAAATGGGTCTGGGATTGGCGCCTGAAATGAGGGCTAACACGGGTAAGTTTGGGTGTTAAAATGGGGCCTGCAATGGCCACATAAGCTTACACACTTGATAGTAAGGTTAAACAAACACCCTCTTATTTTTTCCGAGCCCTTTTTTTCTACTTATCTTCTTTACTTAGCACGTTATTATGACTCAAATGTGGAAATAAGAATCTGAATTGTAAACCAGAAAAATTGGCTTCCGAAACTTTTTGCTAATAGTATACACTTTTTTGATTCTCACTTGCATTTATCTGCTGCATTTAAAACTTATATGTAGATTAACGAATTACCTTTTCTTTAGTTTTTTTCACAAATTAATTTCGTGTCTGAAGAATATGTCGTGCAGCCATCTATGTCTACAAAATAAGCATGCATGCAGCAACAATGAAGCATTGTGTTCTTCTTCGCGTTAGCATGTGCGTGCCGCACAGTGGGACGAGACAGGTAAATTTTAGTGACATGGCTGTTAGTGTGATACTTTGAATAGTTTCATTGACAGGGCCATTGGAGTCAAAGTATATCGCAATTGGATAGTTTGTGCAGAAGTACAAGTATACCAGCAAGCAGTTTTGTCTTCTAAAGTTTTGTGTGCCTTTTGATAGTTTTTACTGGATTTTTCTTTGTAAGTAACCTTTTCCTTTATCTATTTATTTTACCTTTGTAAAAAAATGGCTTTGCAAATTGGATGGTAATCTGTTGTTGCTTATTATCGCAAACTGAAACACAATTTCCATGACATTTTTATACCACCTTAAGTCAGAGTTGCTTCTGAACATTTGGCCCATGGCTCATACCCATGAACAGTTATTAAACTGCTCTGCCATAACTCCTTCCAGGCTTCTTTAGTTCCACTCCTATATCAGAAATGCCGTCTGAGCTTTCATATGACGACTAAGTAATTAAAAAAAAGACACAAACAAAATTAAACAATATGATATCACTATTTGTTTCAATTTACTATACATTTGTAGACGAATTTGTTACTAAAAAAATATTGTGCAACTATCAAGGGCATGGAACGGCTCCGCCGCAACGCGGCGGGCGTAGCCAATCTAGTAACTAGTATAAAAGAATTTAATATTGACTTATGATCTACTAATTAACCTTTGACGAACAATTCCATGAATAACTAACATATGATAATTAAATGGAAGTGCACTTTGATCGATTAGCACCAAATTAAACAATACTCTCGAATGTAGCGGAAGTATGGAGTGGAGAAATTTAGTGAACCTTAAGAATGGCTCTAATACGGTGTTAGACAATATTTGGTAAATACACATTCAAGTTTTATTCTATTCAATTGATTATAAATAAATAGAGTTATAAAATGAGCATGTTTACAATAGCTAGAGTCCATACATTACACATCAATTCAAAGTAATAAAGATATCCTGAAGGTATAGTAAACAAGATCAATGAGGGAAAAAAATTGATTCCTGTACCTTGACATCGATTGAAGAATGTATTAGATAGAAAATATCAGCTACCAACTATAAGAACCCTAGATGATCGTGGCATTGATCTAGACTCAACACGGTGCTCGGTTTGCAACCTATCTATCGAGAAACCAAAACATGTTTTTATCTATTCCTATCGCTAAAAACCTTTGTAATTCGATAAATAAAATTAGTGTGAAATGGATAACCATGAGCAAGAGATTTCTTCCCTAATCACTTATTAAAATTCGACTCTTGTTAACAACCTAGACATGTGTGCTTCGATGCAGTCATCCAAATCAAGAGTTGTGTAGTTTGGAGTTAGCTTAAGTGTGTTTGTTTTGATACCAAACCCCTCGGCAAGACTTTTTCTATTCATTGATACGACATAGAAATGGGAGTTTCAATTCCAATTGGATTGATTGAAATTGTGATCCAATGCATGCTTGTACAAAAAATGAGTAGTTTTTTTTTCCTAGCATCTTGCTATCTTTCTAACAAAATTCGCCGTTAAAAAAAAAGGAAGGTAACTTCCTCCTTTGCACCATTTCTTGTGTTGATCATAAAATTCCCTTTAAGATGAGAATCTTTCCATCGAGTGTGTGCTTGTGTGTGGTGGCGAAAATTGATTAACCTTTGTATATTTAATCGGCATTATTTTCTTTGCACTAAGGATAGAACTAAATAAAACACAAGCAAAAAGCTAGGGAGATTACATGGGGGCGTACAGATCGAGCGTTACATGGATTGTAGAATCACTCTACCAGACTCACACTAGTACAAATACAATTTTTTGAAACGGTTAAAAAAGATTATTTAGAGCGGTATTGAACCGTTATATAATAGAGCGTTTCAAAAGATAGAGGCGATTTTTTATTGCGGTTTTGGACCGTTTTAAAAAATGCATATTTTACTACGGTATTTAACAACCGTTCTAAAAAGCCATATAGAATTATATATATATATATATATATATATATATATATATATATATATATATATATATATATATATATATATATATATATATATTATTCACCGCTTTCTTATTCTAGTACAATTCATTAGTTATTCCTTTTTCTCCTTTTGAGTATTTTCAGTGCAAATTCCAACTTTATCTTTTGAGTAGTTCACCAATTAAGCATCTGGCCATCATATCACAAAAATTATATCAATATAACATCATGAGATTATAAAATTTTAAAACATAAGAAAGAAAAATAATTTAGCAAACCTAGTAAGTATAGTGAAAATGAATAAAAAATATGGCATCTTCAAGATCTTCAAAAAAACTCATCTGTAGATCGTAAAAATGAATAGAAAATATGACATCTAGATAACATGTAGTGTTATTTAATATGGCAAATAAATTAAACATTTTTATAGTAAGATTCAAAAATAAAAATTAATTACCATGTTCATGGAACCGTTGGTGAAGATAGTAAGATTCAAATAAAGACCAATTACCATGCTCTTCTTCATTTGATTCGTGTTTAATTCAAGGGTATTGTTGATAAGAGTTTGTGAAGAGAAAAAAGAGAAAGAAAGATAAGAGAGGTATTTGGGTGTTTGTTGTGTTTGTGTAACTATGAGAAGTGAAAAGATAAAATATTACTAATAATAATAGCAAAGAAAATTAAAGAAACATTTAGGAGGGAAAAATCCCGCTCAAAAGAAGTGAAAATATTGAAAACCCACTTTTATAAAGCGGCTATTAAGTAACCGTGATATATAATCTATAATAGTCTTATTTTCAAATGAACCGTTTTATAAAATCCATTTAATAAAACGTTTTACTAAATAACCGTGCCAAATAACACTTTTCAATGATTTAAAACGGTTATATATCGAAACCGCTTTAAATTAAGCGTTCTAAAATATGGTTTGTGTAGTAGTGTGAGACCAAGTACTTTTTTTCTTCCAACTTACTATATAATCAACGAAATGAAGAAAGTTTGATGTCATTAGACGTTTGATGGCATAGGCTGAATCATTCCTAAACTCCCAAAGGACCCAAAGAATGGCTTGCACAAACGAGTTAAAGATCTTTACTAATGGGGCAGCCACAGGTACGCAGTCAAAGATCTTTAATCGGCTTAATATATACACCTCACAACACAATGACAAAAGAAACAAAAGGATATAAATGAATCAACATCAAAACCAATTTTATGGTGTTATCGCTTCTTGTGGATGCCGTACAATTTTCCCCTTAAAAGAGAGGTCTCAATGTGTGTACAATAACAGTGGATTTCGGACCTCTTGCGTCTTCTTGATATAAGTTAGGGCATCACACCACTACACAAAAGACTAAAAAGAATGGTTAGAAAGCTTTAAAAAGATCGGTAACCAACCACTCTAACTAAGGGTGATCTATTTGAGGGGGCAGTCATATAGATCGGTGCATAACCGATCTTTTTGATGCTACAATAAGAACGGGCAACAACAAACAAGCGATCTATTAATTGGATTTGGCGGGTTACCTAGACACCAGTTAGATCAGTTGTTCAACCGATCTATTTAACAACTGTGATTTTATAACAATAGAACTAAATTTCATTTCTCCAGAATTTAATCATACAATCATACAAAAGTGCAGGCTTTTCCGGAACTGCATTTATTACATTGCACAATAATATTCCAACACAAATAACTTAGATAAAGATTCAACAGTTAAGTTACAACCCAAAATAACTTCAGTTAGAAAAACGACATTTGCAACATAAATCAAAACCATCAAAATACGAGCTTAACAAAGTGCTACTAAATACTAACTACTAGCCAAAAATCCAAGCTGCTGAGTTGCAAATACTAAGTACAAAGCCTACTAAGTACTAACTACTAGCCAAAACCCTTTGTTGATATAAGTTAGGCAGGATTATCAGATTTGTTGTTGTAAATTATTGAGGTCGACCTGACCATTTTTTACTAGAATACATATGCAGCTGTTACCCAGGCTGAAAATTAACCAGTTGCAGGCAATTAGCACTATATTTCAGAAAACTTGAATACCATTGCAATTATTTATTGTTGGCCGGCTTTTTGTATTTGTGTTGACAGATAGTTTATAGCTTACATTTAGCTGGACCATAAGTTAGAAGCTACCATGTATTATCAAATCTACATATGATTTTGATAGCATATCTTAGTTCGACTATTAAGTTGTTTGTTTTCTAAGTATCTTTTAGGATATCTGATAAGACATAATTAACCATTATGCGGCAAATGGGATTCCTTGAAAAAAAACGTACGAGAAAACCTTTCAAGAATAACCACTTGGTACCAAATTTAACCCTTTTGAAATGTCAACCCTTTAATAACATGACATGCATGCAATATGCAATTAACTTATCAAGACTATATAAACACTTCCTTGTGACTGCAAAAGCATAACATCAACACTTCAGTATAAGCATATATAACAACATACTAACAGATAAAAAGAAAACACAATAGAATGCCTGAGATTGAAGGTTCTCCGGGAAGCTCCATGCATGGAGTCACGGGCCGAGAACCCGTGCTCGCCTTCTCAGTCCAGTCTCCAATGGTGCAAACAGATCACAACGCAAAATTCGACTTACCTGTAGACTCTGAACACAAGGCAACAGTTTTTAAACTGTTTTCATTTGCAAACCCTCACATGAGAACCTTTCATCTCTCATGGATATCTTTCTTCACCACATTTATCTCCACATTCGCTGCAGCTCCACTTGTCCCCATCATCCGGGATAACCTCGATCTAACCAAAGCCGACATAGGGAATGCTGGTGTGGCCTCGGTTTCTGGTAGTATTTTCTCCAGGCTGGTGATGGGTGCCGTTTGTGACTTGCTGGGACCTCGCTACGGCTGTGCTTTCTTGATCATGCTTGCAGCACCAACTGTCTTCTGCATGTCATTTGTTAGCGATGCTACCGGTTACATAATAGTTAGATTCATGATTGGGTTCTCTTTGGCTACGTTTGTGTCGTGCCAGTACTGGATGAGTACTATGTTTAACAGCAAAATTATTGGGTTGGTAAATGGGACGGCAGCCGGATGGGGGAACATGGGAGGTGGAGCAACGCAACTCTTGATGCCGGTGTTGTTTGAGATAATACAGAAGGCGGGTGCATCACCATTCGTGGCATGGAGGATTGCTTTTTTCATACCGGGGTGGCTTAATGTGATCATGGGGATATTGGTGTTAACTCTAGGTCAAGATTTGCCTGATGGTAACCTCGGTGCCCTTCAGAAGAAGGGGGATGTTGCAAAAGATAAATTCGGCAAGGTACTTTTCGATAGCATATATTTCAATTCTCTTTTCTTTTTATCATCTTTAGGCTAAATGGTTGTTGGGTTTCTAGGTATTATGGTATGCTGTGACAAACTATCGGACATGGATCTTCGTACTTCTTTATGGTTATTCCATGGGTGTCGAGTTAACAATTGATAATGTCATTGCTGAATACTTCTATGATAGGTATGCCGTGTGTTATTATTTCATTAATACTACTTATAATCTATTTTTTACATTATATAACATTAACTAATTAAAAACAACTTCAAATGTCACGGTCGGCAAGCCGTGAGGCCGAAAAATGTGTTTCTACTATTAATTTGAGTGATTCAAGTAAGATTATGTATTCAATTATTGCTTGCTTTCCCAACTTATAGATTCTTTAGTATAGTAGGAAACAAACTTTATTATTCTTTTCTGAGAAACATCACAATGACTAGTTCCAAGTTTCAAAAGAAGTTGAATATAAAATGAAGTTCTCAAACGATCAAAATTGAATGCTTTAGTAATAACAAGTCAAAAAAAACTTAAACAACAAGTTTATAATGCTCTAACAATTTTAGTTAATTTAGGCTTAACAGAAAATAATAAACACAGTCTTGGACTATTATAGTCGTACGAAATACGAGATAGCGTTGTTCTTTAATTAGACTGTTTCCTTTGTATTGTTTATGATATAGGTTCGACCTAAAGCTTCATCTTGCCGGGATAGTTGCGGCCTGCTTCGGAATGGCAAACCTTCTAGCTCGTCCCTTTGGAGGCTTCACATCTGATTACATGGCAAAATGATTTGGAATGCGCGGTCGATTATGGAACCTATGGCTTCTCCAAACTGCAGGAGGTGTTTGTTGCGTCTTCCTCGGCCTAGTGAACTCTCTACCTTTAGCCATTACGTTTATGATGCTCTTCTCAATTGGAGCACAAGCCGCATGTGGTGCCACATTCGGTATCATTCCCTTCATTTCCCGACGATCACTTGGTATCATATCTGGAATGACGGGGGCTGGTGGTAATTTTGGTTCAGGACTAACCCAATTAATATTCTTTGCGAATGCTTCCCTTTCGACCCCCGACGGGTTGAAGTATATGGGTATCATGATCATTTGTGCTACACTTCCGGTTGCTACGGTTCACTTCCCGCAATGGGGAAGCATGTTTTTTCCTCCAAGTACACACATCGTCAAAGGTACCGAAGAGCATTATTATGGTAAAGAATGGACCGAGGAAGAGAGAAAGAAAGGGATGCATCAAGCAAGTATCAAGTTCGCTGAGAATAGCCGGACTGAGCGTGGAGGGAAGGTGGCGTCGGCTCCTACACCACCTGAAAACACCCCCAACCATGTTTGATTTTAACAGGTTAAGAGTGGGATAGCTTATAGTTAAATGTTTGTACAATAAAATCAATATACTTGTTGTATATTAGAATCTCAATAGTTATATAAATTGCGACCAATAAATAATGAATGCTCAAATAAATAGATTGCCGGTACTGATTAAAACTGTAAACTAATACTACGTATGAATAAAAACATGAACAGATTAATCATATACAAATAAAAAGTTTGAGCATTTGAAAGTGGATTTGCCAAATAAAAAAAAAATATATATATATATATATATAAAAAGAAAGAACTAACAACGTAAATTCTTTAAAGGGTTTCGACCCCTTCTATACATGTCACCCTAATTTTAAATGAACTCGATGTCATCATTCTCAATCAGTGGGTATTGTATACTATACTTTTGATGTAACTTCCTTAAGATTATTAACACTATAGCTTTCCTAAAAATATTACTCCCTCCGTCCCACATTAAATGTCCTGTTTGACTTTTCAAAGTATTTTTTTCACAACTTTGACCTTAAATATTTTTGTTTCTATTATATAATACTTGACACAAAATATATGAATGAATTGAGTATTAAATGTATTTTCACTACGTATAAATTTTATCAAATACTATATTATACAAGCAAAAATATTTAAGGTCAAAGATATGAAAAAAAGACTTTGAAAAGTCAAACAGGACATTTAATGTGGGACGGAGGGAGTACTTAATTATGACATGACAGTAACTTAATATTAATTTACATTATGAGTATCTATATATAAATGAAGAAAGGATTAGAGGTATCGTTAACCAAGGGTGAAGGGTCACATGGATAAAAAATGAAAAACAAAAATTCTAACGACGATTTAACTAGGAACACTATCAAGGAGTTAGGAGCATAAATAAAAATAATTAAAATGTAACCGAAAAGAGTTACAAGGATTGTCAAACCGCTTATCCAATTAATCAATAATATTTTAAGCTTATAACTAATCCAATAAAGGGAGAAAAGGTTGATATCATTGAATGAGAACTCTATCTTGGAGTGTTTTGAACCGAAAGTGTATTCGTTTCTATATTTCCAAAGAAGCCATAGAGTTATTTTGACCACGAAGTCGAAGAATTTGATGTGTCAAGACATAAGCTAGCTTGACCCCAAGATTAACTGCATCTTCAAGGGATACACTTACATTGGTTATGTTCCTCCACTCTAACACATCCAGCCACGCCTTTTTGGCTAAGAAACAGGGAGACAAAGATGGATTTTTTTTTTTTTTTTTTTTTTTTTTTATTTATTTTTTTTTTTTTTTTTCAGTTTTCCAGTTTTTCAGTTTTAATCACATCATCACACACGGGGCAACTAACCGAGTTTATGTCGAGTATCATTTGTCGTGTTAGAATATTAGTGTGTAATAGTTATGATAAAAGTTTAGGGGGCTAGTTGTAGTTTAGCTCAAACTTAAAGAGATTAGTCATGTATTAGGAAAGTTCCTAACCTCCTCAATTGTAGAATCCTTGTTCACCAAGGATTAGGTTTCTCCCCCTTCATTCTCTATAAATAGGGATGAGAGGGTGATGTTTTATTTGTACCTACTTTTCTTCCTCACGTTTAATAAACGTTTGAGTGTAAAATACCTCGTGTGTGTTGGTGTCACTCGGCATTAAGGGATCATAACCCTTTGCCGAGTTCTTGTTGGAGTAGTTCTTGATTCGTGGTTCCGCTTTAGAAATCGGTTTGTTGGATTTCTTCCAACAATTGGTATCAGAGCCTTGTTCGAGAAGAACGGATCTCGCAACGTGGATAGAGCCAAAACAAGAGAAACGAGTGAACCGGGTTTGGTTCGTCGGTTACTGCGCAGTTGTGGGAGAATTGGCGCTACAGGTTCGTTAACCGTTGGATTTCTACGAAATTCGAACCGTAGGTTGAAGACACATAGATCTAGGATCTCACTGGAGGGATCTTGCATCGGAGTTTCCAAGAAAGAGATATAGGTTTTTGAATTTTCTGGTTTGGTTGTTTAGTTCTTTGTCGTTTTCGGTTATTGTTTGGCTATCGTTGTGTGCATTACACGGTTCAAGGTTTCTAGGTTTTCAAGTCAAGATTAATTGGGCAACAAGGTTATTGAAGTTTTCTTGCAAGGTGGTGGATCGATTCTCCTAAGGTTATGGGAAATCGTTTTCTTTTGTCACAAGGTTCTTGGAGTGTCGGTTTTGAGCTTCAAAGGTGACAATGTTTTGCAAGAAGTTTCAACTTCAAGTTTTCGGTTTCTTGGAATTCAAGTCTTGTTGGTTCTTGGAAGACAAGTAAGGTTTAGCTTTGTCTTGTGATTCAAGAAAAGTGATTACTTGGAGTACAAGGTATAGACTTGAGGTGAAAAAATCGAAGCTTTAGGGTTTTTCTAAAGGTTAGTAGATCAATTATTACAAGAATGCGGGTTTAACACGCGGCTTGTGAGACTTGTTGTTAAAGTTGGTTAAAAAGCAACTTGACAAGGTTTGTAGCAAAGTTAAAGAAGAATGGCTAGTATGAATACTAGGTTGAACATCGATAAGCTCAATGGGAATGTTGTACAAAAGCATGGAGGTTCAAAACAAGTTGGATTCAAACAACTTGGTAAAAAACAAGTTGGGTTCAAGCAACTTGGTATTGGTGTTAAAACAAGGGTCCATGGAATACATGTTCAAAAGCGTGTTTAGTTTGAGGTGGAACTGCAGGGAGCTTAGGAAAATCGTAAAGCTGAGGTAATTAAGGAGAGTAACGATCATGCTGCAGTGGCTCAAAGAAAGTTGGAGGTTAAACAACTTGAAGGAAAGACAAACACGGACTGCTTGGTAAATAAGCGGGTATACCTTGGTGCAAAGATCGGTGCAGACATTATGAAAACCGGAGTACCTGGTCAAGAAGGTGCAGTGGGTAATGTTGCTGAAAGGTATAGAGCTAACAGTAATATGGCTACTTTAGGAGTTGTTAGAGTGATAAAAGAATATGCACATGAGTCATTGACTTTCAGGAATGCAGTTGCTTGTGAGGTAATTTCCAAGTGGATGGCTGTAATGAAAGGAGATATGGATACTCGGTCTGGTATGTGTATGCTCAGTAACGGTTTCAGGCGAAGCAGTGACGACAATAACATATATTACTGGAACTATGCACAAGGTATGTTCATATATCTATTCCTCTATATAGATTATACGGGGTTTACTTGCGAAAGCAAGGCTGAGATCTGGGTTACCAAGGGTTTGCTGGATGAAGCAAAGGAAATTATACTTGGATGGAGATCTTCAGGACTCAGAGTGGTAATACTCTGAGGGTGTCACGATTTAGATTTTCCAACGGGATGTCGGTTCGGATATTGTTGGGGGGACACTCTACGCTGTCGTTAAAGGATGGTCTATCAAGGAATCGTGATGAAGAAAAGAAGAGTAAGGGGTCATGTATATATGCAGTTGGAAGTCATGAGTATCAAGTGGTCTGCACGAGACCTGACATAACATCTGCTGATGTGGGAATGTTAGATAGGTTTGATCGTGGATTACAGACGGACGTATAGGCTTTTGTGGATTATGACTACGCCATGGGTAGATCAGTCACAATGTACAGGTTTATGATACAGGAATGTGCTGTGAGCTGGGAAGCTATGTTGCGACACATGACGACTTTGTTAAAAACTGAAGCGGAGTATATGACACTTGCTGGAGAATTGAAGGAGAATACATGGCTAAAGGGACTCTCTACAGAGTTAGGATTTGAGCTAAGGTTAGTAGCGGGTATTGCTACTGGTACCTTGACGAAGGAGGTCCCCGGTCCGAGGTTCCAGCACTGGGTGAAGCTGATGCATATCGGAGAAGGAAAACTATTACCACTAAGGTGGAAATTGTTAGAATATTAGTGTGTAATAGTTATGATAAAAGTTTAGGGGGCTAGTTGTAGTTTAGCTCAAACTTAAGGAGGTTAGTCATGTATTAGGAAAGTTCCTAACCTCCTCAATTGTAGAATCCTTGTTCACCAATGATTAGGTTTCTCCCCCTTCATTTTCTATAAATAGGGATGAGGGGGTGATGTTTTATTTGTACCTTCTTTTCTTGCTCACGTTTAATAAACGTTTGAGTGTAAAATACCTCGTGTGTGTTGGTGCCACTCGGCATTAAGGGATCATACCCTTTGCCGAGGTCTTATTGGAGTAGTTCTTGATTCGTGGTTCCTCTCTAGAAATCGTTTTGTTGGATTTCTTCCAACATGTCGTTTAGATAAAAATGTGTATATCTTGTTGTCATGTTCAAGCATTAGTATGTTATTCGTCAATATTTGTTTGTCGTTTGAGTTTATAGAGTAACTTTTTTCTTAACAACAATGAATACTACATTCTCATAAATCCCAACCTTAATTTCAAAGATTTTTTACAACCGTGATACTATTATACTAAACGTGATGGCTTTCTATAGATTATCATATATATGTTATGAATTCATTCCAATTTAGATTTGACAATGCCGGTTCATTGTTTTTTATGTTCATGTTTGCTTTACTGGTCATTGCTCCATTAAGATTATCATGTACATGGGAACACCTAGTCGTAGACATATGTCACTAATGTCAGTATCATTCTTAAGGTTAAATAATAATGATGATGCTCAAGTTATATGAGTGCAGAATGCGTAGTTTAACTGTTTTAGAAAAGATGATTGTATAAGACTTCAAAATTTCAACAACTGAGTAAACTGGTGAAAAAAAAAAAAAAAAAAAAAAAAAAAAAAAAAAAAAAAAAAAACAAACCTCATTGGTAAAGAAAGTGTCACTAAAAATTCAAAACTGTGTCACTGAACTTTATTGTGTTTCTCATACACATAAAAGAACAGTCAGTAAATGTGCAGTTGGTAATATCTATCTATAGCTACCCAGATTGTCGCCTCTTTGTGACACAGATTTTTTATAAAAATTGCCAAACCCAAAATCCTAAGTTTTTTCTCACACTTTCTAATGATGTCACAAAAACTCCAAAGTTAATATTGGTCACTAGACACTACAACAAACAGGACGACGGGCGACGACACTTTCGGCGGCGACGCCCTTGTCCCCGCCGAAAGTCGCTAAACGACAAAAACAGCGCTGAGCTGGCACACAATCTCGCTGACCGCCCATTGCATTTTCAACGCAAACTTTCAGTGGGGACATGTCCCCGCCGAAAGTGGTTTTGCAGACCACAACTTTGACCAAAATAGTCACAATTTCAAAGCCACCTTTTAGCGGGGACTGTCCCCGCCGAAAGTGTTGCATAATATTTGACCAAAATAGTTGCACTTTTTATTCTCCCGGGTATTATTCCCGCCATTACTTTTGGCGGGGAAATGCATAACTTTTGGCGGGGACATGTCCCCGCTAAAAGTTTAGGCGCCAAATTTCCCTCCAAGCTGCAACTTTTTCCCAAAAACTTTTTAATATATATTATAACATACACCTAATACATATTAAATCATAAATTCGGCAAAAAAATACAAAACACACATAACAATGGATGGTTTGACGCCGGAACAGGAGTGGGCAAAGGCTTTATCACACGAGCTCTTGTATAATGAAATTATAAATCATTGGGGCGTTGAAATTTTTGATGAATATGGTTCGTACGCGAACTGTGCACCGTGGCAGAGAGACCGGATTCTGGTATGGTTGAGGAAAAAGTCATACTATATAGAGTATTTGGAAGAGGTAGATACTGCTGAAGCTCAACGTGCTGCTGAAGCTCAAGCTGCTGCTGTTGGAGGTGAGGATGAAGCTGAAAGCACGTTTGATGAAGCTGCAGCTGTTGATAATCTGGAAAATAGAATAACAAGTCTTGAAGCTACGTTTGCATATCTCAAGGAAATGAGAGCAAGGAAAGGAAGAGGTGGTGCGAGTTCAAGCAAAGCGGGAGTTAGCCGCAAAAAAAAGTAAACGGGTTGTTTCATTTGGTTGTCATGTTGTTTAGTTTGAGTTGTTTTATTTGGTTGTCGAGTTGTTTAGTTTAAGTTATTTCGTTTGATCTGGTTCGTTTGCTTGTCGAGTTGTTTAGTTTGAGTCTGTATGAAAATGTATCCGGTTTACAACTCTTGTGTGGTTTGAATAAAATGTTTGCCTTCGTGTTTGAAGCTAAGCGTGTGGTGTTTCGGATTCCTTTATAAACTGCTTAGGTTCTTACTGTGGACGTTTTTTTAGATTAATAATTACAATCTTGAGTGTTTGGATAGAAGTTTACGATTTCTAGTGGTAATGCAACAACAACAACAATAACACAACACAACAAACAATATTTTATTAAACAACAACAACAATAACACAAGAAACAACAAACAACAACAATAACACAAGAAACAACAAACAAAAAGAATAACACAATAAACAACAAACAACGAGAATAACACAAGAAACAAGAAACAACAACAACAACAACAACATCAACAACAACAGCATTACATACGAAGATTTTCCATGTCACCTAACAAGTCATGGAGTATTGCATCCGATTGACATGCGTGGTCATTGTTGTCGGGATTCGTTGCCATAGCAAGTCTTGCCTCGAGCAACCTGACTTTTGTCTCTAACACCTGTTTTTGTGCCTCCAGCATATTTATCCTAAGATCTTTTTCATGGCAGTTTGTGCACCCAGAACCGTGAGATGTTGAAGCAGAATATATTACTTGTAATTGTTCATCAAATTCAGTCTTCCACATAAAATATCCACATCCATGACCTTTCTCTCTTGGCTTCGAAAGAGGACATTCATAATACTCCAATCAAAATGTATCTTTTTGATGTAACGTTCTTTTTTTTATATTTCCTACTCCACAAGTACACATAAAAGGATTATATCGCTGCATTCTGGTTGACAGTGTGTTTGTAGTTGTGTGTGGTAGAATCGTGATCGGGGTGGCCCGATCTACAAGTAGAGTTGATAAAAGGTGGTGGCCAGAAAAAGATTTCGGCGGCCGGAAACTGCTGGTGTCGCCAGAAAATGAAAACTACTAAAGAGAGAGAGATATAGTGAGATGAGTGTGTGTGTGTGTGTGATGATATGGGTTAGATGAGTGTGTGTGAGTTTATATTTTGAGTGGATAAAAGTTGTTAGGTGGGAACATATATATCCCGTGACCTGTTAGGTGGGAACATTTTTGTAGTTATAGCATCTCGACTCGTTCGTTTAACATAGCATCTCGTGTATAACCATAGCATCTCGACTCGTTCGTTTAACATCTCGTGTAATATCACATCATCTCGACTCGTTCGTTTAACATCTCGTGTAATACCACATCATCTCGACTCGTTCGTTTAACATCTCGTGTAATACCACATCATCTCTACTCGTTCGTTTAACATCTCGTGTAATACCACATCATCTCGACTCGTTTGTTTAACATCTCGTGTAATACCACATCATCTCGACTCGTTCGTTTAACATAGCATCTCGTGTATAACCATATCATCTCGACTCGTTCGTTTAACATCTCGTGTAATACCACATCATCTCGACTCGTTCGTTTAACATCTCGTGTAATACCACATCATCTCTACTCGTTCGTTTAACATCTCGTGTAATACCACATCATCTCGACTCGTTCGTTTAACATCTCGTGTAATACCACATCATCTCGACTCGTTCGTTTAACGTCTCGTGTAATACCACATCATCTCGACTCGTTCGTTTAACATCTCGTGTAATACCACATCATCTCGACTCGTTCGTTTAACATCTCGTGTAATACCACATCATCTCTACTCGTTCGTTTAACATCTCGTGTAATACCACATCATCTCGACTCGTTCGTTTAACATCTCGTGTAATACCACATCATCTCGACTCGTTCGTTTAACATCTCGTGTAATACCACATCATCTCGACTCGTTCGTTTAACATAGCATCTCGTGTATAACCATATCATCTCGACTCGTTCGTTTAACATCTCGTGTAATATCACATCATCTCGACTCGTTCGTTTAACATCTCGTGTAATACCACATCATCTCGACTCGTTCGTTTAACATCTCGTGTAATACCACATCATCTCGACTCGTTCGTTTAACATCTCGTGTAATACCACATCATCTCGACTCGTTCGTTTAACATCTCGTGGAATACCACATCATCTCGACTCGTTCGTTTAACATCTCGTGTAATACCACATCATCTCGACTCGTTCGTTTAACATCTCGTGTAATACCACATCATCTCGACTCATTCGTTTAACATCTCGTGTAATACCACATCATCTCTACTCGTTCGTTTAACATCTCGTGTAATATCACATCATCTCGACTCGTTCGTTTAACATCTCGTGTAATACCACATCATCTCGACTCGTTCGTTTAACATCTCGACTCGTTCGTTTAATATCTCGTGTATAATCATAGCATCTCGACTCGTTGAGAAAACTTAATTAAAATGATTTAACTTAATTATAAATGATTTAACTTAATTATAAATGATTTAACTTAATTAAAATGAATTAAAAACAACTGAGAGAACCCACCGACGCTGTGGATGGTAGAGACTTGATCGCGATGTACAGACACAACCATACGAGAGACGGCGTTTGGGAGTCTGCATTGTCCGATACTAGATATGTAAGTATAATTTATTTCCATAAAACTCACCCACATTAATGCAAATATAATAAATCACGACTTATATATTACTTTGCTTATTTTTTTGTAAAACATAACCTGATGATACAGATGCGGACGGAGAGCACCTCCGGGGGGACGACCATGTCTGACCTCGATATTATGCACCACGTGATCGGTGGCAAGCAGCGAGGTCATATTCCTGGGGTAGGTCCAGTCTTACCCGGCGGTGGTCGTCAGACGACCCTCAGCGCGCGCACGAGCTCGTGATCAAGCCTCCGCGTCCTCCCTGCACGAAACAGTCCAGAAGCAAACCCAGGAGATGTCCCAGCAAAGGACACTGATTGATATGTTGGTGGGGTGGGCTAAGACACAGCCGGGTTTCCCCGCTGAGCTAGCGACTCAGGCGACGACATCGGGATCCCAGGTGGCTTCACCATCACCAGGTGAGTCTACAGTTACCCCGGAGGAGGGGAGTGGGGCTAGTGGGGGGAGTGGGGGGACTCAGGAGTAGCGTATGGGTTGTTTGGGTTGATTTATATTTTGTTTTGGGTTATGGACAAATGTGTGGATAGTTTCATGGATTATTATGTGTTTATGTAGTTTATGTGTTAGGATTCCCGCTACATTGTTCCCACGTATAGTTTTGTAGCGGATAGCTAGCTTATGTAGTGATCATGTGATAACGGTTTTTGAACCGTATTTTGCGAATTTGGATACAAACACATGATTATGTTAATTTTTAAGAAATTTGGATATGTATCATATTAAGTTGGCGAATTTGTGATTTGAGTGTCTTGTGGTATTGTAATTAGGTTATATACAGGTTCTGGATTTGTAGTGATAATGTAGATTTTTTCGGGAAAAAATCTGGAAATTATCCATTTTGCAGCAATTTGCTGCAAAATGGGTCAGACACTTTTCGCGGAGACATGTCCCCGCCAAAAGGTTGTTGCATTAATAGTGAGCACAACTTTCAGCGGGGACCTATCCCCGCCAAAAACGCACACCATTTACTTGGAAAATACTTTCAGCGGGGACGAGTCCCCGCCAAAAGATTGCATCATAAACTTGGAAAATACTTTCAGCGGGGGATGCGTCCCCGCCAAAACGTTTGCATCATTTACTTGGAAAGTACTTTCAGCGGGGACATGTCCCCGCCAAAAGGTTTGCCATGCTGGCAAGTTTGACCTGACCAATATTGTCCACGCTGGCAGTGTGGGTCCCACGTGTCACCGCCAAAAGAGTGGTACGTCGCCGCCGAAAGTTTACAGCGTGGGGCTTTTCCCGAGGCACTTTTGGCGGGGACATGTCCCCGCCGAAAGGTTTGGGCGGGGAGAAGTCCCCGCTGAAAGCGAGGAAATGTCCCCGCTAAAAGCAGCTGTTGTTGTAGTGAGAACCTCATTCTCCAACGCTCAGTTCTCGAGTTGGAAAAGAAGAGGAAAGAAAAGGAAATTGATAGGTTTTTGTGTTCTTGAGTTTTTTTTAAAGGAGGAAAGGGAATTGGAAAGGAAATTGGGAGGAAGTTTAGTTAAGTAAATCTTCCTCCCACTTTTGGGAGGAAAGGGAAAGGAAAAGGAAACTTATGTTATGTAAAGACTGATATACCCTTTTTAAAATATTTTACATTAACAACTAAAGGGCATATATGTAATTTCACCAAGTTATTTTCCTTTTCCTCCCACTCAAGAACATGATTATCATTATTTTCCTTTCCCTTTCCTCTATTTCAAGAACATAACAACTAACACCTACTTTCCTTTTCCCTTTCTTTTCCCTTTCCTATTTTTTTCCATTTCTTTTTACTTAAAACTCGAGAACTGAGCGCAAATGTTAGTTTTCTTTTTAGTCTGATAACATTGATCTGTTGGATCCCTTATTCATTGATAATAAATATCATAAAGCTTTAAATTTTTTCACAAGTTGACCCTGTATATTGAATCAACAAAAAGATATGGATGTGGACAACACAAAAATATTTGATAATATATATAGTCACAACTAAATGTGTTCAACTCATTTTATTTTAGTAATTTATGTGTCAATAATGGAGTTAACAATTGGACAAAATTATTGCCTTGCTTAATCATTCAATTCTTTACCTATGCGTTAGATATATATGCAGATATAGCAACATTTATGTATAAATAGTCTTCCATTTCAAAAAAAGCGTAACACAGATTTTATAAATATTGTGTAACAATTTTTTTTTTTTTTTTTTTTTTTTAAAAGTTTCTTGTCAAAACTACTATGGCAGTTTATAGGTTATCCAGTTAACTTAGAGCAAGATATTATGGTGCTTTTACAGACGCATTTAAGGATATTTTATCAAAGGGGAACTTGGGCTTATGGATTATTAGTATATAATCAAAATAATTCATATTCAAAATACTTCAAATTGTAGCTTATAACTAGCTATTTATATGACTTATCATGGCTTATATCATACTTATATCAGTTTTGGGTGAGGAAAAGTCAAACCCTAAATAAGTTCAACTCTTAATATATCTTGAAATGGGAAAACGATAATCTCTCCATGTTAGATTGAGTTGACATTGATAATGTAGGATAAGATTCAAGTATACAAAATTATAAGTAGTATACCTATGAATGTACATGATACGTATATACCAGATGACGTTTTTATTTAACGGCAATAAGAATATAGAATAAATTATCGAGAAGCTAGCTACATGAGTATGCAATATACCAAGTAAACAACAAACACAAAAACACCTAAGCTAATCATAACCTGCAAGCCTCAAAAAGAAAATAACTACTCATACAACCGATAACTGAAAACCGAAACTACGCCTTAACCGATAAGTGACCATACAAATCACTACACAGCAAAGAAGCGCCACACCCTAACTTGAAGAAGACTAACCTCTTAAACACCCTTAGACATCTACTAATGATAGTATCAAATTTCGAATCAGAGATATCATCCTCTTTTTCTTGCACATTTTAAGAGTAATTTTATCTTTATCAACTCCGTATACTATATCAACCCTATCTTACTTTATTCTTTACAACAACATATGTTGGTGTCTTTACCGTCAAATAAACATAATTAGGGCAAAATTTTGTTTAGGGCAAAATTCTGTTCATGGACTGGTCGTAAATTTAAAGCAACTCATATCAAATTTATTTAATCGATATACACTGTAGATTATTGCTAACTAGTTGGGTACTTGGTGATGCAGCCGCGACAATTTGATAGTTTTTTGTCATAAATTTGGTTGCACGTTTTTGGTGACATGTGTAAAAATTTCGTGTGAAATAGCTTTAGACAATGGTTCCATTTCATGTATGAAAATTTGACTTTTAAATTTATTCTTTTTATCTTTTTATAACATTCTCCTTTTATAATCATTAAAGTTATATTAGTAAATATAATGCTTAATTTTTGACTTTGTCTAAAGGCCTAAATACAATTGATGTATATAGATAAGAGTTATCATAAGTTATAAATTATGAGTATCATACTTAACATTTTGAGAAACAAAAAGTCAAATCCCATAAAAAGTCAACTGTAATGATGTCTTGAAAGGGAATGATAATGTCTCCATGTCTGATTAAATTAATAATGATAATGTAAAATAAGATTCAAGTACATAAAAATACCTGTAGGAACATTTATGAATATACATGAGATGTGTATAACAGGTAACACTATTCTATTCTCTAGTTCTTATTTAATAAATAATTTAGGGTCCGCTTGGTTTAAAGTGGTGAAAGGGAAAGGGAAAGGGAAAGGGAAAGGAATGCAAAGGAATGAGTGAGGTGGGTAATCAATACCTTACCCCCCAATTTACTCTATAATGGTTGATTACCCACTACTGGGTAATCAATACCTTACCCTTCCCCAACCAAGCACCATTATTTGATATATGTGGGCCCTTTTCATTTCCTTACCCATTCCCCACCCTCCCTTTACCCCCCACCAAGCACCCCCTTAATTATCTTGTGCATCGTACAGTGACTACATTTCTCTGGGTAACCGTGTTTTTATTTTCCGACCAACTAATTCATAAGGTTTCAACCCATCAACACGCAAACTCAAACCGGGAAAGCCTTTTCTGTTCAGAAAGTTGGTGTGAAGGTTGTTTGCCCATAGTATGAAGTGAACCTAGAACTTCTCACATCTTAAGCTACTAGGTCAATTCTGACTGGTTATTAAATTAAAGGTTTACAGGATCGTATACAAAGAATACTCAATAACTGCTGAAGAGTGCTGACTATTTATTTGAGCTGATTTGCCAAAACTACAAACAAATTACTTAAGTGAAACTATTGCCAAACTACCAACTTAAAATTGATAAGTTTAAGCTTAACAAAATTGTTGGAAATCATTAGAGTTTAGTGATTACTTTATCCATTCGTTTGTGTCAATACTTAGGAAAATGTTAAATCCTCCTATTTAATAGGCCCAATAATCTTCCTACTTATATATACATGTGACACCTGTAATCTACTAATTATCCCTCCACATATTATCCAATTATTTTTCTAGGTGCTCTAATCAAATGAGTTGGAGGATTTTGTAAGAGGATATAGTAATATCGTGAGTGAAGTGATTGCGAGTTAAAATACCGTCAAAGACACATGTATAATTTAGGCTGATGTGTCATATACCTTAGGTGCCTGTGTGACTTTGTCATTCAAAAAATATATCTGTAAAAGAGTACCGTCATAAAATTAGATCTTATGTTTCACAAGTCATATTTATTGGGTCCATTTTGTTCCTAAATCATTGCTAATTCTTAGTAGGGGCCCATTACTTTGTCATCTATTGGGCTCTAGTCCAAAGTTCCGGTCATATTCATGTGTTGTCAAGCAGGCCTATTGTGTTTTACGTGTGGTTATTTTAGGGCTGAGCAAACGGACCGGATGGACCGGACCGACCGACAAAACCGACCGGACCGAGACCGACCGGACCGGACCGACCACATTCGGTCCGGTCCTCGGTCTAAGCTTTTTGCCAAATTCGGTCCTCGGTCCGGTCGGTCCGGTCCGGTCCGACCAAAAACCCGAAAAAACTTGCCTAATTGGACCGGACCGACCGAAGACCGACCGGACCGGACCGGACCGAGACCGGACCGACCATATTCGGTCCGGTCTCGGTCTATGGTTTTTCCGGTTCTCGGTCCTCGGTCCGGTCCGGTCTTGGTCGGTCCGGTCCGGTTTTCGCCCGATGCTCAGCCCTAGGTTATTTACTCGTATAATGAAATTTATTGTAACCTGATAAACTGATCATTATGATCCAAGAAATTAAACTTTGTTCGCATCGTTAGTATACATGAAAGATGCGTATTTCTGCAGTAAGAAACCAATTGTTTTGGCCTTTTAAGTTACTATATACTCACCATGTAACCACTGGCGGAGACAGGAGGGGGCAGGGGTTGGAACGTGCCCCTCTAGCGAAAAAGTTTGTAGTGTAAAATTTTCAAAATATCTAACTATTTTTGTAATTTATGCCCTTAACAAACCGATTTGTAATGTAGTTTCTATAATTATCAAAGTTTAACCTCTCGATCATAATTTTTTGGGCACCACCCCTGAATGGTAACATGTAACTCTTTCACATCTAGCGTCTAGTCCTTCATAAGCTTTTTAACAGGAATTTGAAGAGCTATTTCGAGACCTGTACTGATTTAATTTGTATCTCAGCTTATTGTTGAAACATTCTTTAGGTAAGGCAAAGGAGTTCGAATAGATTACATCTTACCTTATATAAATACGGAGTAGTAATTACTATACTTCACTCTCAAAGGTCGTCCTACCATATAAATCTAAACTTTTTGTCATGGTCATAGCTATGTTAAGGTCTTATTAGATAGGTTTAATAGGACACTAACTCATTTTAGTCTTATTACGTTATACCTTAGTATGACACTTAGTTATCCCAGAACCCTCGCAAATGATTGAGAGAAAGAGCGAAAGCGAGAAAGATGGATTGTTATCCATCGGATATCGATAGGAATTCCACAGGGAAGGGTGTTTGGTTTAGTGGTGGGTAAGGGAATAGGTATGGATATGATTCAAGAGAGAGAAAACCCAAACATTATGGTGGGTATGAGCTATGCCCAAATTTATGGGTTTGATTACAGTTTTTAAAATCCAAACCTTCAAAACAAGCATTTTAAGGAATGAAACCCACCACTCATTCCCATTCCCATAAAACAAACACACCCCTAAGTCCTAATACCTAACTTCAATAGAATACATATATCATGTATAACCTAATACGGCACACATATATGTGTTCCATTAAATCCAATTTAATAGGACACTTATTTTTTATTATTTTGGTAAAAGGTTGTTACAACCTGGTAAATTTATTACACCAAAAAAGAGTTAAGCACATAGCATGTGAGTAAATCTTATATCACAGCCCGTTACATAAACGAAAAACAAATGCACCATTTGTGCTTCAAACTAAGACTATCACAAGAATGACAAACCAAATTTAGGAAAAACTCCTAGATAAACTACTTACGTCTAGTATGACCACGAACCCTTATATCATATGTGTTACAAAATACTAATTGTGCTTTCGTTAAATCTTCACATTCATCATCATCATAAGGGTTATTGTAACACCCCCATTTTTGAAAACATGCAGTGGAAATTAGATTGGGTGTTACTTCATAGCGCACAGTTTATTAGTAGAAAATGATTTGTCATTTTAGTCATTTTAAAGATCTATCATTCGAATATAAACACCATAGTTTTAAAAGAGGTCCCCATTTGTCCCCAAAGTTTATTAAATCAGTTTTCGAATGATAGGAAAATTTATAGCCTTTATAAGCATTCGTGCTCCTCCGTGCCATCCTTGCTCATTATAGACCTGAGATAAACACATGCTAAAAGTGTCAACACAAAGGTTGGTGAGTTCATAGAGTTTATAGTTTCGAATATCAATTTCCAAAATCAAAGAGTTTGTGAGTCCATAGTATTTATAATAAAAGTGTGAGTAAATCCATAGTGTTCATAGTTTAAATCGTTGATTATCAAAATCAGAGAAGGAGTGATTTCCTTACTAATTCAAAATAGTCCGTTGGTTTGCCATTCACCGGGTCAACACCAAAATAGTAGTTCGTTTGTCCTAACTGGGACAACACCAAAATATTAGTTTGTTTGACCTAACCGGGTCAACACCAAAATAGTAGTTCGTTTGCCAATTATTAGTAGTTTTCCTGCTATATAGTGAGCACAATCTCATAGTTTAATAAAACAGTGGGCTACAACATTGTACGCCCCAAACAATCAGTCACTGTAGTACTGTATCATGACTACAGTACTATAGTTCTATTATTCTAAGCTCATGACACTCAACGATTAACAGGCATCAAAATTATCCATAATAATGATGTAAAACAGTGGCCCTCAGGATAAGTATTTACCAGTAACCTATGAAATCAAATAGAGTGCATTTGGTGGCTTTCCTCTAGCGACCAAATGGGGATTGTCAATCCCTAATAGATCTATCCACAACTACTTACGCTCACCCTTTGGGTGATTAAGGTGCATGAACGAGGGACTTTTGGTAATAGGTACTTAGGCAATAGAGATCAAATATAGCATGCCATTGAAAAATCACTTGTAATCATGTCTATAACAGGTATCTCCTCATGAGATATAGAAATGTGTAAACTAGTATAGTTTATATGAAATATAGTCATGTATTTAGTTAATGAATACTTGTAAAAGTAAAAGCAGTAGTTAAGCATGTATCTCCCCCAAAAACGTTTATAAACTATTGTAAAACAAGTAAGAGTAGGGGCTATGACTCACCTGAGAGTTATGATAGGCATAGATAACGTAATGTCAGAGGTAGAATGGTAATGACTTCAAAGATAACCTGAATGATATGGAAGTCCGAGATAAGTTCGACTTATCGAGAATCGTGATTTGAATAGTGTTAGATGACAGAATGATTTGTGGCAGAGGTGGCTTGCGTGGCAAAATGCTTAATAGTTCAAGAGCAAGTTATATACTATATAACTTGTCTTTATGTATAAGTATCGTCTATTATTTTATATTTCTCGTCATGAATTTATAATATGTATTGAAAGTTGGTGAACGATAAATTATAGTAATTGAAAGTTTATGCCTGGTTAAGTGAATCGATGAGTTTTATTGTAGGAATAATCATTTCTTAACGTGTGTTCAAGTTATCCGATAATAACGTCAAGTTATATAATTTACGTTATAAATTATATATATTCAGAAATATATAGTTATTCAAGATTATTATTTCATTATTGCCTCAAAATGTAGGTCTCGTTATATAGTCATGAATATTAATTTGTCAAACGTAATTAAGTTGTTATGTAAACTTTTAAACTATGCCAACGTTACTCTTTTAAATGATTTTCGTATTTAGCCCAAAATAAATATGTTTACAAACTTATAAAAGTTTTCAAGAAAATGATAATAACTTCAAGTCATATATTTTATAATTCAAGTTATCTAGAAACATTATTTCGTTATAGTCTCACAATGTAGATTTCTATATACATCATTATGATGCCGTCATTTTATATTTATCATTTTTGTTAGGTTTCGAGGTGTGAAAATATATAAAGTATATATTTATTAAATTCGTGATAATATATTAGGACCAATATATATATAGCTTATTATTCATGCCGATGTAGTTATTGAATAAAAATATGTGTCATACAAATTTATTTAATGAGAAGTGGTAATTAATATAATGTTTCAAAACTTCATAAAAATCTTTAAGGAAATGTTAAGCCTTTTAAAATTGAGGGTTTAAAAGTGTACAAAGAAAGTTGGTGGTTTATTAGAATTTATACGAAGTATTATTGGAACAAAGTTATTATTTGTGTCAAATTGAGATGAAACGTGTAAGGTGCCTTAACATGATCAATATTCTAGTATAATAATTATATTTGGAAGTTGATAACAATTGTCATTCATGGTTCTTAAAAGCATGGAAACTAGAGTTGTGAAATAAAAGAGGTATGTCGTGTGTAAAAGTTACGATCAAATGAGCCAAAGCAAACATGTACTTGTGACTTGTAAAAATAATAGTTAGAGGTGTGCTTGGGCTGTGGAGCTTGGTGAGCTTGTTAGTGAATCAGGTCCAAAGGAAGGGAGCCAAGAAATAAGGAGACCATTTGGTTGATGAGTGAGGGGTTAAGGCCTTTTGGTTCTTAGCAGTCCATTATTATTAGTGAATACACATGGGGATTTGTAGGTTCGGGATTTATATAAAATGTATTTGGTTACTTATTGAAACGTATACTTATTAAGTATCAATGTTTTAAGTTATGTATGGTATCTAGGTTATTAAGGTTCAGGTGTAAACGTCGTTTCAAGGTAAGAGTGAATAACGTTGTAATTGACAAAGTATATATATATATATATATATATATATATATATATATATATATATATATATATATATATATATATATATATATAAATTGTTATGGGTAAAAATGGTTAATTTATGTTGTAATAATGTATTAATCGTTGGAAAATTTTACGGTATGTTATAGTTATCATTGTAATCATCTTTCTTACGCTCGTATAAGCTCTTCGTCCTGATTCCACCACCACTTTTCGAGGAGTTTGTAACCTTAGCACTTTTGGATGCCATAAATTTGTTGTTTCATTATCCTTCACTTCCATATCATTCTCGCTATTATTATCCTCATTATCCAAATTAACAACTATACTATTACCAACATTCACATCATCACCAGTCGAGTTAACTGAATCATTAGGAGTAATCCTAACATCCTTATCAAACAGGTTTGAAACCGCAATTTATGTAACACTTGAACTAGCCACATCACCTATATGATTCGAACCGGACTTATTATTAATCCCAACCATATTAGAATTCGTATCTTTCAGTTTGGCATGTTTATTGTTCGTCATCTTTATAGTCGTATTCTGAACAGGTCTGTAGATAAGACGAGACTTAGGACCAACATGTAAACCTCTAACAACTTGCCTTTGTGGTTTCGCATTCTTTGCAGCCGTATTCACATCGGATACAATTCTCTTAGGGCATTAGTCCAACGAATGATCAAATACCTTCCAAGTTGAACATCTAATCGGTTCCTACTCATACTCAACATGAATATAATGCAAGATATAACCATTACCTTCAAGTTTAGGAACAACAAAACAAGATTATCTTTTAATTCAACATTATCATGTAGATCAATCATAGCTCTCGCTGAACTGGCCCGACCACATGATTCCATACACATTGACGTTGTATAAGTATCTAACATCAATGGGGTACCAACTTTTGTAGCAATAGCACTTAATTCATCCTCCGTGAATGTCATGATAGGGACATCATGTAGTTTAACGTATACCGGTACACTCTTCAAATCTTTCATAGACACATTCGCCAAAGGAGACCCCTTGTGAAGAATCAATGGCATATTATGTATCATCCATGGACCATTCTCAAGCATTGATTCCATACAAGTATTAGAATAGAATTTAAAGAAAAAAATACCTTTCAAATTCATCAAAGACCGAATAAGACCAAATCGACTCCACACGTCCTTAACATAGTGTTCAACCACAGGAAACACATCTCTTTTACCCAGAAAGAATCCATATACATAAATCTCAAAGCACTCCTTAACCTGTATGACTGACTCAATTGACACAACAACATCAGCCTCATTACCAATCGGGGCTATCAAGGTAGAAAAGTTAGCAACTTTCTTACTTGGTTCACCATTTAGGCGAGCAACATAGGAAAAAGGCCCCGTACAATTCGATTTATGACCAACATAAGCCACATTAATGGATGTGTTAGGGTAACCAAACGTATCAAACAAGTATGGAAACAGTTCCATATTAGTAGCTTGAGTATCGACATTCACAGATTTTAAAGGTACCTCATCATCACCCACTAACACAAGTTTATCCTCAAGCATTTTATGTTTCATATCACGGATCTTTGTAGCTATTGAACATGTGTCCTCGTCATTCACACTAACATATGTCGTTACTAACCTTAGGCTACTAGGCAAGAGTGGGATTCCCTCACCAAATGGCCCCACGTCACCAAATATTACCCTTGCCCTCCATTTCATCTCACGCGCAATTCGTAATTCCCAAAACCAAAATTGGTGGTCTGACCACTAAATGAAAAAGAAAGAAAAGGGCCCCATTTTTTATTTTTTATTTTGTGTGTGAGTGTGTATGGGGTATTTAGTGGTGTATATTTTTATAAAGTGGGTATTTAATAAAAGGTGAAGTTGGAGGTAACATTGACTACTAATTGGTGAAAGGAAGTGAGATGAGAGAGAAAGCTGACATGGCGCTGATGTGTATGGTGAAGGAGCGTTGACCTTGCCTTTTAGCCTTAGTTTGTGTTTCTTCCACCCCCTTTACGACCTCGTCATCCCCAAATAGGACACTTATTTGATATGGTCTTACAATGACAATATATTACCTTACCAATATGAATATCTAAGATCCGTGAGCATGGTACCAAAAAGCCCGGTACGATGAAGCCCAATCTGTCCTATATCAATCCAGATTTACATTAAAAGACCGGTCCAGCGCCCAGCCCGACATCACAAAAAGTCTCACATGAACTATAATGACTATACAGACTTGAGGTACACCGTGCAGGCTTTCTATTAAAAAAAAAAAAAAAAAAAAAAAAAAGGTTTTTTGTAGGCATGGATTCAAACTCGAACCAAACTTTTCAATAATGGGTTCTTATCTCAAAGAATATTACTACATCCACCTAAGGTTTACAAAAAAATTTTCACTCGCTGACGTGGCAGAGTGGTGATTGGTTGGTTTTCTGTGGGCCACAGAAAACCAACCAATCACCACTCTGCCACGTCAGCGAGTGAAAATTTTTTTGTAAACCTTAGGTGGGTGTAGCACTCCTCTATCTCAAATATATTTTGATGATAAAGTATTTGTTTTCAAAAGTAGAAATAATAATATATATGAAATGAGCACATCAAACTGTACGGACAATGGAACCCACTTCTTAAAGTGAGGCTTGTGACTTGTTTCTATCTCCCTACAAGTTGTTGGAAAATACTCCGTAGAGAATCTTCCTGCCCCTGATTTTCTGTATAAGTTTTCTTTTACAGATCAGATCAGATGTAATTAACTAAACTTTTATACTGTATATTTTTTTGATTTGGATTAAGATACCAAATTTGTGTATAAACAAATTTTAACAAAACGTTTTGATGTACATCTCCGATGATCAACATGTAGATGAAAGTTTAACAAAAAAAAGGGGGTATGCTATTCGAATATTTCTAGAAAATGCCTTCCCGCATACTTTTGCCAGGGTACTCCTTATGTCTTTAACAAATTTACTAACATCAATCAATAATGGGAGGTCTAATACTAAGTTTAAAACTTGTTAATAGGTTTATGTTGAGTTCCAACCATTGTAAGCTTTTATTTCTAGTATATGTAGCTAGTATGTACCATGAAAAGACATGTTCATAATTTAATAAATGTTTTGTAATAGAACAATTTTATAAATTTGTAATAGGTTTATGCATCTTGAAAATAGGTTTATAAATTAATCACTTTGCATGACATGTAAAGGAGATGAAAAAAAAAACTCTATGTCTAAGTAGCAAGATTCATATAAGACAATGCCCACTTTCACATATATTATCTACTTTCCTAAAAACTAATGTATCTTTTATAGTTAGGTATGGCTCAAACAAAATCGAACCTAAACCGGATCCATAATTAGCATTTATCATAAAGAGTATTAGCAAGATATAACTTAGTATTTACTTCAAAAGTGAGGCCATGCATCTTTCAAGAAGTTGTATTTAACTCAACTCCACAGTTCCCACTATTTGTGTGAGTGCCCTACTCCTAATCCCTTTCCTCTCTTATCTAAAATATCTTCTAAACAAACTTAGATCTCCGGCAAGCCACTCGTTTTCTGTCATATATCCGTTTTTCGGTTTTCTGGTATCCATCACATACTATCTTTAATTCTATATGTTGATGTTGCAGTTCTTAAACATATCTTTGATTCTTTTCCTGATTAATTTCTTACTTGATTTTATAAAATGAGTTTCATGAAACTCTATCAGTTTCTACTTTCTATTTTAGATTTAGATTCATACAAATACAGAAAGAAAAAAAAATTGCAACCTGATTTCTAATAGCTACTAGCATACTAGCAAGAAGCTAGAGCAAAGTTAAAGCGGTCACTGTATACAGTGACGTCGCTTAATGTTAACCTTGAGCTACAAGTCCAATCTATCCAAATTAAGTTTAAATTTTCTTAATCTACCCGAGATCCATATAAACATAAATAACTTTTAGGTATGAAAACAACTAACTAGCTAGTTATCGGTTTCTTCTCGATCTGCCAGATTCTGAAAATAAGTGTGTATTTTTTTCTAAGACTATGTCAGGAAATGAAAATCTAGATCAGTCAGCGGTTAAGGCTAATAGGGTTTTGATGTTTTTATTTAATTTTCTTATTTATTTATTTTTTATTATTTTTTTTTTTTTTGAGCAAAATTTTCTTATTTATTTAGTTGAAAGATTTTCAGAAAAGAGTTACAACAGTAGATCTTTTGGTTTTTATTTAGTGCCCACATATCAAGACTTTACAATTCAACAAATCATGACATGCCACATCTCACTTTACCTCGTGGCCTTAATTATTGAGAGTGAACCCCATGAAAACGCACTAAAGTTTTTTGGGTTTTCCAGCCATTCTTTCCATAAATAAAACCCTATTTTTCTTCTCCTTCATCAAGGGTGACAATCAGCCGCCAGAGCCGCATCGCCAACCATAGATAAAAGCCGTTGTTTTCTGACGCGGCATCATCAAGATTCACGTACAAAATGACAAAGCGTTTTGATGATGAGAATCTTGATGATGCTGCATCGGAAATAAAACGGCTACAAGTAGCACATCAAAGGTATTTATAGCCATTTACGTAGTATCATGAGTTGTACACTTTCCATTGGTGATGATAAATTTGGAGCAGAGTGACTCATGAAATGTGTCAGTTTCCAACTCTCCCAAACTGGTTATCAGGTGGGTATTTTGTTCTTGTTTTCTGTGTATGTTTTTCTTTAATTAGTAGATTTCACTGTGGCATAAGATTGGTTTTTTATACTTTTAGCAATTCTTTTTCAGAAAAGATTCAGAAATCTATGGTTTTATATATGCTTGTGCATGTCTTGTCTTTCTTTTCTAACTTACTATTTTTAGATCTATGGCTGAAGATATATGGTTTTTTAGTATTATAAATTAAAACCTTATGATTAAGACATTTTAATCATGTACAATGAATGATGTCTTTAATAGAAATCAATTAAAACTTAGTCTGTTCACATTATTCCAAGCTATGTGGATCTCTAGTATCCTAGAATCGAGTTTAGTGATAACTAACTAATATCTGAGGATTAAGTATTAGTCCATGATGGTCTCTCTTTCAGTGTGTCCATCGCTTAGAGTTTCCGTGGTAATTCATCTTGAATTTATGTGATTTGATATCAGGATGCAATTTAATGACAACTTGGTAGAATTAGGGTTTAATTATTTCAATCTGTATCTTATGTGATTTAATATCAGGATTCACTTCATATATGTAAACTCTTGAAAAGATAATCTACATTTCTAAGGGGCTAGTGAACATACATCATATAGAATTCACATCTAATGTGTAATCAAATATGATATTAACTTGTTCATTTAGAAGCAAATAACATATAGTTTTGAACACCATCAATTCATTCACATGATATGTTTATGTGTGAGTCTATAAAGAGCTGTGACTCGTGAAGTTGGTACGTCATTATCCTGAAATGACGATGGAATGAAAGGATTATATTCTAGATACTTTTTAGTTGTGATAATCAAGAATTCGAGTGCAATGTACTTAGCTTAAGTACTACAAACTAGGTTAATTTCACTTTTTAGTTCTATGTTTCATATGAGACTATATTCTTGCATATGAATATAAGATTAATATACATACCGTATAATATTCATTTTAAGTTTTTTGTTAAACCACCATTTCTTATAGGAAATGTACTACAGTAATTCCCAAGTGCATAATAAATATCTAGTGTAAATCGTGAATAAAATTAAGCAGATAATAAAATCCCCACTGCGCCAGCGTGGGCCTGGTTCAGACAACATAGTCTGGGTATGTGGTGGATGAGGGTCTGCTATTTGGCAGGTGCGACTCTAAACCATATATGGAAAAAGTCACCTTTCAAAAAAAAAAAAAAAAAAAGGCGGATATATAAAAACGCACTTTTTTTTTTCTTTTTTTTCTTTTTTTTTTTTTTGGTAAAGAGGAGTAATCCTGCACCCTGATAAATATAATAACCAAAACGTTTAAGTACAAAGGATATGGGTGAAGTCCCATATCTCAGCCCATTACATAGGCAAACAGCTTACAGAACAAGATACTTCCTATTTTCTAAACAAGAAAACAAACCACTACTCAAATGATAACATAAGACAAAACGAAATAAAATTACTTCCTAAGACCTTGAAGCTTGGTGCCATACATGGCATTAAAAGCATCCAAATTCCCTGGAAGATCATAAACCTGTTTTGCATAGTCATCATAGTCATAGTCATCATAATCATCTTCAAACTCTTGGCCACCACCGAATAGATTAGCAGACTCATCAAATAAGTTAGAGACCAACTCATCTTCAGAATCAGAAACCTCAATCTCTCCCACTTTAGAGAAAGGGTTAACTCTCTTAGTAGAAGAGGCGGGCGGAGTAAAAGAATCACTAGTAAAAAGGGTTAACTCTCTTAGTAGAAAGGGTTAACTCTCTTAGTAAAAACGCACTTTTTTTTTTGGGTAAAAGGTCAGCAACCCGGTAAATATATAAAAACGCACTTTTCTTGTTGCCTGTTGTGTATTTGTGTGATTACCTGTTGATTCTTATTTATTTGGACATGATGATATTGAATTGGTAACATAGTTCCTTAATTATGGTTCTATTTTGGTTTGCTTACCTCTTTCCCACCACTAAACAAAATTATTGAAGCTTGTAAACTGAGACTATGATAACACTATCTACATGATGATCGAATATGTGATGTCCTGTCAAAATCCGAGGGGCATTAGATATCATTCAATGCTTGAAAAACCATATCTTATAAGGGATGATGTAGCTTTATAAATAACCATAGAAATATTTGCTGGCAAAGTGGTAGGTGTTGGTTACTTTGAATATCTAAATCATCAATATGTCACATTGCTTGCTGCCATTGTTGGCGTTGCTTTTAACATTTGTTTGTGTGGGGTGCATGGTCCTCTATTGAGTGCTTGTAGTACTGCTGACATCAGTCTGATGCCTCACTGGTAAATGCATACACTCGACATAAGTTAATTTATCACATCTCCAATAATTCTACTAGATAGGGCCAATGGCCTTTAGCCTTACTGATATTTAAGTTACCATCCACCAAAAGGTTGTACGTTCAAATTTCTATTGAGACATGTGTGAATATTATGTGAGATAGTTGATGATTTAAATCCGTGAATAAATTAAGTATGGAAATACCACGCGATAGAAGTTTTCCTATTCATGAACTTTTCTTATATTTAATATTTGAAAAATAAGTGGAAAACCTAAAACTTGTGATTAATTTTTTTCCTAACTTGTGTGGATTTAGCTCAATAGATTGTAGTGTGCCCTATTGTAACAACCAAAAGATCATTGACATGCAAATTTAGTCATAAAATTAGGTCTCCCAAACACTACTCTTAATATTTTGCTTAGAACGGTGGATTCAATCACTTTGGGTGCGTCCTTTACGTTACATGTATTATGCAACGAGAATCCTCTGTAAAAATGATTTAGAAAAACATATAATTTTCCCAAAAATAGATATAGCCCTTTACAGAAACACATCTAATAAAGGTTGGACATGATTCACCCACAGAAGAATGTGTGCATCACTCAGTAAACCATACTGTTATTTACTCAATAATTTTTAAGGTTCAAACAAGCTTGTTGGTTGCTTAACTACCTTAACTAAGGGGAGGTTTATTTGTTACTTAACTACCTTAATGAGCTATAGTTCTTTTTTGATGTTCACTAGCTCACATATGGTTGGTTGTTTAATTTGGTTCTGAACTAAAACATACAAAGTCCTTTTTTGTCTTTGCTCTAACCTCTCAATATTTTGGCTCAATGCTCATGAATGTTGAATGCTGCAACCACACACACACACACAAAAACCCTCCATAATTTATCAAATAGTTAACAAGCATAATTCGTCATCAGGTTACACAAATGACTCAACGTACGGGGACATAAAACTTGACTTTTTTTTTTAGAACGGCACCACACATGAAATCCGACCCCCGGGTTAAACCATCCAAATGGGCAGGCCCAGGACCCGAACCACTAGGAGAGACCCGCGAAGGGAAACCCCTTGAACGCACGACATTGCACTAAGAGGAAAATCCGGATTTTCTTTGTCACTTGCGAGACTCGAACCCTGATAAAACCCCTCCCCAAACTCCAGAAGGAACTCAAGTGCTCAGGTTGTTTTAAGTTGGTACATTGCCTCATTTGGCTTAAAAGTGAAATTAGTACGTGGTATTTTCAAACAAGAATCACCTGATTGAAAAATTAAACATTGTTCTTAGTAACTTGATTAGAAATTGGAAAGTTGAACACTCGAGTAATATTCTATCGAATTACGGTTTTAGCCTATGATCATGTGAAGATCTAACTGGTGTAGGTGTGTAGCTAATTCCAAAAACATGTGAATTACTTTCATATCCTAGTGTATATATAAAATATAGAGCGTATAGATCCCTTTTTTACTTTAATATCGTCGAAACTATTCAACCTTATTTTATCATATTCAATAATCTAAGTACAACCTTTAAATGATGCTCATAATGGTGTAATTATGATTTTAATTATAAAAGATTGTGGAATAAACTTGGTCGACATGTTCACATGCCACTCTCCATCCAAAGACTTTAAATAGTTAAGATTAGTTTAATTAAATTCCGGATTAAGCGGAATATTAAAAGGATTTAAGCTAGTGTGCCCACATGCAAATGATAATCTAGGATTGAACAAAAGATTCCTATTTCTTTCCCAAATAGAAAATCCCATGTAAAAAATACGGAAATAATCACAAATTAATATTTGGAAGATATATCTTTTTAAATAGCAAGTTGCAAATTTTAATATGTATAGCAGAAACGAGGATTTCAACCTATTCCTTGCTGCGGAGTGTATACGAATCTCCACTAAACTTTTAGCTAATGGTGGTGGTAATGCTAATAATATGTATCTGACATACATGGTTTGAGAAAAGTATAATTGTTATGATTCGAGTTTTATTAAAGCAAGAGCAATAATTTCTAGTATTAATTATTCGACAATTTTATTCAAATCGCCTTATTTTCAGGATGAATGTAGGATAGTTCATTGTCCATATCCGCTCCATAAGACTTGGTAGCCTAGAATAAAACCATGTGGTTGCGTCTAATGGGCACTGTAACCTTTGAAAAACTCATAGCTATCAAAAGAAGACTTCTATAACTATAACCAACCCCTACACATATTAATAGGCAAATCAACAAATGAACTTGATAATTGTCATTAAAATAAAATGTGCCAATGATGATTCGAAAAGTGTACCGCTTTTAAGGGGTCATTTAAGCCCGAATGCGAGATTATTTGATCAAATATTGCCCTAAATCGTTCCTTTTATCATTTTAGGTACTTTTGAGGAGAAATCTGAAAAAGGAAGCATTTTGGACATTTTTGAAGCATAAAAGTGAAGAAAACGGCAAAATCTCAAATTTCCTTACTGGAACAGTACCTGACGACGTCAAGCTTCTACACGTGACGGCGTCAAGAGTTACAAAAGAGGTGGATGTGGAACTTATAGCGTGACAGCCCAGAAAGTTTTCAAGCTTATTGGCCTGACGGCGTCACCAAGGCCGTCAGGGTCCAAATACACGTGACGGCCCAGAGTGATTTTCTATATGACGGCATCAGAAGTGGATCTAGGCAATACGAATTTCATCATGGCGGCGAGTTGACGGTGTCACAATCTATAACGTGACGCCGTCAAGGTGTAAAATCTATAAAGTTGTCCAATTTTCATTCATTAGTGTGCAACTTTGAGGGAATAAACCCTAGACGAATTTTAACAGCTTTTCAAGGGTTTCAACCCCTTGATTCTTCTATGTTCAATTGAAGATAAGTATTCATTCAAATCATTCAATATGTCTATGTGTTGTGTGATTTTATCTTACGCTTGTCTTCTCTTTAACATGTTAGGCTAGATCTTTATTGTGTTTGCTTAGATGTAGTGAAACCTAGATGTTGATTATGGGTTGATTGTTTGTTTATAATTGTTACGGATGATTGTATTCGATTTAGGCTTAAGAAAACTGGCAGACTTCCATTGGTAACTTGCTTGAACGTCTTAAAAAACATGATCGGAGGTGTACTACGATTTTTGGTTGTATTTAATGCGTAAGAGAATTCTAATGATCCCATGTTAAGAGCTTTTAACGGCTCGACATAGAAGTGAAGTAGGATCTTATAGAGTTAGGGAATATTGTACACGGCCCTACGACTAGTATTAATGAATATAACCCGTCATCCATGCAATTGTAACAAGCTAATCAATCTGTAAAAGATATTTAGGGAGTAATGAAATCTAAGTAAACACAACTTTCCTCATTATTGTTTCCACCACATTAGTATAATAGATTTATTTTCATTTCTGTTATTTTATTTTGATTGCATCTTTAGTTAATTGGGTTAGTTGGCTAGCAACTAATTCAGCCCACTCCTTCAAAACCCGAGATTTTACTTGCTTTCTATAAAATATAAAAATAAAAAAAGAATCATCCCTCACCTCTAGACCTAGTTTAGTAGGCTTTCTAATCCTAGCGACACTATTCCTGAGTTGAACGATCAATCCCCCGGTACTTGTCACTATATTATACTACAACGATCAGGTACACTGCCTGGTGGGGGTTGTAAGCTTCTCGAGATCCCTTGAGAGGTAAAACCTATTGCGATGGCGCAATTCCCACGTATCAAGTTTTTGGCGCCGCAGCCCGGGGAATAGTTATTGTCTAGGTTAGGATTTCTTTTTATTAGGTCTACTTGCTAGATTCCTTTCTAGTAAGATTTTTATTTTTATTTTTTAGGTTTTCTTAGTCTATCTCATTTCTTCGTTTCGTTGTTCGTAACCTTTACCATCCGACATCATGGAAGGTGGTAACATCTTTGATCCCATCAACCCACCACAACAAAACCACCCACAAAACCCACCACATGCAAACCAACCTCCTAGGCCCCGAACTTTAGGAGAGTATTCCCGTCCTAGCCACCAAGGCTATCAAAACACTATTGAGCTCACTCAAGGAGCCAATGTGTCCCCTTGCAATCCGACACCATCCGGTTGGTGCAAAGCGGATGTGCATTCCATAGACTTGGTTCCGAAGATCCTAATCAACATCTCAAGGATTTCCTTAAAATCGTAGATTCCATAGACCTTGATGTTGTAACTAGAGAGTCGACCCGATTACGCCTATTCCAATTTTTTCTACGTGATCAAGCTAGTCAATGGCTTGAACGTTTACCCGCGGGATCCATCACCTCATGGGATGATCTCACCACTCATTTCCTTGCTCAATTTTTCCCACCGGGGAGAACTACCAAGCTTAGAAATGATATCCTGATGTTCCAACAACGGCAAGGTGAAACTCTATATGAAGCATGGACTCATTTCAAGGACTTACTCCAAAAAGTCCCTCATCATGACATAGATCTTTGGCTCCTAGTCCAAATCTTCTATAACCATATTAATCTCTCCACAAGGCGAACCATTGACCAATCGGTCGGTGGCAAGCTACGTGATCTAAGTGCGGAAGAATCATGGGAACTCATAGAAGATCTTGCTCTCTATGACAACGAAAGTTGGAATGATCCCCGTGATTTAAAAAAAACGGTCAAGGCAATATCTTTGCCTTCGAACAATTCTAGCACTCCCGACCATAGGATCATGGATCTTGAGGACCAAGTCAAGTTTCTCATGAAATCCTATGAAGCTCCTAAGCCTTCAAGCCAAGTGAACAAAATCACTTCTTCATGCGAATTATGTAGTGGTCCCCATGACACTCGTGATTGCGTGGAACTCCCCGGACAAGCTTTTATGGATTACGCATCCTCGCTTACCGATGAAGCGGGAGACAAGTGGTACACTTTCAAACCTGAGCCAAACCCTTACGGTGATTCCTACAACCCTTCTTGGAAAAATCACCCGAACCTTAGGTTAAAACAAAACCAAAACATGCCCCAAAACAATTCTTCCAATCCACCTAATCGTTACCAACCAAACGGTCCACCCTCTAACCGTACTTTCAACAACAATCCTTCTAATAACTATGGTAGTACCAATAATCTTGAAGGATTGATGTCCAAGTTTATGGCATCTCAAGAAGCTCGCATATCTAAGTTTGAAGCCGATTTCAAACAAAAGCAAAGCGAGATGACCACTAAAATCGACACATTGTTGAAAGTTCTCAATGACCGAGAAATGGGAGCACTCCCAAGCGACACAGTCAAGAATCCAAAACTAAACGTTAATGCCATAACATCGGTTTCGTCACCTACTTCTTGTCCACAATACTATTCGGTCAAAGCAATGCGCACGTGTTTCAAGCAAACCCAAATTCTTCAAAAGGACCAATTGAATAAAACATCCGATATCAAGCCGGTCAATAACATAGTTGAAACACCTCCTACACAAGACCTTGACGATGAATTCAAGGAGCTCCACCTTGAACGCCCCGTCATTGATGTCTTAGCCCGTGCCCCCACTACTACAAAAAAATCCATAGAAACCGGTTAGAATAACCTATAGAAACTGGTTTGGGAACCACTCTCTGTGAGGGGGTATCTCTTTGACTGAAACACATAGAAACCGGTTACATAACCGGTCTCTTTTTTAGAGCATTGAGACCAGTTTTATTGTAAGAACCGGTTTTGATCGTAGAGTTGAGCATGTATTATAAATGAGAATTCCCATCAGTAAGAACCAGTTTTTATTATAGTGTTAAATCAGTACCAATAGATTTCTAATTTTTATTTTATTTATTTATTTTTTGGATATGTAATTCTAATACGGATCTAATTCAGTAGCATGAAATTCCAAAGTCAATATATAACATTCATTCAAATATTATAATCCAATACGATAACATCTTCTCAAATATTATAAATCATATACATATACAAAATCAAGGTTGCTATTCAAGCATCTATGCCGATATATATACAATGTACCAAACTATCTATATACATTTTGTCACCACATTTCATCTCTCTTTAGAGACTTAGAACACCAAAACAGCTTTATATATGTGCTTGTTCCACCTTTATCTCCAACTTGTCAAATGCCAAAAAATCAAATGCATCAAACCTATATACAAAGTAAACAAAAACATCAAGAACAATAAGTAATGATTTGATTGTTATTATAAGAAAGTGATATTAATTTTTTGTAAGATAAAAACTCCTTACCAATGGCATATGAGTTTGTTGTTTAACACCTTTTGCATCATTTTCAATCTCCCTCGTACGAACCAATATAAACGAGTTGCTGCAAGATCAATACATCTACATAAAAGGAACAAATTTATGTTGAATATATATACACAAGAATTATACCTGCTTTGAAAATGATACGGCTAGAATTCCTTAAAATCCAAACTGTGCGCATGTAAAAGAATCAAGAATTCCTTAAAATCCAAACTGCAAATTAAATATTAAATAAAAAACATCAGACATGTAAATGCAAAACTTTGAAACCATTATGAGAAAAATTTATCATCTTAAGATCACTGCAGGCCGTGAATAACGACCTTTATGGACCAAATTCACAAAAGAACATATCTGAACCATATATCATTGATCTCAAAACCACTAAAATTCACAACATTTAAAACACAAGCACCACAATAACCTAGTGAACCTGTCAAAACAACAACCACAACACAATATAACCCACACGACCCTCACGATAGTACCAACTCATCTATACCACATCAAACCACACAACTGAAAAACATCCGAGTCGAAATTAACCTCCTGTTAAAGATCCCGAACACCCTCTACAACAACAGCCCTCACGACCTCTACCTGTTAAAGATCTCGACCGGAACCACTTGCACAACGATCCATAGCAACACTCATCATGCCCTTGACCCACCTATGAAACGACCCTAAAACTACGCTATGAAAACGAGCCCCCAAAACCACCAAACCGAAATACTTGACTCGAAAATTGCCTAAACCCACGACCTAATACCTTCCACAACTAACCCGATCTACTACCATAACCCGCGAAAACTAAGACCATTGCCAGAAATACACCAATCTGATGAAAGAGCAAAAAGAAATGACAAAAAGAATAAGAGGAAATATTTACAAATAAAAGAGACGGGAGAGAGGCCCTTCGGAACGCCGACCAAAGGCGACGGCTGTTGGTGCTGAGATTGGGGTTACAAAAGATGGCTATTGGTAACTTAATTATTGTGAGGTCAAATATTAAAAATGGTAACTTAAATTTTGGTAACTACGAAAAGAATGTGTAGGTCAAATGATGGCCCGTATTTTTAAAATCTTTTAAAATCTTTGAAAATAATTACTCGTATATCACTTTGTAATATAGCCAATCTTTTGAGAATCGGGTTCGAAATCGACTCGGTCGAGTTACCGGGCACCGGGTCAACCGGGTCAACCCGGTTTTCAATTTATTATTTTTTTATTTTTTCGCCCGAGTAAACCGGTTCGACCACCAGGTCAACCTGGGTTTTTGTTAAATTTTTTTGAAAAAACGAAACTCGGCCGGGTTTCAAAAACCGGGTTGACCTGGGTCACTCAAAACCCAGTGGGTCTAACCAGTTAACCCGGTTTTAGAAACCCGGGTTATTTTGACCCTTTTTTTTCGGGAACCGGTCGAACCGGTTAACCCGACCAGGTCGACCCAGGTTTCAAAACACTGAATATAGCATTAAATAAATGAAAGTGGGAATTGAAGTGATAGATTAGTTTGGCACAAGCCAAATCCCTCACTCAAGCCTTTGTGCCTAGGGGCTCCGGTGTGGTCGCTTGGGCTTAGCGTCATGCTACCTTGGATCGGCATACGTCTCTCGTAACCACACCCAAAGCTCCAACTAAAAAAAAATAGTGATTTTGTTATTTTATGTATGGTGAGACAAATTATTGCCGAATCTATGGTCTTATATAAAAGAAATTTTACATCCACATATTATAAAATTTAAAACTCATCATTTGTCAATTGTAATACGTTAATCATATTGCGTTGTAATATTTTTTTTCTCTTATTTTTTGATCTCTATCTAAACTTGACACATGTGTTTGGGAGAATCATTGATTAAAGTTATGTGAGTAATTATCAAAGCAATTATTTAAATATCAATATATTGTATATCTTTTTTATTTAGTATTTATGATGGACTTAAGTTTTTTTTTTCTTTTGGAAAAACTACCCGTGTTTAAGGAAAAAGAGTCATTATGAATTTGGAAAAACTACACGTGTTTAACTAAAAAACCGGTGTCTAACATTTAAACACATAGAGACTGGTCTCTTCAAAACAAACACTGTCTTTTATTTTGTGCAGAGACTGGTTTCTTATAACAGAACCATATTAGAGTGTTTTTGATTAAAGAGACTGGTTTGTTCGAGAAAACTGGTTTGTATGCTTCATATGCACCCTACTTTTTAACTATAAAAACTAGTTTTTTTAAAACTCATCTCTATTAAGAGGTATCTATGGCATTTTGTGTAGTAGTGCCCCTACTATAGTGCCCTCCTAGAAAAATATGAGAAACTTAAATTGGGTAAAAATGGGACCGCATTCGTTTAAAACAAGTTGCCTAAGAAGCTTGATGATCCGAGTATATTTGCCTTGCCTTGTAAGATAGGAAAATCCAAAGCTTTTGACATACTAGCCGAGTTAGGATCAAGCCTCAACTTGATTCCCTTGTCCCTTTTCACCACTTTTAAGCTAGGAAAGTTAGAGGAGATGGAAGTACTAATTGGTCTAGCGGATGGAATTATTGCCCACCCGGTTGGAATGATCAAGGATGTAGTTGTTCACGTAGGAAAATTAACTATCTTAGCGGATTTTCATGTCCTAGATATGGTTAGTGATACTACATGCCCATTGTTAGTAGGAAGAGGATTTTTAGCAACCGCTAGTGCCATGATAGATTGTAAGGAGTCTAAGATAGCGGTAGGAGATGGTGAGACTTGGTCGGTTTATGATGTTAAGAAGCATAGCTACGATTGTGAGGACGAACCGACACCACATTGGGTAGAGATGAATAGGAGACCATCTAGATATGGGCCTTGGATAGAAAGAAACTTTATAGGACCTCAACGCCCATTCTATCTAGAAAAAGATTTCATCGATAAGATACATTCGGTGGAACAACTTATAGCTAGAGATGAGGAACTAGACCCTTTTGAGGATCCCCTAATCTTTAGGAAAATGATTGAGTTTTTAAGTGTAATGCCTATCAACCTAGAGATGAACAAGTGGAAAAGGGAAGGGGATAAGTGTAAATGGAAGTGGGACAAGCCACCTAAGGAAGGTGACAGATCATGGCATATGAAGATGATTTTATATGATTCGGATGGAGAGAAGTTTGAGAAGTCATACCGCACCAAGAAAACCGATAGGGAATTGAAACCTAAGTTTGATCCCAAAGATGTCCTCGACGAGGAGCTCACACATATAGGATAGCCCATGACCTTGAGTCTAGCTACAAGACTCTTAAATAAAGAAAAGCGCTTCTTGGGAGGCAACCCATGTTTTGTGTGTTTTTATTTGTTTGATGTTATTTGTTTCCGTATGCATGTTTTATTTTTATTGTTGGTAGATCATGTTTCAAATTAAATTATGAAAATGCTTTATTTTGTTGTTTAACTTCGTCGTAACTTCATATAAAGGTATTTTACAAAAGCTAAGTGTAAGGGGAAACCCCAAATTTGTTTATAAGAACGAAAATGATCATCATTTGCCTTAATATTAAATGAACATGTATATTAGTAATTGTTATAGTCAAATGCTTGTATCGAGTCATAATGATGTTTTGCAGGATTTTCCAGGAGATAGGACATAAGTTTTTTCAGAAATTTTCCGAAAACTTAACATAAAGATTTCTACAGGTCACTTCTGACCGCGTCAGGGTTTAACACCAAACGACGTCACGTGTAAAATTCTGGAAATTTTGCGAGTTTTGTTTTTCTAACGGAGTCTTAAAAGTTTTTGTTGATTCTTTAGTTTTATAAACTCTAGGAAATCTGCAAATATTCATTCAACAAGCATTATATCTTAAATTGCTTTCTAGGATTTGTTAGTATATATAGATTGCCGCCAATTTTACGCGAGGTTGCCTTGATTGTTTTCTCAGGTATAACAGGTTATATATGACAAGAAGATGATTTATATTTCTGGAAGGGAAGCTTTGAACGTTCATTTTTTTGAGGAATATCTAACTTTGTTAACACACTATCCACACCGAACGAATCAGGGGAATATTTGTTTTCATGCTTTTACCTATTTTACTTTTACATTCTTTAATTGAACATTGGGGACAATGTTCATCCTAAGTGTAAGGGGAGGGTAAATGATGATACCTTATAGGATACAATTGCACTTGAGTTTGTTTGTTCGATGGTAGGTGTGTAATAAAACTAAGAGAAATACTTGTTAGTGTAATTTTAGCGCCAAATTTAAAAATTTTTACAACATTTAGGAGTGAAACTTTAGCCTTAACAAGCGTCTCATGGATAGGAGTCGTGTGACTGGCACAACAGCGTACCATTCAGAAAAATTTTTCACCCAAATATGTGAGGTTCGCCTTTAGATTTGATAGGAAAAGCATTCATTATTAGTGCTTATGAGTGTACCGGTAGCATTTAGATTCTAGAACTTGCGTTAGTAATGCATCCCAAGACCGCTAGTGAGACTACATTCGTGTAGTAGGATTTACTACATGATAAGAGGCATTAGGATCACCCTTGTGTTAAACCCGTATCATAATTACTTGACAATTTAAGTCATATTACTTGACTAGTAAAGTCAATTAATTTTTCCCACACCTTAGCGTTGTACTCATTTTTAGTACACGATACCCTTAGTACACCCCTCCGAACCTATCTTTTCGTTTCTAACTTTAAGCATTTTACTTACCGGAATAATTTGTTACAACCCACCCAAATGTGCAACCAAATCGCCTTAGCTATCCGTGTATGCACTCATCTTTAGTGCATTATTGTTATTTGTTTAAACCCTTAGTTAATTGTCTAATTGATTACATGGTTGCTAAGTCGAGTCATATCTTGTACATATTGTCTTGGGACGATTGGGACTCATGGGTAAAGTACTTGTGTTATGGAGTATTGGGGAAGAACATCATTTATTACCCCCATATGTGCGTTAATCTTAAAAATTACTCCAAGTGTTTTGATTATCTTGATTCGAGTCATTAGAGTAGTTTATTGTAAAGTATGTAAAAATTCAAGTGTAAGGAGAATGTACATTCCCTATTATGTATTATTTTGGATGGTAGGGTAAGAGTATATGCAAAAAAAAAAAAAAAAAAAAAAAAAAAAAAAAAAAAAATCGAAAAATTAAGAAAAAAAAAATATAGAAAAAAGAAAAACAGAAAAACATACGGACTACCATCCCGTTTCATTCTATGTTTTTTTTTTTTTTTTTTTTTTTTTTTTTTTTTTTTTTTTTTTTGATTTATTAGCTTAAGTCGAGTCGAGTCTTGGCTTAGCAACGCCATATTGTACATGTAATTAACCAAGATGATTAACTCGCCACCAGTAAATATTGCCTTTATCCAACAAAACCGTGTTTTCTATGCCCCTACACCTAACGTTATAACCCTTTAAAAGACCTCTTTGATAGTTTATCCTAGGTGCTTACGCCAAGTGGTGGAGGTTTGATCCTTTCCCAAGCCTATGGTAATATATTTGCTATGACAGGTAGTGAGAGATGTTTTCCATTTCCATATTGTGATATATACTTTATTACACCCGAGAGATTTGAGTATCTAAACACTATTTGTGAGGTGCTAGTGTATGACCTCCGTGCTTGTTTTTGGTTTTTTGTGGAACGATTATTTGTTGTAATTACTTTTATATTAGTGTTAAACGACCCCTAACTTGCATTTTGATTAGAATAACAGCGCATTTGCTTGAGGACAAACAAATCTCAAGTGTAAGGGTATTTAAGCCCGAATTCGATATTATTTGATCAAATATTGCCCTAAATCGTTCCTTTTTGTCATTTTAGGTACTTTTGATGAGAAATCTGTAAAAGGAAGCGTTTTGGACGTTTTTTGAGCATAAAAGTGAAGAAAACGGCAAAATCTCAAATTTCCTTACTGGAACAGTACCTGACGACGTTAAGCTTCTACACGTGACGGCGTCAAGAGTTACAAAAGAGGTGGATGTGGAACTCATAACGTGACGGCCCAGAAAGTTTTCAAGCTTATTGGCCGGACGGCGTCACCAAGGCCGTCAGGGTCCACATATACGTGACGGCCCAGAGTGATTTTCTACATGACGGCGTCAGAAGTGGATCTAGGCAATACGAATTTCATCATGGCGGCGAGTTGACGGCATCACAATCTATAACGTGACGCCGTCAAGGTGCACAATCTATATATAGTTTTCCAATTTTCATTCATTAGTGTGCAAGTTTGAGGGAATAAATCCTAGACGAATTTTAACAGCTTTTCAATTCTTCCATGTTCAATTGAAGATAAGTATTCATTCAAATCATTCAATATGTCTATGTGTTATGTGATTATATCTTACGCTTGTCTTCTCTTTAACATGCTAGGCTAGATCTTTATTGTATTTGCTTAGATGTAGTGAAACCTATATGTTGATGATGAGGCGAAAAATGATCCGTTTTTAGGGGGTCATTTAAGCCGTAATTTGAATCTATTTGATCAAATAATGCCCTAAATCGTTCCTTTTGTGATTTTAGGAACTTTTGAAGTGAATTCTAGAAAAGGAAGCATTTTGGACGTTTTTGGAGCATAAAAGTGAAGAAAACGGCAAAGTCTTAATTTTCCATAGTGTAAGTTGCTTGAACGTCTTAAGAAACATGAACCAATGCGTACTAAGGTTTTTATGGTTATATTTAATGCATGAGCGAATTCTAGTGATCCCATGTTAGGAGCTTCTTGCAGGCTCGACATAGGAGTGAAGTAGGAACTTATAGAGTTGGGGAAGTACGTACGCCACCCCACGAATGGTATTAAGGAATATAACCCGTCATCCACGCAACTGTAACAAACTATCAACCTGTAAAAGATATCTATGGAGTAATGAATTCTAAGTAAACACAATTTTTCCACTTATTGTTCACTCCACATTAGTAATTAGCTTTATTTACATTTTTGTTATTTTATTTTAATTGCATCTTTAGTTATTGGGTTAGTTGACTAGCAACTAATTCCGCCCACTCCTCTAAAACCCGAGATTTTTACTTGCTTTCATAAAATATAAAAAATACAAAAAAGAATCATCCCTCACCTCTAGACCTAGTTCTTAGGCTTTCTAATCCTAGCGACACTATTCCTGAGTTGAACGATCAGTCCCCCGGTACTTGTCACTATACTATACTACAACGATCAGGTACACTGCCTGGTGGGGGTTGTAAGCTTCTCGAGATCCCTCGAGAGGTAAAGCCTGGTGCAATTCCCACGCATCAGTTGATTATGGGTTGATTGTTTGTTTATAATTGTTACGGATGATTGTATTCGATGTTAGGCTTAAGAAAACTGGCAGACTTCCATTGGTAACTTGCTTGAACGTCTTAAGAAACATGATCGGAGGTGTACTACGATTTTTGGTTGTATTTAATGCGTAAGAGAATTCTAATGATCCCATGTTAGGAGCTTCTAACGGCTCGACATAGGAGTGAAGTAGGATCTTATAGAGTTAGGGAAAATTGTACACGGCCCTACGACTAGTGATTGATGCTAAAGCAGTCAACTAAAGTCAACCACGGATGTGGTCAATATAGTCAAACTGCTTAGAGTCAATTTCCGTGGAAGTATAGGGGTTTCCCCGGGTCGTTATATCCCGACGAGGTGTGGATGGTATAAAAATGGGTTTGTGATCGGGTGAATTTGGACAAAAAAGGGTTTCTGATTGATTACACTATTGGAAAACCCAGAAACGTTTAAAACCTAAAAACGCGTACGTTCAGTTTAAATTTACGTGAACATACAAAATAAAAAGTGAAATCTGAAATCTGAAAACCCTCAGGAGGTGAAAATGACTTTTTTACAAACCTAAGGAAGAAAGATAATTTTTTAGAAAAACAAAATAAATTTTTACACTAATTAATTATTTAATATTACTTAAATACTATTTAATACTAATTATTAATATTTAAATAACTTAAATTCAATATAATATTATTTTAATACTTTAAAAATGAAAAATTAATTTTCTAAAATTACAAAATAACTAAAAACAAATTTTAAAATTAAAAATATATCTTTTTCTCTTTTTGTGATTTTTATATTAATTAATTACTAATTATATTTAATTAAACAAATTAACTAATTTTAAATTACTAATATTACTAAAAATGACTTAGAAATTTAAGAAATATTTTATAAAACTAATTAAATATCACAGGAATCCTAAAAAATTATAAAAAAACTTATAAAAATTATTTTTAGACTATTTTACTAATTATTTACTTGTTTATTAATTAATATCTAATTTAACTAAATTAATTAAGAAAATTAGAAAATGAACAGTAGAAATTCTAGAAAAATTCCTACAGCTATTTTATAACTTATAAAAGCTAGGAAAAATATAAAAACTATGTACTACTTTATAAAAACTAATTATGCTATTTAATACTTAAATATTAATTAATAATTAATAAAACTAATATTAAATCTAATTAATACTAAATGACAATATTAAAATTTGGAAAAATTACTGAAAGTACTTCAATATAAAGAAAATTAAGAAAAATATAAAAATGCAAGTTACTTAATAAAAACCTAAAAAGGAAAATTAAAAAGATAAATAATATTAAATAGAAACTATCACTTATTTTTAAATTGGTTTTTTCTGGATTTTTCTTTTACAAAACTACTTAAATGCACAAAATAAACAACTTTTAAAAAGGAACTTGGGCTGATGCTTAAAAATAAGCACAAAGAAAAGCCACATGGATTGGCAGACGACTTATCAAAGCTTATTAGAACTTGTTGTGGATGAAAAAGCTACTAAACAACTATACAAGGAACCCACAGACCAAAAGAAGCAATAACTAAGTTACAAGAACAGGAAATAAGCAGTAGAAAAGAGGTAAGCACAAATTATAAGCTGTTAAGGCCAAATAAGCACTATGCCAAAAACTGATTTCAACACAGGCTAAAACAACCAACTTCAAACCAATGTGGGGCGCACTAGATTTATCAGAGATCCAAAGTGGGACTTGTTTTGAAAATCCAGCTTATTGGGGTTTCCAAAAAGCTAAGGCTCATGCCCTGGGTCCCACAAATGAGTGCTAGGGGCTGGAAGTTGGGTGAGATATGCTAAGTGCTCAGCTTATAAGAGAAATGGGACAAACTTCAAGGGAAGTACAGCCCTAACAAATAAGCTTTAAACATGAAAACAAGCCCAGAACCTTGAAGCCTAGCTTATTGGCTTTCCAATAAGCTAAAAATCTAAGAGTGGGGCCCACTATTGAGCTCTTGATGAGCTTGTGAAAACAGGCCTGTGGAACAGACCATGGTGTAGGGGAGGTGACTCCCCCTGCAGGTTACTTTGGGCAGTTATGGAGCCCACACAAAAAATCACAAAAATAAAGTGACAATGGGATTGAAGAGTTTAGTTGAGGGACTGCAAGTTGTGAAAGTTTCAAGACCTAATACCTAACACAAAATTCTAAACAATTCTTGCTATTTTTGCCTTTTTCCTGAGGTATGCAAATTGACTTTTGACATAAACATGGACAGTTGACTAAATTCAGTTTCAATGGATCATTACTGATTTCTTAAGTTGTTATAAGCTATATTAGAACTAAATTAAGCAATAAGAATAAGATTTACAGCTAAAGGTGTGAAAATTCTCTCTAAACACCCAACAGTGACTGTGATTAAGGTGTACATTAGATTTTGACTTTTGGAGCTATTAGCACTGATTTTAGGATTTGACTAAGCCTTAATGACCTGAGATGAGTTAGTAAAACAATCAAAAACGCCCAAGGTACCCTTGAGTACCTTGAAACAGTTAATGCCAAACAACCCTAATAGAAACTGATTTGGAAGTTTTGTGCAACTAAAGGATGATTTAAGCTATTAAATTGGAAAGTTACTTATATTGAACTAGAATAAACTCAGATAATCCAAGAAACAACCAACAATTTACAATAACAACTAACCAACACAGATTTATGAAAAATTATACTAAAGGTTGAAAATTGGAACTTACAATGAGCCTTTTTCTCAGAACCAAGGAAAAATGGTTTCTAACCCAACCTAATACCTCCCATGAGGTTCTAAACTCAGCTCCTCAGCTTCTTCTTCTCTTCTTTTTTTTATATTTTTGATTATTTAATTCTAAATTTTTTTATATTTTTTTTCTTTTCTTTTTCTAAGTTGATGCTTTCTTTTTACTTTAAATAACTTTAACAAGCTTATAGAAGCTACTGAGAGTATATAAGAAGCAATTTAGTAAAACAATAAGAAATTTGAAATCTTGATTGAAAATGCGAATTGCAATAAACGTAAAGGAAACTTGAAATTTATGATTGGAACAGACTTCAATTACACTAGAAAAGTTGGTTACAATCTTTCTAAACTGAAAATTACACTGAATTCATAAATCTAAAAAAACGACAACAATTTATGCTAAATAATCTACTTTACACTAACTACTCCTTCATTCTCCCTTTTTCTTCACTTAAATAAGACCTGGGTGTCTCTCTGTCTTTCCCACCTCCTTGAGGACCCTTGGATTAACTTCAAATGATCCTAGCCGTTTAAATACATTTTGGTGGGAAAAACTTTCTAGCAATTGGCAAGGTTGCTTGGAGAGAATTAAGGGTAATAAATGTTGTTTGGATGCTATTGGGGGCTAAGGGAACAAGGTATGGGTGAGTTAGAAGATTTGGTGGAGGTGGGGGAGGGGCACAGTGTTTGCAGGGATCAGGTGGAGAGGAGAAAGGGGTGGAGTTGACCTGTTTGTTTGACCCTGGGACTTTTATTATTAATATTGAAGGTGGGCTTGGGATGATTGGGCCAAGGGTAGAATTTGGGTGGGCTTGTGTGGATCAGGTTTGTAGGTTGGATCTGGAATTGTTATTTTTAATCATAAAATCTCAAGGACCAATCATGTAATTTCTGAAATCTGAAGGGTGAGTTTTGCCAAACTGTCAAACTTGTTACAAGGGTAAAATATGCCAACTCTCAATAGTCCAAGGTCTAAGAATATAATTTTTCACTTTTGGTCCTTCAAGAACTAAAGTTGCAAATTATTGAAACTTGAGGGACCAAAATGTACTTTTCTCCAAACTTTTGATCCAAGGACCATTTCTGCAAACTTTTGATTTTCCAAAGACCTTGGTTGACTTTTCCATCCAAAAATATTTCCCAGGGACCAAATCTGACAAAATTGAAACTCTAGGGACTAAACTTGTAAATTTCCAAAACTTTTGAGATTTTTCACCAAAGGACTAAATATGACAACTTATGATTTCAAAAGGACCTTTGGTGACTTTTCTTTTAAAATAAGTGCTTAGGGACTATTTTTGCCAATTTTTGAAAGTTGGGGGACTGAAACTGCCAATTATGCAAACTTTGTACGTTTTTCATTTGTTTTTACTCATTTTGCATATAAAACTCAATTTTGGAATATTTTCAGTATTTTAATGCATTATTGAGTGTTTTTAAATGTTTTGCAACTTAGATTTGACCAAAAATGATGAGTGTTTGAGCACTCATCAATCCCCCACACTAAACTTTTGCTAGTCCCTAGCAATAAACTGTTTTTGAAAATTTAATGAATTTTAATCTCTTTACCAAAAGCCATTACTTCTGGAGTAGCCAAATATTTCAGTTCAAGTAAGAACTATGGTACACTGATAACCATGTGATTTTGAGCAAACCACCAGCTGTCAACGGTTTTGATTTGTCTTTACCAGAAGCCGTTTGCTGACTAGCCAACTCTTGATGGACACAGTCAACATCTTGGTGAGTTGATTACCAATTATGGTTTTCCACTGCCTTTACCACAAGCCATAATCTTGCGGGCTAGCCAACTCTTTTACTTTTTAGGATATGGAGAGTTGAATACCATACAATTTTCGACAAAATTGTCAGCCATCAACGGATTTGAGTTATCTTAACCAAGAGCCGTTTGCTCCTGGATTAGCCAATCCTTTTTTTGGTTAGACATGGCGGACTGATAACCACAAAAATTTTGAAATAAAGTGATTTTTTTTTTTTAATTTTGGCCAAAAATGGGGGTACTAGATGGTAAAATGTGATCAAATTCGCTAGAATTCCCCCCCCCCCCCCCCCCACACACACTTAGAATTGAATATTGTCCTCAATATTCAAAGTCCCGGCTATTATCCCGACTCTTTGAACGTAAAAAGCCAATATTACAAGCTAAATGTGGAAACACCATTTTTCACTTTATTTCTATACATACATTTTTTTAAAAGATATATATACATGGTAACAACGGCAGGGGCAACGCCCCCACACTTAGGGTGAAAACCCCATATATATGCTACTGGTTTTGTTTACCGAGTCGCTAGCTTGACTCGACCCCGAAATCATTTGTTCATGGGGAAGTAAGATGTGGAAGAAACAATCTCCATCGGACTTTCATTCAAGATGTTTGGACAAACATTTGAAGCACGTGAAAGTTCCACATCGATGAGATATACTGAAAGAGACCCTGGCTCAATATAATGGTAAATGGAAATGCTGGGGTCAAAGATAGTGTCTTCGTTCCCGAAGGAGTGAAGAAGAGAGGAAGTCACCGAGAATGCCATGAGAACACTCATGAAAAGATGCTCATCCTCAAGATCAGGTTTAGTTTCCTGAATTTGGATTTTGTCGGTTAAGCTCTTAGGGTTAGAAAACTTCCCGGGTGGGAGGGTGGGATAATTTGTCATAGAAATACAAATTCTCATGACTGAGAATCTTTCTCCCCGATCATGATGTTTCTTGCCATCATACTCCGGAGGAGTCATGATAAGGTGATCAATGATGGGCTCAGAAGGTATTTCATCAAAATCACTGATGTCTCCATAAGATAAAGAATTTTCATCAGTGTGTGAATCACTAAGCTCGGTGTTGAGATAGGAATTGAGTGATGGATCATCATTCAATAAGCTTTCAAGGAAAAGAATATCCCCCTCAGAATCAAGATAGTTATCATCAACTTCATACGAAGTTGAACTATCTATGGCAAGGAATGCTTCGACTTCTTCCAGATCATCTTTGAAATCAAAGAGATCATCATCACCTCCCGATGGAAGTGGATTGGTGTGAGTGAGTTCATCGGCGAACTCCTCAAGAAGAAAGTCAATAGTAGAGTGGGGAAGGGATGCATCAACATACTCAATGTCTCTATAAGATAAACAATCATCACTGGAATCAGAGACATTCTTAATTTGATCATTTGGATTATCAAGGGGGAGGAATATCACACACTTGATCAAAAGTTCCCTGTGACTCTCTCGGGATTGGGACAAGGCTCTCAACACTAGACTTTATTAATTTGTCTGATTCCTTATCAGGAATAGTGATCCCTCATCTTTAGAGAGTGAGTGTGAACTTCGGGTGTGATAACAACAGACTGAGGGAATTGAGAGGAGCTAGCATTCATGGATTCTACGAGTTCCATTTGATCTTCTGCTAGTAATTTCTCCGTCACATTATTCTCTCCCTGATTTTCCAGCGAAGGAATCACAACTGATGAATCTGACGAACCCTTATAAAATTGAAGGATATCAAGGGTATCTTCGTTATCACTATCATCATCACAATCGAAAAGAGCAGCTTTACGAAATTTGGCACGTGTTATAGCTGCTTGTTCTTTGACAAGTAATTCCTCCATACTCTTTTTGTTTCTAGCCTCTCGTTCTTCAGCAAGTAATTCTGCCATAGTTTTCTCACGAGAGTCTTGAAACGATGTAGTAACCAACTCCTCCTTAAGTTTTTTCAATATCTCAAGAGCCTCTAATAAAAGGTCTTGCTCAATATCATGAGGAGTTGCTTGGATCATTTGGTATTGTGGAGGTGGGTCTGAAAACGAATAGTCGTAATTGTTACAAGGAAATGGATTCCTTGTTTGACAATCCGAGCTAGAGTGTGGACCTCCACAGTACTCACAACAATATGATTGTTGTGACTGGTTTGGTGAATAACATGGATATTGGTCATTTCCAAAATTCTGAGTGTTATCAGGAAACTGTTCATAGACAAACGTATTTCTGGATTGACACTTAAATCCTTAGTGAGGACCTCCACAATACTCACACGAATATGTCAGTATCTCATGGTGTGGTGGCTGGTGGAATAAATCAGTCGTGTCATTGTGAGAATAGCGATCCTGGTTATAGACAGACTCGTATCCTGACTCTACGATGCCACAGCTGGGGCAATTACCTCCGTTATGAGGGCCACCACACCATTGGCAACCCAAATGGTGTGGATATGACATAGGAAACAATCAAAGGTTTATAGAGGGGTAGGGATGAAGAATCAAATATGTGAGAGGGTAAAGGTGGATATTTTTGGAGTTTTTGGAAAACATTTTATGAAATTAAGAAAGAAAATCTTTTTGGACTTTTGTGTTCGTTGAAAATTGATTTTAAAATGTTTTCATCAACTGTTTTGTTTTTATATGATAATAATATGAACAAGGATGGATAGATATACAAAGGAATGAATTCCAAAATCACTAATCAACAAAACCGTTTAGAATACGTGCACAACCTCCCCGGCAGCGGCGCCAAAATTTGATTGATGCTAAAGCAGTTAACTAAAGTCAACCACGGATGTGGTCAATATAGTCAAACTGATTAGAGTCAATTTTCGTGGCAGTATAGGGGTTTCCCCGGGTCGTTATGTCCCGACGAGGCGTGGATGGTATAAAAACGGGTTTGTGATCGGGTGAATTTGGACAGAAAAGGGTTTCTGATTGATTACACTATTGAAATGTACAAGGAAATAGCTTAAATAAGCTATATTAACAAGATTGTAAAATTGGAAAACCCAGAAACGTTTAAAACCTAAAAACGCGTACGTTCAGTTTAAATTTACGTAAACGTACAAAATAAAAAGTGAAATCTGAAATCTGAAAACCCTCAGGGGGTGAAAATGACATTTTTACAAACCTAAGGATGAAAGATAATTTTTAGAGAAACAAAATAAATTTTTACACTAATTAATTATTTAATATTACTTAAATACCATTTAATACAAATTATTAAGATTTAAATAACTTAAATTCAATATAATATTATTTTAATACTATAAAAATGAAAAATTAATTTTCTAAAATTACAAAATAACTAAAAACAAATTTTAAAATTAAAAATATATCTTTTCGTCTTTTTTTGATTTTTATATTAATTAATTACTAATTATATTTAATTAAACTAATTAACTAATTTTAAATTACTAATAATACTAAAAATGACTTAAAAATTTAAGAAATATTTTAAAACTAATTAACCATCACAAGAATCCTAAAAAATTTTAAAAAAAACTTACAAAAATTAGTTTTAGACTATTTTACTAATTATTTGCTTGTTTATCAATAAAAATCTAATTTAACTAAATTAATTAAGAAAATTAGAAAATTAACAGTAGAAATTCTAGAAAAATTCCTAAAGTTATTTTATAACTTATAAAAGCTAGGAAAAATATAAAAACTAGGTACTACTTTATAAAAACTAATTATGCTATTTAATACTTAAATATTAATTAATAATTAATAAAACTAATATCAAATCTAATTAATACTAAATGACAATATTAAAATTTGGAAAAATTACTGAAAGTACTTTAATATAAACAAAAATTAAGAAAAATATAAAAATGCAAGTAACTTAATAAAAACCTAAAAAGGAAAATTAAAAAGATAAATAATATTAAATAGAAACTATCACTTATTTTTAAATTGGTTTTTTCTAGGTTTTTCTTTTACAAAACTACTTAAATGCACAAAATAAACAACTTTTAAAAAAGAACTTGGGCTGATGCTTAAAAATAAGCACAAAGAAAAGCCACATGGATTGGCAGATGACTTATCAAAGCTTATTAGAACTTGTTGTGGATGAAAAAGCTACTAAACAACTATACAAGGAACCCACAGACCAAAAGAAGCAATAACTAAGTTATAAGAACAGGAAATAAGCAGTAGAAAAGAGGTAAGCACAAATTATAAGCTGTTAAGGCCAAATAAGCACTATGCCAAAAACTGATTTCAACACAGGCTAAAACAACCAACTTCAAACCAATGTGGGGCCCACTAGATTTATCAGAGAACCAAAGTGGGACTTGTTTTGAAAAGCCAGCTTATTGGGTTTTCCAAAAAGGTAGGGCTCATGCCCTGGGTCCCACAAATGAGTGCTAGGGGGCTGGAAGTTAGGTGAGATATGCTGAGTGCTCAGCTTATAAGAGAAATGGGACAAACTTCAAGGGAAGTGCAGCCATAACAAATAAGCTTTAAACATGAAAACAAGCCCAGAACCTTGAAGCCTAGCTTATTGGCTTTCCAATAAGCTAAAAACCTAAGAGTGGGGCCCACTATTGAGCTCTTGATGAGCTTGTGAAAACAGGCCTGTGGAACAGACCATGGTGCAGGGGAGGTGACTCCCCCTGCAGGTCACTTTGGGCAGTTATGGAGCCCACACAAAAAATCACAAAAATAAAGTGACAATGGGATTGAAGAGTTTAGCTGAGGGACTGCAAGTTGTGTAAGTTTCAAGACCTAATACCTAACACAAAATTCAAAACAATTCTTGCTATTTTTGTCTTTTTGGTGAGGTATGCAAATTGACTTTTGACATAAACATGGACAGTTGACTAAATTGAGTTTCAATGGATCATTACTGATTTCTTAAGTTGTTACAAGCCATATTAGAACTAAATTAAGCAATAAAAATAAGATTTACAGCTAAAGGTGTGAAAATTCTCTCTCAACACCCAACAGTGACTGTGTGATTAAGGTGTACATTAGATTTTGACTTTTGGAGCTATTAGCACTGATTTTATGATTTGACTAAGCCTTAATTACCTGAGATGAGTTAGTAAAACAATCAACAACACCCAAGGTACCCTTGAGTTCCTTGAAACAGTTAATGCGAAACAACCCTAATAGAAACTGATTTGGAAGTTTTGTGCAACTAAAGGATGATTTAAGCTATTAAATTGGTAAGTTACTTATATTGAACCAGAATAAACTCAGATAATCCAAGAAACAACCAAAAATTTACAATAACAACTAACCAATAAAGATTTATGAAAAATTATACTAAAGGTTGAAAATTGGAACTTACAATGAGCCTTTTTCTCAGAACCAAGGACAAATGGTTTCTAACCCAACCTAATACCTCCCATGAGGTTCTAAACTCAGCTCCTCAGCTTCTTCTTCTCTTCTATTTTTATATTTTTGATTATTTAATTCTAATTTTTTTTATATTTTTTTTCTTTTCTTTTTCTAAGTCGATGCTTTCTTTTTACTTTAAATAACTTTAACAAGCTTATAGAAACTACTGAGAGTATATAAGAAGCAATTTAGTAAAACAATAAGATATTTGAAATCTTGATTGAAAATGCGAATTGCAATAAACTTAAAGGAAACTTGAAATTTATGATTGCAACAGACTTCAATTACACTAGAAAAGTTGGTTACAATCTTTTAAAACTGAAAATTACACTGAATTCATAAAGCTAAAAAAACGACAACAATTTATGCTAAATAATCTACTCTATACTAACTACTCCTTCATTCTCCCTTTTTCTTCACTTAAATAAGACCTGGGGTGTCTCTCTGTCTTTCCCACCTCTTTGAGGACCCTTGGATTAACTTCAAATGATCCTAGCCATTTAAACACATTTTGGCGGGAAAAACTTTCTAGCAATTAGCAAGGTTGCTTGGAGAGAATTAAGGGTAATAAATGTTGTTTGGATGCTATTGTGGGCTAAGGGAACAAGGTATGGGTGAGTTAAAAGATTTGGTGAAGGTGGGGGAGGGGCACAGTGTTTGCAGTGATCAAGTGGAGAGGAGAAAGGGGTGGAGTTGACCTGTTTGTTTGACCCTGGGACTTTTATTATTAATATGGGAGGTGGGCTTGGGATGATTGGGCCAAGGGTAGTATTTGGGTGGGCTTGTGTGGATCAGGTTTGTAGATTGGATTTGGAATTGTTATTTTTAAGCTTAAAATCTCTAGGACCAATCATTAATTTCTGAAATCTGAAGGGTGAGTTTTGCCAAACTGCCAAACTTGTTACAAGGGTAAAATATGCCAACTCTCAATAGTCCAAGGTCTAAGAATATAATTTTTCACTTTTGGTCCTTTAAGGACTAAAATTGCAAATTATTGAAACTTGAGGGACCAAAATGTACTTTTCTCCAAACTTTTCATCCAAGGACCATTTCTGCCAACTTTTGATTTTCCAAAGACCTTGGTTGACTTTTCCATCCAAAAATATTTCCCAGGGACTAAATCTGACAAAATTGAAACTCCAGGGACTAAACTTGTAAATTTCCAAAACTTTTGAGATTTTTCACCAAAGGACTAAATATGACAAATTATGATTTCAAAAGGACCTTTGGTGACTTTTCATTTAAAATAAGTGCTTAGGGACTATTTTTGCCTATTTTTGAAAGTTGGAGGACTGAAACTGCCAATTATGCAAACTTTGTACGTTTTTCATTTGTTTTTAATCATTTTGCATCTAAAACGTATAAAACACAATTTTGGTATATTTTCAGTAGATGCATTATTGAGTGTTTTTAAATGTTTTGCAGCTCATATTTGACCAAAAATGATAAGTGGTTTAGCACTCATCAACTAGTATTAAGGAATATAACCCGTCATCCATGCAATTGTAACAAGCTAATCAACCTGTAAAAGATATCTAGGGAGTAATGAAATCTAAGTAAACACAACTTTCCTCATTATTGTTTCCACCACATTAGTATAATAGATTTATTTTCATTTCTGTTATTTTATTTTGATTGCATCTTTAGTTAATTGGGTTAGTTGGCTAGCAACTAATTCCGCCCACTCCTTCAAAACCCAAGATTTTACTTGCTTTCTATAAAATATAAAAATACAAAAAGAATCATCCCTCACCTCTAGACCTAGTTTAGTAGGCTTTCTAATCCTAGCGACACTATTCCTGAGTTGAATGATCAATCCCCCGGTACTTGTCACTATATTATACTACAACGATCAGGTACACTGCCTGGTGGGGATTGTAAGCTTCTCGAGATACGTTGAGAGGTAAAACCTGTTGCGAGGGCGCAATTCCCACGTATCAGCCAACACTAATCACCGATATTAGCTATAGGTTTTGCGAAGTCGCAACATGCTAATCAAATTTGAAACAACATGCATCAACAAAGATTCACGGAATAACCACATATCAGACACTAAAAGACATTAGAAACCTTATACAAATAGAAAAACACATGTGTTACCTAATTAACGCATTTCCAAAACGATGTATGACACCTACATTTGAAAAAAGAAGACTTAAAACGCAATTTCTAATGGCGCAATTGTGTGACAACATCTACTAGCAACCTTGTTACATCAAACAATGTAAAGTATTAGTGTTAAAAACAAAATATGTACCTATCCAGCAACTAATATGTGCGGTGTCAACTTTAGGGGCCGACATACACAGAACTCTACGTTTTTAAACCTTGAAAAACATTTTTATTTCAGCAATCCTTTATAAAATCCCATGTTGATCACTCAATCCGCAACAACAATGAAGTTGTCATGGTATTTTATAATGCGTTCTCTTTAAACTTTAAACATTCACATCACTCACCCGTTTCCTCTTCCTATTCCGATGACATAAATTTTAATAAAAGAAATACCTTGGGTTTTAACATAACATAAAATGCAAAAGCCGTAAAATACATGGTAATAAGGCATCTTGAACTTATTGGAGATGGATGGAGGCTATTTTGGATGGTTGTCATCACCTTGAATCACCTGATATGTACATGGACTTTGTAAAGTAAATTAGCATACCATAACGACGTATCATTATTTACCCATATTTCGGAATAAAATCATTCTTCGACTATCATAGACAACAATTTGTTCGATTTCTTCCATCTCCTTATTTACATATTACAATCTCTAGTTGACATCTCTTTGATACCCAAAACACAAAAGAGAATAATCCATTAATAGTTGTACCTACAATATACATGTCTCACTTCAGATACCGCACATGGTACAAAAGGCAACAGAACAACATTAGAATAATAACCAATATTTTAATGTACCTAGCATGTTGCAGCTGCTTATCGGTGTGAAAACTGTCACCCGCAACATAAAGAAAACTCCCATGGTAAGAATATCAATTGCAAGCTAAAAATACAAACACATATATAAAAACGGATTCTTTATAAGTTTGAAAACTCTAAAGACAATTAAGAAGGTACGTTGCCATGAAAAAATCTGTTAGCCTCGCTATTTTATAAAGATAACGTCACACAAGTGAAATGGACTAGATATGTAGCATGTTGTGTCCTTACGGACTACTTATGTAGATTAGGCAAACATGTAGTGTGATGAGCCTATAAATACTCCTCATAACTCTCCATGAGGGGTGTGGGAAAGTGTGTAAGCTTCACTTCATTTAGTCATATCAATAAAACACATAGTTTCTCCACCTTTCTCTCTCTACTTTCTCTCTCTAGAAATAACCATAAATAACACATATTTTGATCAACCGCGACCTCCGGAAGGTGTTTCTTGGTCATAACAAGTGGTATCAGAGATAACCAGGGGCGAATCGTGGTGTTTTTGGGTAAAAAATCGCGTTTTTTAGGTTGTTCGTACGTGCTTTATCGAGTTTGGTATGAGTTTTATCGAGTTTGCACTAGTTTTATCGAGTTGACTACTATTTATCGAGTTAACTTATCGAGTTAGGGTTCCAACATATCGAGTAAGGGTTGATACCGAGTATGGATTTCTCTTACCGAGTATGGGTTGATATCGAGTAAGGGTTGATATCGAGTAAGGGTTGATACCGAGTAAGGGTTGATATCGAGTATGGGTTGATATCGAGTAAGGGTTGGTATCGAATAAGCTTCTTATGTTTTGCCGAGTTAGGCTGGTTCAACCTTATCATTTATCGAGTAAGGATTTCAATTAGGCTTACCTAAACGAAACTCTGCTAAAATTGCTCTAGGTTTACCGAGTAAAAAAAAATGTTGGCGGGAAAATTTGAGTAAAATTTATTCTTTAGAGGAGACTAAACGTTCAATTTTTATGCGAAATTTAAATTTTGGTATAACGATGAAAATTTTGGTCCAAAATTCAAATTTTAAGCCAAAATGCAAATTTTTTCAGTAAAATTTGATGTCAAAATTTTTAAAACTCAATTTTTTCTGGTAACCTAGCATTGCATTTCATAGTGATTTCCAAATTTTGAGAGAGAATTTTCAAATTCTATTTTTGGAGGGAAAATACGAAATCACTAAGATCAACGAGATAGAATTTCAAACTTCACCAAAAACACGCCACGTATTGCTTAAAAGATCCTGATCAAGAATCACAATCAAATGACAACAGCTAGTATCGGATTTTTGTAACTCTGGGGATAATTCTTTATCACTTTTTTGGGTTTAAAGTTCATTTCAAGGGCATGTGTACCTATTTATCTCAAAGTATAGGGGTGGATGGATGCATGACTTTCGAAGATACTTGTTTGGGCATACACTAGTGATTAAGACTTAGATTATCTAGTTATACCCGCTGTAAGGAGTTACATTGTAGTGCTCACGGGTTATAGCTATCACTTTAAGGAGTTACATTGTAGTACTCAGTGTCGCACGAAGTTGTGGATAGTTCAAGAGGCGGAGATTTCATATACTGTTTGCACGTTTGAGTATATGGATCTACCTATGCTTAAAGGAGTTACGTTGTAGTGCTCAGTATAGGTTCTTAGTCACACTATCGTACAAGATTAAGTCACATATCTAAGGGATGTTTACTTCATTTTCAGATTGGTTATATTGGGTTGTTTCTCTAGTTATTGGTCATTTACTAGCTGGTTGGAATTTGAAGAGGCCGCTTATAGGTTGAAGAGAAGAGATGAGATTGTAGAAAACGAGAGTCATATCTTATCGACATATACTCACAGAATGTGCTTCAAAAAGTTGTTATGGCTTCTAAATTGCATCAAGTACAAGGTGATTATACGGCATGTACAATACATTTTGATGATTCCGATACCTTGCAACCATCAGGAGGGAGAAGAACATGCCAAAAGAATTAGTGTTTCGTCTTCAGTGATTGGATTGACTGAGAGAATTCTGCTTAACATTGTGAATGGAGAAGTAGTGTGTGTACATCAGGCTTATTACCAACTTGGATGCAATGTTATGTGAGTTATGTTGTTATGCTGCTACCCGAACGACACCCATGTTCCTACACTTTTGAATCTACTTTATCCGCTGCGAGATGAAAGAAGAGTTGTCGGTTAAGGAGGGAGCAGGAAAAAGAATAAAGGCTCACTAGTTAGGAGGGAGTAATAACCTAACTAGACCATTACCGTTGAAGTTCAAAGCTACAAAGACCTTTGCCGTCAGTACGCCGAGATCATCGAAAGAGAGAACTTCAAGTTTGCCTCAGCATCTAGACTACAGAGACTTTGCGCTTCAACAACGTCAACATAGTTTACTATTGTTGTAATTTACATTGTTTATGTATTTATAGGTCTCATTGTAACCATTCACGTGTGACGATATCTTGGAGGGAGATTGTTAGCCTCGCTATTTTATAAAGATAACGTCACACAAGTGAAATGGACTAGATATGTAGCATGTTGTGTCCTTAGGGACTACTTATGTAGATTAGGCAAACATGTAGTGCGATGAGCCTATAAATACCCCTCATGACTCTCCATGAGGGGTGTGGGAAAGTGTGTAAGCTTCACTTCATTTAGTCATATCAATAAAACACATAGTTTCTCCACCTTTCTCTCTCTACTTTCTCTCTCTAGAAATAACCATGAATAACACATATTTTGATCAACCGCGACCTCCAGAAGGTGTTTCTTGGTCATAACAAAACCTATTCAGAGCTCATTAGATTATTGAAGAAAAACTAATTGTGTTTCCTTTATTAACTAACATTACTTATGAAATTATCAACACATAATCAACATCTAGGACCACATACCAAACCTTACACCAAACTCATTGTGTACAACGACCCACCAGCACATATAACGAAAAAATGGTCATTTTGTTTTTTATCAATAACACTCGGAAACCAGCAGTTAAGACCATAACTCATACATAGCATATAAAACAACCACTTACAACCACATATGAGACTCTAAATGATATCAGCAAACACTCATTTTTGCACGACCAAAAAACCACACAACCTGATTGTCTTGCATTTTGCACAGTTCCAAATATTACACCCGCGCTCAAACAATCAGTCAATTCCAAAACAAAGTGATTTTAAACAATACTTTTTTTAATCAATATAAGCACAATTGTCCAACATTGTTAGCTTTTTTTAACATAGAAATTGTGTTCGATCTTAATCTAACCGACTTTCAACAGAAAAGCTACACATTGCCTGGAACGATTATTAATAAGCAGTCTAATGTGAAGCAACATATAAAATCCCATGTTCCTACTATTTCGCATTCCATAACCCGTATGATCCCATATCAGATTCTAACAAACATTGGGAAGCACCTATTTTTTGCACACCCAAAAAATAGCTCATAAAACCTAATAATTAAAAAAATGAAAAAACGCAACTGTGATGCACAACCAACAAAAAATGGAATAGTCTAATCCAAACCTAAGCATAAAAAATCATCATGTATGCCCATATCAAGCAACAACATAAAATATATCAATCTGCCACAAACTCGCACTCCACAAATCATATGTCCACATAGCTGGCCAACGTTGATAGAATTTTTAACATAGAAATTGCTTTCGAGTTGAATCGAGCAGACTTTCAATAGAAAAGCTTCACATATCCTGAAACGATTATTAATAAGCAGTCTAATATAAAGCAACATATAAAATCCCATACTCTGACTTTTTAACGTTCCACAACTCGTATAACCGCATATCATATTCTAACAAACACTGGGAACAACTTTTTTGCACAACCAAAAAATAGCTCGTAAGACCTAAGAAGAAAAAAAATGGACAAACGCTATTGTTTTGCACAACCAACAAAAAACAGAACAGTCTAATCTAAACCTAAGCATACAAAATTAGCACGTATAACCACATATCAAGCAACAACATAAAATATACCAAGCTACTATAATTCCGCACTCCATAACTCATATGTCCACATATAAAATTGCAATAATGAACCCATTCAAGTTTTGATAATGCAAAACAGGTGTAAAACATGCAATTAGTGCACACTTATTTAATACATAACAGTCTTATGTGTTAAATAAGTGTGACAACATACTAGGTTCTAACAAACATTGGGAATCACTTGTTTTACATACCTAAAAATGGCTCGTAAGACCTAAGAAGCAATGGACAAACGCAATTGTTTTGCGCAACCAACAAAAAATAGAATAGTCTAATCCAAACCTAAACATATAAAATTAGCATTTCTGACCACATATTAAGCTACAATATAAAATATACCAAGCTACTGCAATTCCGCGTTCCATAACTCATATGACCACATATAAAATTAACATAATAGTTTAATCCAAACCTAAGCATACAAAATTAGCACTTATGACAATATTGTTGGGTCTAAAAAACTGACCCAATTGTCTCTGACGGGTATTTTAACATAAAATAGTCTGTTAGCATTAAAAGAAATAATGGTCATTCTCGATTTAGAAACTATGTAACATGTTATAGATCATGTTATCGATTATGTTATAGAGTAGTGGTTGGGCTCGTGGACTTGGTAATCTAATAGATTAGTAGTCTTTAAGTAATGTAAGCCTTATAATGTAAACCAAGTCCAAGAATGTAAAACCCATCTCAAGGCCCATGAGAAGACTTGCATATGAAGTATAAATACCTCCAAATGCTCTTGTTTGGAGGTGTGCTTCAAGAGTGTAGCGTATGTTCTGGTATTAATATAAGTTCTCTCTTTTTCTTCTCTCTTTCTCTCTTCATACACACCATTTCTTGTTGTCACCATGAGTTTAATATTTAGTATGTTTAGTTGATAAAACCAAGGTCCTACATAGCCTAATAAACCTTATGAAGGTCAGTGAGCATCAAGTCTCTAATAACGATCAGAGAGAATGTCACTTCGTAACTATGAATATGAACCTGATAGTTATCAGAAGTGAGATACTCCCTGATATGTTATCAGAAAACATGTCTCTCTGATTATTATTCAAAAGTGATACTCATTGATAAAGAAATCAGTGAGTAATGTATAAAGCTCAAACATCTATATGGTTTGAGGGACGTCAAAGACCAACTAAAGAAAACATCTCACAAACTGATGCGGTGTTAGGAAGTGATTTACAATGCACCTGCAATCAAGAACATGTGAAACATCTAAAGCTTAAGGAGAACAAAATGGTATGTTGAACCTGCAACAATTTAACAAAGTTAGATCAAAATAACCTAGAAGTAAAGTAAATCAAGTAACCGTGTATTGGAGTGAGTTTGGAAGATGAGATTGGTGAGAGACTTTTGAAGGAGGGGGTAGATAGTTTAAGATGAATGTGTTTAGGGTTAGGTCAAAGGGTTTTATCATAACTGTATATTAGAGTGAGTTGGATCGGGTATATGATTTGGGTTTACACCGGGTTATTTCATTGGGCATGGACTTGATCGTAATGGGCTAAAATGGTTAACAAATTGTTTGGGCTGCAAGTATTGGACGGCTAAAATGATGTAACTGATTGGACAAACAACAAATGATATTTAAATTTTTGAGTTGATATCAAATTTAGCATAAATTTTGATAACATTTAATAAGAGTGGTATTTTGGACACAAATTTCATGGGGATACTAATTTCTTGGCTATAATTGAATTATATAACAAAATGACTACGGGGTTTTCGTACGGTATTATTGATGTGAATTTGAAGTACGTTTCACGAGTGTAATTATTTATCTTTGAGACGTTAGTTGGTTGTTTGCAAGTTTCAAGATAACTTGTCTGGGCATTTTTCTTAAGTGATTAAGACTTGACAATCTAGTTATACCTGTTGTAAAGAGTTTCGTTGTAGTGCTCTAATGATATCAAATAAGTACATTTTATTGGCATCATTTATCCTATGTTATTGACTTGTTTTATATTATTTTATCAGAGAATTGATACTTAATCGCTTACTTTTGTAATTCTCAGTTATAAACAAGCATTTGGTGAAAGTTAGCTATTTTAGACGGAAATTGGAGCAAAATGGATCAAGTTGGAAAAGTCTACTGAACCGAAGGAAGAGACACCGTATAATTCTAGATAGATACGCCGTACAACAATACTTATACGAATATGAAGACCATTGCCTGACTTTGAAGCATACGCCACATGGATTCATCCCATGCGTCGTATATGAAACCTTGTTCAATGAAGAAGATACGACTTGTTTTACTCCAGATGCGCCACATGACATTCCAGATATGCAGCGTATCAATCATAAGACTTTACCAAGATAATCCAAGATACTGAAGAACATGTGCCACATGAAGACTGAAGGTATGCCGTGTCTAATGGCGGTGTATGAATATTCGTGAATATTATAATCTTAGACCCCATGTGAAGTCACTGAGATGTGTCATATCAACTAATTTGATACGTCGTATCGACCCTGCTCACAGAAACTATAAATACCCCATTCGACAGCCAAATTCGGTGTGCAACACAAAACCCTAAAGAGGCGAATACAGAAGATTTGGTAGCACAATCACCACCTAAAGGAAGAATTCAGAGCAGTAAGAAGGTCCTCCTAGTACTTTAATTCATAGGAAAACTCGTTTATTTGAATTAGCAATCTGTTAGTGGTTGAGTTAGTGTCTTTTTCACTATTTGATCGGACTTAATATTTTCAGCTATTATAAAGAGTATTTAATGTTTATTTGGTTTCTTTATACATGTGCTTTGATTACATATTAGGAGCTATCGTGCCTTGTCGACGTAGGCTCGCGCAATTACTTCATTAGCATCATTAGATAGTTAATGTAAGCCTGTAAAAGGGATAAATAATACATAGACCTAGTTGTCACACCCCGCCACGGCGGAAACGCGCGGGTGTAACTTCATGGATATCGTCACAACACCTGGTGTCAACATAGAGAACAACTACATGCACATAAATAGTGCAATGTACCAACACACAGTGTTGTAACAATACCCCAAGATAAATAACCAAAACAAAATCCAAAAGGTATCTTCAATAGATATGAAAGTACCAAACAGAAAACATAAATGTTTAAAAACCAAATCCAAATAAAGTCAAAACCCAAAACATAAGTAAGGTCTCCATATGCAACTAAGTCTCGCCTAATTGCTGCCCTCAACTTTGGCCTTAGAATGTTCACCTGAAAATGATGCTTAAAATGTCAACATAACGTTGGTGAGATTCATAGGTTTAGACACACTTACACTCTCAAGGCAACCAGTTCACTGTGATTATAAAAACATAGCTGGACAAATAAATATAGTTATCATACAAGCTACATGTATCCATAAACCAATCATCACACAAAAGGCAACCATCGGGCCGGAACGTGACCCCCGCTCCAAAACACATCATCAATTGGGTCGCATGCGCGAGCAACAGGATAAGCATCCTCCCAATTGGAAATCACATAGCATCAATTAGGTCGCTAACCTAATCGGTATCACATATCACACAGCATCAATTAGGTCGCTAACCTAATCGGAATCACACTTTCATGTACCACATAGCATTATTACAATAACATTATAAGTTCAAGCTTTTAAACCACACATAATCACAGTAACTCAAATCATTTAAGACAAGCATCATTCCCATCCCAAGTTTAAAAACAAAGTAAAAATATGGGACTATGAACTCACCTTAAACTCCGCAGCTTCCACAAAAACAACTCACAATCTATAGCACACAAAAATAATCCACATTACACAAGGTCAAGCTAAAAGCTACAACCCATGTAATACACATATGATGGATGTCTAAGACTCATATGACCCACCATGGATCTCCTAGACACCACACTAACCACTACCATAACTTAATACTCACTAAATCCCTTGCACTCTTAAAATCAGAAAACGCAGAATTTTTGGTTACATTCGCCCACATAAAATCACGACAAATAAAGCTTTAAAACTCACACCAAAAACTCACCATGGTCTCTCATAAGCATAGAAGCTAATCCCAGAAGGCCATGGACCAATAACACATACAAATACTCATAATAAATTCAAACTTGTCAACTACTCAAATTCGGATCTGAACGCACACCAAAAAGTTTTGATTTCCATAAAATACTTCCACAAGTTTTTATCGCGAATCCTCTTTGTGGTAGTCTAATATAACCTAATACTTAACTATTCCATAAGGCCTAGTCAAAATACCACTTTTACAACCACATGACACCCTCAAACTTTTACCCAAAATCTGTCCCGGTTTGACAGCTTTGACACCTTAACAAAGAAAAATCAAAAGACCGACTTCCCGACCTTAAAATCGATCGTGGCTGGACTTTTTGGAAAGCTCTTTCATTATACTTTAATTTGGACCTAAAATTCATGACTTAACTCCTCACATCTATTATTTACACTCACATCTTTACAGTCATAGTTTTCTGTCCAAACCCTAACACATAATCTAACGCGTTTAACACTCAATTCCCTTAACCATTAACCATATTATCGACATCTAATCATCCTAACATGTTTTACTTCAGTAATTTACAGAAGTATATAAACCCTAGATCCCATCATATTAAATATTACATAAATCATAACAATAATTAATTAATTACACGTAAGGGTTAAAGATTTTACCTTGATTCTTGATTATTGCTAGACAATTATGAAACCCTAATTTTTTTTCTTCTTCAATCTCCTTGTGTCGACTTTAATTGCAGGAAAAAGGGGTAGGGAAGTTTTGATTTTGTATTTATGATTATATTGGATAACCCTTAAGGCTTAGAGTTGTATTTGGTATCAAATTTGGTTTCTTTTTTTCCCTCTAAACCCTATAATCGGCCGCCCCCATTATTATATATTTATTTGTTTTTATTAAATTTATTTATTACACTCAAAACCTCATACTTTTCATATTTTATGTATTCCCATAACAAAACCTAACGTCTTTCGCGATAAACCTTAATTTTACGACAAACCGGAAAATATTCATTTTCAAAATAAAGTTTCCAAAAATAGATTGTCACACACTCCATAAGCATTTCTTCACAAAAACAACATTCCCGTAACTTACTAACGCTCAATAACTTGAACGAAGACTCGTTACGCAAAACCTCAAAACGCCAAATATACACAAGTCATTTCTACACCACATGGGTGATCAAAATGAACTTTTCCAAAATCAACATCATCAAAAATCACAATAACAACCACAACTCGAAGGTATTTAGTGCTAACTCAAATACTAATCACACAATAACACACATATAACTACTTAACCATACCAAACAAAGTTAGATTAACTCGAGGCTAAAAGTCTAACTAACCTGCTAAAACCACGATTGTTACATCATCCCACACTTAGGGAAAGCTCGTCCCGAGATTTAACAGCTCGTATCATCAGACTTCTCAGCAAACAACTTAGGATACTTAGCTCTCATTTGATCCTCACGCTCCCAAGTAAACTCAGGACCACGTTTGGAGTTCCATCGTACCTTTACCAATGCAATCTTACTACGCTTCATACTCTTAACTTCTCGGTCCATAATCTCAACCGGTTCCTCCACAAAGTGAAGTGTTCTATCAACCTTAATCTCATCTAGGGGCACATGCAAACTAGCATCCGCCAAACACTTCTTCAAATTAGACACGTGAAACGTATCATGCACACCACTTAATTCCTCAGGCAATCTCAAACGATATGCCACAAGTCCAATCCTCTCCGTAATCTCAAATGGCCCAACATATCTAGGTGCTAACTTGCCTTTCTAACCGAAACGCACAACACCCTTCCATGGTGACACCTTCAACATCACAAAATCTCCAACACTAAACTCCAAAGGTTTGCAGCAATTATCCATATAACTCTTTTGACGATCTCTCGCAGCCTTAAGTCTTTCTTTAATCCGAAAGACCATATCTGTAGTCTCTTATACTAATTCAGGTCCAATTAACTGACTCATCCCAACCTCTGCCCATAACACCGGTGATCTACACTTCCTTCCGTACAACATCTCAAACGGTGCACATCTAATGCTTGAATGATAGCTGTTATTATAAGAAAACTTAGCCAAAGGCAAATGAGTATCCCAGCTTCCTCCAAAATCAATAGCACAAGCACGAAGCAAATCCTCTAACGTCTGAATTGTTCGCTCACTTTGTCCATCGGTCTGTGGATGATAAGCAGTACTCATATCTAACCGTGTATTCAAAGCCTTTTGCAACGACTGCCAGAACCGCGAAGTGAACCTACTATCCCGATCTGAAATGATAGACATAGGCACACCATGCCTTGCCACAATCTCATTTATGTAGATCCTTGCCAACTTCTCCATCTTGTAATCCTTACGAATTGTCAGAAAATGTGCAGACTTCGTCAATCTGTCCACAATGACCCATATCGTGTCATGTCCATTACTTGTGCGAGGCAATTTAGTAATGAAATCCATAGTTATATTATCCCACTTCCATTCAGGAATTGGCGGCTGCTGCAATAATCCAGAGGATTTCTGATGTTCAGCCTTAACCTTCAAACAAGTTAAACATCGACTAACATACTCAGCTATCTCCCTCTTCATTCCTGGCCACCAATAAGCATCTCTAAGATCATAGTACATCTTATTAGAACCTGGATGAATCGAGTAACTCGTCTTATGAGCCTCATCCATGATCACCTTTCTCACATCTCCCACCAGTGGAACCCATATTCGATCTAAGAAATATAGTCCACCATCTTCCTTCCTTTCCACCTGCTGATCTAAACCACGCAACATTTCAGCCACAAGGTTCTCATCCTCGAGAGCCTCCTCTTGTGCTGCCAATATCTTACTCTTAATTCCTGACTGCAATGTTATGCTCATAGCTCACACACGCCTTGGCTTAATTCTTTCTTTTCTACTCAACGCATCGGCCACCACATTCGCTTTTCCAGGATGATAACGAATGTCACAGTCGTAATCACTTAACAGCTTCATCCATCTTCTTTGACGCATATTCAACTCCTTCTGATTAAAAATATGCTGAAGACTTTTATGATCAGTATAGACCGTACTCTTCGTACCATACAAATAATGTATCTAATTCTTGAGAGCAAATACCACCGCACCAAGCTCTAGGTCGTGAGTGGTATAATTCTTCTCATGAACCTTGAGTTGTCGTGATGCATAAGCTATCACCTTCCCCTTTTGCATTAACACACATCCAAAACCTTGATTCGACGCATCACAATATACCACAAAATCATCTGGCCCGTCAGGTAACGTCAGAATAGGTGCATTACACAAACTATCCTTTAATGTCTGAAAAGCCACTTCTTGCTCATCTCCCCACTCATACTTTTTATTCTTCTGAGTCAACATAGTGAGAGGCTTAGCAATCTTTGAAAAAATTGCTATAAATCTCCTGTAGTATCCTGCCAGTCCTAAGAAAGAGCGTATCTCAGAAGGTGTCGTAGGAACCTTACAATTCTTGACCGCTTCTATCTTGCTAGGATCTACATGTATACCTTCACTATCCACTATATGACCAAGAAATTGCACCTCTTGTAGCCAAAATTCACATTTAGAGAACTTAGCGTACAATCTCTCATTCTCTAACAAGCCAAGTATTAACCTCAGATGTTCCCCATGCTCTTCCTTCAACTTGGAGTAAATCAGAATGTCGTCAATGAACACAATTACGAATTTATCCAAATAGGGCCTACACACACGATTCATCAAATCCATGAATACCGCTGGTGCATTAGTCAACCCAAATGGCATAACCGTAAATTCAAAATGTCCATAACGAGTTCTAAAAGCTGTCTTGGGAATGTCCTCCTCATGCACTCTTAACTGATGATAACCAGATCGCAGATCTATCTTTGAGAAAAATCTAGCACCCTGCAACTGGTCGAAAAGATCATCAATTCTAGGTAAAGGATACCGATTCTTCACCGTCAACTTATTCAACTCTCGGTAATCAATACACATTCTAAACGAACCATCTTTCTTCTTAACGAACAAAACAGGCGCTCCCCACGGAGAATGACTAGGTCGAATAAACCCCTTATCTTGAAGTTCTTTCACCTGTGCAGCCAACTCCTGCATCTCCGTAGGTGCCAATTGATAAGGATCTTTCGCTACCGGCATCGCTTCAGGAATTAACTCAATATGAAACTCCACCTGTCGTATCGGCGGTAATCTGGACAAATCCTCAGGAAAAACGCCTGAAAACTTACACACTACTGGAATATCCCCCACTTTGAGTTCCCTAGACTTCGCACTCATAAGGGATTTCGAATTCTTCTCCATGCTTTCTCCTTGTACTCGCAGCACACCACCACCCTCTAATGGAATTCGAACCACCTTTTCATGGCATATTACTTCAGCTTTATGCCTAGCCAACCAATCCATCCCTATTATCACATCAAAGCTACCGTGTCCTAAGGGTATTAAGTCAATCTTAAACGCAACACCCTCTAACACGATAACACACTCACGAATAACCTTAACAACTTCTATTTCTATACCACTAGCTATTTCAATCAAAATACTAGGTCTAAGTTCACTAAACTCAACACCCAATATTCTAGCAAATTCAGTAGTAGCAAAACAATAATCCGCACCCGTATCAAATAACGTACTAGCATAATGACCATTGAGAGAGAACGTACCAGCAACAACGTTCGGGTCTTGGCGCGCCTCGCTTGCATTTATTGTAAATGCCTTTCCCTTAGCTACATTTCTATTAAACCCTTGTGCTTGTCCTCCTTCAATAGCCAGCTGATTCCCAGGCCGTCCAAACATTCCAACAAGTTTGGGACACCAATTTCGCAGGTGATCGGTATTACCACACTCGTAGCACGCCCTGCGATGAGGCCCCGCACCCACCGAGTTAATTGGAGTCGCTTGAGTAATCACCACACGGCAGTCCTTAGCAAAGTGTCCAGGTTTGCCACACCTGAAGCACACACTACAAGCAGTATTCTCAGGATGATTGCCACTACACTTAGCACATCTAGGGGCATTACCAACATATCCCCTCTTCTCATTATTACCAGTCACAACCGTAGAAGCTGTTCCCACATAACCTGCTGCCATCATAGGATCCGTTGCTACGAACCCCTTCCCTTTCCTTGCTTTCTTATTGTCACCACTAAAACCAACTGTCTTAGTAGTATCAACCTCCTCTCGCTTCTTCTCTCCTGACTTTGCAAGTGTTCCACTCCTAACCGCTTCATCTGTCAGTGCACCAGCCTTTTGAATAACACTTAGAAGCGTTGTCGGCTCAGTCGCCCTAACCATCGAGCGAATCTGTGGAACCAACCCACGGATATACCTCTCAATATGCTTCGATTCAGGAGTTACTAGATGAGGAACCATCCTAGCTAACTCATGAAACCTATCAGTGTACCCCATATGATTAGCCCCAACCATTGTATGATTCCACAACTCTTCTTCCAATTTCTGCATTTCATTGGTTGGACAAAACTCCTCCACCATTATGGCTTTGAAGTCCTCCCAAGTCATACCCAAAGCCGCAACTCGTCCTCTAGCTTGCAATTGCGTGTTCCACCAGGTCAACGCCTTGTTAACCAAGGAACTAACCGCATACTTAACTTTCTGGCCCTCACTACATCCACTTATGTCCATCACCGACTCCATTTTCTCTATCCATCGAGTGAATGCAATCGCCCCACCCTTCCCATCAAACTCCTTGGGCTTACAAGCCATAAACTCCTTATAAGTACACCCATTATTTCTGCTTCCTCCACTCCCAGCACTATCAGGATGAGCTTCACTGCCTATCTGCGCACTCAATTGAGTCACAAGTTTAGGCATTAAAGCTTGTAGCTGCTGATTTATCATTTGCTGAAAGATAGGGTTGCTATCCCCAATAATGGGTGTCGACTTCTTGAATTCTTCGGTGTCCGAAAAGCTCCACTCATAGGTGACTTAGTGATAGGTCGTCTTGGTTTCCTTGGCGCCATTTCCTAAACACGCAGGACAATAGAACCATTAGAGACCATTCACAAGATTCCACAATTTCCGTAATCATACCCAATCATCTACCTCCCATTACATGAGACACTCTCAATCATATAACCAAATTAACTCAACTCTACCACACATAAGCATATCACCATCGGTTCAATGTAACATTGGCTGTAAGTCCACATATGTCGTGATACATTTATAATTGTGTTGGCCACCCACAATTTTAGATGTATCCTTCCACATGTGTACTTACTTCCAAAGCCACACCTAACAATAGTAACATCTTATAACACACAATCAATACCATCCAAACTATACTCCCATAATACACATAATATACACACCAGAATATCCAAACTCGCCCAAGACTTCTCATTAAAACACGGGATAAATCCCAAAAAATCCGAAGGAATTCACATTCCAACATACAATCAGCGTCAAAACAACTCAACAAAACCATAAAACATTAAAAACATAACATTAAAAACAAGTCGTACGCAGTTCGAGTCCTATCTAAGACCTAAAACGGTGTACGCGCAGTGGATTCCAAGTCCGAATCCACTTCCTCCTCCTCGCTCACCCATCCATTCTTATTTCCATGATTCTGTGGTAAAGGATGTCTTGCAAAATCATCCTCACGATTTCTTAACTCTTCATCTATCCTATCCACAAAATCATACAATCCTCGGGGTCTAGCCCGAACTACCCCATCATCTTCTAGAAACTGAGGACACCTGCACGGGTACTTGGTGGTGAAACCTTCCTTATCAGCTACCTTTGTCTCATATCTCTCCACCATTTCCCCATTCACATTCTTGAGTGTCAGCTTCTCTTTAATCACACATGGTACCATGCTAGCGGGGACCAATATCCTCCTGTTGGTTCTCTTCATCTTCCCAATTCTCTTACGTCCCTTAGCAACTACAATGGTCCAACGAAGCGTCTTTCGCGCAGGAGGTGCCATTCTATAAATGACACACACACACGATGCTAAGTACAGGGTTCGATAGACGTTCAAAAACTCGGTAAAATAACTCATAATTTAGGAAAATAGACATGTAAAGATATTATACTTACACATAGGTCCTAAATGCAACTATATGAGGGACTCCTAAGCTATAGTCTAGGTTAAACCACCTAATTCTCTATAACCAAGGCTCTGATACCAATCTGTCACACCCCGCCACGGCGGAAACGCGCGGGTGTAACTTCATGGATATCGTCACAACACCTGGTGTCAACATAGAGAACAACTACATGCACATAAATAGAGCAATGTACCAACACACAATGTTGTAACAATACCCCAAAATAAATAACCAAAACAAAATCCAAAAGGTATCTTCAATAGATATGAAAGTACCAAACAGAAAACATAAATGTATAAAAACCAAATCCAAATAAAGTCAAAACCCAAAACATAAGTAAAGTCTCCATATGCAACTAAGTCTTGCCTAATTGCTGCCCTCAACTTTGGCCTTAGAATGCTCACCTGAAAATGATGCTTAAAATGTCAACATAACGTTGGTGAGATTCATAGGTTTAGACACACTTACACTCTCAAGGCAACCAGTTCACTGTGATTATAAAAACATAGCTGGACAAATAAATATAGTTATCATACAAGCTACATGTATCCATAAACCAATCATCACACAAAAGGCCTAGTCAAAATACCACTTTTACAACCACATGACACCCTCAAACTTTTACCCAAAATCTGTCCCGATTTGACAGCTTTGACACCTTAACAAAGAAAAATCAAAAGACCGACATCCCGACCTTAAAATCGATCGTGGCTGGACTTTTTGGAAAGCTCTTTCATTATACTTTAATTTGGACCTAAAATTCATGACTTAACTCCTCACCATATATTATTTACACTCACATCTTTACAGTCATAGTTTTCTGTCCAAACCCTAACACATAATCTAAAGCGTTTAACACTCAATTCCCTTAACCATTAACCATATTATCGACATCAAATCATCCTAACATGTTTTACTTCAATAATTTACAGAAGTATATAAACCCTAGATCCCATCATATTAAATATTACATGAATCATAACAATAATTAATTAATTACACGTAAGGGTTAAAGATTTTACCTTGATTCTTGATTATTGCTAGACAATTATGAAACCCTAATTTTTTTCTTCTTGAATCTCCTTGTGTTGACTTTAATTGCGGGAAAAAGAGGTAGGGAAGTTTTGATTTTGTATTTATAATTATATTGGATAACCCTTAAGGCTTAGAGTTGTATTTGGTATCAAATTTGGTTTCCTTTTTTCCCCCTAAACCCTATAATCGGCCGCCCCTATTATTATATATTTATTTTTATTTTATTTTTATTAAATTTATTTATTACACTCAAAACCTCATACTTTTCATATTTTATGTATTCCCATAACAAAACCTAACGTCTTTCGCGATAAACCTTAATTTTACGACAAACCGGAAAATATTCATTTTCAAAATAAAGTTTCCAAAAATAGATTTTCACACACTCCGTAAGCATTTCTTCACAAAAACAACATTCCCGTAACTTACTAACGCTCAATAACTTGAACGAAGACTCGTTACGCAAAACCTCAAAACGCCAAATATACACAAGCCATTTCTACACCACATGAGTGATCAAAATGAACTTTCTCAAAATCAACATCATCAAAAATCACAATAACAACCACAACGCGAAGGGATTTAGTGCTAACTCAAATACTAATCACACTATAACACACGTATAACTACTCAACCACACCAAATAAAGTTAGATTAACTCGAGGCTAAAAGTCTAACTAACCTGCTAAAACCACGGTTGTTACATAGTAATCATTAAGAGTTTACTCGCCTGTAACTAAGATTCTACAAAAAGAATAGATTTTAGCACTCATCTTATAAATCTAAGCAGTTAAACATGTGACAAGTTTTCCTACTATCGGCTTGACCTCTTATATGTGTATGTGTACGTGTTTGTCATTCTTTTATTCAACTCTATAGTTTTAATTAGTGTTAATTAATCTACTCAATCGTACCAGTCTCTCAGACTGAACCCCCCATGCGTTAGATTAGGTTATTAGGACTAACTTAGAAATTAAAATACTGATAGACATCTAGGTGTGAACGTTCCACTCTTAGTGTTCGACATTCTACTTACCAACTAGCTACATTGATCGGGTACACTGCTCGTTAGTGTGTGATATAGGATAAGTCAGCTAAATATAAATTTAAAACTTGGTAAATATAATCTATTCTACAATGGTATTGCGCACGCATCATGCTCACAGTATATAGCTATCACTTTAAGGAGTTACGTTGTAGTACTCAGTGTCACACGGAGTTGTGGATTATTCAAGAGGGGAATATTTCAGGCACTACCTATATTGGTTTGGGTATATAGCACTAAGACATGATTTGTACTCAGTATAGGTTCTTAATCAAGGATAGTACAAGCATTAAGTCACAAAGTTGAGATGTTTAATTCTTTTTCAAGTTGGTCATATCGGGTCATCTCCATTAGTGGTCATTACTATTAGCCGGTGAATTAAAATGAGGTTTGATTACAGGTTGATTTGAGAGAATTGTTTTGAGAGTATATTTTCGACATATTCTCATGGAATTATGCTTAAACAAGCTATGGCTTTAATATTGCATCAAGTTAAAGGTTATTTTACGGCATGTACACAAAATTATGATGATTCCGATAACTCGCAACCATCAGGAGGGAGAAGTACATGAAAAAAAAAGTAGTGTTTCATCTTTTGTGATTGGATTGATTGAGGGAACTGTGCTTAATACCAAAGAGGTGCCAATAATGTGTAAATCGGGGCTTATTACCAAATTGGATGCAAATTTATGTGAGTTATGTTGCTCCCCGAACGACAAACACGGTGCTACAGTATAGTGTCTGCTTTATACGTTGCGTGTAAGAAGACTAAAGAGATTTGATTAAAGAAAGTTGTCAGTTCAGGAGGGAGCAAATTAAAGAAAAAAGCTCACTAGTTAGAGTATATTACAATTGGTATCAAGAGCCATGGCTCTATGCTAGGACTCGTGGTATGCTCGAATTCATAACTTGGTTTTGTGTTTTGAGATGGTTCGACTTGGTTTAGTTGTTTCACATTAGTTTGATCTCGTTAGGAGTTGTTCTTGGTATTTTTCTTGTACTTTCTTGTTTAGAATAGTTGTAGACATCTTGTGTTGCTTTTGGTTTAGTCATTTCATCATTCTAGTGGACTTTGGAGGATTTTCGAGGGGTATTTCTTACCAGCGAGTTGGCAGTTCATGGTAGAGGGTTGGCAGACTTTTCTAGCGAGTTGTGTGTAGCGATTTGGCGTTTTACTATTTCGGGGTATAAAGCCAAACTGCTAGATAGTGACGTTTTTGTCTTACTATTCTAGCGCATTGGTGGTGTCAGAGAGTTGATCAGCATAGCGATTTGATCTGTTTTAGCGAGTTGACTTGTTTTCAGCGTGTTAGCATTCCAGCAAGTTGGTGGTGTCAGAGAGTTAATCAGTATAGCGATTTGATCTGTCTTAGCTAGTTGATTTGTTTTCAGCGTGTTAGCATTCCAGCGTGTTGGTGTGGTCAGAGAGTCGATCAGCATAGCGAGTTGATCAATTCCAGTGAGTTGATATAGTTCTAGCGAGTTGATTTGATTCAGCAAGTTGGCAAGTATTCAGCGAGTTAGTAGTTTAGCAACCTGGGTTTTGTAGCGGGTTACTTGCCTATTTAGCGAGTTGTTGAGTAGTGTTAGTGATTTGGTTCAGTGTCAATAGTGTAACTTGTGTGCTGTTGCGACTTAAGTTGTTACGACTAATACAACAGTAACTTGACGTTGTGAGACTACGCTCACGACTTGACTTGTTATTTGTTGAGCTGTTGTGACTTGACTTGTTGCAACCAAACACGAATTATATTTTTGACCAAAACCTGGTACTAAGACTTATTCATTTACCACATCATGACAAGTACTTCCTCAGATGACATTCAAGCTGCAGGGTCAGATACCCGTCCTCCAATGCTGGACAGAACCGACTATGAATCATGGGCCCAAAGGATTCGTCTCTATTGCTTGGTAAAGGAAAATGGTGTTAACATCTTGAAATCCATTGATGAAGGACCCTTTCAAATGGGCATCACTAGAGACACTGTTGCAACTAATGAAAATCAAGCAGCTGTAATTGGTCCAGACAGACCTTGCACCTACAATGATTTATCTGATGAAGAAAAGAAACGTTATGATGCTGACATCAGAGCATCAAATATTGTCATTCAAGGGCTTCCTAAAGATGTCTACAAACTCATCAACTACAACACAGAAGCCAAAGCAGTTTGGGACAATGTGAAAATGTTGCTTGCCGGGTCTGAGTTAACCAAAGATGACCATGAATCTCAGCTATTTGATGAATTTGAGCACTTCAAGATGAATCCTAGCGAAAGCATCACTCACTATTACGTTAGGTTTCACAAGCTGGTCAATGATATGAGGATCATTAAGATGACAATGCCTAACATTCAGCTTAACTCCAAATTTGTGAATAACATGGTACCTGAATGGGATAGATTTGTTACGGCTGTTAAACTCAACAAAGGTCTCAGGGATACTAATCATGAACAACTCTATGCATATCTCCAACAACATGAGAAACGCGCTGATTATGATCGGTTAATGCGGGAAAAACTCAATCCTTCTGCAACTAATGACTCTCTCGTATTTGTTTCAAATGTTCAGCAGCTCAATCAATCATCAAATGATCAAGCTCAACAACATCATCCTTCATCAAGGTCTACTACAACTATTGGTCAAACGTCAACATCTTCACCATCTGCTCTAAACACCCATCTGGATTCTGGATACTCCCACACTGACATGATGATTGATAATCTATCCAATCAAGTTTCCTTACTGGTCCAACAATTCAGGGCTGCACTTCCATCAACTAATAACCAACTTCGGACTTCATCTAACCCACGTAATTAGGAAATCATAGAGGATGGTAGGGTTGTGGTGCAAAACGTGCAAGGAAGACAAAACGTGAATCAGAGGAATGCTAGAAGGGGGAATGTACCTTATAGAGTTGGGAATGCGCTTCAAGGACAAGCTAGGCAACCTAAGTGCTACAACTGTGGAGGATTGGGTCACATAGCTAGGAACTGCACTCAACCAAAGTGTCCTCAAAACTCTGAGTACTTCAAAGACAAGATGTTGCTAATGCAGGCACAAGAAAATGGGACTGTGTTGGATGAAGAAGCACTGCTCTTTCTGGCTGGTGATGACGGGAATACATTTGATGCTGATGTGGATGATCTACCTGTTCAAGACATGGCACTTAATGACCCGAACATCTTTCAAGTTGAAGACTGTGATGCATCTGTCTGCTGTTGTTTCCTCATCATGGCAATTTGGCTCTCCCATCACATCTGCTATTTTTGAGGTACCAAATTCACAAGATATGAATAACCCTACCAATCCACAGGGGGTTTATGACACGGTACAACTCACGGATATTGATAACACAGACACCATTGATATGGGATATAGTAATATTATCCCATATGAAAGGTATGTGAATGACAATGGCCACTCAGTTGTACTGAGTAATACACCTTCTGTTGATTTATGTGAATATGAGTTGTATGAGCACATAGCGTATAATCATGATGACTCCTTGACCACTAGATTTAACATCCTTAAGGATCAGGTGACTATATACGAACAACATGCTAAATTTGAGCTTACTGAACGTGAGTAGAAGATGGAATGGCAAATGCTTGCTTACATATCAGAAAATAATTTCAAACAAGAAACATTGAAAAGGGAGTTACTATCTTTGCAAAAACAATTGGATAAAACTGTCAAACAAAAACAGGAGATTCAAAAGGGGTTAACCTCACTCAAACACGACTACAAAGATAAAGAAACAAAACTTCTAAATGATTTCTCAAATCTTAAAATGTTGAAAAATAAACTGGAAGAAAAGTTGTAAACGCAAGGCCAAACCATTCAATCTGCTCAAACGATGCAAAATCATAGGAAATTAAGTGATGAATTTAGTGAAAAGGATGTCTCTAAACCAAAAGCCAATTTCCTTAGAAATAGTATAGGCTCTCAACCTGCGTTATATGATGCAAACATTATGCTTGAGCCTACTCATGTTCCTCTTGATGTGAGATCCGATAGTGAGACTAAGGAGATTGAAGATAAAACTAGGGAAAAACTTGCTGAGCAATTAAAGGATCCCCTGTGCATTGCTAATAATATTGTGTTTCACTATGACTACATTGATGATAATCATTCATCGATCTTTGTCCCTCAAAAGAAAATTGTCCCTGACAAAAATTTTTGGAATATTGACTTAGAGAAAATGAAAGCTGAAAAACTTGAGGGTAACACTCGTACAATTTTTAAGATAGCTGATCCAACTCTTTATCCTCAACATACACCCATGCACCTTGTACCATTAACTCTTCCCACACAGTGTAATACTCTAATTGGATTATATGTTCTATGTCAACTGTTCACTGATTTTGAGAAAACAAGTAAGAAGAGAATTACACCAACGGGGATTACTGAAGGGGAAAGGGGATTTGAACAAACAAAATGGTGTTACTTTACTGAGGTCATACCATTTTTCAATCTTCCCAAAGAACATTTTGAGGGCCTTCAAAAAACCATTAATAATGATGTGACTGAAATGAAAAAGGTCTTCACAAATGTGGAAAATGAGGGAAAACAATTGGCAATTGATCTTAAATATAGTGAAATTGACAAGAAAAACATTCTCATTATGAATAAAAACTTGATTGCTAATTGCGTTGCACAAGATGTATTCTATACTGTCACCGACTCTACATTATCTGCTAGTGAATTTCATGAAATGTCGGTTACATTGAATGTCTTCCTGAATCGTGTTGTTGAGCTTGAGGGGGAGAATTTCAAACTACATCAAAAAATTCAAAACGACGACCATGATAACAAGGTCAGGCATTTCTCAAAACTAGAGGTTGATAATCTTAACTTACAATTAAAGTATCAACATCTAGAACAAAGCAACAAAATCTCAAATACCAAGACATCTTCGGATGTTCCTGAATTTGACACATGTTTTGAATTAGCCAAACGGGATTAAGTTATTCAAGCTCACACGAACACGATTTGAAAGCTGAGGGCCCAAATTGCACAATTAAAGTCTAACATGGGCGAAGTGACCAATACCAATTACCAAAAGTCGTTAGATTCTCAAAACTTTCAGAAACATGGCATCATTAACGAATTACAACATGAAAATGTGTGGCTTCGTGCAGAAATGTCAAATGATAAGCAACGTTACAAAGAGTTATTTGAGTCAATTAAAATAACACGTGACCAAAAGAATGAAATTGTCACTTCTTTGTTAAACGAAATTGAGAATCTAAAGACTAAGGTGAAAGGTAAAATGCCCATCGTTTCATGTGACCATGCGATTTCCAATGTTCATGTTTGTAAGAAATATGCATGTGATGCCTTGAATGTTCCCCTTAGGAATAATAAGCTAGTTAATAGCAACTATCTTAGACAACTTAAGGATTGCCTTGTCATACTTAGAGAAACCATTGAAGAAGATAGGATAACTAAACCGCTTGATGATGATGTTGTTGGTGCATGCTTCCTCGCAAATAGAGCTCAAGAATTATTAGAATACGCTATTGGTTCATGCCCCAAGAATGATAACAAGCCGGATAGGTTATCTGCATCGCACTCTAATGTTAGCAACAAACATGCTACTTTTGATACTCCCCTGACAATGTCAAAATCCAACATCATGATCACTAGTAAACAATTGGCAACTAAACATACTAATGTTCCCATCATTGCTTCTACAGGAGTAAACGGTGTATTTAAAGCTAGCAGGCCACAGCCTATGTGCAATACAAAGAATGATAGGGCTTTGCCGGCTAAGAGTGCACTTAAGAAGGAAGTAGAAGAATCCTCTAGGAACAATAAAGTTATGATGAATGAAAGGAATCGAGTTGATTCAAATACTTGTGTTCACAATGATGTAATTAATTCAAATTCTGGTGCTATTTGTAAGACCTGTAATGAATGTTTATTTTTTGGTAATCATGATGCTTGTGTTGTGTCATTTTTAAAGTCTTCTATGCAATCTCGGGTTAGGAATGTTTTGAATGCTAAACGAGTTAGGCAGGTCTGGAATAAAACAGGAAGAGTTTTCACTAATGTTGGTTATCAATGGAGGCCTACTGGAAGGAAATTCACCCTAGGAGGAAAGTGTCCCATGACTAGGATCCCTAACTCTATAGTAGTGCCAATTAAGGAATGGAGACCTACTGGTAGAATGTTCCCACTAGAAATGCTTAGTACCCCTTCTAGGTCTAGTGTATCATCTAGTAAAAATACCAACTGTATCTCTGTGACTTATGATAATCCAATGTTTGTATGTGCTAACCAAACGGACCCCAATTACTTGTGGGGCTCCAGCTTTTTCAGTTATCCACCGTTTTCTGGTTTCAAATGCAGGTCGTACAAATCGTCCTTTAGTATTTGGACTCAGGCTGCTCAAAACATATGACCGGGGATTGCTTACGGCTCAAGAATTTTGTGGAAAATTTCATCGGTACGGTCAGATTCGGAAAGGACCACTTTGTTGCAATAATGGGTTATGGTGATTAAGTCATTGGAGACAGTGTGATCTCCAGGGTGTACTACATGGATGGACTTGGGCATACTCTATTTTCTGTTCGTTAACTTTGTGATTCAGATCTTGAAGTTGCCTTTAGAAAACACACATGCTTTGTTAGAAAATTAGATGGTATAGATCTTCTAAAAGGCAGTCGAGGCACCAATCTTTATACCATCTCAATTGAAGACATGATGCGGTCCTCTCCCATTTGCTTACTCTCAAAAGCATCCAAGAACAAATCATGGTTGTGGCATCATTGTTTAAACCACTTAAACTTCGGTACCATCAATGAACTCACCCGTAAGGATCTTGTTCGAGGCCTGCCCAGACTAAAGTATGAAAAGGATCATCTATGCTCTGCGTGTCAAATGGGCAAGAGCAAGAAGCACACTCACAAACCCAAAACTGTCAACTCCATTATGGAAGTTCTACACACCCTTCACATGGATCTATGGGACCAATGAGAGTTCAAAGTATCAATGGAAAGAAATATGTGCTAGTTATTGTTGATTGACTACTCTCGCTTCACATGGGTAAAGTTTTTGCGATCAAAGGATGAAACTCCGGAGATCATCATAAGACTCATCAAGCAATTGCAAGTTCGACTCAACAAAACTGTTAGGTTCATTCGCACTGACAATGGAACGGAGTTCGTGAACAAACAACTTACTCAATTTTATGATAGTATCGGCATTAGTCATCAAAAGATCATTCCACGTACTCCTCAACAAAATGGAGTTGTTGAAAGGCGTAACCGCACCCTGGTTGAAGCTGCTAAGACTATGCTTATCTTTTCTAAAGCTCTCATGTTCCTTTGGGCAGAAGCTATTGCAACCACTTGCTACACACAGAACCGATCCTTGATACATCCTCTCCACTACAAGACTCCATATAAACTGGTTCATGGCAGAAAACCAGACCTTTCATTTCTACGAGTATTTGGCGCATTGTGTTATCGAACAAATGACAGTGAAGACCTTGGGAAACTCAAGGCTAAAGCAGACATTGGCTTCTTTGTTTGTTATGCTCTAGAATGAAAGGGGTACCGAGTCTACAACAAACGTACCAGAGACATAATGGAAACAATTCACGTTACATTCGACGAGCTGACTGAGCAACAGGCTCCTGGACAAGCAAGTCCTGGACCCGTACCAAATCTTTTGTCTCCTGGACCCATAAGCTCTGGGCTTGTACAGAATCCCACTCCTGCTACTCCTTTTGTGCCTCCTACAAGTGAAGATTGGAAGAAACTGTTTGGCCCAATGTTTGATGAATATTTTGAACCTCAAAATTTGGCTGCTTCTGAAGCTCCTGTCGTTCCACAACTAGCCGGTGTAGCAAATGTTCCACTCCATAATGCAGGACCATCCACATCGCTGTCATTGGATCTAGAAGTCCCCACTATCAGTCATTCTGTTACTACATCTAATGTTCGATCTTCATCTGTACAACGAGAAGCAGCTATGGATAATTCTTTTGAAGTAAATCCTTTCGCTCCACCTGATGACGAGCCGTTTGTAAACATCTTCGCTCCTGAATCCTCTAATGAAGCAACATCCTCAGAAGAATCAAACACGGCAACCTCAATTCACTATCCTCAACCCCATGAGCATCTCAGAAAATGGACAAATGATCACCCAATTGACAACATCATTGGAAACCCTTCTCGTCCAGTATCAACCCGTAAACAGCTTGAAATAGACGCCTTGTGGTGCTTCTTCAATTCTATCCTCTCTAAAGCTGAGCCCAAGGATTTCAAAGATACAATGTCTAAACACTCATGGTTTATTACTATGGTAGAAGAGATTCATGAGTTTGATCGACTTGAAGTGTGGGAATTAGTACCACCTCTCGATTGTGCTATGATCATTGCTCTCAAGTGGATATTTAAAGTAAAGCTTGATGAGCATGGAGATGTATTGAAGAACAAGGCAAGGCTTGTTGCAAAAGGATACCATCAAGAAGAAGGAATAAACTTTGAAGAATCCTTCGCACCTGTTGCTAGAATTGAAGCCATAAGAATATTTCTTGCTAATGTTGCCAGTCAGAATATGGTAGTATATCAAATAGACGTTAAGACTGCATTCTTAAATGGCGATCTAAAGGAGGTGGTGTATGTTAGTCAACCTGAAGGATTCGTGGATCCGGAACGTCCTAATCATGTCTATCGTTTGAAGAAGGCTCTTTATGGGCTTAAGCAAGCTCCTAGGGCATGGTATGATACTTTGTCCAAGTTCCTTCTTGCTAACAAGTTTACCAAGGGTGTCGTTGATCCTACACTCTTTACTAGAAAAGGGGGCAAAAACTACCTTCATGTTCAAATATATGTTGATGATATCATATTTGCCTCCTCTGATCCTAAGGAGTGTGATCGTTTTTCACAAGATATTAGCTCTGAGTTCCAAATGTCCATGATGGGTCAAATGTCGTTCTTTTTGGGCTTGCAAGTATCTCAAAATCCCAATGGCATATCCATCAATCAATCCAAGTATGCTAATGAAATCTTGAAGAAATTTGGATTCGAATCCTGTGACTCTGTTGACACTCCCATGATCAAAAGATCAAAACTTGATGAAGACAATGTTGGGATCCCTGTCGACCAAACCAAGTATCGGAGCATGATAGGTTTCTTAATGTATCTCAAAGCTAGTAGACCGGATCTTCTTTTTGCCGTTTGCATGTGTGCTCGGTATCAATCTAAACCAACCAAGAAGCACTTGGAAGCAGTCAAGAGGGTCTTTCGGTATCTTAAAGGAACAATCCACATGGGTTTCTGGTATCCCAAGGACACCACTATGGCGCTCACGGCCTATTCCGACGCGGACCATGCAAGATGTCAAGACACACGTCGAAGCAGATCAGGTAGTGCACAATTTCTGGGTAATAAGCTGGTTAGTTGGTCCTCAAAGAAATAAATGAGTACATCGATCTCCTCCACAGAGGCTAAATACATTGCTATGTCCTCATGTTGTGCTCAGATCCTATGGATGAGATCTCAACTTTCGAACTATGGCCTTGTGTACAACAAGATTCCCATGTACTGTGACAACAAAAGTGCAATAGCTCTCTGTTGCAACAATGTTCAGCACTCCAGATCAAAGCACATTGATATTCGACATCACTTCATCAGGGAACAAGTTGAGAAGGGGATTGTGGAACTTTACTTCGTAAGGACTGAGTTCCAGCTTGCTGATATCTTCACCAAAGCACTTCCTAGGGAACGATTTCAATTCATTCTCCCTCGTCTTGGCATGATGAGTCTCACGCCTGAAGCTCTCAAAAGTCTTCAAGAAGAACAGGAGGAGTAAAGGAGATACTTCACATATCCTTTGTACATAGTTTAAAACAAAAAGAAAATAGAAAATTATAAAACCTACAAAAACCATAAAAATCTAAAAAATCATAAAATCCAAAAATACTCCTCTCATGACATGTCTCTTGTGTAATCAGTATTATGTACGATTCTAGAAATGCCATTCAATAATGGCACGGAATCATACATATGCTTGAGCAAGAGTTTTACTTTACTTCAAATAATGTTTTTCTCTAAAACATGTCGTTTCCCAAAAATCCTTTCAAAATGGTTTGCTATTACTTCAGATAGCAATCCGGACCTTTTATTGGGGAAAGATCGTCGCCAAAAAAACGGATGTTCCAAACAAAGGCATGAATTACTTAATATTTGTGCCTTTCTGATCTAATGTACGTTTAAGTGCATCTGTAACACCCCCAAATTTAAGTTTGTCGCAGCGGAAAAGTAATTTGGGTGTTACGGGGAGGATCGAAGTTATAATTTCATAAAACGGCTTAAAAGAAGCGTTTTGAAAGTTATTTGTCCTTCAAATAATATTTTTGATAAAAGATGAACCATTTGATTTAAAAATCTTTTTAAAAGATATAAAAGCTTGAAAGAATGACATATTTGATTTTTACACCATTTTAATTTATCAGAGTAATAAATGCCCACTCCGTGTCTTGTCCTGCTCCTTTAAATTACCTGAGATACACATGCTAAAAGTGTCAACACAAAGGTTGGTGAGTTCATAGAGTTTTATGGAAAACCATTTATTTTGATAGATTTCAGGAATATTTGGTATTGATAAAATACAAACAGTAATGAAACAAGTATTGAGTAATGTCGACTATAATCACAAATAAATCATATAAGTATTCAATCAAAATCAAGTAAGGAATCAATAATCCTAACATGAGCTAGAAACTCATGATGTTAATTTAATCAGATATACAATTCAAGTATGGTCAAATTCCTATACAAATGTATCTAAATATATGTTGAAAACATACATTTCCTTTATAGATATTGCCCCAAGCCTCATGACATACAAGCTTAACCAAAAGAGGTGTTTTAACAAGTCAATGATAAATTTTGCCCTCTTATAATAGGTGATTTGCCAATTCCTATTTGTCTACGAATATAGTTGATGCGTGGGAATTGCACCAGGCTTTACCTCTCGAGGGATCTCGAGAAGCTTACAACCCCCACCAGGCAGTGTACCTGATCGTTGTAGTATAGTATAGTGACAAGTACCGGGGGATTGATCGTTCAGCTAGGAATAGTGTCGTTAGGATTGAAATTAATCTAACTAGGTCTAAAGGTGAAGGATGATTCTTTTTTGTATTTTTATATTTTATGAAAAGCAAATAAAAATCTCGGGTATTGGGAGAGTGGGCGGAATTAGTTGCTAATCAACTAACCCAAAAGCTACTAATTAAACTAATTAACAAGAAAACTAAACTAAGGTTCTACAAGATAAGTGAAGCATGTCTACCCATGATATGTTACTCCTTGCTAGCTATCCAATCCTACCTATTGAATTGTAACCTTGTTTTAATTGACGGGTTGTATTCCTTAATACCATTCATGGGGTGGCATACATAACTCCCCAATTCTATGAGCTCTTATCTCCGCCTACATCATGCCCAGCACAACTATAGGGATTGTAAACAGTGGCTCATGCATTAAATACAACCAATAAAGACCTAGTACGCCTCGGTTTATGTTTCTTAAGACGTTCAAGCATGTTACCATTTGGAGATCTGCCAGTTTTCTTAAGCCTAACATATAAATCATTCAATCAAAACAAGAATCAATAGGAAACAAGGATTATAAACTAAACCAATTAGATCTATCGAAGTGTCACGCCCTAATTGATGAAGATAGACACAAACATCAACAAGGAATCAATAAGATCTAATCAATTATATACAAGTTTCACACAATCATAAGTAGACACAAGATGAATTAACAAAACATAATCAAAGAAGGACAATCAACAAGAATAATGAAAGACATAGTTGAGATAGAATCATCAAATCAATACATGATGTTTATGGAGTGATTGAAACTCTCTAAGTTGCTGGAAAAACACCCACCTAAACCCAGTAATTGACTTTAGGGTTTAGGGCTTACAAAAAGTGAAGTTATGATGTTATATTTATAGGCATGTTTTCTGTCGGCCCTTCTTGACGGCGTCAGCTCGTCCTCTTGACGCCTTCAAGACCATTTTTTCACCAAATTGTAGATCTCTTCGTCCTCTTCGCGTGGGCTTTTGAATCACCTAAATCCGAGTCCGTATGCAAAAGTTATGACCAAAACAATATCAGCTACTCCGCGCGCAAGTTTTGACAAGTTTACACGTGACGGCCTTGGTGACGCCTTCAGGTATACGTGACGGCCTTGGTGACACCGTCATCAACTACGGATTTTAATTCTTGGGATTTTGACGCCATCAGAATTTACTCTTGACGCCTTCATGTACTGTTCCCAGTATGGAAAATTGAGACTTTGCCGTTTTCTTCACTTTTATGCTCCAAAAACGTCTAAAATGGCTTCTTTTCCAGAATTCACTCTCCAAGTACCTAAAATCACAAAAGGAACGATTTAGGGCAATATTTGATCAAATAAATTCGGATTCGGGCTTAAATGACCCCCTAAAAACGGATCATTTTTTGCCTCATCATATATCCCTACACTTGGGATTTGCTTGTCCTCAAGCAAATGAGTTTTTCCACCAGTCAAAATACAAGTTAGGGGTCATTTAACACTAATATAAAAGTAATTACAACGAATGATCGTTCCACCTTAGTCAAAACAAGCACGGAAATTATACACTAGCACCTCACATTAAGTATTTGGATACTCTCATCTCTCGGGTGTTGTAAATTTATATGTCATAATTGGAAATGGAGAAATATCACTCTCTACCTGTCATAGCAAATAGATTACCATAGGCTTGGGAAAGGATCAAACCTCCACCACTTGGCGTAAGCACCTAGGATAAACTATCAAAGAGGTCTTTTAAAGGGTTATAACGTTAGGTGTAGGGGATATGGAAAACACGGTTTTGTTGGATAAACGGATATTTTACTGGTGGCAAGTCAATTGTCTTAGTTAACTACATGTACAATGAGGCGTTGCTAAGCCAAGACTCGACTCAACTTAAACTAACCACAACTCTTTTTTTTGGATTTTCAAGACACTATTTGACTTAAACATAAATAAAAGAAACGGATGGTAGCCCGTATGTTTTTCTCTTTTCCTTTTCTATTTTTTTTTTTTTTTTTCTCTTTTTTTTTTCGATTTTTTTTTATTTTTTTTTTATTTTTTATTATTATTATTTTTTTTAAGTATACACTCTTACTCTACCATCCAAAACAATACATCAAAGGGAGCTCGTTTCCTCCCTACACTTGAGCTTTTACATACTTTACAATCAACTATTCTAATGACTCGAATCAAGATAATCAAAACACTTAGAGTACTTTTAAATATTAATGCACATATGGGGGTAATAATTGACATCATCCCCATTACTCCATTACAATAGTACTTTACCCATGAGTCCCAATCGTCCCAAAACAATATGTACAAGATATGACTCGACTTAGCAACCATGTAATCAATTAGACAACTAACAAAGGGTTTAAACAATTAACAATAATGCACTAAAGATGAGTGCATACAAGGAAGGCTAAGGCGATTTGGTTGCACATTTGGGGTGGATTGTAAACAAATTCTTCCTTTAAGTAAAATGCTTAAAGTTAGAAACGAAAAGATAGGCTCGGAGGGGTGTACTAGGGGTATCGTGTACTAAAAATGAGTACAACGCAAAGGTGTGGGAGAATTACTTGACCTATGAAGTCAATGTAATTATATTACAGGTGTAGAACAAGGGTTATCCTAATGCCTCTTATCATATAGTAAATCCTAACTACACGAATGTAGTCTCACTAGCGGTCTCGAGATGCATCGCTATCACAAGTTCTAGAATCTAAATACTACCGGTACACTCATAAGCACCAACAATGAATGCTTTTTCCTAAAGATCTAAGGGCGAACCTCACATATTTGGGGTGGAAATTTTTGAGTGGTATGATTTTTGTGCTAGTCATACAACTCCTATCCATGAGACGCTTATTAAGACTAAAGTTTCACTCCTACATGTTGCAAAAAATTTTAAATTTGGTGCTAAAATTGCCCTAACAAATATTTCTCTCAGTTTTATTACACATTCACTATTAAACAAAACAAAAACCAAGTGGAGTAATAGTTTCTAATATACCCTCCCTACACTTAAACCGAACATTGTCCCCAATGTTCTAGATAAAAGATGTAAAAGTAAATAAATAAGAATGAAAGAAACTAATACTCCCCTGATTCGTTCACCGTGGATAACGTGACAACATGGTTAAATCTACCTCCAAGAAGATGAGCGTTGAAAGCTTCCCTCCAGAAATATAAATCATCTTCTTGTCCTGTAATCAACAAACACAAAAACCCAAGCATCAAACCGAACAAAGATCACAACTAGATGTAATTCCAGACTTAGAAATAGAAACAAGACAAAGCAACAAAAGGATAGGATACTTGTGGAATGAATTACAAATAGGAATTCATAAAACATATCCACAATTATTGACACACAAACAAGATAAAATATATGCTAATCATGAATTGTGAAGTTTTCATGTTCAAATTTAGTTCTTTTTAACAAGATATAAATTTCCCTACACTTATCTTTTTGTAAAATACCTTTATATGCAATTAAGACGAGGTTAAAAACAAAATAAAGCATTTTCACAAATTATTCGAAACATGAAAATTAAACAACTATGATTAAGCATATATGACACAAACAAACAAATAAAATAAAAACATCAAACAATTAAAAACATGGGTTGCCTCCCAAGAAGCGCTTGTTTTTGTTCGAGTCACGAGCCTGACTCTACCCTTATTTAGCGGAAATAGGGGAGGTTTTCCCTACACTTAGGATTAAGTGCGGGTGGAAGTAGCGATACACACCCTTAGGGTGGAAATATGCCACGTGAGGTGAAGGGGGTGAGTGAATGGCATCCTTCATCCTAAAACTACCCGGATAATATAGGTTGATGGGTGGGTCGGTTCCTCTTTTGTCTCCTAGAAATAAATCTAAGGATGGGAAGTTGTGTAAAGGTTGAGGTTCCGGTTCATCAACATTAGGAAATTCCCTAGAACTAGGAGTAAGGTTATCACTACAAGTATTCAAACCTATATCCTCTAGTGGTGCTTGGTCCAAGGGTTCTACCTCAATTGGGGTTCCTATAGTCTCATCTACTTCTTCCGGGTAAGTCACGGGCGTTGTATGTACCTCAAATGATGGTAGGACTTGTGGGGTACTTTGTGGGCTTGGATTATCCACCTCATCCTCCATTGTACCTAGATTACCTATGTGTTTGTTTTGTACTATGATTTTAGGTGACATCCACGCAGGTATCCCTAAGTAATCATCCCCAGACAAACTTCCTGTTTGCTCCTTCAAACTCGTTATTGATTGATTTGTGATGTTGTTTGTCGGGTTGTCTACTCTATAATAATATTGGGCACAATCTTCTATGGCATCCCATGCTTCTTCAGCATTTAATTCCCTAAGGTCCCCGTTGGCAAAATCGTCAATGTACCTTTGGTCATACGGGTGGACACTATAGTAAAAGATTTGATTTAGGTACCATAGATTGAAACCATGATGAGGGACTATTCGTAGTAAATTTTTAAAACGAGTCCATGCATCATAAATAGGTTCATCTTGATATTGTTTGAACATCAAGATGTCATTAGGAGTGAATGGGTTTCGTGGTCGGTAGTATGGTGGATTCGCGTTCTCCATAGTGGTGAACGGAAGAGTCAATGGAAAGGTTTCTACGAACAAATGCACAAAGAAAAGATAGACTACAAGAAAGCTAATAAAAAGAAAATAAAAATCTCACTAAAAAGGAATCTAATGAGTAGACCTAATAAAAATCAAATTCAACCTAAACAATAACTATTTCCCCGGCAGCGGCGCCAAAAACTTGATGCGTGGGAATTGCACCAGGCTTTACCTCTCGAGGGATCTCGAGAAGCTTACAACCCCCACCAGGCAGTGTACCTGATCGTTGTAGTATAGTAGAGTAACAAGTACTGGGGGATTGATCGTTCAGCTAGGAATAGTGTCGTTAGGATTGAAATTAATCTAACTAGGTCTAAAGGTGAAGGATGATTCTTTTTTGTATTTTTATATTTTATGAAAAGCAAATAAAAATCTCGGGTATTGGGAGAGTGGGCGGAATTAGTTGCTAATCAACTAACCCAAAAGCTACTAATTAAACTAATTAACAAGAAAACTAAACTAAGGTTCTACAAGATAAGTGAAGCATGTCTACCCATGATATGTTACTCCTTGCTAGCTATCCAATCCTACCTATTGAATTGTAACCTTGTTTTAATTGACGGGTTGTATTCCTTAATACCATTCATGGGGTGGCATACATAACTCCCCAATTCTATGAGCTCTTATCTCCTCCTACACCAGGCCCAGCACAACTATAGGGATTGTAAACAGTGGCTCATGCATTAAATACAACCAATAAAGACCTAGTACGCCTCGGTTTATGTTTCTTAAGACGTTCAAGCATGTTACCATTTGGAGATCTGCCAGTTTTCTTAAGCCTAACATATAAATCATTCAATCAAAACAAGAATCAATAGGAAACAAGGATTATAAACTAAACCAATTAGATCTATCGAAGTGTCACGCCCTAATTGATGAAGATAGACATAAACATCAACAAGGAATCAATAAGATCTAATCAATTATATACAAGTTTCACACAATCATAAGTAGACACAAGGTGAATTAACAAAACATAATCAAAGAAGGACAATCAACAGGAATAATGAAAGACATAGTTGAGATAGAATCATCAAATCAATACATGATGTTTATGGAGTGATTGAAACCCTCTAAGTTGCTGGAAAAACACCCACCTAAACCCAGTAATTGACTTTAGGGTTTAGGGCTTACAAAAAGTGAAGTTATGATGTTATATTTATAGGCATGTTTTCTGTCGGCCCTTCTTGACGGCGTCAGCTCGTCCTCTTGACGCCGTCAAGACCATTTTTTCACCAAATTGTAGATCTCTTCGTCCTCTTCGCGTGGGCTTTTGAATCACCTAAATCCGAGTCCGTATGCAAAAGTTATGACCAAAACAATATCAGCTACTCCGCGCGCAAGTTTTGACAAGTTTACACGTGACGGCCTTGGTGACGCCTTCAGGTATACGTGACGGCCTTGGTGACGCCGTCATCAACTACGGATTTTAATTCTTGGGATTTTGACGCCGTCAGAATTTACTCTTGACGCCTTCATGTACTGTTCCCAGCATGGAAAATTGAGACTTTGCCGTTTTCTTCACTTTTATGCTCCAAAAACGTCCAAAATGGCTTCTTTTCCAGAATTCACTCTCCAAGTACCTAAAATCACAAAAGGAACGATTTAGGGCAATATTTGATCAAATAAATTCGGATTCGGGCTTAAATGACCCCCTAAAAACGGATTATTTTTCGCCTCATCAATAGTGTATCACGATTAATACGACTAACCATTAGCAAATGGCATTCCGTCAAGTATTAGTGGGACAAGAGGTCAGTTCTTAACAGGTTTTGAAGCTGTTCACTATATTCGCGCTCACTTAACAGTGATTAATGGCTCATGATTAAGGGACTTTATGGCGATAAGGTAACTTAGGCAATATCAAGGTAATAATAGGATCATTCAGAATAGCATCATATAATCAAGTATCGTACCACATTAATCAATTTGAGAATATTATCATCTGAGTATCAGTAATTCAGTTTAAGTATTTCGCCAGTAACATATGTATATCACATACCACAATAATCGAATTGAAAATATTATCATATGAATATCAGTATTTCAGTCAAATAATTCATCAGTAAAATATATATATCATATACCACAGTAATCAAATTGGAAGCATTATCATATGAGTATCAGTATTTCAATTAAGTATTTCGTCAAGTATTGTATATATCACATCTTAAATTACAAATCATATTAAATAAATATCAATTAGGAAATTGATTTGAATCATGTATTTTATTTCATATACTTATCAATTTATCAAAGTATATGTAAGCATGTATCTCCCCCAATGAGTTAAAAACAAGTATTGGAAATGGGGCTATGACTCACCTGGATTGATACGAGAATGATGAAAAGTAAAGTAGGATGAGATTTATGGGAACGATTATGGAAACGTCTTTGATACGGAACCTGATAAATAAATTTATCTGAGAATTTGACCAAATACTATTTGGTAAATACGAACGAATAACGAATAATATTTATTCGTTATGACGAATAGATGTTGTGCAGTGTAATTATTATGCCATGCATGATATGATAAAATGCTTTATTTAAATTATCCATCGAAGTTTTTACCTTTTTAAATCGTAAGTAAAAATATTACCTTTTGAAATATCGTTATATATATTATTAACGTTACGTTAACTATTATATATATATATATAAAAATAAAAACGAAAGTTTAAATGCAATACGGAATAAATTTACAAAAATATAAAATAAATAAGAATGTCAAATAGATTATGTTTAGTCCTTGTCCTTTTCCCATTTTTACACTTTTCATGCTAACGGCGTTAGCGTTACACCGTTAGTCCTTTTCGTATCTAATTTACAATTATAGTCCACTACTTGTCCAAAATATCATTCTAAGCTTGGAATATTAAATAATATCAAGTTTTATCCTATAGATTCTGTTTTTACATTTTCAGTCCCTACTTTTCAGTCATTGACGGTTTTAGTCCTCCTAAGTGTCGTCGCGTTACATTTTTAGTCCAAAATTACAAAAATGATTATAAAATTTTGTAAAATTTTCCGTGGATTTTTAAGTTGGTAATAAGCTTATTTTAACTGCTTATTTGATTAAAAGTACTTATTTTCCAGCTTATGGGCCTTAACGAGCCAAACTAAAAGCCCGTTAAGATTTTTAGAGGCTAGGGCATGGAAAATGTTTTGGGCCTTCCTATGGGCCCAGTGGGCTTACGGATCTTAATTTCTTATTGGGCCTTAAATAAGCCCAAACGAATTTATAAGTTTTTAACTAAATAAGTTTTGAAAATTCTTGTGGTTTGTCGATTTAAAATGAAGTAAATTAAGTGTCAAAACGCGATTATTTTTACATGTTATCTAAATGAAATTGGTAGTTTTCTAGGTGGTCTATTGAGTCGTGTAAAAATATTGGGTGCTCATTAAGTAATATTTCAATTTATAAGTGTGTTTCTTGGGTCACATGGAACATTTATATATTTGTGAAAATCTTGAAATTATTTCTAAGTGTTTTTACTAATTTCCTACGATGGAGTATAGTTCAAAATGAGTTCGTAACATGCATGTGAAATAAAAACTATCATGAAATATATGTGCTACGTGACTCCTAGGCCTTCCAAGATAGAGGCTAGCCACGTTTGTGTTGCTACAAATATATACGTACGTAAAAATATATATATAACTTATATAGGATCGAATAAATATGAACATGATGCATGAACTAAATTTAACGTGTGATTTGAATGGAAATGAGTAAGAAATAACTTACAACACCCTTTAGGTGGTAAAGAGTCGAGAGAGGATGGATGGAACACAAGAAATATCACGTTCAAAGTATAACCCAAACGTTATACGTATAAATCAAACCCGATATCCCTTTTCTTGCTTCCAAACTAAATAACAAACGATTTCTGGCTTGTAGGAGTCGCTTTTAGGAATAAATGAATATGTGAGAGAGTATGAGAATGGTGAGAAACGGTGCATGCATGTAAGCTATATATGGTCCCAAAATATAACACGTATACGTGAAATATTTCTAAGAAACCTCATGCACTATTCCATGTCAGTAAACCTAAGTCTAGGGTGATTTATAAGCTTATTATATTTGGTTGTGAGTACATAAAACAAGGAATATGTCTTGATGATTCATGAGTATGTCGACATCTATATTAATCCATACACGATTTGTGAAATCGTGTATAACTTGGATATAATTGATCATCTTTGACATTTAAACATGAAATCATCTTAGAATTATTATTTGGAACTCGTAGGAACAAACGGGAATAAAAACGGTTAAGTTTTGAATATTATATGAATTGACTACTATGATTTTTCGTCAATCACTTTGCCCTTTAAAAACGTATCAAACGTCGTCCAATGAACTTGAGATTTGACACACTAATAGTTGGCTAGGTGGTGAACGAGATGGTGTAAAAATATATAGGTGTCGTGTGTAAGAATTTGGAATACGCGAGGCGTTTTGGAGCATGGTTGGTCGACGTATATGAAATATTTAGAATAAAAATGGGTTAAGTATTTTGGGCCGGTTGGGCTTAGGAAATCAAGGGCCCGTTTGGATTTGTAATTAGTTTTATTAATTATGATTAGTGATTTGTTAATTTTTGGTTAATCGTGTCGAGAACTTGTTTTGTCGTTTGGTGAATTTTGCAATATCGTAATCGTGACCATTTTAATATACTAAGAAAATTTTAAATTTTCCCGTAAAAATGGTGATTATAATAATGACAGAGATTACTATATAATTAAACGTTTATTAATTATCAGGATTTTTGCGAGGTTTTACAGTACCCACATGTGATTCTGAATTTCGTCCCGAAATTCAAATTTAATGTGATTACTTGAGTAAAGAATTTTTGAACAAAGGTTGTCGAGAGATTTTTATTCCTAAAATTAAGGAAACGTGATTTAGTTAGATTTACTTGTACCAAACAAGACAAGGTAACTGACGTATTTAAGGGTTGTGAATATTGAAATAGTGGTCATGAATAGTGAAATAACGGCTAGTGTATAGTGTCCAACGGTCGGGAATAGTACCCCAACGGCTATATTCTAGCCTATATATACCACTTCCAATTTCCACTTCTTCCATCAACCATTTTCCTCTCATTTTCCATCTCAAAATGCCGCACCTCATCACCATCTTAGCGATTGTGTATGTCGTCCTTGCCGCTATCTACTTAGCGTATGTTCCGGATGAAGACTTTGGATTCTTGGTCGCGATCTTGATGTTCGTCGTACCCCTCACTATCCTAGCCATTACCGTCGACAAGATCTGGGGGTAAAATCTTGAGCTAGGGTTGTTTTAAATTAAGTGCTTGTTATGTTTCTATGTATTTGTAACGAATAAGGAATAAAACTCATTTTGTTTTTATGTTTAAGAAATTGTCTCAGTATTGTTTTGAATATTTTGTTTATATTTATTTTTCAGCATAATTAAGGTGATTCATCCTGTGGTGGCTCTTGTTATTGTTTTGTTGGTGGGAGTCTTATTTGTCATAGCGGATCAACCTATTGAAGATTCCTTGGTGTATATTGTAATAATTGTAACGGTAGCACTTCTGATGCTAATTATTTGTTTATGTATTAATTTTTATGGATTTTAATAAAATTTTCGCTATTGGAGTCTTCTATCAGTTTTTGTGAATTATTTGTGTTCTCTTGCTTGTACTTTTGTTGATTTCTTATCATAATGGTGATGAGATAAGATAGGTATTTATTGTGGGTTGTTCAATGTATTGTTTATGAACAGTTTATTTTAGCTCTATATTTTGCTTTGGAATGAAGATTGTTATTTAAAGATTTGAAAATATCATTGTTCCTTTCATAACATAATTCTTTCTAAATTAGACATAGTTGATCAGGTATGTATAATTGAGGACCAAATGATGTGATGTTTGGTTCAATCATATATTTCTATAAATTGTTTTAGATGGAGTTCAACGTATTGTTTTTATAATATAACACGTAATTCCTTTTTAAAATAAAGTGAAAAATTTTAGGATTCATACTATAAATCAGAAATTTATGGAGTAATTATAGTATATTGTCATTTGGTAAATGAGACAGAAATTGAAATTAACTTAGATTATCATTATTATGGAAATATTACAAGGGAGATTTTTCGATACAGTAGAAATATTATTGTTTAAGTTACATCCATCGTAACTTGAAGTGAAATACAGGAAAGAGATACAACTTAGGAAATTTTAAACTAGATTTTATTTATCTACAACAGGAATTTATTCATCTATGTAAATCTAGTTGCCATTCCCTCGATACTATCAAGGTCTTTAAAGATTCTTCATTTTCTTGTAAAGGTCTTGGCTTTACAATTAACATTGTAGTTTGGACATCGACTCATATAATGCCCTTTTCCACCACATCCGTGGCATACTACTGTTGTTGGTTGTCCTTTCCTGTCCTTAGTTCTGCAGCTAATTTCCTGGTGACCTGTTTTCTGACATTTCGTGCATTTAACCCTGCAGATTCCGGTGTGATGCTGGTTGCATTTTTGACACCAGGGTAGATTTCCACGATAACCACTTCCATTAACAGGTGTGACGAGGCAATTTCTATTAGCTTTCTTATTGTGTTCCAGCTGACGTTGATACTCCATACGATCTTCTAGATGTTTACGATAACGGTCTTGAGCATTGATGATGTTGCAGTAGATGGGATTGATGGTTCCTATCTCGGGGAGTTTCCTCTTTTGATTATTTCCATTTGGTATAACCCCATGCCTAATTCCTTGATGATGGTTGATGGTAGGGTTGATCATTCCTTCTTGAATCTTTAAGTGACGTGGCCTATACTTCATGAAACTTGCAGGGTGTTGATTACCAAGTATACCCGTCTCTCTTCTCAGATAAACTACAGTAGTCCCTTCTAATACCACCGACACTATATCTTTTACCAATTTCTGGATAGCTCCAGGAGTCATGGTGATTTCTGATGATGATTGATACGCAATGTTCATGTTGTCCATTTTCTGTAAACATAAATGAAACTCAACATTAGAATCCATATAATATCAGAATAATTTAAATAATGGAGTTAATTATTTCATTGATGATAGACTGAATTGACTCTCTACTGTAATCTAATTTCAAGATATGTCTTTGTTGTATCATTTATCAATGATCAACTCTTGATATGGTATTACTAAGGAACAAACCGACTTGTCTACTAAAACTGAAGTTCAATTATCTTTTCTTCATTCTTTAAATCCCCTTTCAAAAATTGGTATTTAGACGATTCTTAAAATTTTAGGTTAATTATGGTAAATTTAAGAAATCTTAAAAATTTGTAAGAAATCTTACGGTAGATTTGAATAATATTACAGAGGTAAACAGAATATTAATAACTTGTATGATTGTTTTTGCAAGATAAACGATACAAGATCTTTTATTAATACTCCATTGATCTGAATAGAATCATTTGGTTATCCAAGAAAACAACAAATGATAAGATTTTTGCATGGAGATATGAGGATTCATTTCATGCATGATTGATATGAAAGAAAAGATTGATTCATAACATAGAGATATAACAGAAAGGATGTTATTATACAACATGTTTTGATTACAAGTTCTGAAGTTTCAGATTTATTGAACATTACATGAAATACTAACCAAAACTATTTGGTTTAGTAGGAACAACAAGGAAACTTGTAAACTTAAGATTAGTTACGCCTCTGACGTAAATATCTAATTTCTTTCTCAAGTTCAAGTTATGCAGCTTCCATGTTTGAGAAACGTTCTTGACACATGTTCATTTGATTTGCCAACATATTCTCTAATGCGGCAATCTTTTGACCCTGGTTTCTGGCTGCATCTCTGGCCATCCATAGGGTTCTCTCAATATCTTCAATTCTTACATGTGTATGACCATGCTCTCTTCTTGCACAACGAACCCTGGAGTCCAAACTTCCAAGTTCCTGGTTGGTGTTGTCCTTTATTTCATTAATCTTTATTCCTAACTCACACATTGTTCGTCTCTCAGCATCCGCCCTTTTGAACAATGCGTCAAGGTTACGGTCGTACCATTTAAATTGAGTTGGTCGTAACCATTTTAGCTGTTCAGTGTGAGCATCCAATATGCTGGCTTGTCGATAAATAAGATTCCATATTGTTTCAGGAGTGCTTATATTGTAGTCGGGTGAGTTAGGTGAGGATAAATTATTTGGAGAATCCGGTATTGTGGAATCTGAAGTATAAGGTAACGGAGAATTTGGCTCAACATTCTTCCATGGTATCCCTTGGTTTGAACCTTGTCCAACTTCGAATGTTGCCTGGCCACCAATCAAAGCTTCATATGATTCAGTAGCTCTCCTGAGTCTTTGACGTAAAGGTGAACGAATAGGTGACGATGGAGGTGATCTCTGAGTGAGTTCTATATTAGGTTGGGATTGTGATATTTGTACGTAAGGATCTTCAGTATTCGGAGAATTTTTATTGATAGATGAGGTATTAGTATTATGGATATTAGTTTTGACATTCACGGGAGTTCCTGAAGACATGCTACAGTAGTAACCGAGAATAATATTTTATGAGGATTTTGTATGTTAAAAATATAACAGTACAGATGAAATAATTATTGTGTAAGAGTAACTATTAAGCATGTAAGATAATCTCAACAGATAAGGTATTGAGCACGGCAGTGTGCAGACACAGAGGGCATAAAATGTTATGGTGTAAAATCATTATTTTTAAAATGTAGTTATAGTTTTAATGTTTGAAAACATTTAATTCTCTATAACTGTAGCTCTGATGCCAATCTGTAACACCCCCAAATTTAAGTTTGTCGCAGCGGAAAAGTAATTTGGGTGTTACGGGGAGGATCGAAGTTATAATTTCATAAAACAGCTTAAAAGAAGCGTTTTGAAAGTTATTTGTCCTTCAAATAATATTTTTAATAAAAGATGAACCATTTGATTTAAAAATCTTTTTAAAAGATATAAAAGCTTGAAAGAATGACATATTTGATTTTTACACCATTTTAATTTATCAGAGTAATAAATGCCCACTCCGTGTCGTGTCCTGCTCCTTTAAATTACCTGAGATACACATGCTAAAAGTGTCAACACAAAGGTTGGTGAGTTCATAGATTTTTATGGAAAACCATTTATTTTGATAGATTTCAGGAATATTTGGTATTGATAAAATACAAACAGTAATGAAACAAGTATTGAGTAATGTCGACTATAATCACAAATAAATCATATAAGTATTCAATCAAAATCAAGTAAGGAATCAATAATCCTAACATGAGCTGGAAACTCATGATGCTAATTTAATCAGATATACAATTCAAGTATGGTCAAATTCCTATACAGCTGTATCTAAATATATGTTGAAAACATACATTTCCTTTATAGGTATTGCCCCAAGCCTCATGACACACAAGCTTAACCAAAAGAGGTGTTTTATCAAGTCAATGATAAATTTTGCCTCTTATAATAGGTGATTTGCCAATTCCTATTTGTCTACGAATATAGTGTATCATGATTAATACGACTAACCATTAGCAAATGGCATTCCGTCAAGTATTAGTGGGACAAGAGGTCAGTCCTTAACAGGTTTCGAAGCTGTTCACTATATTCGCGCTCACTTAACAGTGATTAATGGCTCATGATTAAGGGACTTTATGGCGATAAGGTAACTTAGGCAATATCAAGGTAATAATGGGATCATTCAGAATAGCATCATATAATCAAGTATCGTACCACAATAATCAATTTGAGAATATTATCGTCTGAGTATCAGTAATTCAGTTTAAGTATTTCGCCAGTAACATATGTATATCACATACCACAATAATCGAATTGGAAATATTATCATATGAATATCAGTATTTCAGTCAAGTAATTCATCAGTAAAATATATATATCATATACCACAGTAAGCAAATTGGAAGCATTATCATATGAGTATCAGTATTTCAATTAAGTATTTCGTCAAGTATTGTATATATCACATCTTAAATTACAAATCATATTAAATAAATATCAATTAGGAAATTGATTTGAATCATGTATTTTATTTCATATACTTATCAATTTATCAAAGTATATGTAAGCATGTATCTCCCCCAATGAGTTAAAAACAAGTATTGGAAATGGGGCTATGACTCACCTGGATTGATACGGGAATGATGAAAAGTAAAGTAGGATGAGATTTATGGGAACGATTATGGAAACGTCTTTGATACGGAACCTGATAAATAAATTTATCTGAGAATTTGACCAAATACTATTTGGTAAATACGAACGAATAACGAATAATATTTATTCGTTATGACGAATAGATGATGTGCAGTGTAATTATTATGCCATGCATGATATGATAAAATGCTTTATTTAAATTATCCATCGAAGTTTTTACCTTTTTAAATCGTAAGTAAAAATATTACCTTTTGAAATATCGTTATATATATTATTAACGTTACGTTAACTATTATGTATATATATAAATAAAAACGAAAGTTTAAATGCAATACGGAATAAATTTACGAAAATATAAAATAAATAAGAATGACAAATAGATTATGTTTAGTCCTTGTCCTTTTCCCATTTTTACACTTTTTATACTAACGGCGTTAGCGTTACACCGTTAGTCCTTTTCGTATCTAATTTACAATTATAGTCCACTACTTGTCCAAAATATCATTCTAAGCTTGGAATATTAAATAATATCAAGTTTTATCCTATAGATTCTGTTTTTACATTTTCAGTCCCTACTTTTCAGTCCTTGACAGTTTTAGTCCTCCTAAGTGTCGTCGCGTTACATTTTTAGTCCAAAATTACAAAAATGATTATAAAAATTTTGTAAAATTTTCCGTGGCTTTTTAAGTTGGTAATAAGCTTATTTTAACTGCTTATTTGATTAAAAGTACTTATTTTCCAGCTTATGGGCCTTAACGAGCCAAACTAAAAGCCCGTTAAGATTTTTAGAGGCGAGGGCATGGAAAATGTTTTGGGCCTAAACTTGGGCTACTTTTGTGATTCCAAAAATGTTTCCTATGGGCCTAGTGGGCTTACGGATCTTAATTTCTTATTGGGCCTTAAATAAGCCCAAACGAATTTATAAGTTTTTAACTAAATAAGTTTTGAAAATTCTTGTGGTTTGTCGATTTAAAATGAAGTAAATTAAGTGTCGAAACGCGATTATTTTTACATGTTATCTAAATGAAATTGGTAGTTTTCTAGGTGGTCTATTGAGTCGTGTAAAAATATTGGGTGCTCGTTAAGTAATATTTCAATTTATACGTGTGTTTCTTGGGTCACATGGAACATTTATATATTTGTGAAAATCTTGAAATTATTTCTAAGTGTTTTTACTAATTTCCTACGATGGAGTATAGTTCAAAATGAGTTCGTAACATGCATGTGAAGTAAAAACTATCGTGAAATATGTGTGCTACGTGACTCCTAGGCCTTCCAAGATAGAGGCTAGCCACGTTTGTGTTGCCACAAATATATACGTACGTAAAAATATATATAAAGCTTATATAGGATCGAATAAATATGAACATGATGCATGAACTAAATTTAACGTGTGATTTGAATGGAAACGAGTAAGAAATAACTTACAACACCCTTTAGGTGGTAGAGAGTCGAGAGAGGATGGATGGAACACAAGAAATATCACGTTCAAAGTATAACCCAAACGTTATACGTATAAATCAAACCCGATATCCCTTTTCTTGCTTCCAAACTAAATAACAAACGATTTCTGGCTTGTAGGAGTAGCTTTTAGGAAGAAATGAATATGTGAGAGAGTATGAGAATGGTGAGAAACGGTGCATGCATGTAAGCTATATATGGTCTCAAAATATAACACGTATACGTGAAATATTTCTAAGAAACCTCATGCACTATTCCATGTCAGTAAAACCTAAGTCTAGGGTGATTTATAATCTTATTATATTTGGTTGTGAGTACATGAAACAAGGAATATGTCTTGATGATTCATGAGTATGTCGACATCTATATTAATCCATACACGATTTGTGAAATCGTGTATAACTTGGATATAATTGATCATCTTTGACATTTAAACATGAAATCATCTTAGAATTATTATTTGGAACTCGTAGGAACAAACGGGAATCAAAACGGTTAAGTTTTGAATATTATATGAATCGATTACTATGATTTTTCGTCAATCGCTTTGCCCTTTAAAAACGTATCAAACATCGTCCAATAAACTTGGGATTTGACACACTAATATTTGGCTAGGTGGTGAACGAGATGGTGTAAAAATATATAGGTGTCGTGTGTAAGAATTTGGAATACGCGAGGCGTTTTGGAGCATGGTTGGTCGACGTATATGAAATATTTAGAATAAAAATGGGTTAAGTATTTTGGGCCGGTTGGGCTTAGGAAATCAAGGGCCCGTTTGGATTTGTAATTAGTTTTATTAATTAGGATTAGTGATTTGTTAATATTTGGTTAATCGTGTCGAGAACTTGTTTTGTCGTTAGGTGAATTTTGCAATATCGTAATCGTGACCATTTTAATATACTAAGAACATTTTAAATTTCCCCGTAAAAAAGGTGATTATAATAATGACAGAGATTACTATATAATTAAACGTTTATTAATTAAAAGGATTTTTGCGAGGTTTTACAGCATCATTTTTGGTAAAAGAAAAGAAGTCTTTTTTATATCACGAATAATTTCCCTTCAATGATTCTTCGGGAAAGTATTTGTTCTAAACTTGGTGGTACCATGATTTTTTGAAAATCAAACAACCTTGAAATTTTGTTTAACACTTGCTACTCAATCGATGCTGAAGGATTAATCTTTTGTGTAAAATGACAAACTGTAAATGCGTCATCGATTAAGGGGGGGGGGGGCATGATTTCAAAAATTCTATATCATCAAAACAAGATCTTTGTGCTTATAAACAGTGAATTAAGTGTGATTGTTATGTGTTAGTATATGAATTTTTCATGAGTTTCTCGTTAAACTCTAAATCATTTATAAACTCATCATTTCTAACACATAACATGCTCCCTCAAGGATTGAGGGGGAGAAAATGTAACGTCTCATAATCAGTCATTCTTAAATCTGACCACATCTTTCTCTCAAAATCTTTAAACTTATTTAAATCACTTAGGGTCACAAATCTCAAATGGTTTGAAATTTTTGATCGGGGGAGAAAATGTGATTTAAATATGAGATCTGATTAAAAGGTGATGTTTTTGGACTTAAAGATAAGCTCTCCCATATGTGCTACAACTCTTTTGTATATCAACACACATATTGAGGGGGAGCAATTGGTTTGTGAAAAATGATCCTTGCATCTTATGTGAGTGCATCTCAGACTTGACTCATGAATTGACGAAGCAAAACTGTTTGTTTGTCGAAAGGTCTTATCCAGGTAGAAAGTACCGTTTCGAGAAACTCTTCTTAGATGTATACTTTGACGGGTCTAACTTCCTTATTAAGGAATGTTAACAATTTCAAGTTAGTTATTAGGGCTAGTTATCACCTAAAAGCTGATAATGGATCCCTTTAACTATGCAATGTAAACGTGTCCCTCGGGTATATGTCTATTAAGAGTGGATCAATTCAAAAAGTGCAACTCATCCCGACATGTGCAAATTTCTATCCAAAATCTATGTGCACATGTTAAGGGGGAGCATTTGAAAATTATAAAACTCTCAACGTGTGAACTAAATGTGTTTCCTTATCATAAACACGTTGTGAGAATTTTCAATGATTTAGTTTATGGCAACATAGGATAGTCATGAAGTTATAAGGTGGCTAAGGTTAGGAAAACCGTCCTATGATCCACTAGAGCCGGAGGGATCTACCCATGGACAATACCAAGTAGATAGTGTTAGAAAGTCCATAGGTATGATTATGAAAAAATGAGAAATGTAAGAATGGAGAAAGAAGGGGTTGAAGAATAAAAAGAAATGAAATGAGAAAGGGTGAAAAGAAATAGTCCTCCAATCATTCAACCTTAGGGTAGAAACCGGGTTCAATTCATATGCTACTGGTGTTTACTAAGGTAACACCGGTATTGAAGACAAGACGTCATGGACCCAGTGACGAACTACACTAAACCTTCTAGCCACTCAAGTTCTCTTAAAAGAACTTGTTTCATTCTCACGTGGAACCGGTGTAATCTATCAACTTATCACTTAGAGATGGTTGATATTGAAGCAGGAGACCTCTCCCTAATCTCCGCATAGGAAAACCAAATGCACTTATTGAGTCTAGAGCCTCGAGATGCATACAAAGATCTCATAGGAACATGTGCTACTTCTACCCTGGTTGTTCAACATTAAGAACACCAGTGGTAAACTTATGAGTCCTACGCAGATCTTAGCAATCTTCCAGAACATTTATGAGGGAAGTTGCTAATGTAACTTCCAGTGATTGAATGGAAATTCTTGCCAGGGTCAACATCAAGCAGCTCTGAAAGCAGGTCACCTAGGTAATTCCTTGTAGATTACGCTTAGTGGTCGCGGTGGTTACAAATGGTCAACAGTCGTGGAGTGATCTCCAGCGACTCACCCAATCGTTGATCTACTTAGATAGGTCGTGTAAATCCTCTCAGGGTTTGTCGATTGGGAACGGTCTTGGTAAGGGTTAGAAGGAGTCTTCACACTATGCTGTTGACGATCTCTAATTCCAAACCTATAAGTACCGGATGATTTGTTGCTAACTGTTTGCTTGCAGGAAGTTCTGACAGTTGCAGTCGATTGCTGAAAAGATGCTGATCCATCACCACATGCTCACACTTCGACATCACAATATAAGAAATCATGATCATTGATTGGGCCTCATCTATGCTTCCACAAATCCGATGCAGAAGATCATGATCCGGAAAACTGTGAGCATGTCAACACAAAGATGTTCAAATCACATGGAGACTTTACTACTCAAAGATGACTTTCAGACACTCATTTGGATGATGAACTCGAAGTAATACCCAAAGATCATCCAACGCAATGAACAAGTCATCTAGAGTCTGCTGCTAAAAGCACAAAGATCACGACAATGAAGAATCAAAAGGCTACGAGCTACAAAGTTATCTTTAAAGATTAGAATGCTATGATTCAATATGTATTTTCCGGGGTGACCTCCCTTAGGGGGAGATTGTTAGGAATACGTTTATTCAAATGAAGACTAGGTCACCCCGAGTATAGTTTAGCATTGTGTAGCTCGTAGTATTTATCGTATTAGTTAGTACGTAGTTTAATATTAGTTAGTATTTGAGGAGTCGGGTCGGGTCTTTACCCACTGTCAGCTCGATCCACAGCCCGTTTTATGGGGCGTTATTATGTTTGTATAAATACCCTCTCCCACCAAAGGAGAGGGTTGGACCTTTCACTTGCAATCTAACCTTTCACAATTTTCTTTCAAAGGCTCCCAACTTCTCTCTCTAACTTCTCTCTAGAATTCTTTACATTTAATTATCCTAAACACAATATCATACATGTTTACACATTAGAGTATATTACAGACTTACACCTCACAGCTATGTTTTTATGTGGGTAATTGAAGATGTCATGGGGCTTGATGATAGTAGATAAAGGTACATTTTGAGGGAACGATTACACTCATGGGTATATGTGACAAGCGTCTAATACACACACTGTAACGCCCCATTATATTTTAGTATCAATATTTTGATGTCTAAACAGATTTATTCAGCTCATGGGTCGATTTGTATGTTTATGAATAAGTTATGTAGTAATGGGTCAAAATGAGAGTGGTTGGGTTAATTTCCACCTTTTGAATGGTCAGATTTCCAGAAAATGAACTTTGTTGGACATTAGTAGGTCAATACACCATATAGGGATAAACCCTATACGGCGTATAGGGTTCTACCCTATCCGGCGTATAGCGTCTATGTTAAAAATATAATGGACGTTTCAACAAAGATGTAAAGTTTATAGTTGAAATGCATAGTAATCGCAAACCATGTTGCATTACTTCGTAGTCAACTATTTCGCATTTGTTACATTCAATCTTTGTTGTAATTTGTTTAGAATAAAATAAAATATATCTTTATTGTAATCACAAACCATGTCGCACTAGTTTCACAATAACTTACACACATAGCATGGGTGGCAGGTTGACAAGACATGTTAGGTATCACTATATATTGTGAATAATGATCCAATGTATTAATCAATGTACGCTAACAAACTACATATACACCCATACGGAATAATAGAAAAATATGTCTTCAAACTCTTCACCAAAACAGCCTAATTCACCATTTTTGAACGATCTCAAATAAACCAGAGGGTGCTTATGGAGGAAGCCAAACATTTAAACAGGGAGATCGATCGAGGAGAAGAAAAAACTTGTTGTGATGTTTGTTAGAAAAGACGCGATTTAGTGTATTTTTGTTTTATATACATACAATTTTGTAAATATAAATTTAAAACTTGGTAAATATAATCTATTCTACAATGATATGCGCACTCATCATGCTCACAGCGTATAGCTATCACTTTAAGGAGTTACATTGTAGTACTCAGTGTCACACGAAGTTGTGAATTGTTCAAGAAGCGAATATTTCCGGCACTACCTATATTGGTTTGGGTATAAAGCACTAAGACATGATTTGTACTCAGTATAGGTTCTTAATCAAGGATAGTACAAGCATTAAGTCACAAAGTTGAGATGTTTACTTCTTTTTCAAGTTGGTCATATCGGGTTGTCTCCATCAGTGGTCATTACTATTAGACGGTGAATTAAAATGAGGTTTGATTACAGGTTGATTTGAGAGAATTGTTTTGAGAGTATATTTTTGACATATTCTCATAGAATTATGCTTAAACAAGCTATGGCTTTAATATTGCATCAAGTTAAAGGTGATTTTATGGCATGTACACAAAATTATGATGATTCCGATAACTCGCATCCATCAGGAGGGAAAAGTACATGAAAAAAAAGTAGTGTTTCATCTTTTGTGATTGGATTGATTGAGGGGACTGTGCTTAATACCGAAGAGGTGCCAATAATGTGTACATCGGGGCTTATTACCAACTTGGATGCAAATTTATGTGAGTTATGTTGTTATGTTTCTCCCCGAATGAAAACCACGGTGCTACAATATAGTGTCTGCTTTATCCATTGCGTGTAAGAAGACTAAAGAGATTTGATTAAAGAAAGTTGTCAGTTCAGGAGGGAGCAAATTAAAGAAAAAGGCTCACTAGTTAGGAGGGAGTAACAACATAACTAGACCATTACAGTTGACGTTCAGAGCTACAAGGATTAGTGTCGTCAGCGCTAAAGATCAAGTGTCGAGATCGTCGGAAGAGAGAACTTTAAGTCTGCCTCAGTATCTAGACTACAGAGACTCTGCGCTTCAACAACATTTTTATTACCTTGTTATTATTGTAATTTGCATTTTTATGTATTTATAGGTCTCATTGTAACCATTCACGTGTGACGATATCTTGGAGGGAGATTGTTAGCCTCGCTAGTTTGTGAATATAACGTCTTACACGTGAATAGACAAGATTCGTAGTAAGTAGTGCCCGCAGGGACTACTATTGTTCAATAGGCAAACTTATATTGTATTGAGCCTATAAATACCCCTCATGACTCTCCATGAGGGGTGTGAGAAAAGCATTGTGTAAGCTTCATTATTTCAATCTAATAAAACATTGTTTTTTTCACCCTCTCTCTCTCTCTCTCTCTCTCTCTCTCTCTCTCTCTCTCTCTCTCTCTCTCTCTCTCTCTCTCTCTCTCTAGAATCATGGATATGTTCTTTAATCAACCTCGGTCTCCCGAACCACATAAATCATCTAACTTTTTGGTCCTACAAAATATGCTCCAGTTGGCCGATATTGCTCAAGAATTATCTGGATAATAATCATGTTGTATGAGCACCGGTTTTGCCAGCTATAACCAGGTCATTATAGTAGCAATTATTAGTTATGCAAGTGTTAAGTCTAAGCTTCGTCTTACACACTAAGTCATTGTGACTTACACCTCACAACTATGTTTTTATGTGGGTAATTGAAGATGTCGTGGGGCTTGATGATAGTAGATGAAGGTGCATTTTGAGGGAACGATTACACTCTTGGGTATAGGTGACAAGCGTCTAATACGCACACTGTAACACCCAATTATAATTTAGTATCAATATTTTGATGTCTAAACAGATTTATTCATCTCATGGGTCGATTTGTATGTTTATGAATAAGTTATGTAGTAATGGGTCAAAATGAGAGTGGTTGGGTTAATTTCCACCTTTTGAATGGTCGTATTTCCAGAAAATGAACTTTGTTGGAAATTAGTAGGTCAATTAACCATATAGGGATAAACCCTATAAGGCGTATAGGGTTCTACCCTATCCGGCGTATAGCGTCTATGTTAAAAATATTATGGACGTTTCAACAAAGATGTAAAGTTTATAGTTGAAATACATAGTAATTGCAAACCATGTTGCATTACTTCGTAGTCAACTATTTCGCATTTGTTACATTCAATCTTTGTTGTAATTTGTTTAGAATAAAATAAAATATATCTTTATTGTAATCACAAACCATGTCGCACTAGTTTCACAATAACTTACACACATAGCATGGGTGGCAGGTTGACAAGACATGTTAGGTATCACTATATATTACGAATAATGATCCAATGTATTAATCAATGTACGCTAACAAACTACATATACACACATACGGAATAATAGAAAAATATGTCTTCAAACTCTTCACCAAAACAGCCTAATTCACCAAACGCACCGAATGACAACGATCTAGATCCGCTCCTTGAACTCTTGAAAAACATCGTTTCGTTATTTTCACCATTTTTGAACGATCTCAAATAAAACGGAGGGTGCTTATGGAGGAAGCCAAACGTTTAAACAGGGAGATCGATCGAGGAGAAGAAAAAACTTGTTGTGATGTTTGTTAGAAAAGCCGCGATTTAGTGTATTTTTGTTTTATATACATACAATTTTGTTGTTATGTTTGTTTTCTTCGATTTAATAAAAAGTATTGAACACTCTTTGTACTTATGTTGTTTCTATACTATAGTAATTCGATCCACATCTATTAATTATGTGCTATTATTAATTCGACCCACATACCTTGTTGTTGGTAGATTTTAGTTGATGTCAATTAAAGAGATCTATTTTAACTCATTCGCTATTCATTCGTATGTAATAAGCAAACATATTCAGCCACGTAATCCACACCACCTGATTTGTCATATGCATACGTCATGTATATTGAATCCACATTGGGTTTGTAATATAATCGTATTCATCGTTTGTGCTTCAAAATGATATTCAATATGAAAAGGTTAGATTTGGTAACTTATGGGTAGTTACAGATACTGCAAACGTAGCTGCAGTTAGGCATTAGACATTAAACAAACAAAACATAGGTATTCCCTAAAGTATACAATGTTAGGAGTAATTTTGGCATTTAAAAAAATTTAATTTTAGAAATATATCACAAAGTTAAATCAAGTTAGAAATAACTGTCGTTTTCAATCACAATTTTGCAAATTTTCCCATCATTGTAGCTCAAAATAGAAATAACTACTACAGTATAATTTGAATTTTAGAATTCGATATTTTGACAAGAACAGAGTACATGGAGTGTGAATCGTCAATCGAAGTGGTCCACATGTACCTTATGGTCCCTTCTTTTTAATATTACTTTATTTCTCTCTCTAATTTTTGTAGATTTCTTTATGAAAAAGTGAAAATATGTTAGAATCACAAAAAGAGATGCAAATTGCAATATGCAATCAAGTAGGGGACATGAACAAGATTTCCAAAGAGAAGAACATACAAATACTAGCCATACAAACAGAAATCAAACTAGCTTCTACATGGGCCACTCCACAGATGAAGTAAATGCTTGTTACTATGTAAAATTTGGGTCAACACTGTATGTTTTGGTCGTCCAAATATTTTAATGAGGATACATGTTTCTTTTAATTGTCTTTTCGCTTAAGAAGTAGTTTCCTTCCTCTTCTTATCTCTTCTTTTTTCCTCTTTTCGCTTCTTTCACTTTCTTTCCGAAAATAACTTGAGAATGTAGTGTAAAAAAATTAATCAAACATTACCATAAATATTCTACATCTTGAAGACATCAACACTCCAAGAGACTTTTTGACTAAGCTTAGCATTTCTAGCCTCAATTCTTCTACCAATATTTTCATAAGCATGTTGTCTTCAGGCAATGGCGGACCTATGTAGGGGCAGGGGAGGGTCCCGGCCCCCCTAAAATTTGCGGCACTTAATGTAAATAATGTAAGTTTTAGGGGTAAACAAATCTCCGATTCCCCCCCCCCCCCCCCCCCCCAAAAAAAAGAAAAAGAAAAAAAGAAAAAAAAAAAAAAAAAAAAAAAAAAAAAAAAAATCGGCCCTCCCAAAAAAATTGTTCTAGTTCCGCCATTGTCTTCAGGTCTTGATACCCCTTGAAACTGTCTCAAGTAGTGTTTTCAAAACCGGACTGGACTAGCCGTTTCAAAGGGAAACCGGTTGAACAGGGTTGATCCTGGAATTGTTAAAAATCCCGGTTTGATGTCTAGTTCGGTTTTAAAAACACAGGTCTCAAGTTCCAATCACAAATCTACTCTGCTTTCATTTTCTTTTTCAACGTTTTCCAAACCGTTTTTCGTAATCACCCTGGAAGAATAGGTGGTGGATGGAATTGTTAAATGATAGAATTCCCGGTAAGTATTATTATCTTGAAACTCGATAAACAGAAAAGGAAGACTTAATTCAAACCACAGCGAAGCCTAGTATTATATTCCTCGTCAAAGGTAAGATGTGCTTTTTATAGCGGCAAAATCAACGCCTACGCTACAGTTTTACCAAAATTGGAACATCAACCTCTCTAAAGAACACATTAATATTCCTGGATACCATTAAAACGAGTTGATAAAGACAAATTACAACTGAAAAAGCCATCTTTGTTGGTCAAAAAATGAAAAACGCTTTATCTACAACCACAGAAGTTACGCCCCGTTGGGGTGGTAAAGAAGTAGCAAGAACGATTGGCATAACTTGATACAATGTCACAAAAATAAAAAATAAATAATAATAATAATAATAATAATAATAATAATAATAATAATAATAATAATAATAATAAAAATAAAAATAAAATAAAAAAAAGCCGGTACTATGTTTCACAAATGCCACAACACCACCCGCCATATAGAAAACCATCAGCTAACTATTTTCAAGGACTAAGAACACATTTATGTTGACTACAAATAAATGAAATCAACAGACTTTACTGTCGGCACGTCCATGTCACATTAAATATACATAAACTAATGTTCATAAAGAACGCAAACTGCATAGCACTAACCGCGTGAACCACTTGAAACAGGTCGTCTCAAGATTCCACCCGTCACTAAGCTTGAGGTTCTTGAGACAGGTGGGCTTAGTTGTTCCTTTTTCGCACCTGAAATGCTATAAGACCGTCCTCTGACTCTAAGGCTTCCTGAAGATGGCAATCTTTTCTCCTTTGGAATACCAGAGTTAACCACCAATGAATCAGTGACTGACTCTCTTTTGGTTCTTAAGAAACGCTCAAGATTTTGTTTGTACTTGTCTGCACGAGTGTTTGTACTCGTATCTTGTTTATATTCTAATTCTGCGTCGGTGAAGTAGCCATTTTCTTGAATATCCTGCATTGCAAGATCATCATACTCCTCATCTGATTTAGTTGATTCTTCGTCAACTGACCCTTCCATCTTCATAAATAAACAAAAGAGAATACTTTAGTGACATCCATTCAAAAGGTGGCAATATGGGTGGGTCGAGCAGATTGTGTGACAGGCCCAGGAGTGAAACGGGTCATTTTTATAACCGGTCAAAACAGGACCGGATAGGTTGCTTTTACCAACAAACACTTTTTGTCCATTCTTAAGAGGGTTGTATACCTACATTAGACATTTGGGCCAATTTCAAGTTTTACCCGATTGACATGTTCCCTTTTCTTTATTTGACCCGTTTAAGATAAATACAAATATCAACCCATTCTCTACATCCATCAGCGAGATTAGATGGAAAAACAAAAGAGAAAGACACGTTAGATCTTAAAAATATGAACCATATGGTACCTCTTCATGCATATGTTCTTTGGCATCATCATCACTGAGATCCTCGTCGCTATCTACCTCACGGGTCTCATCCACCTCTTCATCACTGCCATTCACAGACTGCTCTTCTTTCAACTGAAGAGCAGAAATTATGACATTAGAAATCAAGATATGGCTTTTCTTCCTATAAAATAACAAACATTGATGCAGATTAGATATACCTCTTTAGCATGTCCTTCAGAGACCTTGGGTGAACTACAACATGAAGAATAATATTTACTACCATTATCAGTAAGCTCTCCTCGCAAGTCATCAACACTACTAGTATGACTAGTGCAACCGAGGTCTGTCGGCCAAGCACTGATCCCAAAGTTACCAAATTGTAGGTTAACTGATTCAGACCTACCAATTTGCAATGGTCCATTCATTGGTATTCCTAACCCGTCTTCGGCAGACCATGCCTTTGCAACTGATCCATCATTATTAAGAAGAGCCATCAAATGACGTGAAGAACCTTGCCTTTGAATCAACTGTAACATCCCTTTAGACCCAAGTGAATTAGCTTCACGTTGATTTCTGTACTCTTCATCAATTACAAAAACCGTGTTAGTGGAAGAATCGTAAAGCTTCTCTCCAGCCTCACGTCTTCTCAAGCAGCTGAAAACTGTTGCGTGTATTGCAGCAACACTTTTATCAACATTTGTGTTGTTTATTTTAGGGACAAGATGTTTGTCTGCACGATTGCATAAATACTCTTGGATTGTTCTGATATTTCTGATATACTTTACATACTTATTCTTTGCGGGATCTAGAGTCATATACTTTGCACGCACCGCAAATCTTTCCATGTGTTTGTCTTCATTTGTGATGTATATCATGAATGGTATGATTGATGGATGTTTCTTCATTAACCCCATCTGCATATTAAAAAAAATGCATCAGGCCCCTGCATATCGTGAAACATATGAGATTAAAAAAAAAAAATAAAAAAAAATAAAAAATAAAAAAAAAAAAAAAAAAATTGCGTACCACAAAGTTAAGGCTCAAGTGAACACCCTCCACAACAACTGATTCTTTCCGTTCTTCCCATGCTGTAATAAGTCGGTCAAGACTATCAATAACCATCTCACTTTGTGCCTTAAAACCCTCGATGGCCATTTGTTTAGGACTAATCAAGTCAACTGTAGTCAAACTAGATCCTTCCTTAGGTGGTGATTCAGTTTTGGAAGCCTCGTATGCACCATTGACCTCTTTCTTGGCTTTTTTCTTGGCCTTCGCTTCAGAAACGGCCACTGGATCTAGATGTTCACCAGCATGGTAAGTAGAAGACCAGAGTAGGGGGTTTTGCTTTTCATCATAAAAGCTCCTCATCATATGCCGTATGGAATCTGTAGATATAACGGTTGTGATCCCTAACCTGCTTGCCTGTAGAATATTTTCAGTGGATTAAAATTTAAATAACAAAAACTACATTGAAATTTCATCAACATTCTGGTAGCATTCATTGTAGCTTCAAAAAATCATCATAGTTTTAAAAAAAAAAAAAAAAAAAAAAAAATCATGTACTGTAAGACTTTTAAGGAGAAGTCCTATTAGTACACACGATAAACTCATAAAATTGATCATCATCGCTAAAGGTGGCAACTTCTACTGACATATGAAAGTATGAGTGAGTTGATATGGGTTGTGTTCTATTTCAAATGGGTCAAATCTAGATCTTTAGCTAGAAAGAATATGGCCAGACGGGTTGAAAGTCCTCCAAAAGCTATTAACTGATGCACAAATGCGAATGCAATACCTCTTTTATCATTTTATTCAAAGATTCAGATTATTGTAGTATTAGTATTGATTTTCCCTCATAATTAAGGAATATCAACCAGCCCGCTCAGCCTGTTTCAACCCATTTTTACATATGGCCTATTTCAACTTGAACTAGTCCTGACCCGTTATCCAACCCACCCATCAATCCACCTCTAATCATCCTCTAAGCATGATGCCTGTTATAATATACAACACACGTACATTGATGCTAGCAACATATATAAAACTGCAAGACAAATTTAGGAATCTTTGACTGTTAGATCCAGATCAAGCATAAACGCTGAAGGACACAGAAGCTAACAGCAAAGATAAATGTTGATGAAGCAAGATGGATATACCAGCAAGGCCGACAATGTAGATTTGCCACATCCACTAGTACCACATAGTAACACAGTAACGGACTCCTTCCTCTCCCGAATTCTGAAAAAATTAGGCAGAAAGTATTCAACCTCTAACTGAACCACCCATCTTTCAAGACTAGCAATAATCACACATACACGCACACGCGCGCGTGGTTGAAAATCACGAACAGTAATAGTTTTCACTCTAAAATGTTGTATTAAAAGATTACTAGTTTTAGGAATACGATTTAAACCACCCAATAGAAAGTGTTAACCTCCAAAGCTTTTATCTGAAGTAAGTTGAGGATACATTATAGCTGGACAGAAAGGTAACATATACACAGAATAACAGACACTTCCGTAACATTTTAGTTAATTATTTACATTTTACATGAACATGGCACTGCTGCAAGCATTTAAAAAAGGGAGTCATCGCAAACATTAACCAACACACGTTCATCACATATGAATGTAAGAGAAGGATATCAACTCTTCATAAAACAATTTTGGGAACCCGATTATACCTGCAGGCTAAAATGAAATCAGCCCTCTGATTGGGACCAACATATTTGTATTCAGACAAAGCATCACATACAACATCTATGAACCGCCTCCTTTTTATGACAATTGTTGAGCGTTTTTTGTATGATTCATAAGGTTTGCTCTTTTGTGTACCATCTTTCTCTGAAGCCACATCATCATTTCCATTCAACTTATCTGACTTATTATCAGTGTCACCATTGTTCTCTTTCACGGGATGAACTTTCAAGAAATCCTTTCCCCATTGAATTACGCCTATATCAGCCAAACTGTCATCTAGGCATTTTTTTCTCAAGATTTCAAATACCCTTTGGCTTATCTGTATAAAAAGAAGATTGCAATTAGTGCAAGCCTCTGAAATATAACTTAAGTTACCATCAACATATGAAAACAGGTCCACAGTCCCATAACTTAGGCGAAAACAAACGTTCTGTAAAATATAATGATCCAGAGGAATTTACACCCTTTAGAGGGTGTTTGCTGATGCATTTTGAAGCTGATATGAATTGCATTTTCAAGTCTCAGATAATCAGTTTCTACTTCTTCGATTTAGTGAAGGTAACTATAACTATCTAACTACATATGGTCAAATAATCGGTTTGATAGTTGCTTGAACAAAACTAATTTCCGGTTGTCTGATTATCACAAACTTTAAACATCAGAAACACTATTTCATCCACCCTGTTTTGGCTAAAGCTATTTGGGGTACTTAAAGGCTTATTCATATTAAATTCAAAATAAGCTTACCCAAACACCTATTGACAAATGCGTAACAACAAGATACAAGTTTACCTTACCCCCCCCCCCCCCCCCCCCCCTTTTTTTTTTTTTTAAATCTGATTGTGATTAGAAAAAACGACCACCAATGTCGCCTAGTGGTCAGGCGACATCTCATGTTCCAACATCACTAGGTACACATCTTGGGGGCATCCAATAAAAGGGTCTCGGGGATACCCTAGTTAGGCGGTGTAAATCTAAGTTAAAAACTCACCTTCCTCAGGTAACCTAAACAGAGAAAACCTCATCGGTGTAAATCGAAACCTTAAACGCCAATATCTTTGAAAATTAGGACAATAAATCAAATTCCATAAAAATACAAAAAAAGTCAAATCATATTCTTTTTTCAAAAAAAAAATGTCACTTTCAACCAAACAGTAACAAATCAAAAAAGATCTAAAACTTGATTCACAAACATAAACAAATTTTAACAAGAAGATCAAAAAATGAATCAAAAAAGAAAACCTTAAAAGCATGACGAGCTTTGCATCCCATCAACTGCAAAGTACTTTGCAAAACCGGCCTCGTATATCGAAAACTCGACTCCTCTTCATTTCTTTTAATTTCTTGATCTTCTTCAACTAATATATACAACAACTTCCCTACCTCCGTCATCTAATTTATATTAACAAAAAACCTACACATTATACAAAAAATGAACCAAATACAAATATAAATATAGTCAAGAAAAACGCGGAATAGAAAACAATGTGCTAAAGATACCTTACGTGGAAGCTTCTTTTTCTACTTTTCGTTAAGGAAGGGTTATAATGAATGGATTTAGGGTTGTTGAGGAGGAGGTATAAATATAAATAGGTGGTGGTGAGGAAGGTCTGTCACATGGTAACACGAATCGTCTCCATGAGCAGTCCACGACTTCTCTCTATTTTTTGGATTCTTTTTTTTTGTTTTGACTTTGTCGGAATCTATGATCTATCTAAGACCCGGTTTCATGACTTTCTTCACGTTTGTGTCCCAACTTGTGTCTCTATTTATATACGCTTCTTGTCTAATTTTCATCCCATTTTTGACTAATTTTTATTTTGTTTAATGGGAATTGATATGTACACATAAGAAATTTATTTGTACACATAAAAATATTTGTAAATTAACTCTTATACCCTCCCTTATTTTTAGTCTATAACTTAAAAGGAATTATAATTTAACCCCTTTCTCTTCTTTATGGTTGCCTCCGGTCTCTCCATCAGTTTCTTGAAGATCTTGTCACAAGTTTTAAACTTTTGAATATGTGGCATAAAAACCGATCAACGTAAGTCGCAATTTTTTTATAATGTCTATATGATTTATGATAATGAACTCGTAAATTGACTTACCTTACTTTTCGATAACTTAGTCAAGCAACAAAACAAATCAAAAACAAACTGATATGAAACAACATAAGTCATAAAACAAAAACAAAATAAATCTTGCTTAAAAACTCAGTTATGTGTACATAACTGATATGAATCCCAGTGCACAAAAAAAATCATCCAACAAAGTATAATTGAAACATAAGATAGATATTTATACTTCTTAAACGGAACAACATAACTCATAAATTAGGATATGCGTTTAAATCAATTACGCCTTTTTCCTGATGAATGTAATTGATCTCCCTCACAACTGCATTGGTCTTTTGAAATCCATTAGATGAACTTGAGGGATCCTGTGCTTGTGAAGATTCAACATACTCAAATCTCGAAGGATCTCGTGTTGTAGAGGTTACACCTCTTTTCTTTTTTGCTTTGGGAGGTCTTCCTCTTGGTCGTTGAATCAGCGGCTCAAAGAGAATATCCGATTGGTTCAGAAATTTAGTTATCATCGCAGTACAAAGTTCTTTCTTGCTTAAAGGCCACACTTGATTCTTGGATTGCAACTCACTAAGCAACTTAGCAAATTGGTCGTCGATGCGTTGTGTGAATCATCTCCCGAATTAAGAGATAATGTATCAATTCTCCAATGTGGATGAACAAGGTCCAAAGAAAGTGTCATTCCTTGCAAAGAATTTATTTTATGAACACATGGAAGACCCATGGTTGCCATAAAATGACCAATGCACATTGTTATTGTACCTGCAAAAGAAATAAATTAAATCCAAAAAATGAAGTTTAAAATAATATAACTATGCAAAACTACGATCTTTGAAAACATTACCATCCTTTTTCTTGATATACTGCTTGAAGATCTCCTTTAATGCAAACAAAGACACATGTGACAAAAGCTCTTTAAATAAAGGCATATTGCAGTCATGAGGAATTTGAATTCTTTCACCTGCGAGTTTCACTTTAATCTCGTTGAATTCATGCTCAACCGCAAGAGAAAGCTTTTTTTCACTTCTTGAAAATCACCTGTAGAAACTTGCAAATATTTTTTGAGTTTGGCATGTGCGCCTTCAGCTCTAGAAGATGCACGATTACCAAAATGCAAGTGCTTTTCGGTCCACACACTAACAAACTTTTTTTTCCAAGGCAACCAACTAGTCTTTATGTACTCAATTGAATGTTTCTTATCTCTATAACACAACTCAAATTCACCCCAGTTTTCTTCAAAGAGTGACTCTGTTGTTAAGTATACCACTATATTCCACTTTGACATAAATGTATTAAACTCATCAGCATTTTCAAAATCTTTCTTGCAATTTGAAAACACGTTTTTTTGAATATGCCAAACACACAAAAGACTTGTTGTGGATGGAAATACATCATTTATGCTATTCATAAGTGCCAATTCTCTATCAGACATAATCACAGCTGGTTCAGTAGCATCCCCAAGAAACTTCTTAAACGCAGTTAAAGCCCAAACATAACTGTCTTTGTCTTGTTTTTTTCAAAAAAACAAACCCGGAGTAAAATGACGTATTAAAGCATGAAACCCCAATGATATCAAGAAGATGCATCTTATACTTATTGGTTTTGTATGTGCAATTCATCACGAATACATTACTAAATATTCTTGCCAATTTAAGTGATAATGGGTGTATAATGAACAAACGTGTTACACGCCCTTTTGAATCATGATCAACATCATGTGAAAACCCACCATTTTCAAGTCCCTTTAATAAGGCACAAACTAGTGACTGATTGCCTAAATCATCCTTACGAAGTTTTGCCTTCAAGTTGTATAAGGTTCAAGAGTTTACTGGAAGATTTGGGTTTTTTTTTACGTAAGGATGAAATGATTTGTCTTGGAGGTATTCAAGAAAGGGTCATATTTTTAACTGTTTGTACATCCTCTTATGGTAATGGACGGAATGATGAATGCCCAGACATATCGGTAGATGGCTCGTGGTTATGTGCTAAGTTGTGTATTTTAAAAGCCCAAGTACCATCAGTTCCTCTTTTACCTACAATGTGGAAGGAGCATTCGATCAAACGAGATGTTGTGCTTCTTTTTCATTTTTCTCCAATAGAGCGTACATCTCGATAGGCACCACTTCGGTCACATTGCAAAGCGACATACTCATCTCTTTTCGAATCACGAATAGATAGTCCATAACCTTTAGTGTAATAAAAGGCACGCACGCTCTTTAGTAAATCATCACATGATTCGAATGTTGAACTACCAATATAAAGTTCTTCATTTTGAGTTATCGAACTTGACGAGTCCATGAGTTCATTCGTTTCCTGAATATATGTTGGATATTTAGAGAGGCATAATGTTGCTTTGCATGAGTTTGCTAATAAGTCAATAGTCATATGTATTTTAGTTTTATAATACTATGTAGTTCATGCATTATTACTTCAATAGGGTGCATGTAGAAACTGTTATGCATGATAATTAATTTCATGGCAAAGATCAAACTTGTTATACACCAGTTGGAAAACCGCGCGTTGCCGCGGGGTGTTTTCCGAATAGGGAAAGTGTAATAACGGCCGGTAGCTACTTAACGTCAATTTAGTGACTAAGGACTAACTTTGCAATGGACGTATAACATGAAGGACCAATCATGTAAATTATGCGAGGACTAAATATGCAATGAACTTTTGAGATGAAAGACGAATTTTGTATGGATTTTTAAAGAAAATGTTAAAGATAATGACCGTTAGCTAACAGCCGTTAAATATCTAACGGCCGTTAGTTATTAACTAACGACCGTTAGTTCCGACCCGCCCTAAAATGGTTTCTACAGTGGTTGGCATGTGAGGTTTGCCAAAAGCAATCCCAACAAATGTATATATTTATAATGCTACAAAGTGTGGAGGTAGCAGTTTTAAGAGGTGTGGAAGTAGCAAATTGGGGGGAAAATTTTTGGGGGAGATGTACTGTTCTTAAGGTGCCTGCTGATTGTAGGTATATATAATATAATATAATATAATGAATACATCAATGTCTAACAGCAAATAGGTAGTTACCACATGGAAATCATACAAAGCTCATTTAATGCTAAATACATCCCAACCAATTGATTACGGTGTGAAAAAAATGATTATTAATTCATATGTAAAACAGATAAACAAGTCAAATACATACCTGTGATGGATTCATGGGCGACGGTTGTGTTGATCATTAACGGCGTGAAGAGGAAACGGTGGAAACAAAAAGTCATATTAGGGTTATAGGGAGTTAAAACTACATAAGGGTATAATAGTCCATAGACAATAATTTTATGTGTATGAATAAAAAGTGCTATGTGTACATATCAATTCCCTTGTTTAATTGATCTCAAAATGTATTTTATTTGTCATTTTTATGAGTGGTATGTATTGTCGTTAGGGTCGGATTATTTAATAATGAATATTTTCAGTTTCTATTATTCTGTGTATCGATTTTCAAAAATACATGATTTGATTTATGAAAATGCTTGATTTGATACCCAAAAATGTATCAATCGATAATCAAAATCCAAAAAGTTAGTTATTAAATAGTCTGATCCAAATAGTGGTACATACAACTCAAAAAATGATAAGTAAGATACATCTTCAGACAGTTAGCCTTTTTTCTTAAGAGATGATTTGCACACTTTACAAAATGATTATGACACTCTAATTTATTGTGTTTGAACATTTATACTATTACATGAGTGAAAATATAAATATAACTATGTTCACCAAATTTGTCTTACCAAATCATTAGTTTTCTTTTGTTATCAATATTAATAAGGGCTTGTTTGTTAAATTTTTTTATTAAGTCATGCTTAACTAAGAGATGACTTAATGCAGACAACCTTAGTTTTATTACTTAATATTTTCAGTCATATTTCTCTATTAAATTACAAACAAACAGTTTTCATATGACTTAATTTATTCAGTTTTTTTCATATTAAGTCACTTAAGTCGAACTCAAACACCCCCTAAGTTAAAACGACGAAAATTTGAGATTTAAGTGAAGCCTCAAAACTGAACGTTTTAGAAGATTAACTTAAACATATAATATGGTAGTTAAGTTTGATAAAATAGACAAAGTTATAAAGACATGATAAGATAAGGTGGACTTTATCTATCGAAATGAAGATGGCTACCAAGTTAGTCATAACTAATCTAAGGAATCTACGTATACCAAATCAATGAAACGAGATTTCTAACTTTGTATGCCAATATACGGATATGACCCACTTTCTAGGTTAGGAGTTAGGACCGTTTAATTGAAAGCAGAAGACTAAAACCAATCTTCTCTTTTTCCTTTGTTCGCTTTTCGATATCATGATTTCTGACATTTTAACTAACTAAAGGTGCGTTTGGTTTGTAGAAGGTTTTTGGATTCGGATTCGGATTTGGATTTAAATTTATATTAAGATTTGAATTTTGATTTTATGTAAGAGAGAAAAAATATTTAATAATAATAATAACAAGAATGGCGACGATCGCCGCGTTGCGAGCGTGCTTGTTTTTTGGTCGAGGCGATTTTGCAAAAATAAAATATAATATTTAGCCGTTTTAAGCAATATCCCCGTCATATCGCTCACGAAGCCCTTCACTGCATATATCAAGAAACACATATTTGAAAGAAAACCATGTATGGAATTAAAAGAACTTGAAATTTAAAAATACACTGGATTATTGTAACCATTCAACAAACCTAATATAAAGGCTTTGTTGTGAATCTGAGTATATCATTAAGCAAAAAATAGATCATCTATAAACATATAAGATTGAGTCCTAAAATTTAATGTGGAGGCGTCAAGATTACATAGAGTACAAGTTACCTAATGCTTGGAATTAAATGCAAAAAATAGAGTTTCATTATGCGGAGGCTTCATGCGTAAGTACCTTAATTTAATGTTCATGCTTAAGTGGTAAGTACATATGAGCTATATTTAGTGTTTCAAATGTAAATGATTGAAACCATACGAAGTGTTGCTAGCCTTTATTTTCATTTAATCATTTGCTCCTTTCATTTGCCTTCAAATAAATGTACAAACCCTTCAATCACCATCATTGAATATTATAAATAACATCATTTGGCCTTTGTTAATGATGTGTGTGTGTGTGTGTGAAACTTTAATTTGTGTGTAGATTGATGATTTTGTATGAATCACATGTTTGCTGTTAGTTTATTATTGTTTGTGTGTAAATTCAGTGCAACATCAACTAACCAATTTCCTTTTAATCTCTACTTTTTATTTCTAGGCACATGATGAGAATGAAATGGATCGCATGCTAGCAATTCATGGCATTAAACTCATTGGCATCAATACCCGTAACATTGGTATGTACCCCATCTGTTTTTATGGCTCAACATCTGTGAATTAACAAGCTTGCTAATTAGATAAATAGTTTTGAAATAGATGTTGACATGATCATTTTTTCAGTCAATAGTTTTTCCATATTTTTCCTTATAGTGTGATAAAGTTCTTTTTGGTGTAGCTTCTTGATGAGTTCATAAAAACTCATCATTTCTGTCAAATCTGAACAACAAAAACATGTAAAAACACTTAGAAACACCACAAAATACTACAAATATCCTTAGAAGGTGTTTTTATATGTTTCAGACATAAAAGAACTGAAAACAGGGAAAAACGGGCAAAGTTTACCAAATTGTCAAAATCAGTCCCTGAACTTTCAAGAAATGTCAGAAATGGTCCCTGGATGATTTATTTTAAAGAAAAGTCAATAACAGTCCTCAGGAATCATGAAATAACAATTTTTACCCTTGGAAGTTCAAAATATCAAAATTGGCAAAACAGGTCCCTACAGTTTCAAAATTGGCAGAAAATACCCCCAGTGTTCAAAAATGGAATTTTATCATCAAAGGGTCCTTGGTAATTCACAAATTGACAAATTTTACCCCTAGATGATAAATTCATGAAATTTACAAAACAAGTCCCTGCACTTTGCAATTTTGGCAAAAATGGTCCCCGATTATTTTAAATTTGGAAAAATATTAAAAAGGTCCTTATAATATTTTTAAATGGCAAGAAAGGTCCTTTGTGACAAAATTTAGAAAAGTTACAAGATTGGTCCCTGGAATTCAGAATTTGCAAAATAAGTCCTTGGGCTTATTTTCTTTATAACCAAACGGATCCAAAATAAAAAAAAACAAAACAACCCAAATTCCAAATCCTTGTCCTGGTCCAGTCTAAAGCCAAAGGCCCAACACCCCCTAAGCCCATTCCCATATTAAATAAAATGCAGGGTCAAATACCTGCGTTGACCCTCCACCTCCACATTCTTCAACCTCCCACCCCTGCTACTCTCCCACAACTCCACCTCCTCCTTACACCTTTCCATCACAAATCCTTCCCTGTCACTCCCACAACAAAACCCACATCCCTGGGTTTACCCAGAAGTTACCACGTGGCAATTCAACATTCACCCTCACCCCCTACAACCTGCAAACTACATCCACCACACCCCTAGCCTTCCCAAATTGTTCCCTACACCTCACACAACATCCCAAAGGGCATTAATTGCCCTGAAAACCCTACAAGCAGCCTAAACCACTTTTGGCGCCAAAAGTGGATTTGAACGGTTCTGATGAATTACACACATCCAAGGGCTCAAATGTGATGGGATATGCTTAGCAAGACACCTGGAACAAGTGGGATGCTTTAAAAAGAGAAGAGAAGCAAAGATTGTAGTATGTAGTTTTATTTTTATTCCATGTATGTCGAATAGATAATTTTTATAGTTTAAGTATAATTTCAAGCTTTAAAACATTATATTTAGTGTTCTCAGTGTTAATTAAATTTAATTCAAGCTTTATTTCAGTTTCTCAATACATTCTCAGTTTATGTATTTCTTAAAATTTCAAAAATCTCAAGTTTGTTCAATATTAATATTAGTGTTGTTGTATTGGAGTCATAAGCTTATATAAGCTCTGACAAAGATTGAATAAGTCTTAGAAAACCTTGATTATCTGTTTAGTTCATAAAAGAAAAAAATAAGAAAAATACAAATTAAATATAGTAAAAATAAAAAAATTAGTGAGCAAGAAGGAAGAAGCAAAGGAGCATGTTAAATTCTGGATGGACATGGTTGTAGTACCTCATGGGAGGTTTAGAAAGTAGGTTATGGTTCACTGGTTCACTTGTGCTCAGCCTTGATTCATTTGTAAGCAAAATCTCAATTTTACCATATTACTGTGCTAGTGCTTTTTCATTGCTTATTTATGCTTCTTTGTGCTTAATAGGTTCATTTAAAACATATTAATGCTTAATATCGTGTAGTGGTTTATTAGATTTCATTGTGATCAATATTTCTTAGTTAAACTGTCTAAATAAGCTTAGTATAGAATAATTAGTGTTTGTGGTTTAAGTTCATGTTTCTGTGATTATTTAAGTTTCCTTAATCATAATTAATCAATACAAATCAGTTTCATGGCCTAAATTATCCATTTGCTTAAGAAAACTTAAAATCAGTGGAATAAAGGGGTGTTTGGAATTGTCTGTATTGAGTGGTATATTGAGTTTCATTGCTCAATCTTTGTTCATACATCATACTCAGGGCCTTAATAGACCAATTCAAATAAGTTTTTGATAGTTGTAATGAACAAAAGTCAAAATCAACTAGTAATCATCATAACAGTCCACTGAGTTGAATTTTAATTCCATAAACTTCCATATTGGTGTATAATTTATAGCTTTAGCTTAATTTAGCCTCATTTCATCTTATTATATCCTATTCAGTAAGTAGATTAAGCTAAAAACTCATATAAGTCAACTTAGGATAAAAATCTCAAAAGTCAAATTTCCACTTTGTGTAGAAAACCAAAAATCTCAAGATTTCTTGTGAATTTTGTATTAGGTTTCAAGGTCTGAAACTTGTTGTGGTCATAGTACCCCAGCTCAACTCTTGATTCCACCATTTGCTATATTTTTGTGATTTTTAGGGTGGGCCCCACAGACCTCCAAAGTTACTTGCAGGGGAAAGACCTCCCCTGTGCACCAGACCATCAGGCCACCACCACCACTTTGGTGGGTGATTCTGGCCACCACAGTAGGCCCCACACCTCCATCCTTGGTTCACTGGACTCCCCTCCTACCAGGCTTTAAACTTTGACCATAAGTTTGACCTAGGACTCAGTGGACCCCACCTGAATTAAGCCCTAAACCTTGTCCCATTTTGTTGTCTCAGTCCACCAATAAGCAAAGGCTTATTGTGGCTTATTGGCTTATCAAGTGGACCCCAAGTGCTTAATCTTACTTATACATGTTCAAGTATCTCATAGGAATCAAGTTTTACTAAAGTGGACCCCACATAAGCTCTTGTGAGCTTAATTCCATTTTCAGTCAACTAAAGTCAACTGTTTAGGTTATTAGATTATAATTAGCTTATTATTAAGATCTAAATTAGTTGTTTTTACAAAAGTTAGTCATTTTCAGGTATAAAATAGATTTGTAAAAGAAAAATCCATAAAAACAAATATAATAATAAGTGATAGTTTCTATTTAATATAATTTAATTTTAATTTTAATTTTTAGATTTTTATTAAGTAACCTATATTTTTATATTTTTATTAATTTCCTTTTATATTAAAGTATTTTTAATAATTTTCTCAGATTTTTATTTTGTCATTTAGTATTAATTAGAATTGATATTAGTTTTACTTATAATTAATCAATAGTTAAGTTTTAAATAGCATAATTAATTTTTATAAGGTAACACCTAATTTTTATATTTTTCCTAGCTTTTATATGTTGTAAAATAATTTCAGAAATTTTCTTGTAATTTTTATTGTTCATTTACTAGTTTTCATAATTTATTTAGTTTAATTAGTAATTAATTAATATCTAATATAATAATTAGTAAAATAGTGTAAAAATTAATAAAACAAACTTTTTAAAATTTTTTAGGATTCCTGTGATGGTTAATTTGTTTTATAACTTTTTCCATAATTTTCTAAGTCATTTTAGTATTATTAGTAATTTCAAATAGTTTAAATAGTTTAGTTAATTTAATTTAGTAATTAATTAAAAGAAAATCATAAAAGGACAAAAATATTTATTTTTAATTTTTTATACTTTCTTCAAGTTCATTTAAAGGTTTAGAAAATATCTTTGTAAGTTTTTAGTTTAATTTATAGTCCTTATCATTTTTAGTTTGATTTAAATTAGTTTTTATTAAATAGATAAATAGTTTTTATTTAAATAATTAATATTAAATAATAAAATAATCTAAAAAATAATTTTCTTTTCATTTTAAATTTTCTTTTAAGTTTAAGTTTGTAGAATTTTCATTTTTACCCCCTGTAGTTTAATTTTCATTAAAACTTACCTTTTTCCCCGTACGTAGACGCAAGTTTTTAAGTTGTAAACGTTTTTAGTTCACATAACTGTTTAAGTATATTGCTTAAATTGTTTCATTATTTAAATTAGTAACATAAACTATTCTCACTTATTCCTGTTCATAATCACCTGTTCTCAAATTCCGTTTTATTACAGATTTCATACCTCGTTGGGATTAACGACCCGCGGATACCTTGTACTCCACGGAGCATTAGTCTAAGCTGTTTTTGACTTGTTGACCATTTAAACTTGGTTAATATTATCTGACTGTTTAGCACTGATCAAATTTTGGTGCCGCTGCCGGGGAGGTGTGCTGCGTACTACGAATTTGGAAGCATACGTGGTTCTGAATATACACTCATTGTAAATTTACCATCTCTGTTCATATTTATATAAAAATCCAAAAGATTTTCTTTTTTCTTTATTCCAGTGCATGCGCACTCGTTCTTCTAGGTCTACAAGTCCTCACCGCGAGCTTGTCACCATTCCTCGAAGACGTACCCAAAAACATTCTGCCCCGAAAATTGAGCCTGAAATTCAGACTGAACCTGAACCTTCAGTCATTATGGCAGAAGATCGCCCAATGTCCGAGCTTCTCCAAGCACCCATCGAGGGTTATGGAGATGCTATTATTGTACCCGCCATAGTATCTGACAATTTCGAATTAAAAACCGGATTACTTAATCTGGTAACTTCTAGTCAGTTCTACGGTTTCGAAAGGGACGATCCTCATTCGCATATACGATGGTTTAACAAGATTACATCTACCATCAAATATAAGAATGTCCCGCAAGAGGCTGTTAAACTACTTCTTTTTCCATTTTCCCTAGAGAGGCAAGCCAGAGTCTGGCTAGAAAAACAACCCCCTCGTTCCATAGACACATGGGAAGATTTAGTTAAGAAATTTGTGAATGAATTCTATCCACCATCCAAAACTGCCTATCTTAGAAATGAAATCACCAAGTTTTCACAAAGACCTGATGAAACATTCAGTGAAGCATGGGATAGATTCAAAGAGTTGCTTCGCAAATGTCCTCACCACGGATTTTTTGAGTTAATGCAACTCGACACGTTTTATAATGGAGTGAGCCAAGCAGATCAAGACTCCCTCAATGCCTCAGCTGGAAGTAATTTTTTGAGTCGTACTGTTAAAGAAGCTTTAGCTATAATTGAAAACAAATCCAAGGTTCGTACCACACGAAACAAACAGGTCGATCCTTCTTTATCTACCGTGAATCAATCTAGCACCGATGCTAAGATTGATAAACTCACGGATGCTATACAAGCTTTGGTTCTCTCTAACCAAAAGAAAGTCTCCTTCCCACAGAATCCTTCACATGCTGAAGTGAAGAAAGTGGATGTCTGTGTTACTTGCGGTGGTCCTCATGCATACTATAACTGTACTGCCACCGATAGTAACACTTTTGAAACAAATGCGATTGCCGGTAGTTCCAATCCAGGAGCTAATCAATATCGTCCTCCTGCTGAACCACCATGGCATCCAAACACTTACCCTGTACCACCTAGTTTTAACCAGAATATACAAAACCGTCCCCAAAACCAAAATAGAAGTAACCAAGGTTTTTCTAACCAAGGTAACTTTAATCAAGGATATCCCCAAAACTTTCAAAATCAGGAGAATAGAAATCAGGGACATGGTAACTTTAGCCCTGGCTACTTTCATGGAAACCCAAATCAGGGGCAATTTCAAAATCAAGGGTTTAACCAGAACAACCGAGGGCAAACCCCTCCTATCCAAACAAAAACTGTTGTTCCAAACCCTACTCCCTCTGATGAATTTTTAAAACAATTCATGAAAACCCAGGAAGAAACAAACCGGTTGTTGATCAGCCAGATTTCTGACATTAAGAAATCTTTAAATGAAAGACCCTCGGGCTCAGGTAAATTACCTAGCACCACGATCGCGAATCCGAAGGGCGATGCAAAAGCGATCACAACCAGGAGTGGAGCTTCATATAAAGGACCCAAAATTCCATCTACCTCTTTCTCTTCTCCTGAGGTATTGGAAAAAGAAGCTGAGGTTACAACGGACACGATACCTCCTATTGATAAAGGAAGTATCGACGACGTCCCTCCTCCAGTTATTCAGGTTCCAGCTACTAAAAACAAAGTAGTACCTGAAACTCCACCAGTTCCCGTAGAAAATCCAAAAACCACCCCTAAATCTTCAATTCCATACCCATCACGATTAAGTGATCAAAAGCTTCGCGAGAAAGCTAGTCATCAAATGGACAAATTCTATCAAATATTTCAAGAATTACATTTTGACATAAGCTTCGTGATGCGTGGGAATTGCACCAGGCTTTACCTCTCAAGGGATCTTGAGAAGCTTACAACCCCCACCAGGCAGTGTACCTGATCGTTGTAGTATAGTATAGTGACAAGTACCGGGGGATTGATCGTTCAGCTAGGAATAGTGTCGCTAGGATTAGAAAACCTAAATACTAGTTCTAAAGGTGAGAGGTGATTATTTTTGTATTTTTATATTTTTTAAAAAGCAAGTAAAAATCTCGGGTTTGAAGGATTTGGGTGGAATTAGTTGCTAGTCAACTAACCCAATACTAAAGATGGAATCAAAATAAAATACTAGAAATAAAAATAAACTAAATTATACTAAGGTTGTGAGCAATAAGTGGAGAAAATGTGTTTACTTAGATTTCACTACTCCCTAAACATCTTTTACATGTTAATTACTTGTTATAGTTGCATGGATGACGGATTGTATTCCATAATACCATTCATGGGGTATCGCACATAACTCCCCATTTCTATGAGCTCTTATCTCCTCCTATACCATGTACAGCACAACCATAGGGATTATAAACAGTGGCTCATGCATTAAATACAACCAATAAAGACCTTAGTGCAATCGGTTCATGTTTCCTAAGACGTTCAAGCATGTTACCATTTGGAGATCTGCCAGTTTTCTTAAGCCTAACATATAAATTCATTCATCCAAAACAAGTATAAACAAGTAATCAACACATAATTAACATCTAGGTTTCATTAGATCCAAGCAAACACAAGATAGATCTAGCCTAGCATGATGGAATTAAGACAAGAACAAGATATAGACAACCAACACATAGACATATTGATTGAATTAAAAGAACACTTATCTTAATTACACATGAAAGGTATCAAGGGCTTAGAACCCTTGAAAAACCTGTAAAATATGCACCAAGTTCGTACTTAGGGTTTCTCCAAAACTTCTCTTTTTAATGTGAAAATTAGAAAACTATATATAGGAAAAGGGGTCTGACGGCGTCAAGACCAATCTTGTGACGCCGTTACCTCGCCGCCAAAACTCTTCTCGGACTGCCTTGATCTACTTCTGACGCCGTCATGTATTAGCATTTCCAGGCCGTCATGATCTTTACTCTTGACGCCCTACTTCGTGACGCCGTCCAATATGTACTGGGTCGTCATGGAATTTGCTCTTGACGCCGTCAGGGTGTTACTCTTGACGCCGTCACCTACTGTTCCCAGCAAGGAAAATTAAGACTTTGGCGTTTTCTTCACTTTTATGCTTCAAAAACGTCCGAATTGCTTCCTTTTCCAGATTTCACTCCCAAAGTACCTAAAATCACAAAAGGAACGATTTAGGGCAATATTTGATCAAATAAATTCAATTCCGGGCTTAAATGACCCCCTAAAAATGGTTCATTTTTCGCCTCATCATATACCCTTACACTTGAGATTTGCTTGTCCTCAAGCAAATGCGCTTTTATTCTACTCAAAAGACAAGTTAGGGGTCATTTAACACTAATATAAAAGTAATTACAACAAATAATCGTTCCACTAAAGACCAATAGATAAGCACGGAGGTCATACACTAGCACCTCACAAATAGTGTTTAGATACTCACATCTCTCGGGTGTAATAAAGTATAAATTACAATATGGAAACGGAAGATATCTCTCACTACCTGTCATAGCAAAATAGATTACCATAGGCTTGGGAAAGGATCAAACCTCCACCACATGGCGTAAGCACCTAGGATAAACTATCAAAGAGGTCTTTTAAAGGGTTGTAACGTTAGGTGTAGGGATGTGAAATACACGGTTTTGTTGGATAAAGGAAGTTTTACTGGTGGCGAGTTAACAATCATGGTTAATTACATGTACAATATGGCGTTGCTAAGCCAAGACTAGACTCGACTTAAGCTAATAAATGAAAAATAACAAAAACATAAAATGAACATAGAATGAAACGGGATGGTAGTCCGTATGTTTTTTTTTTTCTCTTTTTCCTTTTTCTATTTTTTTTTCTTTTTCTTGATTTTTTCGATTTTTTTTTTTTTTTTTGCATACACTCTTACCCTACCATCCAAAATAATACATCATAGGGAATGAACATTCCCCTTACACTTGAATCTTTACATACTTTACATTAAACTAATCTAATGACTCGAATTAAGAAAATCAAAACACTTGGAGCACTTTTAAGATTAACGTACATATGGGGGTAATAAATGATGTTCTTCCCCATTACTCCATAAAATAAGTACTTACCCATGAGTCCCAATCGTCCCAAAACAATATGTACAAGGATATGACTCGACTTAGCAACCATGTAATCAATTAAATAGTTAACTTAGGGTTTAACAAATAACAATAATGCACTAAAGATGAGCGCATACACGAAAGGCTAAGGCGATTTGGTTGTACATTTAAGTGGGGTGTAACAAATTCTTCCTTTAAGTAAGATGCTTAAAGTTAGAAACGAAAAGATAGGCTCGGAGGGGTGTACTAGGGGTATCGTGTACTAAAAATGAGTACAACGCTAAGGGTGTGGGAAAAATTAGTTGACTTAACTAGCCAAATAATATGACTTAAATGGTCAAGTAATTATAATACGGGTTTAACACAAGGGTGATCCTAATGCCTCTTATCATGTAGTAAATCCTACTACACGAATGTAGTCTCACTAGCGGTCACGGGATGCATCACTAACGCAAGTTCTAGAATCTAAATGCTACCGGTACACTCATAAGCACTAATAATAAATGTTTTTCCTATCAAATCTAAAGGCGAACCTCACATATTTGGGTGGAAAATTTTTCTGAAAGTACGGTTATGTGCTAGTCATACAATCTCCTATCAATGAGACGCTTGCTATGGCTAAAGTTTCACTCCTAAATGTTGTAAAAAAATTTAAATTTGGCGCTAAAATTGCAATAACAAGTATTTCTCATAGTTTTATTACACATCTACCATTAAACAAAACAAACTCAAGCGAAAGTGCATATGTAAGGTATCATCTTTTTACCCTCCCCTTACACTTAAGATGAACATTGTCCCCAATGTTCAAGTAAAGAATGTAAAAGTTAAAAAATAAAAAGAATGAAATCAAATACTCCCCTGATTCGCTCGGTATGGATAATAAGGCGGCCAGGTTAAATCTTCCTCCAAGAAAATGAACAATCAAAGCTTCCCTTCCAGAATATAAATCATCTTCTTGTCAAACATAACCAGTAAATCCTGAGAAAATAGACAAAACAACCTCGCGTAAAATCGGCGGCATCCTATCTAAGTTTCTAAATCCTAGAAAACAAGATAAGATATAATGCTTGTGGAATAAAGTTTGCAGATCTCTTGGAGATTATAAAACTTAATAATTCACAAAAACCATAAGACTCCGTTAGAAAAACAAAACCGGTAAAATTTCCAGATTTTTACACTTGACGCCGTCAAGAGTTAACTCTTGACGCCGTCAGAAGTAACCTGCAGAAATCCTTATCTTAAGTTTCCGGAAAATTTCTGGAAAAACTTGGTCCTACTTCCTGAAAAATCCAGCAAAACTTCATTATGACTCAATACAAGCATTTGACTCTAACAAATACTAATACACATGTTCTTTTAATATTGTGGAGAATCATGATCGGTTTGTTTCTAAAAAACATATTTGGGGTTTCCCCTTACACTTATCTTTTGCAAAAAAAAAAACTTTTAGGTGGAGTTAAGACTAGGCCAAAACAACAAAGTAAAGTATTTCCATTATTTAATTTAGAAACATGATCAACCAACAATAAAAATAAAACATGCATACGGAAGCAAATAACAAACAAATAAAAATAAAATCACACAAAGCATGGGTTGCCTCCCAAGAAGCGCTTTTTTTTATTTACGAGTCTTGTAGCTAGACTCAAGGTCATGGGTTACTACGTGACCTCATCATTGGTTCCACTCTCCGATTGTAGATATTCTTTGTAAAAACCAATCACCTTTTTCTCAACCGCCCCCATAATCTTTTGGGAAAATTCTTTATCGACTTTATACCTTGGTCCAAGGGCCAAGCAATCTTTGTAATAAAGACTCCTTTTTTCCCATACATAATCCATGCCCTTTTTCTTATCCTCTTCATTGATGTCCTCAAAAGCACCAACGTTGTCCTTATCAAAACGGGATATAAAGCAAAATTCTTTCATCCTATTAGGCATCCTATAAGTGATACTATCGGCGTTACTTGCAAATCGGATCGTTCCTTCTATCTCATCATATTCCAACTTAGACTCCTCAATAAACGGTTTGCCAAACACAACATTGGATAATCGACAATCAATAACATTAGCAAGATCCTCCACAATCATAAAGTCGGTGACAAAAGTGAAATTACCAACAAAGACATATAGACCTTTAACTCTCCCGACAAAGTTACAAACTCCACCGGGGTATTTGGGATCTCTTCTAGGTTCAAGTCTTGTTTTTACTATATCATTATAAACAGTTGAGGACATAATGTTGATTGGAGAATTAAAGTCAATGTAAGCATTGCTAATGTGCCTATACCCAATCATACATGGTATCTTAGCATTCTTAGGATCGCCTCTCTTTATCTTAGGTTCAATTATAGTGAAAGGAGATCGCGGGTTATCGATAAGATTATTATAATATGCAATCTCCTCCTTAGTGGGGTATAGATTAAAATAGTCATTAAGCTTCAGATATATTTCCCCCTCTTCAAGTCCCTCAATAACATTGACAAAGTCATTAGGCCCTAGGTCCTCATTTGAATACAAGGCGGTCGCTAGGTCACTAAATGCATGTTCGAGCTCAACCTTAATCAAACTATTAAGCTCCCTAAGTTCCCAAATCTCACTCTCAATTTGTTCACGTAACAAAGCCACTTCTCTACGGGAAAGGGGTGGATTCGCGTTTTCCATAATGGTCAACGGAACAGTCAATGAATTTAATTTACTAACAAAGGCACAAAGAAAAAGATAGACTAAAGAAAACCTATAAATAAAAATAAAATCTTACTAGAACGGAATCTAGCAAGTAGACCTAATAAAAAGAGATTCTAACCTAGACAATAACTATTCCCCGGGCTGCGGCGCCAAAAACTTGATGCGTGGGAATTGCACCAGGCTTTACCTCTCAAGGGATCTTGAGAAGCTTACCACCCCCACCAGGCAGTGTACCTGATCGTTGTAGTATAGTATAGTGACAAGTACCGGGGGATTGATCGTTCAGCTAGGAATAGTGTCGCTAGGATTAGAAAACCTAAATACTAGTTCTAAAGGTGAGAGGTGATTCTTTTTGTATTTTTATATTTTTTAGAAAGCAAGTAAAAATCTCGGGTTTGAAGGATTTGGGCGGAATTAGTTGCTAGTCAACCAACCTAATACTAAAGATGCAATCAAAATAAAATACTAGAAATAAAAATAAACTAAATTATACTAAGGTTGTGAGCAATAAGTGGAGAAAATGTGTTTACTTAGATTTCACTACTCCCTAGACATCTTTTACATGTTAATTACTTGTTATAGTTGCATGGATGACGGATTGTATTCCTTAATACCATTCATGAGGTATCGCACATAACTCCCCAATTCTATGAGCTCTTATCTCCTCCTATACCATGCCCAGTACAACCATAGGGATTATAAACAGTGGCTCATGCATTAAATACAACCAATAAAGACCTTAGTGCAATCGGTTCATGTTTCCTAAGACGTTCAAGCATGTTACCATTTGGAGATCTGCCAGTTTTCTTAAGCCTAACATATAAATTCATTCATCCAAAACAAGTATAAACAAGTAATCAACACATAATTAACATCTAGGTTTCATTAGATCCAAGCAAACACAAGATAGATCTAGCCTAGCATGATGGAATTAAGACAAGAACAAGATATAGACAACCAACACATAGACATATTGATTGAATTAAAAGAACACTTATCTTAATTACACATGAAAGGTATCAAGGGCTTAGAACCCTTGAAAAACCTGTAAAATATGCACCAAGTTCGTACTTAGGGTTTCTCCAAAACTTCTCTTTTTAATGTGAAAATTAGAAAACTATATATAGGAAAAGGGGTCTGACGGCGTCAAGACCAATCTTGTGACGCCGTCACCTCGCCGCCAAAACTCTTCTCGGACTGCCTTGATCTACTTCTGACGCCGTCATGTATTAGCATTTCCAGGCCATCATGATCTTTACTCTTGACGCCCTACTTCGTGACGCCGTCCAATATGTACTGGGTCGTCATGGAATTTGCTCTTGACGCCGTCAGGGTGTTACTCTTGACGCCGTCACCTACTGTTCCCAGCAAGGAAAAATTAAGACTTTGGCGTTTTCTTCACTTTTATGCTTCAAAAACGTCCGAATTGCTTCCTTTTCCAGATTTCACTCCCAAAGTACCTAAAATCACAAAAGGAACGATTTAGGGCAATATTTGATCAAATAAATTCAATTCCGGGCTTAAATCACCCCCTAAAAGTGGTTCATTTTTCGCCTCATCACTTCGCGGATGCTATCATTTTGATGCCCGAGTTTGCATCAACGCTTAAACATTTGTTGAGTAATAAGGAAAAGCTGTTTGAAATGGCTAAAACTCCGTTAAATGAGAACTGCTCTGTAGTTCTATTAAAAAAGCTTCCTGAAAAGCTTGGAAATCCTGGAAAAATTCTAATACCTTGTGTATTTCCAGGAATGGTTGATTGCCATGCCTTGGCCGATCTTGGTGTCAGCATCAACCTAATGCCACATTCAGTATGGAAGAAACTATCTCTTCCAGGACTTACACCTACTTGCATGACTTTAGAGCTTGCAGACCGATCAATATCACGTCCTCTTGGCATTGCTGAGGATGTATTTGTGAAAGTAGGGAAGTTTCATTTTCCAGCCGACTTTGTCGTTGTTGAATTTGATGCAGATCATAGGGTTCCTCTAATTGTTGGAAGAGGATTCCTTAAAACGGGTCGTGCTCTCATAGATGTCTTTGAACATGAGATCACATTACGTGTGGGTACAGAAGCAATCACGTTTAACCTCGATCAAACTTCGAGGTACTCCTCAAATTATGAATCTGAATCGGTTAACCGAATAGATGTCATTGATATTGCTTATGAGGAGTACGCTCAACAAGTTCTTGGTTATTCTGATGATTACCTGAGTGGCAATCCCACTCCATCTTCTACTCCTATAATTCATAATTCTAATCCTTCCCTCACTCCGTTTGAGGGAAGTGACTTCATCCTTGAGGAAATAGAGGCCTTTCTTAGAAGTGATTCAATTCCATCTGGAATTGATCATTAAGAGATTGACCCGGAGGGGGATATCATGCTCCTTGAGCAATTGTTAAATAAAGATCCCTCCCATCCTCCTATTCTACCACTAACACTTCATAAAGAGGAAATCAAATATGTTGAGAAAACTGATGAATTTCCTGAAGTTGAACTCAAAGACTTACCTCCTCATCTCGAATACGCTTTTTTGGAAGGTAACGACAAGTTACTCATCATTATAGCAAAAGATTTAAGTGATGAGGAGAGAGCTGCTCTCATAAAGGTCTTAAAGTCACACAAGCAAGCAATTGCTTGGAAATTATCTGATATAAAGGGTATTAACCCTGAATTTTGTACTCACAAAATTCTTATGGAAGATGACTTTAAGCCTGCAGTTCAACACCAGAGACGAGTTAATCCTAAAATACATGATGTTATCAAACAAGAAGTTCTCAAACTTCTTGATGCTGGATTAATATACCCGATCTCTGATAGTCCTTGGGTTAGTCCTATCCACTGTGTCCCAAAGAAGGGTGGCATAACTGTTGTCACCAATGAGGAAAATGAGTTGATACCAACTCGTTTGGTTACTGGGTGGCGTGTATGCATCAACTATAGAAAACTAAATGATGCCACCCGAAAAGACCACTTTCCTCTACCCTTTATGGACCAGATGCTTGAGAGATTGACAGGAAATGAGTACTATTGTTTCCTGGACGGTTTCTCGGGATATTTTCAGATCCCCATTGATCCACAGGATCAAGAAAAAACTACCTTCACATGCCCATATGGAACATTTGCCTACCGTCGTATGCCATTTGGCTTATGCAACGCTCCTGGCACGTTCCAAAGGTGCATGATGGCTATATTTTCTGATACCATCGGGAAAACTATGGAGGTATTTATGGATGACTTCTCAGTCATCGGGGATTCTTTCCAAGCTTGTCTCGCCAATTTGGAAATCATGCTTAAACGCTGTGAAGACACAAACTTGTGTCTGAATTGGGAGTAAAGCCATTTTATGGTCAAAGAGGGCATTGTCCTCGGCCATAAGATTTCAAAGAATGGGATAGAGGTAGACAGAGCAAAAGTTGATGTAATTGCTAAACTACCTCCTCCCACTACCGTCAAAGGTGTTAGAAGTTTCCTGGGTCATGCTGGATTTTACCGTAGATTTATACAAGATTTTTCAAAAATCTCCAGGCCTATGACCCATCTCTTAGAGAAGGATACTCCTTTCATCTTCTCACCCGAGTGCTTAGAAGCGTTTCAAATTTTGAAACAAAAGCTTACTGAATCACCCATTCTTGTTGCCCCCGACTGGGACTTGCCATTCGAATTAATGTGCGATGCAAGTGACTTTGCAATTGGTGCAGTCTTGGGGCAACGTTTAAGTAAACACTTTCAGCCAATACACTACGCTAGTAAGACCATGACTGAAGCTCAAACACGCTATACCACCACAAAAAAAGAACTATTAGCTGTGGTATACGCCTTTGAGAAATTTAGGTCTTACTTGATCCTAACAAAATGCGTGGTGTATACGGACCACTCAGCCTTGAAATACCTGTTTGCTAAACAGGATGCTAAACCAAGGTTGCTCCGTTGGGTACTACTCCTTCAAGAATTTGACATTATTATACGTGATAAGAAAGGAGCAGAAAACCTTGCGGCTGATCACTTATCCCGTCTAGAGAATCCTCATCAGGATGATCTCGAGAGAAAGGAAATTAATGAAACCTTTCCTCTGGAGACACTAAATTTAATCTCTAGTCGGGATGATACCTCTACCCCATGGTTTGCCGATTTTGCAAATTACCATGCGGGTAATTTTGTAGTGAAAGGGATGTCATCCCAGCATAAGAAAAAATTCTTCAAAGACGTCAAACACTATTTCTGGGACGACCCCTACCTCTTTAAGATATGTGCGGATCAAGTCATCCGACGGTGTGTCCATGGTAATGAAGCAATGGAAATCCTCAAAGCTTGTCATGATGGACCCACTGGGGGACATCACAGCTCAAACTACACCGCCAAAAAGGTGTTTGATTCTGGTTTCTATTGGCCCACCATCTATAAAGATGCCCAAGAACTTGTCAAAACTTGTGATGCTTGTCAACATCACGGGAATGTTTCTAAGAAGGATGAGATGCCTCAAAACATCATCCAAGTCTGTGAAATATTTGATATCTGGGGCATTGACTTCATGGGCCCGTTCTCGTCTTCACGAGGGAACAAATATATACTTGTGGCTGTCGACTATTTGTCTAAATGGGTTGAGGCGAAAGCTTTACCCACTAATGACGACCGAGTTGTTGTAAAATTTCTGAAGTCTCTCTTTGCTCGATTCGGGACTCCTCGTGCCATTATCAGTGATCGTGGTACACACTTTTGCAATGATCAATTTGCAAGAGTGATGCTGAAATATGGTGTAACTCACCGTCTTTCTACTGCATATCACCCCCAAACTAGTGGGCAGGTGGAGGTCTCAAATCGTGGCATTAAGAGAATTCTGGAGAGGACGGTTGGTGAAAACCGTGCCTCTTGGTCGGACAAATTGGACGACGCACTCTAGGCTTTTCGTACAGCTTATAAAACACCCATTGGATGTACTCCATACAAGTTGGTGTACGGAAAGACATGTCATCTTCCGATCGAATTAGAGCACAAAGCCTATTGGGCTTTGAAACATGCAAACTTTGACATTCAGACAGCGGGTGATCATCGCAAGGTTCAGCTAAACGAGCTAAATGAAGTACGTGATCAAGCTTACGAGAATTCTTTAATCTATAAAGAAAAGACTAAGAAGATACATGACTCTAAAATAAAGAACCGCGTTTTCAATGTTGGTGACAGAGTTCTTCTTTTCAAATCAAGATTGAAAATTTTCTCGGGCAAGCTAAAAACCCGTTGGTCTGGACCATTTACTGTAGCAAAAGTATACCCATACGGAACTGTTGAGTTATTACAACCTGACGGTCCCAATTTTAAAGCAAATGGACACCGTTTGAAACACTACTTTGGAGGGGACATACCACAAGTGGTTGTTCCAGATCTCCAAACTTTCCCCACGGACTAATTAATACGGGGTCGAGTCAAGCTAGTGACTCGATAAACAAAAACATTAGCATCACATGGGTTCTCACCCATGTTTCTGACTTCTTTCTCTGTTCTACCACCCAAGTGTAGGGGAGTTGCCCTACTGTAAATAAAGTACATAAAATAAAAATGAAAAAAAATACAAAAATAAAATAAATGTTGTTCCTACATTTAGCTTGTGATATTGCCTTTTTACGTTCAAAGAGTCGGCATAATAGCCGGGACTTTGAATATTGAGGACAATATTCATTTCTAAGTGTAGGGGGGGAAATTCTAGCGAATTTAATCACATTATACATCTAGTACCCCCGTTTTTGCCAAAAATTTTAAAAAAAATTTCAAAATTTTCACTTAATGAAGTACTTGGCATTAACACAACAAATGGTTATTAGTCCACCATGTCTAATCCACATAAGGACTGGCTAATCCATGAGCAAACGGCTCTTGGTGAAGATAACTCAAATCCGTTTATGGCTTGCAATTTGCCCAAAATTGTATGGTTCCTCAACTCCCCATATCCCATAAAGCAAATAAGTTGGCTAGCCCGCAAGATTATGGCTTGTGGTAAAGGCAGTGAAAAACCATAATTGGTAATCAGCTCACCAAGATGTTGACTATTCCATCAAGAGTTGGCTAGTCCAGAAGCAAACGGCTTTTGGTAAAGACAAAACAAATCCGTTGACAGCTGGTGGTTTGCTCAAAATCACACGGTTATCAGGTGTACCACAGTTTTCACACATGGCTACTCCAGAAGTAATGGCTGTCTGGTAAAGAGATATCAAAAATCCATTAAATTTTCAAAATTGGGTTTTTAGTGGATGCTAGATTGCTAGGGACTAGCAATAGTTAAGTGTAGGGGATTGATAAGTTCATAAAAACTCATCATTTCTGTCAAATCTGAACAACAAAAACATGTAAAAACACTTAGAAACACCACAAAATACTACAAATATCCTTAGAAGGTGTTTTTATATGTTTCAGACATAAAAGAACTGAAAACAGGGAAAAACAGGCAAAGTTTACCAAATTGTCAAAATCAGTCCCTGAACTTTCAAGAAATGTCAGAAATGGTCCCTGGATGATTTATTTTAAAGAAAAGTCAATAACAGTCCTCAGGAATCATGAAATAACAATTTTACCCTTGGAAGTTCAAAATATCAAAATTGGCAAAACAGGTCCCTACAGTTTCAAAATTGGCAGAAAATACCCCCAATGTTCAAAAATGGAATTTTATCATCAAAGGGTCCTTGGTAATTCACAAATTGACAAATTTTACCCCTAGATGATAAATTCATGCAATTTACAAAACAAGTCCCTGCACTTTGCAATTTTGGCAAAAATGGTCCCCGGTTATTTTAAATTTGGAAAAATATTAAAAAGGTCCTTATAATATTTTTAAATGGCAAGAAAGGTCCTTTGTGACAAAATTTGGAAAAGTTACAAGATTGGTCCCTGGAATTCAGAATTTGCAAAATAAGTCCTTGGGCTTATTTTCTTTATAACCAAACGGATCCAAAATAAAAAAAACAAAACCACCCAAATTCCAAATCCTTGTCCTGGTCCAGTCCAAATCCAAAGGCCCAACACCCCCTAAGCCCATTCCCATATTAAATAAAACGCAGGGTCAAATACCTGCGTTGACCCTCCACCTCCACCTTCTTCAACCTCCCACCCCTGCTACTATCCCACAACTCCACCTCCTCCTTACACCTTTCCATCACAAAATCCTTCCCTGTCACTCCCACAACAAAACCCACATCCCTGGGTTTACCCAGAAGTTACCACGTGGCAATTCTACATTCACCCTCACCCCCTACAACCTGCAAACTCTGCAAACTACATCCACCACACCCCTAGCCTTCCCAAATTGTTCCCTACACCTCACACAACATCCCAAAGGGCATTAATTGCCCTGAAAACCCTACAAGCAGCCTAAACCACTTTTGGCGCCAAAAGTGGATTTGAATGGTTCTGATGAATTACACACATCCAAGGGCTCAAATGTGATGGGATATGCTTAGCAAGACACCTGGAACAAGTGGGATGCTTTTAAAAGAGAAGAGAAGCAGAGATTGTAGTATGTAGTTTTATTTTTATTTCATGTATGTCGAATAGATAATTTTTATAGTTTCAGTATAATTTCAAGCTTTAAAACATTGTATTTAGTGTTCTCAGTGTTAATTAAATTTAATTCAAGCTTTAATTTCAGTTTCTCAATACATTCTCAGTTTATGTATTTCTTAAAATTTCAAAAATCTCAAGTTTGTTCAATATTAATATTAGTGTTGTTGTATTGGAGTCATAAGCTTATATAAGCTCTGACAAAGCTTGAATAAGTCTTAGAAAACCTTGATTATCTGTTTAGTTCATAAAAGAAAAAAAATAAGAAAAATACAAATTAAATATAGTAAAAATAAAAAAATTAGTGAGCAAGAAGGAAGAAGCAAAGGAGCATGTTAAATTCTGGATGGACATGGTTGTAGTACCTCATGGGAGGTTTAGAAAGTAGGTTATGGTTCACTGGTTCACTTGTGCTCAGCCTTGATTCATTTGTAAACAAAATCTCAATTTTACCATATTACTGTGCTAGTGCTTTTCCATTGCTTATTTATGCTTCTTTGTGCTTAATAGGTTCATTTAAAACAGATTAATGCTTAATATTGTGTAGTGGTTTATTAGATTTCATTGTGATCAATATTTCTTAGTTAAACTGTCTAAATAAGCTTAGTAAAGAATAATTAGTGTTCGTGGTTTAAGTTCATGTTTCTGTGATTATTTAAGTTTCCTTAATCATAATTAATCAATACAAATCAGTTTCATGGCCTAAATTATCCATTTGCTTAAGAAAACTTAAAATCAGTGGAATAAAGGGGTGTTTGGAATTGTCTGTACTGAGTGGTATATTGAGTTTCATTGCTCAATCTTTGTTCATACATCATACTCAGGGCCTTAATAGACCAATTCAAATAAGTTTTTGATAGTTGTAATGAACAAAAGTCAAAATCAACTAGTAATCATCATAACAGTCCACTAAGTTGAATTTTAATTCCGTAAACTTCCATATTGGTGTATAAGTTATAGCTTTAGCTTAATTTAGCCTGATTTCATCTTATTATATCCTATTCAGTAAGTAGATTAAGCTAAAAACTCATATAAGTCAACTTAGGATAAAAATCTCAAAAGTCAAATTTCTACTTTGTGCAGAAAACCAAAAATCTCAAGATTTCTTGTGAATTTTGTATTAGGTTTCAAGGTCTGAAACTTGTTGTGGTCATAGTACCCCAGATTAACTCTTGATTCCACCATTTGCTATATTTTTGTGATTTTTAGGGTGGGCCCCACAGACCTCCAAAGTTACTTGCAGGGGAAAGACCTCCCCTGTGCACCAGACCATCAGGCCACCACCACCACTTTGGTGGGTGATTCTGGCCACCACGGTAAGCCCCACACCTCCATCCTTGGTTCACTGGACTCCCCTCCTACCAGGCTTTAAACTTTGACCATAAGTTTGACCTAGGACTCAGTGGACCCCACCTGAATTAAGCCCTAAACCTTGTCCCATTTTGTTGTCTCAGTCCACCAATAAGCAAAGGCTTATTGTGGCTTATTGGCTTATCAAGTGGACCCCAAGTGCTTAATCTTACTTATACATGTTCAAGTATCTCAGAGGAATCAAGTTTTACTAAAGTGGACCCAACATAAGCTCTTGTGAGCTTAATTCCATTTTCAGTCAACTAAAGTCAACTGTTTAAGTTATTAGCTTATAATTAGCTTATTATTAAGATCTAAATTAGTTGTTTTTACAAAAGTTAGTCATTTTTAGGTATAAAATAGATTTGTAAAAGAAAAATCCAGAAAAACAAATATAATAATAAGTGATAGTTTCTATTTAATATAATTTAATTTTAAGTTTCATTTTTAGATTTTTATTAAGTAACCTATATTTTTATATTTTTATTAATTTCCTTTTATATTAAAGTATTTTTAATAATTTTCTCAGATTTTTATTTTGTCATTTAGTATTAATTAGAATTGATATTAGTTTTATTAATAATTAATCAATAGTTAAGTTTTAAATAGCATAATTAATTTTTATAAGGTAACACCTAATTTTTATATTTTTCCTAGCTTTTATATGTTGTAAAATAATTTCAAAAATTTTCTTGTAATTTTTATTGTTCATTTACTAGTTTTCATAATTTATTTAGTTTAATTAGTAATTAATTAATATCTAATATAATAATTAGTAAAATAGTGTAAAAATTAATAAAACAAACTTTTTATAATTTTTTAGGATTTCTGTGACGGTTAATTAGTTTTATAAATTTTTCCATAATTTTCTAAGTCATTTTAGTATTATTAGTAATTTAAAATAGTTTAAATAGTTTAGTTAATTTAATTTAGTAATTAATTAAAAGAAAATCATAAAAAGACAAAAATATTTATTTTTAATTTTTTATACTTTCTTCAAGTTCATTTAAAGGTTTAGAAAATAGTTTTGTAAGTTTTTAGTTTAATTTATAGTCCTTATCATTTTTAGTTTGATTTAAATTAGTTTTTATTAAATAGATAAATAGGTTTTATTTAAATAATTAATATTAAATAATAAAATAATCTAAAAAATAATTTTCTTTTCATTTTAAATTTTCTTTTAAGTTTAAGTTTGTAGAATTTTCATTTTTACCCCCTGTAGTTTAATTTTCATTAAAACTTACCTTTTTCCCCGTACGTAGACGCAAGTTTTTAAGTTGTAAACATTTTTAGTTCACATAACTATTTAAGTATATTGTTTAAACTGTTTCATTATTTAAATTAGTAACATAAACTATTCTCACCTATTCCTGTTCATAATCACCCGTTCCCAAATTCCGTTTTATTACAGATTTCATACCTCGTTGGGATTAACGACCCGCGGATACCTTGTACTCCACGGAGCATTAGTCTAAGCTGTTTTTGACTTGTTGACCATTTAAACTTGGTTAATATTATCTGACTGTTTAGCATTGATCACTTCTCACCTATGAAATTGAATTTAATTGGTTAATATAAAATTTCTTTGTCCAATGAAAATATACTATGCATATTAATGTTACGTGCAATGGTTCATGTAGAAATATTGACTTGATTAATGCAAGGGGTATACATGCAAAGGTAAGCAAATGGTTAACTTTCTTGCCTGTGAAGTCGGTTGATAGTCCAGCTTTGAAGTTTATGGAAGACAAATGGATGTGTTGTTGCCTGAGAAGGAACCGAGGGTTAGATCTGCTAACCTATTTTAAAATTTTGGGTTGGTTAGTAGTTTATTAATGGTATTCTTACAGGTATTGATAAGTGGTTAGTGACGCTAACGGGGTATATCAAGATGTTGATAACAAAACAAAGTGGAAGATGGAGACGGAGTGAAAATCATATGTAAACAAAGTTTATAATTAGTGTGACAAAGCTTTGATGAATATTATTGGTGGCTTGAATCTTGCTTTTATTTTTTTTTCCTTCCACTTAAGCAGTTTAAGAGGTTGCAATGTATCCATCCCATGACATTAGAAATAATAAAAAATCAAATTTGAATTGATGGAAAGTATAACTAGACAAAATTAATATTTTGAGAATTTATTTTAATCTATGTTTTTTGATAGGGATTTGAGAGTCTCTTTACCAATGGTTACTATATGGTATTAATTGAAGTTCACAAATTATTTGTTTTAATTTTGATCTTACAAATATGTATAAAATTTGATGTTGTTATTCATGAAAAGATGAGTTTTGGTATGTTGGTAGGGACATAAAAGTGAGAATGTGTCGTAATTAGTGGGAAGGGGTAATCTTAGGCTCCATTTTTTGTGTCGAATTCATTTTAATGTGGAGTAATCAAGATACTCAATATGGAGTCCCATTGCATATAGTACAAGATAGCTAATGCTCGAAATTCAATGCAGCCTCATAATAACTATACAATCATGAAAGGAGATGAAGTGCAAGGGTTGCCCCGAATTGATCACATGACATTTAGTATAGAATTAAAGTCGGTTAGATGAAGTGCAAGGGTTGCGAAAGGTTGCAAGAATAATTAATGGTATAACCTAATTCATGCCTATATAAACCGGCCAAAATCACATTTAGTATGTACAGAGTCACACATCTTTTAGATCTTTGATTGTTGGTAGCGGTATGTAAATTCTATTTTGCAACATTTTTGAGATGATTCACACATCTTTTAGATCTTTGTAATTAACTCGCCCTTCTTTTTTTCTTAATTTAGTTATCATACGCAGGTACCATGAAACTCACACAAGATAATGCGTGCTCAGATAAATGGAACCAAAGACCGTGATATCAACTATTTTTTTTGTTTCATACATATTTAGGTGATTGTTATAGATAAGCATATATATAGATATATGTATTATGTTAATGCATTTTCATATACAAGTAATTTATGTGCATTTTCTATTGATGTAGCTCACATGTGTGAATTGATTCAAGAAAATGTGCACGAGCATGTATGTAAAGAAACATTTAAATGGTTAAATGATATTTTTTAGCGTGATTAGTTTATGTAAGTAGTTGCTTTCGAGTGCTCTTTGAGAAATATTAGAATGAATTTATTGTGTGCAATTGAATTATTATTGAAAAGAAGAAGGTCCGCGCATCACAAAGTGTTTTCTTTTTCTATATGTAGAATCATTAGTAAAAAACTAATGTTTACGCCCATTAAATGAGTTTGCCGTAATTGCAAAATAGAACATATTAAAAATATCACATTGAGTAATGAATAGAAAGGAAAAAATATATAATTTTGACTTAAAGCCATTTTTAAATTATAATACTCCCTCCGTCCCACATTAAATGTCCACTTTTGACTTTTTGAGTCTTTTTTCTTTAATTTTGACCTCAAATATTTTTGTTTGTATAATATGATACTTGATAAAAATTATATCAATGAAAAGTACATTTAAAACCTATTTCATACATATATTTTGTATCATGTACTACGTATTATATAACATAAATAAAAATATTTAAGGTCAAAGTTGAAAAAATAAGACTTTGAAAAGTCAAAGTTGAAAAAACAAGACTTTGAAAAGTCAAAGTGGACATTTAATATGGGACGGAGGTAGTATCAAATAAAAAAGTTGAGTTTTAAACATAAGCAAAAGTTCAAACATTTATCAAAAAAACAAAACCGGTGCATTTAATGTGAAGTATATACAACATCGAGATGGAAGTGCAATGCTTGCCGGAATTGATCAAATGATATTTATTAATTAGTAGAGAATTAAAAGTCGGTCATGGATTGAGATGAAGTTGAAAAGGTTGCAAAAATAATTGATGATTTAACCTAATGCAATATATATAGATATATATATTATGTTAATGCATTTTTCATATACAAGTAATTTATGTGTGTTTTCTATTGATGTAGCACACATGTGCAAATTGATGCAAGAAAATGTGCATGAGCATATATATAAAGCAAGATTTAAATGGTTAAATAATACTTTTTAGCGTGATTAGTATATGTAAGCATGCAACTTGAATAATGAATATAAAAGGAAATGTACATAATTTTTGCTCGAACCCATTTGTAAATTAAAAAAATTAAGTTTAAGACATAATAGTGGAGTCCAAAAGGTTTTAGGAATTATTAATAGTGTGTTAATAATATTCATTTGGTTAGCTATTTGGAATTGAGTTTATTGATAAAATTTATTATTATTAGTTAGATTTCAATGTTAATTTTCAATGAAATTAGTTGTACAATAAAATAAGATGAAGCTAACTTTAGTTTTTAATCATAAACTTTATAAATAAATACTAATATGTTATAAAAATATTAAACATAAAAATCACCAAACAACTAATGGCATACTTACAACAGATGTAATACAATCACAACTTACGAACCTAATAACAAAAATAATTAACGCAAATTACACTATAACAAATAAGAAAAAGCAAGTGTGCTTCGTATTACCATGCAAAAACCATATAATGCAAAATTATTGTTGGGTTACGTAATAGGCCAAAACAATCAAAGGAAATTACATCAAGCATTTGACAATTTAATAACGACAACCCCATTTAGAAAATATAAAGACCAAAAAACCAAAACAATATCAACCATTTTTATATTTTTAAACAACAAACTAAAAACGTTTCATACAAAATACTAAACTAAAAATACAAATCCACTCGACAATACACAAAAACAATACGCGCGATTAACAATTAGATTAAAAGCCTGTGCGTAGCACGGGTTCTGCATGCCTCGTACTTCATAAATATACAGATGTGCAAACTGTTATGTGCAGTGGGAGAGGTGAGTGTCATGGGAGTAAGATATAATTCCTTCCAAGTCTCAAAGACAGATTATATTTATAGGAAAAAAGATTTCTTATTTAAATAACGTGTCTCTCTATCAACACCTCCTCTGAAACTACTTAATAGAGTGTTGATCCAGAATTGTACTAATTAATCTTTCTCATGGGCTTTACTAAACTAACGCAGAGCAATACTAACTTGTTATGATATGGTAGCTTTGATCAAGCAATCTTAATTCAGGATATGATCAAAGTAGCTACAATGGTACTTTTCAAGACTTGTAACACCCAAAGCCTAAATTCATGGTCTTGTCCAATACCTTCAGATTTTATTTTTAAACCATGGTGGAAATGTACTAATAGCCCAAAACTTAGGACTCATAGGGCCCTAAGCAGCCGCTTTATAATTTCCTTACCCATAAAAGCATTTAGAATTTCAGTGTCATGTTTTTGGAGGTTATAGATTAAATCTGCATGACAATAACAAAAGAAGAATGAGAGAAATGCTTAACTTAAGTGGTTCAACTGTATGACAATAACATATGAGCAGATAATCAAGTTTTAGCAGAAATGAAAATAAAAAATGGGCAGATAATCAATTTTTAGCAGAAATGACAATAACAAAATTTTAGCAAAAATGGCAACAACAATAACAAAGAAAGAACAGCCTGAATTTAAGTATTGTTTTTTCAATCAATTATGCAGTTGGCAAAAAATGACTAAAGATAACCCAAAACAGTTGACATTCATATTATCGTCCTTCATGGGTTTCTATCAAGGATGGCATTCATATCAGAATTGGTCGGGCAAAACAGTTGACATTCATATTATCGTCATTCATGTGTTGTTGCATGCTATATATATATATATATTTTTAATTAGAAAGTAGGCCGTTTTTTGTGTTGCATGCATAGTTTACGTCTTCCCACTAAAATAATTCGAAAACACAATTAAGTAAAAGCATGAAAGCATGCAATTCAAGTTCTAATTAGAAATTCCAAAAAGTTTGTAATGAATATAATACAACAAAATCTCAGTTTCTCAAACTTCATCCAAGACCAAGTAATTTTCTATGCATGAATATATTATAAATTAATCCCTCCGTACTTGATGTTGAAATGGTCGTATGTAAGATTGTACATGATTCCTTAAAATCTTTCGTTTCCTGGCTATGCGGCTCAGCAGCCTCCTTGACAGAAGGCTTTGCCTGTTACGTGCACACACGCACAGTGTTTGTACGGGAGATGCAGCCACCATTTCAATTTGTAGAATACCAAGCCTGACTGCTTATGTTTGCACCATAGAAAATAAATGAACTTTTGACTGTGCACATTATTTATAAAAATGGTTGAGTGTTACATACCTGTCCCAAATCCAGGGTTCAAAGTCTTTCCACAATCATATATAAGGTCTATTTGCAACATTTTGGTCTTTCCTATCAATATATTAATTTCAAACTGTTTTCCTAGCATTATTAGCATTAGGCAACGATATTCGTTAGGTAGCAATTAAAATCCGCAATATTTTGCAGCAAGAACACTCTACGGTCACGCCCTGGTTTCTCAAACTAAAACCATTAATCCATGGAAATTGCAACATTTAGAAAGTGGCTTGACTTCTAGTTGCTTTCGCCTTAGTCGTTTCGTACCCTTTTTTCGTCTTCTCTTTAGCTCAATCTAATGACCCTTAGCTTCCTGCCACGTGCCATACCTTGGGCCATCCTTCACATTTTCCTGAAACGATGTTCAAAATATGATCGATAATCTCAATTAAGAACCTCTACAACTTTTCCGTAAACTGTAACCTCTCGTAAATTTCCCTTACGATTAGTAAATGCATACGAATAAATAAAACGATATTACACCATTTTACGGGTAACAAAATTTTTTTTTGATACGGCTTGATATTGAACCACTACGATAACTGTGATTGACCGTTTACTCTGGAACGATGCTTACACACGACCTAGATAGCCTAAAATTATTGCGAACGATAAATATTTACATAACACGTTTATATTTAAAACAATACATTTCGTCTAAATAACGTATACTATTTATATACTCCCCGAACCTACGAAACTTCCCGAGAACGCTCACTAATATTTTCGAACTTTGACACGATAATCGAGACACACTAGGTGGGCCCCCAACACCCAATGGGCCACGGTTACACAATACACAACCAAACGGACTCCTTTTTATTTTTCTTTTTCTTTGGGCCGACACAAATCCTGAGCCCAAGTTACAAGCCCAAACGCACCCTTTAATTTCTTTTGTTTCTTTCTTGTTTTATGCTAGCCGCGACCTCACCCAAAAACACCCCTATTACATACGATTTTTACACACAATACAAATATATTTTTGCTTGCCTCGTATCACCTAATGCCCAAGATACAGAAACGATATAAGTTACACTATTCCTTGCTCGTTAACTACCCCAGAAACACCCTAAGTAAACTACCAAACTCAATATACAAAGATAAGTTCTAAACGTGGCAATACATTCCTTGTTGCCACCCTTTCTCTCCAATCCCATCTAAACTAACAATGTGCATGTAAGAAGCGTCAGGAATGAATAGGGATGGTATCTCACAAGATCTTGCTTAGTAATCAATCGATTGGGCATTGTTTGTTGTTCTACTATTCGCCTCACATGCACCCTCCCCTCTTGTGAACCTATCTTGTTTCTACCCATCAAAATACTGCCTATATAAGCCTCCCATGCAAACTTAAAACATTACATGCACTTAGAACACACCACATCACATAAAAATAGTAACGAGAGAAGTTGTGGAGGGACGAACAAAACACCAAGTATACCACACCTTGAAGAGAACCTAGGAAGCAAGGATTGGAGCCTTTTGAACCTTTGGAAGGACGTGAAGGGAACCACGAAGCACTTGAACCATTCCACGAACCATACGCTAGTTTTACTCCACCTTTTGAGGTGAGGTGAGACCCTTAAATCATTATTTTCATTATATACATATACGTATTACTTGTTTTTACACGAACACTTTACCTAGATAAAACGTGAAACTTAAACGCGACATGTATATATTATATATCGTATTACATGTTTACTAAGTCCTTAACGAGTACCTATAATAATATTGAACTTATATTAACGAATACACAACATAAATCACACGTTTCTAAGTCACTTGGATCTATACGACATATGCTAAAAACACTTAGTATATTTTCAAGATTTATAAAGTTTACGTATTGAGTTTTGACCACACACTTTGGCCTCGCCATTTCTAATTTCAAAACACGACCCATCATTATTATTGTACACCTATTTGTTTGCTTGGAACACTAACGAAAATGATAAATAAGTCGACTTAATAACTTAGTTTGATCACTTAACGAGACCTAAATCTAATCGCTATTGAAACCAGTTTTCAGAAAACTAAAAACCTTACGTGGGCCAAAAAGCCCAGAAAGCTCATTCTAGCTTATTACGATAAGCTGAGCATATAAGCACTTTTGAAATGATTTTGTAACTTAAAAATATGGATTTCAACAAACCCATTGTCCCCCCAAACCCCTTGGATCATAAATCCTTAACGGGCCCTTAGTATTGGCTCGTTAGGCCCAATTTGTGAAATAAGCACTTTTTAAGCTATTAAGCTGTTGAAATAAATTATTTGGAATATTTTGAGCTTATTGAAAAAGTATGAATGTTAAATTCCAAGTTTGGTGAATTTTGGACTAACTTTGCAAATTTTCTTAAATCGAGGGACTAAAACTGCCAAAGTTGTAAACTTTGGGTGAAAAGTATAAAAACTGTTTTTCTAAGGGTATAAAATGTAAATATTGAAACTTAGGGATAATGAATGTAAATATTTGATATTTGGACTAAAAACGTAAATATATATAATTTTTGGACTAACGACGTAAATATAATCCGTTAAGGGTAAAAAGTGTAAAATTGAGAAACCTGAAGGATTGAATAGTAATATTGATTTTTAATAATAATTATATATATATATATATATATATATATATATTAAAACGATAAATAATAAACGTAACTTATTATATATATATATATATATATATATATATATATATATATATATATATATATATATATATATATATATATATATATATATATATATATATATTTGAATATATATTAAAACGATAAATAATAAACGTAACTTATTATATATATATATATATATATATATATATATATATATATATATATATATATATATATATATATATATATATATATAACACGGATAAAACTTATATAACGATAACTAAATTTAGACGAATGAAACGATACGTAACCATTATCTATTTTTATACGACGTAACACATCACGTATGCATATTATCGATTACTCGTAATTAATAATAAACGTTCGCAATAAAACGAGACTTAAGAACTAAAACGAGCCATATCTTATAGGTTGTGTGTGAAGCCGTTGCCTTGCATCGTTGAGATTTCATTTGTTCTACTATCCTACTAAGGTGAGTTCATAGCCCACATTTAACTTATTTTTGTGGGGGGGATACATGCTCAAAAACCGAACACAAGTCTTTTCCTGATCTTATTATTGCTTAAGTAGCTATTGCCAAAAGTCCCTCGATCATGAACCTTAATCACTTAAAGGGTGAACGTAAATAATTGTGAATAGATCTATTAGGGATTGACAATCCCCATTTGGTTACTAGAGGAAAGTTACCAAATGCACTTTATTTAAATATCATAGGTTACTGGCAAATACCTATCTTGGGGGCTATATATTTTACATCATTATTACAGAAAATATTGATGTCTGTTGAAACGTTGAGTGTCATGAGCTTAAGACAATAATGAATGCGATTTTTTTTTCTAACTTGGTTATTTGTATTTTTATACAATAAGCACATATCTCTTGTGTTCAAACTCTTAATTATAAACCTATGAATTTCACTCAACTTTTGTTGACTTTTAGCATGTTTATCTCAGGTAACTAAATGGAATGGATGGCAAAGGCACGAAGTGGGCAAATAAAGAAACGTTTATTTCTCTTTGAATAAAAACTTGTTGTTGAATAATGAATCCTCTTGTGATTTATGAGTATTTGGTATTTTAAATAAAACTTAAAACGATCACTTGAATCGTTTTCTATAATTGTGACGAAAGATCCACGATATAATACCCCAAAAGTCTTCCGCTGACATTTTAAGTCTTCCGCTGTATTGATCGATTTTGGGGGTGTTATAGATTGGCATCAGAGCTACGGTTATAGTGAACCAAGTGTTTTTGAAACATTGGACTATAACTACACTTTAAACGGGACAGAATTTTCATAAAATACCATCCTACGCCCTTCGTGCCTACGCATCCCAGTAATTGGTAAAAAGTATTATTTACCTTATAGCATTTTAAATTGGTTATAATTATGCTTACATCTACTAATCGGGAAATTTATTACAGTGTCATGTCTTCAAACACCCACCCTATCAGCTTGTCCTCAAACTCATGAACTGAAGATGTTACTTCAGCCTATGCTACCTCACCTATGCCTATGTCTCCTGCTACCGACAAATACATGCAAAGCCAGCAATTTCTGCCAGCATCTGACACAGAGGCTTCTCCTCTGGCAACATCTGGTCCGATTCGCCGATCTAGGCAAATTAGACAACTTCAGCCGTATGAAGCAAGTACTGTTGTACCAGCACCAGCTCTTGTCATACCACCTGAATCAGTTGTGCCATCACCACCTGCACCACCAGTGATACCACCACTACCAACTATCTTCTACAGCCAAACTACTACTGTGCCACTAACACCATCACCCATAGCATCACCTCCACTAGCATCACCACCTGCACCTTACCGAAGTGTCCCACTATCACCTCACCAAAGTACTTACCCGATCCGCCCAACCACCTCAGAATCTTGTGTTCAACGCAGACGCCGAATGACCCACAAGCGAGTAGATGCTCGTAAATGGTCTTTCTTGTTGCCCATTATGCGATATTGGAGATCTCAAGAAGGAACACCAACAACAAGGGAACTTGGGTTTGAAGACGACATGAACAGTCTCATACTTGGTCATCTTGCAATAGAAGATAGGGTTGAAAAGTTGGATTCTCTATTTTGGGAATCAATGGAATTCATAGGAGCACTATGTGGGGCTAACACTTCAACAGAAATAACATTGGGGACTTTAGACCGAGAAATTGAGAGGATCAACACTGAAAACCTACGCCTTAGGCAAGCCCTGCTAGAAGCTCGAGAAAGGGAAAGGACTCGAGATCAAACCATGGAAACCATGTCCACTGCCATTCAAGAACTCCAAAACCGCCTAGACAAGGCCTTAGGAAAACCATGAGACCAGCACCTTGTTAAGAAAAATCAATGTCCTACAAATAAGAATATCTTGTCGTGTTTTGTAAACATTTGCACAAGTATCAATAAGTGTTGTAACACCTTGACATTGATTTATGGAAGTTTATTTTATCTTTATTTACGTTGCATTATATAGTAATATATTGGTTCATACAGGTCAAACTTATTCGTAATGTGTGTCATCCCAACATACGATAATTTACGATTTAAACCTTTTCAATGATTGACTCATTGTAACTACGACCTATATTTAGCTATTTATTACTCGATATGTATTTTCAACGTGATAAGATTATTATAAATGTTCTAATAATATACCTTCTTTTATAGCAACATGGCTAGAACTAGGAGAACAACCACGAACGCCGCACCAGCAAACCCTGAAGTTATGACCCCGGCAGCAATCTAGCAAGCAATCGCTGATGGCGTTAATGCCGTTTTAGCTGGACAAGCCCGTAATAGATATGGAAATGCACCAGCACCCCGCTACTGCACGTACAAAGACTTCATAGCATGTCAACCAACGTATTTCAAAGGAACTGAAGGAGTGTCGGAATTACCTCAATGGTTTGAAAGAAGTGAAACTGTTTTCCAAAGAAGTGGATGCTCGGAAAACAACAAGGTAAGCTTCGCAACGGGAACACTAATGCAAGACGCTCTATCCTGGTGGAACTCTACCGTTCAAACACTAGGAGCAGAAGCAGCACATCAGCTTACTTGGATTGAATTCAAGGCTAAAATACTAAAGAAGTATTGTCCCCGTTCCGAACTGTGAAAACTCGAAGATGAGTTCCATGCCTTAATAGTGAAAGGAGTTGACTTGAGAAGTTAAAACCGGAGATTCCAAGAACTCAGGATACTATGCCCTACCATGGTACCCGATCATGAGAAGACATTAGAGAAATATGCCGAAGGACTCCCTAGGAGTATTGAAGGAAATGTCACCTCAGCAAACCCACCAACCTTGGAAGCAGCAATGGAACTTGCTCAGAAACTTCTAGACCGAGAAGTGAAATGCAATGAGCTTAAAAGGAAATTGAACAATAAGAGAACCACCCATCATCACAACAACAACCAACAAAACTACAACAGTCATCACCGCAACAACAACCAACGCAACAATAATCAGAACCACTAACCATATCACAACACTCGAAGCACTCAACAGCAGAATCAAAGACAAGAAAAACCCCGAGTCTACGCCGCCACGGAAGGTGTAGGGTACAACGGGCAGAAACCCCTATGCCAGCGACGCAAACTTCATCACGAGGGTCGTTGTACCGTCCGATGTGACAAATGTCATAAGATCGGTCATCAAACCAGAAACTGTAGGATTCCGGCTACAGGAAGCAACACACAGGTTGTATCACCCACTTGTTACGGATGCGGAGAAGTAGGACACATCCGGAGGAACTACCCAAAAGGAAATGAACCAGTCAATGCCCAAGCTAGGGTATACCTACTCGGAGATGGAAACGGACCCGATGTAGTCACCGGTACGTTTCTACTAAACCATCATAATGCTAGAGTATTGTTTGATTCGGGCGCCGATAAGAGTTTTATATCAGACACGTTTGCCCCTTTACTTAATGTTACCCCCTAAGCTAAACACCACCTACGAAGTCGAAATGGCTGACGGGAATTTAATAGATACCAATACTATCATGAAAGATTGCACCCTAACCTTATCCGAAAAACCTTTTGCCATTGATCCTATGCCAGTTCAACTTGGTAGTTTTGACGCTATCGTCGGCATGGATTGGCTATCCCACCATCGTGCTAGGATTCACTGTGACGAAAAGGCCGTCCATATACCACTCAAGGATGAAACACTCATTGTCCAGGGCGAAAAAAGCAAACCTCGGTATGGAATTATCTCATGTATGCGAGTGATAAAATACATAAAGGAAGGATGTCAAGTATTCGTGGCCCAAGTTACGGAAAATAAGACATCCGAGAAGCAGCTCGATGACGTTCCTATCGTTAGGGATTTTCCTGAAGTATTCCCTGAAGAATTACCTGGTATTCCACCCGTACGTCAAGTAGAATTTTAGATTGAACTAGTGCCTGGAGCGGCACTAGTGGCTAAAGCACCTTATAGGCTAGCACCATCTGAAATGGAAGAGTCATCAGAACAACTAAAAGAATTGTCGGACAAAGGATTTATTCGACCAAGCTCATCACCTTGGGGAGCTCCAATTTTATTCGTTAAGAAGAAGGATGGATCCTTTCGAATGTGCATCGATTACCGGGAATTGAATAAACTTACGGTAAAGAATCGATACCCATTGCCTCGAATTGATGATCTGTTTGATCAATTGCAAGGATTGAGTGTGTACTCAAAAATTGATCTGAGATCAGGATATCATCAGCTAAGAGTTCGAGAGGAGGATATTCCGAAAACTGCATTCAGAACGCGCTATGGTCACTAGGAATTTCAAGTAATGTCGTTCGGTCTGACCAATGCACCAGCAGTTTTCATGGATTTAATGAATCGAGTATGCAAACCTTACTTGGATAAGTTTGTAATAGTATTCATCGACGATATTTTGATCTACTCTTGCAACGGAGAAGAACACGCAGAACATTTACGAATCATTCTAGAACTGCTCAAGAAAGAAGAATTGTACGCTAAGTTCTCCAAATGCGACTGTTGGATTCGCACCGTACAATTTTTAGGACACATCATCGATAGTCAAGGCATTCACGTAGACCCTGCAAAGATTGAGGCTGTTAAAGGTTGGTCATCTCCTACAAACCCCACGGAGATACGTCAATTTTTAGGTCTCGCAGGTTACTACCGAAGATTTATAGAAGGATTCTCTAAGATTGCAAAACCTTTGACTAAGCTAACCCAAAAGAATGAGAAGTACATATGGGAAGAAAAGGAAGAAGCAGCCTTCCAGTTGTTAAAATGAAAGCTTTGTGAAGCTCCAATATTAGCCCTCCCAGAAGGAAATGAGGACTTTATAGTATATTGCGACGCATCTTATCATGGACTAGGAGCAGTCTTGATGCAAAGAAGCAAAGTGATAGCTTATGCATCCCGGCAACTGAAGAAACATGAGGAAAACTATACGACTCATGACTTGGAGTTAGGAGCGGTAGTGTTTGCACTCAAGTTATGGAGACACTACTTATATGGCACCAAATGTACCGTGTACACCGACCACAAGAGTCTTCAACATATTTTGGATCAGAAGGATTTGAATATGAGGCAACGTCGCTGGCTAGAGTTGCTCAGCGATTATGATTGTGAGATCCGTTACCACCCAGGAAAGGCTAATGCAGTAGCAGATGCGTTAAGCCGAAAGGAACGATTGAAACCCCTTCGAGTTAGATCACTAGGGATGACTATCCACTCACCCCTTCCATCCCAAATCCTTACCGCACAGAACGAAGCACTTAAAGAAGAAAATCGACCCAAGGAGAGGATTTACGGTATGCCCGAATATAAGAATGGTTTCGTGAAGAAATCCGATGGAACACTATGTTTCAAGGACAGAAGTTGGATCCCTATGATTGGAGGTATTCGTGAACTCATCATGTACGAGTCCCACAAGTCAAAATACTCCATTCATCCAGGTTCCGACAAGATGTATCAGGATTTAAGGAGACTATATTGGTGGCCAAACATGAAGGTTGACATCACAGAATATGTCGGTAAATGTTTGACATGTTCAAGGGTAAAGGCAGAACATCAGAAACCATCAGGCTTACTTGTACAACCAGAACTTCCTATGTGGAAATGGGAACGAATCACTATGGACTTCATCACCAAACTCCCAAGAACCTCATCCAGATACGACACAATATGGTTTATTGTGGATCGTCTCACAAAATCCGCTCATTTTCTACCCATCAAAGAAACCGATGAGATGAATACACTAGCTCAGTTGTATGTGAAGGAAATTGTCACTCGACATGGAGTACCAATTTCGATTATCTCGGATCGAGATAGTCGTTTCACCTCTCACTTTTGGAAATCGTTACAGAAAGCCTTAGGAACTAAACTAGATATGAGCACAGCATACCACCCTCAAACTGATGGTCAAAGTGAAAGGACTATCCAAACCTTGGAAGATATGCTCCGAGCATGCGTTATTGATTTTGGAAAAGGTTGGGATAAGCACTTACCATTAGCAGAGTTTTCATACAACAATAGTTACCACACCAGCATAAAAGCAGCACCATTCGAAGCACTGTATGGTAGAAAGTGAAGATCGCCCGTTTGTTGGGCAGAAGTCGGAGAAAGACAACTTATAGGACCTGACCTCGTTCGGGAAACAACCAAGAAAATCATTAACATTAAACAACGCTTGCAAGCAGCCCGAGACCGACAGAAAAGCTATGCAGACCTAAAAAGGAAACCCATGGAATTTCAAATAGGAGACAGAGTCTTATTGAAGTATCTCCCTGGAAGGGAATGGTACGATTTGGAAAGCATGGAAAGTTGAACCCCAGATACATCGGTCCATTCAAAATCCTGGAAAAGATAGGACCCGTGGCTTATAAACTAGAACTACCCGAAGAACTTAGTCGAATCCACGACACCTTTCATGTGTCAAACCTTAAGAAGTGTTTATCCGATGAATCTCTCGTGATTCCATTGAAAAAGATTCGACTAGATGATAACCTTGTCTTTACCGAGGAACCCATTGAAATCATGGATAGAGAAGTCAAACAACTCAAACAAAACCGTATCCCTATTGTCAAAGTTCGTTGGGACTCCAAGCGAGGACCGGAATATACTTGGGAGCGCGAGGATCAGATTCACTCCAAGTACCTACATCTCTTCACCTAAGACACCCCTGGCAACTATCTTAGACTAGAATTCCGGGACGGAATTCCCTGTAAGAGGTAGGTAATGTAACCTCTCGTGAATTTCCCTTACGATTAGTAAATGCATACGAATAAATAAAACGATATTACACCATTTTACGGGTAACAATTTTATTTTTTTGATATGGCTTGATATTGAACCACTACGATAACTGTGATTGACCGTTTACCCAGGAACGATGCTTACACACGACCTAGATAGCCTAAAATTATTGCGAACGATAAATATTTACATAACGCGTTTATATTTAGAACAATACATTTCGTCTAAATAACGTATACTATTTATATACTCCCCAAACCTATGAAACTTCCCGAGAACGCTCACTAATATTTTCGAACTTCGACACGATAATCGAGACACACTAGGTGGGCCCCCAACACCCAATGGGCCACGGTTACACAATACACAACCAAACGGACTCCTTTTTATTTTTCTTTTTCTTTGGGCCGACACAAATCCTGAGCCCAAGTTACAAGCCCAAACGCACCCTTTAATTTCTTTTGTTTCTTTCTTGTTTTCTGCTAGCCGCGACCTCACCCAAAAACACCCCTATTACATACGATTTTTACACACAACACAAATATATTTTTGCTTGCCTCGTATCACCTAATGCCCAAGCTACAGAAACGATATAAGTTACACTATTCCTTGCTCGTTAACTACCCCAGAAACACCCTAAGTAAACTACCAAACTCAATATACAAAGATAAGTTCTAAACGTGGCAATACATTGCTTGTTGCCACCCTTGCTCTCCAATCCCATCTAAACTAACAATGTGCATGTAAGAAGCGTCAGGAATGAATAGGGATGGTATCTCACAAGATCTTGCTTAGTAATCACTCGATTGGGCATTGTTTGTGGTGCTACTATTCGCCTCACATGCACCCTCCCCTCTTGTGAACCTACCTTGTTTCTACCCATCAAAATACTGCCTATATAAGCCTCCCATGCAAACTTAAAACATTACATGCACTTAGAACACACCACATCACATAAAAATAGTAACGAGAGAAGTTGTGGAGGGACGAACAAAACACCAAGTATACCACACCTTGAAGAGAACCTAGGAAGCAAGGATTGGAGCCTTTTGAACCTTTGGAAGGACGTGAAGGGAACCACGAAGCACTTGAACCATTCCACGAACCATACGCTAGTTTTACTCCACCTTTTGAGGTGAGGTGAGACCCTTAAATCATTATTTTCATTATATACATATACGTATTACTTGTTTTTACACGAACACTTTACCCAGATAAAACGTGAAACTTAAACGCGACATGTATATATTATATATCGTATTACATGTTTACTAAGTCCTTAACGAGTACCTATAATAATATTGAACTTATATTAACGAATACACAACATAAATCACACGTTTCTAAGTCACTTGGACCTATACGACATATGCTAAAAACACTTAGTATATTTTCAAGATTTATAAAGTTTACGTATTGAGTTTTGACCACACACTTTAGCCTCGCCATTTCTAATTTCAAAACACGACCCATCATTATTATTGTACGACCTATTTGCTTGCTTGGAACACTAACGAAAATGATAAATAAGTCGACTTAATAACTTAGTTTGATCACTTAACGAGACCTAAATCTAATCGCTATTGAAACCAGTTTTCAGAAAACTAAAAACCTTACGTGGGCCAAAAAGCCCAAAAAGCTCATTCTAGCTTATTACGATAAGCTGAGCGTATAAGCACTTTTGAAATGATTTTGTAACTTAAAAATATGGATTTCGACAAACCCATTGTCCCCCCAAACCCCTTGGATCATAAATCCTTAACGGGCCCTTAATATTGGCTCGTTAGGGCCAGTTTGTGAAATATGCACTTTTTAAGCTATTAAGCTGTTGAAATAAATTATTTGGAATATTTTGAGCTTATTGAAAAAGTATGAATGTTAAATTCCAAGTTTGGTGAATTTTGGACTAACTTTGCAAATTTTCTTAAACCGAGGGACTAAAACTGCCAAAGTTGTAAACTTTGGGTGAAAAGTATAAAAACTGTTTTTCTAAGGGTATAAACTGTAAATATTGAAACTTAGGGATAATGAATGTAAATATTTGATATTTGGACTAAAAACGTAAATATATTTAATTTTTGGACTAACGACGTAAATATAATCCGTTAAGGGTAAAAAGTGTAAAATTGAGAAACATGAAGGATTGAATAGTAATATTGATTTTTAATAATAATTATATATATATATATATATATATATATATATATATATATATATATATATATATATATATATATATATATATATATATTTGAATATATATTAAAACGATAAATAATAAACGTAATTTATTATTATTATTATTATTATTATTATATATATATATATATATATATATATATATATATATATATATATATATATATATATATATAATACGGATAAAACTTATATAACGATAACTAAATTTAGACGAATGAAACGATACGTAACCATTATCTATTTTTATACGACGTAACACATCACGTATGCACTTTATCGATTACTCGTAATTAATAATAAACGTTCGCAATAAAACGAGACTTAGGAACTAAAACGTGCCATATCTTATAGGTTGTGTGTGAAGCCGTTGCCTTGCATCGTTGAGATTTCATTTGTTCTACTATCATACTAAGGTGAGTTCATAGCCCACATTTAACTTATTTTTTTTTTTTTGGGGGGGGGGGGGGGGATACATGCTCAAAAACCGAACACAAGTCTTTTCCTGATCTTATTATTGCTTAAGTAGCTATTGCCAAAAGTCCCTCGATCATGAACCTTAATCACTTGAAGGGTGAACGTAAATAATTGTGAATAGATCTATTAGGGATTGACAATCCCCATTTGGTTGCTAGAGGAAAGTTACCAAATGCACTTTATTTAAATATCATAGGTTACTGGCAAATACCTATCTTGGGGGCTATATATTTTACATCATTATTACAGAAAATATTGATGTCTGTTGAAACGTTGAGTGTCATGAGCTTAAGGCAATAATGAATGCGATTTTTTTTTCTAACTTGGTTATTTGTATTTTTATACAATAAGCACCTATCTCTTGTGTTCAAACTCTTAATTATAAACCTATGAATTTCACTCAAATTTTGTTGACTTTTAGCATGTTTATCTCAGGTAACTAAATGGAATGGATGGCAAAGGCACGAAGTGGGCAAATAAAGAAACGTTTATTTCTCTTTGAATAAAAACTTGTTGTTGAATAATGAATCCTCTTGTGATTTATGAGTATTTGGTATTTTAAATAAAACTTAAAACGATCACTTGAATCGTTTTCTATAATTGTGACGAAAGATCCACGATATAATACCCCAAAAGTCTTCCGCTGTATTGATCGATTTTGAGGGTGTTATATAAACCCTGACTGAAAACACTTTCTGAATCTTAGCCAGACTATGTATTCTCATTATCTATATTCTACAAACGGCATAATCAGATAATCCACCCTAAACCGCAATCCCAAACACCTTCTTAAAAACACTCACATGGTCTAATTATAATTTTCCAACTAAACGAACCATAATTCTATTGTTTACTATAAATAATCAAAAATGAAATTATTGAGATGTTCTACATGTGGCAAAACGAAGATACTTAAACAAAGTCATATGAATAATAAGTAGTATTTCACCTTGCCCTTGCAAATGGCTTGGCATTTTCAAATTGTAATCCCTCCGGTCTTGCCTCTGCTTCCCTCTTGGGGAGTCGCTGCGTTTGCTGGGGCTTGTGATGGCGCTAGTGCTGCGACATTAGATACTATTGCAAAGTGTAAGGTTCGGATTTGCCCCCCTTGCAATACAAAAGCTATCTGTGATGTCGCCAATGTTGCAGCCTCCTGTTGTATGAAATTCGAACGCAAATTAGCACAGTTGCTACAGGTTAAAAAGTACGCAACATATAGCATTAGTGTTAAGTCATACATTTGATCTTAAAAATTATCAAGCTTAAAACATAACTGAATGTATAGATATGAACAGATCGTAAAACAAAGCGCCACGGTAATAAGACAATTTCAGAAAGCATATGAAATCGAAATTTACTTGATCGGTGAGTTTTGGGATTTGACCAAGAATGTAAGAAAGAAAGCTCGTTTTTCTATAATCGACACTTCCAAAAACAGGCACCGACATCCTGTTTTCTATACAACCTTATTTTTACTGCATAACCTGTTTACGAATCACAATTTCACACTAAATCAATTATATAGTTGTTAATACCATTGTTCTAAAAATAAATCTTACTATGCGGCCTTCTGTGTTGACCTATCTACGGATATGCGCCTTGCTGATACCATGCACCTCCCTGATTCCCGTATCCAGAACCCTGTGGGTTTGCAGCACTAAGTCCTCTTAAAAGATTACCAACTGGTTCTTTCTCATATTAAAGTCATATTGCAACTAAGAGCAGCCAACTAAAATGAAAAACGAAACCGCTATACCTCTGGAAGATTGATATCACAATACGAAAGAAGATCATACTCGTTTCCTATTATGTCAAGTGGTGCACCATTTGGAATCTGCACATACATTGTTTAAGGTACGAAATTAGCAGCCTTAACCGATAGAAAGTAAACATCATATTCATTTGGGTAACTTGAAAACCGAGATTAGCACAAATTAGCAACATAGGTACGTGACTTAACCATACAAATTAGGAACATAAAGAAATTTTCGAAATGAACTAATTTACCACTACAAACATCTTGTAGGTGCTTATTTTAAACATAAAAAGGGTGTCAGTATCCTTGTTGTCAACGGCATAAGCGGTGCCCACATTAGAGTCATCCACCAACAGCTTCACATCATACATGTACTTCAAATAACAACAATGCTAAAAATCAAAACATAGGTTGAAGAAAATATAGATACCTTTCATCTTGAAGAATTTTTATACCGTAGCTGCACGACATAAAACCTAAAAAAAAGAATCAAAACTCAATAAAGACCCTACATAATCAAATGGTCTAAGCTATAGAAAACCCATAAAATCATAGAAAAAGTACCCCTTTGTAATTGCAGTCGATGGTTAATATTCTAGCAAAAAGAAAACTTGAAATTGGAAGTGTACACTCCGATCGATAAATAAAACGCAGGTAACAACCCAGATAAATCAAAAGGCCATGATTTGAGGCTAGTCGCCGGAAAACACAGTGGGTGGTTGGAGGAGTGGATGTGGATTCTTGGTTAATGAAGATGAATGTGAAAGGTTCCGGACTTGGGAGTATTAATTATCGCATAAGCGGACTGGATCTATCAACTCCAGGTCTAAAAACAATGGGCCTTAGCAGCCCGGGAAAATTGGCGGGAAACACACGACGAAAACGTCGTCGTTTGCAATGTGATTTAATTATATGTATAATTATTTTATATAATAATTATGTATTAAAAAATATTATTATTTAAAAAGAAATATATAAACAGATGAGAGGAGATTAGTTGGTGGGGTCCACTAAAAATTTTACTAATACTTACCAAAATCCTTCAAATTACTTATCCGTTAATCTTTCGTTCCTCAATCCATTCCTTCTTTTAAAATTTATAACCAAACAAAATTTTAATGTCACATCAAACAAAAACTCATACCAAACACACCCTAATTTGCATGAGTTAGGCCTATCATCACACAAACTAAACTCTTATTTTTGAGCAATCAATCACCCTCACTACTTCATATCTAAAATGGTGATTATGAGATCCTGATAACTTGGTCAATTTATAAGCAATCAAACAAACTAACAAAGTTAGACATGGCTATCCAAAGCCATGAAATACCTTTCCTTGCATTAATTAACGAATGACATCAAAAAGCATGATATAAACTTTGCAACTTATGTTACTTGTTTCTCACAGATAAGGGTGATCACGGTCCAAAAACCGGACCGGACCGACCAAGACCGGACCGGACCGAAGACCGAGAACCGGAAAAACCATAGACCGAGACCGGACCGAATGTGGCCGGTCCGGTCCAATTAGGCAAGATTTGACAAGTTTTTTCGGGTTTTTGGTCGGTCCGGACCGGACCGGACCGACCGGACCGAGGACCGAATTAGCCAAAAAGCTAAGACCGAGGACCGGACCGAATGTGGTCGGTCCGGTCCGGTCCGGTCGGTTTTGTCGGTCGGTCCGATCCATCCGGTCCGTTTGCTCAGCCCTACTCACAGATTAGGCTGCATGCAGTAATGACTGAGACCGAGTCGGTCGAGTCACAAACGACCGGTCGACCTTGTTGTGGAGATTCGGTCGCGACCGAGTAGAGGGACGAAAACAAGCGATTGAGGTCGTGATCTCGACCGAGTTTCATTTCCAATCCATTTCACTTTTTGATCCAATTTAACGGTATGAAATTTAGTTTTAGCCGTTTGAGTGTGTGTGTGTGTGTTTAGTGTGTGTGCTGAGGAAGATGAAGTAATTTTTTTTTCAAGGTAAAGTTGAACTTGTATTTGTAAAAAAAAAAAAAGAAAAAAAGAAAAAAAGAAATTGTGGGCTGTATTGCATGGTATGTTTTTTTCAAGGGCTGTGGGCATGATATGTTTGTGAAAAAAAAAAAAAAAAAAGAAAAAAAAAATTGAACTTGTATTTTTTTTTCAAGGTAAAGCGGGCTGTGTTGCATGGCAAGGATTTTTTTTTTTTTTTTTAATTGGAACTTGGTCGCCCTTACTGTGGCATTAAATCGCCTGCAGGTCGCTGGAGAGAGAAAGCTGACGTGACAGAGAAAAGGAGAAGGATTGACCCTTATTGTTAGTCATTATTGCATGCAGCCTTATGCCAACCCCATTTTGTATAATGGAACATGTTTCATCATGATATTATATAAACAAAAATGATAGATGGACCTAATAAAAAAGTAGATACATTTATAAGAATGATATATAAAAGTAGATACGTTTTTATGTAAAGAAGCTTTTTAGAACAAAAAAAAGCCTAAAGAGACATGTTATACAAGATTTGATCATTATAAAAACATGCTTTACATCGCCGTCAAAATGACCATCATGGCTTTGATTGCAAAATGTTAGGTGTCTACAAAATATTTAAGAGTGTTAAACTTTATTTGTTTAAATATTATAAAAAGAACAGACCAAGGATCAAATGAGAAGGATGAGAAATAATTATAACTACACATTTGAGATGCATCAACTTGAATTAGATGCATCCCTAGTCTTTTAGATGCACCATAATATATTTTCTAGCAAAAAATTAGATGCATATGCATATATTAGATGTATTTCATCAAGTTAGACGAATCCTATACATTTTTCGTCCTTTGCGGGTCAAATTTGTTTTTAGTACTACTTTGCATCGTTTTTACTTCAAAATCACTTTCGAAACTAATTAGGATACATCTAAATGAAAAGAGATGCATCTAAATTAAGTCGATGCATCTCAAATGTGTGGTTATAATTATTTCCCATCCTTCTCATTTTAAGTTTACTTCTCACTGGATCCTTACCCAAAAAGAACAACCATAATAATAATAACAATGAAAGATTCCCGAAATATACCTGTTGCCTTTCAACACACCACTTCTAAAGACCTTTTTTTGGGCGTGCTTTTTCTAGACCGGTTGTCTTGGCAACTTGCACTATCCAACCATGTGTCGTCATGTGTCCGACACATTTGTACTAAAATTGAGCAACTTGCTTAACGTAGGTTGAGTTGTGATATATTGAATGTATTAGTAATTTAAAATTATGTCACAAGATTTAAGCAAATCTCAACATATAAACCCGATGATTTCATTTTGGAACTATTTATTAATAGCAATAAGACTTAAAATCAAAGGAGAAATAAAATTAAAATAAGAAAAGTGAGAAAAAAATCACAACCGTTCATTTGATATGCACTTACAAAAATAAATGCATATTCCTTTACATTTCTTCTCCTCAATTGAAATGGGTATGGGTAGCTAGAATTTTCTCATCATTCTTATTTTGTTTTTTATTTTTACCAGATTCTTTCTATAGCAGAAGAAGCTAACAAGCTTATATGCTTTACAATAACCATTTATTGATGAGAATAAACTTTATAGAAAAATATGGATAAAAGACGAAAATGAATAATTCACTTTTCAAAAGTATGAATAAAATACTTTCACCGCTATCAAATTGAATCTCATTTTTATTGTATCAATATGAATAACTTTTTGACGTGCCAAATGTATTTTGTAATCTTATTGGTGTTGTCACATTAAGAGCAAACGCAGCACTAACGCAAACGTTGGATTAAGGGCACTCTTAACGTGCGTTAAAGTGCGTTACTCGTTGCATGTGTTTGCGTTAAGGAGGTGTTAACGTGCCGAGTTAAGCCCTTAGAAGGGTGGCAGTGGGGGCGGCATCACCCACCGGCAAGGTGATGCCGGCGGTGAACACCGCCGCCACCCCACCGGCATCCTCCGCGGCATCCATTGAACGGCATGTATTACCTCCGAAGCATGGGATTTTCTATGCAAAATATGACCGTTTGACATTTAATTTTATGGACATTGGAGACTTGGAGCGTGCATTGGGCCAAAAAAAAATAATAAAAAAAAAATAAATAAATAAAAATAAAAAATCCCCCTATATATATTCAACTAAACACATACATTTTTAACACAAAAAATACAATTCATATATATAAAATTCACATATTTTTACAATGTCTTCTTCTTCGTCCGAATCGTTAGTGAGTCCCCCCGGTGAATTGTCCGAACTAGTGTCATCCGGTAGCACCCTAGAAACCTTATTAGCCGCGTACGATGCAATTGACGACACGGCAAGCTCTACCGAAAGTCGGGAGTATGTAACTCGTTTTTGTGAAGAAGCTTTACGAACCCTTATGAATGATTATTTCATTGAACGTCCAAAGTTTAACGATGAACGTTTTCGAGAACGGTTTCGTATGAATAAAAGCTTGTTTTTAAGAGTTGTTGCTGATGTTGAAGCGAATTTCGAATGGTTTCAAGAGGGCTTAGATTTGATGACTATTTAAACATGGCGCGCCGAACGTCAGGTGAAATATTTTTTAAACTTATTGTTATTAATTTTTTTATATTTTAGTGTTATATATATTTTAAAGTTCTTGTTATTTATTTTTTTTATAAAGTTAGCGTTATATATATTTTTTATAGTTCTTGTTATTAATTTTTTTTTATAAAGTTAGCGTTATGTTTTAATGAAATTGTTTAATTTAATTAATAATAAAAAAGTTGGGAGGTATGAAAAAGTCATGGTTGCCACTAAAATGGGGTTGGGAGGTATGGAAAAAGTATGAATAATGTGAAATGAGGTGGAATGATATTATTGGTGGATTTCGGAGGTATGAACGATTTCGGAATCATGACTGCCAGTGTCCTTAACGTCACGTTAAGGGTGAGTTTTGTAAAAAAAAAATGACACTTTTCACCCTTATAAAGTTTTTTATATTTTGATTACAAGAAATTGTATATTACAAAACACCCCCCAGTTCTTAAACGATACTGATTTATTCAAATACACACGATACGGGAAACAAATACAAACGATACAATTTATATAGATTTGTAATTGTCAATAAGATCTAACTTCTCCTCTCACACTTGCAACACTTGTTCTCTAACCATTTTCAACGCGACCTGAAGTTGCAGATCCATTTCATCATTTCTTAATAGAGTTTCTAGACCGACCTTGATAATTGGATGGTCTTGAGGCAGCTCACGTAACCTTTCGACCTTAGGAGCACGATTATGCATCTGCATTATAACACGACTTATCTCACCTAGCAAACTATTAACCAACTTGAGTTTCTTTTCTTGTTCGTTGCGTAATCAGGTAAGAATAGACTTTTGCACCTCAGCTAGTTCGTTTGCCATTGTATGTGTGTGTTAATAGTATTGATACTTGTGTTAGAAAATATAGTTTTGTTAAACTGACATTTATAGGGAAAAAAAGACGTTAAGCAAATAGCCGTTGGAAAAGTAGCCGTTAAGCCTTTTATTCAATTTCAAAGTTAAAGCAATGTTACACCATGTTACAAACGATACATAAAACACCATTATGCATTGTCTCTGTCCCATGCTCACGTGTTTCTCAGAATGAACCACACATGTTGATTTTGGAACCCTCCCCCACCATAGCGTTCTCGAAAAATGTTCATTGCAGTGGTGAGACGATCATTGTCTTGACTTGTACGCTGCAAGTCTTTGTAAATAGCATCAAATTTACAACATTCAAGGTTGATTCTATTCCATTTACCCGTAATCATATTTTTATTACGGTGCTTACCATTAGTCTAATGGTTGAACCTTTGTGTATCCTCATTCCAAAAAGAACGTTCATTCACAATGTATCTTGATTCGTGAACTTCAAGCCACATGTTAGCTAGCAAGATTTCTTCTTCCAATGACCAACGATTATTCATTGTAAAATGATGTAGATATTGAAGTGTGTGAAGAATTATTTATAGGGGTTTATTAAAAGCGGGATAAATTTGAAATTCAAACTGAAAGCGGGATACATTATAAATTCAAATTCAAACAGAAAGCGGGATACATTTTAAATTCAAATTCAAACACAAAGCGGGATCTTTTAAACTTTTAAAATTCAATATACGTTGAAATTCAAATTCAAAAAAAGAAGCGGGATATATTTTAATTTGAAATTAAAAAACGGTCATATAAATAGCCATTTACAGAGGCACATAATCCACCTACAGTTCACACACAAATCATACAGAATTCACAAACATTTCTCTCAAAACAATTCACCAAATAACGAGTCAGTTTACAACACCCTACCCGAAGATTTGTTTCATGTATTCCCGTATGACAATCCACTACGAAACACTCCACCGGAAATTATGTTTCCACCGGTAAACAATCCATCGAAAAACCATCCCCAACAAAACCAACCCAATACATTTGGGTTAACTGATGAAGAACTCTTCGAGCAAGATATGCAAGTCTTGCTACAGGTTCAAGCAGAAGAAGAACGTGAGGCAAGAACTCGTGAGGAGCGAGCAAAAGCTGAACAGGATCGGAGAAACCAGAGAGCATAATGGCGATGGAAAATGGGAATAGACCGTGTCCCATCGAGTGAGGACGATTCAAGTGCCTCCTATTCGACTGACGAGGGCTATGTCACAGACTGAATCATTTTATTGATTCGTAGTTTTATGTTTAATTATCGTAGTTTATGTTTCATGTTTGTTGTAGTTCATGTTTTAAGTTTAATGTATGTTTAAAGTTTAATTATTAATATAAGTTGTGTTTTATTAGTTATTATATGAAATATTAGTTTTAGTTTAGGGTTGAATTTGAAAATAATTGAGTTAAAGCTGAGTTAAAACTGAGTTATTGTTGAGGGTGTTTTTTTTTTGTGAGTTAAGGTGAAAGTGTTAAAGCTGAGGTGGCGCTGACGTGACATTGTGTTACGTTTTAACTCAGGTTATTGTTGTGAGTGCTCTAAGAGCACTTACAGTACTAACGCATGAGTTGCGTTAAAGGGAATTTAATGCACGTTAACTGCTGCAACCTCTTGCGTTAAACCGGCGTTAACGCCTTGTGTTAACCCCTTAACGTTGAGTTAAGGGTGTGTTGTGTAAAAAAAAAAAAAAAAAAAAAAAAAAAAAAAAAAAAAAAAAACCACTTTGCCCCCCCTAAATGAATGAGTGTTTTCGTAAATTGTTGTTGAGTTAAAACTGAGTTATGAATGGGAGTGTTTTTTTGTGAGTTAAGGTGAAAGTGTTAAAGCTGATGTGGCGCTGACGTGACACCGTGTTAAACTTTAACTCAAGTTATTGATGTAAGTGTTCTAAGTCACCTTAGCAAACTTATTTTTATTGATACAACAATTAAGAGTGTGATTCTAAAAGGCTCGTAAAGGCATCACAAATGCGTAAGTTTTGGTCATGCAGTTACGTCACGCGTTATACCGCTTTATGCTACGTTTTTTTTTTTTTTTTACTCAATATATATGAAATATATATAACTATTTTCATATTTTGTGCCGCTTTATGTCACGTCATATAAACGCAAAAGCTTCACCTTAGCCGTTAAAGCGTGATGCTTGATTATGCCGCCACATCACATCTCGTGCTATTTATAACGAGCAAGTTATTCGTATCGACAAAAATAAATGTAAGTTATTTATGCTCGTACATGTGAAACTGAAAAAGTAACCTATTCATCTCCAAACTTCACCCATAAAATAACAACAAATAAAACATTCTTTGAGAAAAAAAAATGGAAAAATATTACATAGTTCTTCACCGATTGTCCGACATGGTAAAAGAGGACAAGAAATGTAGAGTCACGGGCCCTCCTCTACAAACAAACGAAATTGTGTCATAGTGTAGTTGGTGATCAGTTTGGCTAGTCGACGAGTGTTGTTTATCCATTATAATACTAATTTAATAATTACCCACACGAGCATGGCAGTTTCACTGATTTAAGTGGTTTGGTGGAAAACTAGCCTTCGTAAATTAAAAAGATTTAACTATTTATAAAAAATTTAAAACATAATATACTTATATATGTATAATTATTAATCGACATATCTTTTATATAATAAAACAAAACCCCTAGTGGGTACTTTGAAAAAAGAATATTTCCTTATTATTTAATATTTTAATTATTATTTTTTAATTTAAAATTTTAAAAATTTGTTTTATTGATATATTACATAAGTAGAAGACAAATAAAAAAAAATATAGATAAGATGCAATACTACATAAGTAGAAGATATATACAAAAAAAATATAGATAAGATGCGATTAAATTTTTAAATGATTATCTTTAATAATAAAAAAAATATAATTAAAAATCATAAATCCAACAAAAAAAAAATTAAATTATTTATTTTTTAAGAAATAAAAATATATCATTAAAAAAAATTAAAAAAAAAACCCGCATGTGCGCGGGTATTACAACTAGTACTATACTATATCGGAGTCCCCTCACAAATGGTGGTTCTGTGTGCCTGACCCACTTACACATGCTAATCAACGCATACGAGTTATGATCAAATAAGAATAATAATTAATAAGGCAAGTAATTATAACCGCATATTTCAAATGCACCTATAAAAATGAATGTTATCTTCTATTAAATTTTCCGCCCAAATTTTAAATATGTGAATAGAATTACTTTTCATTATTCTCATTTTAATTATTATTCTCACTTGATCCTTTCTCCATTTTAATTATTCTTGTCACTTGATCCTTTCTCATATACACATAATATAAGTTTTGTTCACAAACCTTCAGGTTATGTTTAGTTATTTTAGTATGAGAAGTTTTCTAGAAAAGTTTTCTAAGAAACATAGAAAACGTGTTCAAAATGAGTATTTCTTGAATTTTTTTACTGAAAACAGAAAACACGTTTCTGCTATTGTAACTATTATTTAGAGAACTTAAATTTAGAGTTTTTCAATTTTCAAAAAGTTCTCTAAAAAGTAGAGAAAGAAAATTTGAAAAAACTTTCTTGCAACAAAAAATATCCTTAATTACTTCTAGGAGATTTGTAAACACATTAAAACTTGTCATGCTATTATGTCAAACTTATACGGTCTAAGAGCTTCGTGACAACTAAATTTATTAAGTGATCGACTTGGCATTGATTGTTATCTTTAATTAATACAATTTTAACGGGCTCGTAGCTCAACAAAAGTCGTGTGTCCTTCTAATGAAATGGTTGTAAGTTCGAGTTTCCCATCAACGAGGACAATAGGTGGATTTTATATGGCTCCCCTTTTTGTTATTACTTCGATTATATTCTCCTTTTTGTTTGCAAAAATATAAAAGATCTCGAGTTCAGTTTTTGCTATGTGTAAACAATCCTGAAATTGCCACGGTAACTTCTTGAAAAAGAGGGAGTTTTATCAGATTTATTCTGTTTGGGGGTGGGTTCAAAGCGCGTGAATAAGTTGGCCAAAAGATAAAAACACCATGATACCTTAAAAAGAAAATTATGACAAAGTATTAGGATCAGTGGTACACATGGAATAATATATTCGTAACTTTTCCTTAGCCTTCAATGTGATTCGATTATTAACTTTTAGCAACATAAACTTTTACAGTTTGCAGCCATCCTGGATTTTTGTGACACAACACCGTTAACGTAACATCATTAACAATTTATCCGCTATAAATCATTGAGACAAGCTGTTCATATTAGAATATTAACAATTTATCCGCTATAAATCGTTAACGTATCAACATCGCAAACAATTCTTGAAAATGACCAAAAGGTGTTTTAAGTTGAGATCCATGAAGAACCCATACATGCCATAGAACCTATCAACCAATCATAACCACCATTTATATTTTCCACCTTTTTTTAAAAAAAAAATAACATATCTTGAAAACGGTAAATCTTCAAGCTACAAAAAATATATATATATATATATATATACTATCGCGACGAGAATTAAATGATCTTTCTATAGATATGCATTGTTATATACTTTCGACGATTTTTTTTTTTTTTTTTTTTTTTTTTTTTTTTTTTTTTTTTTTTCGCCCAGAAAGAATCATATATGATTCGTAAAAATCATATATGATTCGTAAAAAATCATATATGATTCGATTCTTACGAATCATATATGATTCTTACGAATAAGAATCATATATAATTCGTAAGAATCATTTATGATTTGTTAAAAGTTGGATCTATAAAGAACTTTTGGCAAGGTGTTTTTACACCCGAGACATCCATAAGGACCATAACCGAGACATCCATAAGGACCATAACCATCCCTATAGGTCGATATCTAAGAAAAAGCACACTTGGGATAAATGGATACCAGTCAATCATCCGACTGTGTATGATTTTTTTCGAGAATCGGCTGGTTTTTACAGGTGCGGTGGATCACCATTATCACCTTTTTCATGAGTGATCTTCATAAAAGTTAAGCATCATAATATTTATTTTTGCATATAGCAGTGATCTGCACCACCTTTATAGTTATTTTTTTGGTTTATGAATGTGTGTGATGTATGTTCTTATAAAATGGATATTTTTTATATTTTTTGTTTGGTGATGACCATAAAAAATAAAAAGTGGTTATAGTGATGGTATGTCGAATGTTGATGTAACGCTAACATGAAAATGATAATAGCAGTTATCGTAAATACTAGTCTTTGTTCATCTCCATTATAGCACCTTGTTGTATCTAATCATTAAAGAGAAGTATTATAATCTACTACTCATCCTCTTTTCTTACCATCTTACTAATTATAAGTGAATGATTCTATCAACTTCAATTCCTAAAAATTCACTTTCTTATTGTCCCTTAAATGATTAATATGTGTCTATAGATTAATATGGTGCAACAAGACAAAAACAACATTGGTATGTCTCGATCCCTTTTAGTGGTGTGAAAATAATGTTTCACATTAGCTTGTTAATCTATTCTCATATTCCATGTAACATAACCGAAATAAGAGCTTCTCTATTTATTGTTATAAAAAGACAGCAAATAGAATGTCGAATGTGACAACTCAAATCGAGAATGGGAGATGTTGCCATATTGGACCAATTATAGAATCGAATTTTCTTTTTATTTGCCACTAAATTGTGGATGGGAACAATTCAATAAAAATGTTTTTACGAAATTATATTTTCGATTATGGAATCTTGAGAAATATGTACTAATACTTTTGTTTAAGTTAATTTTTGGGAAAATCACGAAAATTATAATATATCATCTACGTCTAATTTTTTCATATTTTCTTTTTGTTTATAGATAAGACTCAAAGTTAAGAATTGCAACAAAAAAAGAATTATACGCGAAGGTGCTAACTTAGACCCATGTTTAACACACATGAAATAAAAGAACGCAAGTTGCGATGCCCCAAAGAGACGACTCTACATAAAGCTATATTTGATTTAAAATGATAAAATATCGACGAAAGCGACTATTAATTGTCAAATCATAGCATTCTTATTGTCGAAATCTTTAAGGCGACCGAGATATTAATCGTTGTATCAAGTTAAAATTGTCAAGGACTTGGTCGTTTTAAGTTTTACGAGTAGAGTAAATCACAATGGTTCATGTGGTATATCTAAAATAACACTCGTGATTTTCATTAGGTTTTTATTACACAAATAATTCTTATTTCTTATTTTTTAAAAATAAGCATCGTCCATTTAATAAATCATTGTTTTTATTACACGGATAATCCTTATATTTATTCCACGGATAATTCATATTATTCTAAACAAGGACCATCAATACATAAAATACATGGAGCTCACTTAATAATTTTGGGTACCATGTAATTTAATCAATTTTCTATTGAGTTATACTCGGTCTCTAACTATGTTTTCTTATATACTCCGTATATGACATCTGTTTAATATTTGTTTGTTTTATGTGCTAAATAAGTGTCTTTATTATAGTTTTCTTATTCTGAGCATGGCCCGGTTTTCATCCGGCTGTTTCTCCAGCAAGGTAAAACTTGTGTGGAGGTAGTACGGTTTCCGGGGGAAACCCGTTACCACCTGAGATCAGCGTGGACCCGGTTAAGACAACATAGTCTGGCGGGGGTGGCGATGGGGCCTTCGCTGTCCGCGAAGGTGATCGTTTCTAAGTTGAAATTCACCTTTAAAAAAAAAAAAAAGAAAAACTACATCATTTTGTCTTTTCAAATAAGTCATGCTCTTTTTGTAAGATCGAAACAAACAAGTTATTACCAACTTATAAATTAATTAATTTATCCAATTAAGAGAAATAGGTGAAAATCAAACTAAAACAAAGTTTATTAGAAGATAAGCCTTTAGAGCATCTACATTCTAAAACTTAAAATAAGTTTATAGGAATGTCACATCATCTTTTTATAAACCATCAACTTTTATAAACTTATATAAATTTTCCGTACGTCATTTATAAATTTATCATACTATATTTCATATTTATAAATAAATCGTGCTCTCTCTCTCTCTCTGTAACACCCTCAATTTTGAAATATTTGCAGCGGAATAAAGATTGAGTGTTACTTCACAGCTCATAGTTTTTCAGTAGAAAATGGTTTTTCTAAAACATTTATCATTCGAAGTTTTGTAAATATCAGAGTTTTCAAAATGAGGTCCCAGTGGTTTCAAAATTTGTTAAATAGGTTTTCGAATAATAATAAAATTTTTATAGCCTTTGTAAGAATTTCGTGCTCTTCCGTCCCTTCCTTGCTCGCAATAGTCCTAAGATAAACATGCTAAAAGTCAACAAAAGTTGAGTGATATTAATAGGTTTAAGTTTAAAAGTTGAACACAAGCTATAAGTGATAATTGCACCGGTATACAATTATAAGTTAAAAATCAGTTGTTATTGCATTAAGCTCATGACACTCAGCCGATTAACATATCTCATCATAAATGATGGATTATAGTAACAGGGGGCCCTCGGGATAGGTCCTTGCCAGTAACCTATTAGATTTCAAATAAAGTGCGTTTGGTTGTTTTCTCCAACTCCCAAACGGGGATTGTCAATCCCTAATAGATCTATCCATAATTATTTACGTTCACCTCTTGGGTGACTAAGGCTCATGATATGAGGGGCTTTTGGCAAAAAGGTACTTAAGCAATAACGATCAGGTAAAGCATACCAAGAAAATACTTGTGTTCAGTTTGTAAAAACTAGCATGTATCCCCCTCGCAGGGTTTATAAAACATTTAAACAAGTAAAGGCGAGGCTATGAACTCACCTTAGTGATTTAGTGAATAAAAATATCGATACTCAGTTTGCAAAATGGGAACGGCTCCACACACGACATAGATAATATATGGCATGTTTTAGTGCTTGGTAGTCTTAAGGTTTTAATCGCGAGTAGTTTTTTTTTTTTTGAATACGTGATTTGTTAATTTGACGTTAGTAAAACTTTTAGTTTTATAATATATTGTACGTTTAGTTTAGTTATATATATATATATATATATATATATATATATATATATATATATATATATATATATATATATATATATATAAATATAACGTAAGGTTTTATAATAACGATAGTTTGAAATAAAACGTAACGTTTAATAATAGTAATAATAATAATAGTTTGAAAATAACGTAACGTTTAATAATAAAAATAGTAATAGTAATAATAGTTTAAAAATAACGTAACGTTTAATAATAAAAATAGTAATAGTAATAATAGTTTGAAAATAACGTAACGTTTAATAATAAAAATAGTAATAGTAATAATAGTTTGAAAATAACGTAACGTTTAATAATAATAATAGTAATACAAATAATAGTTTGAAAATAAACGTAACGTCGCTACGTGAAATTGTAAAAATGGAAAGTAAAAATAAAAATATTAATTTTATATATATGGCCCTTGTATTTTCTAAAAATTTACACTTTTTACCCTAACGGCGTTAGCGTTATGTCGTTAGTCCAAAATTAAATATATTTACATTTTACGTCCAATACTTTATATTTCTTACAATTTTCACCCTAAAGTTTATAAAAATCAGTTTTCACCCTTTAGTTTACAAAATGACCGTTTATACCACAACTTTGAAAAATTGACACTTTTAACCCGATTTTTGTAAAATTTGCAAATCTAGTCCAAAATTTACAATTTTCAAAACTTAATATTTTTATTTTTTAAATAGTTTCAAAACAGCTTATTTAACTTATTTTGATAGCTTATTAGTTCGAAAAAGCTTATTGATAGCTTATGGGCTTTTAACGAAAAACCTAAGCCCGTTAAGCTTTTTAGATCCAATGGGCCTACGGGGTTTTGGGCTAAGGTTAGGAGTATAAAAACGTTGCCAATCAGCTTATTGTAATAGCTTATACGATTAGCTTATTTTGAAATGATTGGGCCTTAAGGCCCAGTCGATACTAATAACTTTCCAAAACTAGTTTCCAAGTCGATTTGTTTTGTGACTTTTATAGGTTCAAAACGCGATTTTTATTATAAAGTTTTTATACGAAAATGAATGAGGACTATTAGTTTGTGAAATAAAAAGGTATGCTCGTTAGGTAAATATTAAAGGTATACGTGCGTTTTGGGCGTAGCATGGGTCGAATTTTTATAAGAAAAGTCTTAGAAAATTTTTAGAGTTTTTCTCAAAATGGTTGTGGTACGCTAGGAATGTACTTAAAAATGGTTTTTACGTGGCGTTTTAGTTTCAAAATTTTGCATAGTTTATTTCTTAAGGTGTCAAATATATAAATGGACGTAAAATATATATAGGTTGTTTATATAATTTTCGAATAAAGTGGTGCAATTGTGTGTGTCGCGAATAAAAATGATGCAAATGAAAGTTTTATTTAAATATTGAAAAGATTTTTGTTAGGAACTTACGACACCAAAATGGTGGGTAAAACAAGACGTAGAGTCGAGAAGTGAGTGATATGAGTACGTAGTGTGTATGTGTGCTCGACCAAGGTTCACAAACAACAATTTGTTCCTCCTAAACCCACACGAATCCCTTGAATTCCTACCCAATGCTTCGACCCAATGCCTAGCTTTACTACTTAGAAATATTTGGTAAGTTTCGGTTTTGCATGGAAATGGAACGAAAGTATTGCATGCATGGGGTTTTTATATGGAACCTAGTGTATGCTATTGTCTAAAATTTATTGTGATGGGATCTTTACGTGTACTCAAAAGTCCTAGTGTGTAAGAGTAAACACTTTACTCCATGTTTTGGTTCTTATAGTGTCGACATGCTCACATTCAAAGAAACGTGGGAATTGGCAATATAAAACGAAATGGTACTTGTGAAATATGTTATAAAAAGGGTCATGGTACTTTCCTTAGTGAATAAAATATGACATTGTGTGTGCTTGATTTAAGGAGGTACTAGTTTGGTTTGGAAATATATGTCGACTACTATTTATTTTGTGAACCGATTAGTAAATCGGTTGGAACTTGTGGGATATTGATAACTTGGCAATATTTAGACCTTAGTTTGTGTTTAGAAATGATTTTAGGAAATTATAGAAACAAACGTGGTTTAAAATGGTTGAGTTTTGGATTAGTTGAAAATCGTATGAAATCGTTTTTGGGACAAAAGCTTTGCCTAGTAAAATCGTATCTAGACTCGATGTGAAAAAACTAAAAATCGACCCTCTAAATGTTGGCTAGGGGAGGAACGAGTATGTGTAAAAATATAGGGGTGTCGTGTGTAGGAATTGAGCGTACGAAGCTTGTTTCTAGTTGTCCTAGTCGAGTGGAATGAGAATAAAAATAATGAAATGGGCTTGACTTGGTTTTGGGCTGTGAATAGTAACAGGCCGAGACTTTGGTTTGGGCTTAGGGTAATTAAGGGTCCGGTTTAGAAGTAAATTAGGATTAGTAATTAATTAATTGTGATTAATGATAAGTTTAGAAATTTATTAGTGAAACGTTTACGTGAGTCCGAGAGTGAATAGTGTTTCATGAATAGTGTTTCGTGAATAGTAAAACTTTTGAAAAACATCTCAATATCACTAACCGACTCCAAAAACGATGAATAGTGAAATGATGAATAGTAAATTTGAAAAATGTCCGGAAAATGCAGGTTCGTAACGAATAAAGGAAATTTTTAATATTCTCGCGATTTTAGACTATAGTAGTACATGTGTGAGCATCGTTCCAAGCAAACATGGATCATAAATATCGTAGTGATTTTCAAGTAACATAGCATATTTGATACAAATAAACAAAAATTGTTATTGGTAAAAACGTTATTAATTTACGTAATGATATATTAGTCTTTGATTTACTTTTATTATTTATAGGAAAATTTACGGGGGATTAGAGTACGTACCCCTCATTCTGAATTCCGTCCCGGAATTCAAGTTTAACGAAATTTCTGTATTAGAAAATTTTCGATCAGAGGGTTGTCGAGAGATTAAGATTTGGGAGACGTGGTTTAGTTAGACTTATTTGTGCTAGACATGATCTAGTAACTGGTGTACTTAAGGGTTGTGAATATTGAAGGTAATGGTTTTGAGTAGTAAAATAACGGCTAGGTGTACCGTACCCAACGGTCAGGAATAGTGATCTTAACGCTCCGTAATAGTGATCTAACGGCTAGATTTCACCTACATATACCCCTTTCAAATTTCCATTTCTTCTACCAAGCATTTTCCTATCATTTCTCATCTCCCATTCTTAACCCTTTTCTCTCATTAATACTTCCGGAAAAAAAAAAATGCCGAGCCCAATTACTATTATTGCAATGGTATATACCGTTGTTGCCATCACCTATTTGACTTTTGTTACGGATGAAGATTATGCAGTTTTGGTCGGGATTTTGGGGTTCCTAATACCACTCATGGTTCTATCGTATGCGGTTGATAAGGCATTGAGGCACTAGTCTTGAGCTAGGGTTGTTCAGGATTTAGCCCTTGTCGTGTTTCTATGTAATCCTCAATAAGTGTGAAATAAGACTTATTTGTCCTTATGTTTAAAAACTAGTCTTGCTATTGTTTCTGATGGTGTACTTATGCTTATCTTTTAAAATAATCAGAGTAATCCATCCTATGGTGGTCCTTGCTATGGTACTGTTGATGGGATTCCTTATTGTTTATGTCGGATCAGCCTATTGAAGATTCTATGGTTTATATTGTAATTATTGTGACGTTAGCACTTCCGATGCTAATTATTTACTTATTTATTAATTCCCTCGAATTCGGATAAACTTTTCGTTATCAGAGTTTCCTATTAGTCTTTAGGGTTTTTCTTATTTGTACTTTTGTTGGTTTCTCGTCCTAATGACGAAGAAATAAGGTAGGTATTTATTGTAGTTTGTAATATTTATGAATAGTTCAGTTTATCTTTATCTGTTGCTTTTAAATGAAGATTGTTATTTAGTAAATTTCACATTATGATTGTTCCTTCATAACATGATTCTTCCTAAATTAGACATAGTTGATCAGGCTATGTATAATTGAGGACTAAACGATGTGATGTTTGGCTCAGTCACAGTGGTATTTATGTTTTTCTTTAAGTTGTTTCAGATGGTGTTCAACGTTTTGTTATTATGATATAATACGTAATTTCTTTTAAGGATAAAGTAGGAACTTTATTCATTGATATATATATATATATATATATATATATATATATATATATATATATATATATATATATATATATATATATATGATGAGTCAGAAATTTCTAGGGAAATAACAGTTTACTTTAAATGGAATAGGAATTTGAAATTGACGTAGATTATAATTATTTCGGGAATATTACAAGGTAGATTTTTCGATACGGTAGAAGAATAATTGTTATACTTAAGTTACATCCATCGTAACTTAAAGTAAAATACGGGGAAGAGATACAATCTCAGGAAATTGTCGAACTAGGATTTATTTATTTACAACAGGAATTTATTCATCTGCTTCAATCTAGTCATCATTCCTTTGATACTATTGAAGTCTCTAAAGGTTCCTCATTTCTAAGAGTTTTCGCTTTTGTTTATTTCCATTAGGTATAACTCCTTGCCTAATTCCTTGGTTATGGGTGATGGTAGGGTTAGCCATTCCTTCTAGCATTTTTAAGTGGGTTGGCCTATATTCCATGTAGTTTTCCTGCTTGTCAGGCGTATCCGACTCTCCTCTTAGATAAACTATGGTAGTCCCTTCGAGTACTACTGATACGATGTTGGTTACCAATTTCTTGACGGCTTCAGTAGTCATGGTGGTCTTTGATGATGATGGAGTACATGTATTATTTACATTGTCCATCTTCTGAAATCATTAATGAAACTTAAATTTGTGGAAATTGTCTGAAAAAATGGAAAAGAAAATAAATTTGTGGGTGGGTGGTGCCTAAATGAGGGAAAGTGACATGCCATTAGTGAAGAGGTGTTTTAACGTGTGAGTTTTAAAAGTGAGGATGCTGAGCTAACACCAAAAATAAAAAAATTGACATATTGCCACAAGTGAAGCTCTAAATTGAATAAACCATATTCTCTAATATAATAAAAGTATTATGCAAATGTGCTCTATGTGACGATCCATAAACTTTCATTAAAGATGCTCTTAAAGCAAGCAATGCATACATATGTGTAACTAAAACTACTACAATTCCTATGTTTTAGTGTTTACACTATGTAATTATAAAATAATGTTAGATAATGAAGACCATGTAAGTTAAACTTTATTAATGATAAACTATTTATAAAGTATAAATATGAAATGATAATACATCAAAATGAACCACAAGCCCACAAGCTGAGCTTGAACCAAATATCTCATATAATATTTCTTCACAATTTGAGTGGTGAAATCACGAAAGCCCGGATTGGATAAAAAAACTATAGAAATATTAAAGCAATGAAATTTTTGTTAATGAAGACGTTAGAAAACAAGCGGAGACAAATCTTCATCTACAGCAGTAAAAGCAAAATAAAGTGGTAGCAAAGCAAAAGCAATAAAGCAAATAATTAATTTTAGCGACGACATCCGACTGCAAGCGGAGATTCATCTTTATCATGCAGCAGCAAAACCTAAGAAACAGAAATAAAATCAAAACATAGATTTTTTTTATACATCAGTCGGCTTACGGTGGTGCATGGTGGCGTGTCCCGCAGCTAATGGAGGTGATTCAAGTTGGGTTTTGTGCATAATTGAAAAATGAAGAGAATATTACTAACCGCGTCAGTTAACAAAGGACGGTTAAGAAGTTATGGGCAAAACAATATGTGAGTAGGGTTTTGGCCGAAAATTGGAAAGAAAATAAAATTAATAATTTGGAAGGGATAAATTGCGGCAACTAGGGTTTGACAGGGTGGCATAGTGGAGGCGGCTCAACGTAGCCTCCTGGGTCTAAGGATTAGACCTGATCTGATATCACGTTGGATAATATAAACCCCGTAGATTAAACTTTATTAATGATCTACTATTTATAGAATACAAATACGAAACCATTAAAGCATTAAAACTTGTCATGCTATTATGTCAAACTTATACAGTCTAAGAGCTTCACGACAACTAAATTTATTAAGTGATCGACTTTGCATTGATTGTTATCTTTACTTAATAAAATTTTAACGGGCTCGTAGCTCAACAAAAATCGTGTGTCCTTATAATGAAATGGTTGTAAGTTCGAGTTTCCCATCAACGTGGACAATAGGTGGATTTTATATGGCTCCCCTTTTTGTTATTACTTCGATTATATTCTCTTTTTTGTTCGCAAAAATATAAAAGATCTCAAGTTCAGTTTTTGCTATGTGTAAACAATCATGAGATCGCCGCAGTAACTTCTTGAAAAAGAGAGTTTTATCTGATTTATCTGTTTGGGGTGGCCTCAAAGCGCGTGAATAAGTTGGCCAAAAGATAAAAACACCATGATACCTTAAAAAGAAAATTATGACAAAGTATTAGGATCAGTGGTATACATGGAATATATTCGTAACTTTTCCTTAGCCCTCAATGTGATTCAATTATTAACTTTTAGCAACATAAACTTTTACAGTTTGCAGCCATCCTGGATTCTTGTGACACAACACCGTTACCGTAACATCATTAACAATTTATCCGCTATAAATCATTGAGACAAGCTGTTCATATTAGAATATCTATTGGTCCTTAATATATATCAACATCGCAAACGATTCTTGAAAATGACCAAAAGGTGTTTTTACACCCGAGACATCCATACCCATCCCTATAGGTCGATGTCTAAGAAAAAGCACACTTGGGATAAATGGATACGAGTCGATCATCTTACTGTGTATGATTCTTTTAGAGAATCGGCTAGTTTTTCTACGTGCGGTGGTCCGATAAATCACCATTATCACCCTTTCCACGAGTGATCCCTATAAAAGTTCAGCATCATCACTTTTATTTTTGCACATAACGGTGATCTGCACCACCTTTATAGTTATTTTTTCGGTTTGTGAATGTGTGTGATGTATCTTCGTATAAAATGTATATTTTTTGTTTGGTGATAATCATAAAAGATAAAAGGTGGTTATAATAATAGTATGTTGAATATTAATGTAACACTGCCATGAAAATGATAATAACATTTACCGTAAATACTAGTCTTTGTTCATTATAGCACCATGTTGAACTTTTCTTGTAGCTAATCATTAAAGAGAAGTATTACGGAGTATAATCTACAACTCATCCTCTTTTCTTACCATCTTAGAGCACTGTGTAAGGTGACCCCGAGTTATACCATAACTCAATGCCACGTCAGCGTTAAGGTGTTAACTTGGTGCGTTAACTTTAAGGAGACGGTAAAGTAACTCACCTAAGTTATGCCATAACTCACTAAAAAACACCTGAGTTATCTCATAACTCGGGGGCGGAAGGTAACTCAATTGAGTTATGCCATAACTCACCCGCTTAACGCTGCGTTAAGAGCATAATTTGGTGCGTTAACGTGGTTATAACTTATGACCCCGGTAAGGTAACTCACCCCTTAACTCGACAGCGTTAAGTTATAACTTGATGTGAAAAGACACCTTACCGAATGCTCTTACTAGTTATATGTCAATGATTCTACCAACTTCAATTCGTAAAAATTCACTTTTTTTTATTCTCCCTTAAATGATTAATATGTGTCAATAGATAAATAAGTAAGATAACTAGTGGTGTGAAAATTATGTTTCACATTAGCTTTTTAATCTATTCTCATATTCCATTTAACATAACCGAAATAAGAGCTTCTCTATTTATTGTTATGAAAAGACAGCAAATAGAATGTCGAATGTGACAACTCAAATCGAAAATGGAGATGTTGCCATATTGGACCAATTATAGAATCGAATTTCCACTTTTTCTTTTTATTTGCAACTAAATTGTGGATGGGAACAATTCAATAAAAATGTTTTTAGGAAATTATATTTTCGATTATGGAATCTTGATAAATATGCACTAATACTTTTGTCTAAGTTAATTTGGAAAAATCAAGAAAATTATAATATATCATCTACGTCTAATTTTTTCATATTTTCTTTTTGTTTATAGATGAGACTCAAAGTTAAGAATTGCAACAAAGAAAGAATTATACGCAAAGGTGCTAACTTAGACCCATGTTTAACACACATGAAATAAAAGAACGCAAGTTGCGATGCCCCAAAGAGACGACTCTACATAAAGCTATATTTGATTTAAAATGATAAAATATCGACGAAAACGACTTTTAATTGTCAAATCATAGCATTCTTATTGTCGAAATCTTTAAGGCGACCGAGATATTAATCGTTGTATCAAGTTAAAATTGTCAAGGACTTGGTCGTTTTAAGTTTTAAGAGTAGAGTAAATCACAATGGTTCATGTGGTATATCTAAAATAACACTCGTGATTTTCATTAGGTTTTTATTACACAAATAATTCTTATTTCTTATTTTAAAAAAATAAGCATCGTCCATGTAATAAACCATTGTTTTTATTACACGGATAATCCTTATATTTATTCCACGGATAATCCATATTATTCTAAACAAGGACCATCAATACAACTAGTTTTAAAATAGATGGGGTTCACTTAATAATTTTGGGTACCATGTAATTTAATCAATTTTCTATTGAGTTATACTTGGTCTCTAACTATGTTTTCTTAGATACTCCGTATATGACATCTGTTTATAGATAAACGAATATTTGTTTGTTTTATGTGCTAAATAAGTGTCTTTATTATAGTTTTTATTAAAATCAATGACTTAAAGAAAAACTACATCATTTTGTTTTTTTCAAATAAGTCATGCTCTTTTTGTAAGATCAAAACAAACAAGTTATTACCAACTTATAAATTAATTAATTTATCCAATTAAGAGAAATATGTGAAAATCAAACTAGAACCAAGTTTATTAGAAGATAAGCCTTTAGAGCATCTACATTCGAAAACTTAAATAAGTTTATAGGAATGTCACATCATCTTTTTATAAACCATCAACTTTTATAAACTTATATAAATTTTCTGTACGTCATTTATAAGTTTATCATACTATATTTCATATTTATAAATAAATCGTGCTCTCTCTCTCTCTCTCTCTCTCTCTCTGCGCCACCCTTGTGTCACCACACCACCTTCGACTGCCACTTCCAATTTCGTCACTTAAGTGGCGTGGAAGAAGACAAAATATATATATATATATATATAATCTAATTCAAATAAGAGCAAACTTAAAGTTTTAAAAATAAGATCTAACTAAAATTTGAAAAATGACACTCTCCTTAAAACAAAAATAAAAATATTATTAATAACAACTAAAATTGTTAAAGTTTCGATGTTTTTCTTTTTAGAATTGACGATATATAGGTGATACACTTTGATCAACGTATAATGTATATCAGGTTTTTGTATGTGTATTAATTCATTTAGTAGTTGATATATAGTAACTGTATTAGTTTATGTGTAAAATATCAGTTTTTTGAGATTTTGACGTATGAGAATAAAAATTTTAATTGTGTATCAGTAATCTAAATTCATATATCAGTTGGTTATTAGTTGCTAAAATGTTAATTTTTACTAATATTTTATTTTTGTATATTATTGATAAAATGATTATATATAAATGTTTAATGATTGTTTAGACTAGATCTTATTTTTACAACTTTAAGTTTGATCTTATATTAACCCTTCCCTATATATATATATATATATAGGGAGATTTTTTTACGAGAACCATCTTATCTGCGAGAACTAAGAGAACCATCAAAAACATACATGCACGCCTTTTAAAATAAAATAAAAATACATGCAAATCATCAATTATCGTAAGTATCCACTTATGTTCTTCAATATCATCATGAATTCATCTTCTTTTTTCACAAAAACCTTACACACGGCCGCAATATTGTCGTTGCACACCTTATAAGAACATACATGCACATCTTCAAAGAAAAAATTTGTATTTCCAATTTCTTATCAAATTCTTTAGAACAACTATATTTTTGTAAAACATATATGTTGTTTTTAGAACATATGTGCAAAACTACAATTATTGAAGGCGTGCATGTATGTTTTTTTATGGTTCTCTCAGTTCATGCAGATAAGATGGTTCTCGCAAGAAAGTCTCACTCTATATATTGTGTGCACTTATTTGTTGTGTGTGTGAATAAGTGTGTGTATGTGTGTGCAGGTGATAGGTTGAAGAAGAAAATGTTTTTTATTTTTATTTTTTATTTTTTATTTTTTTTAATGTTATTTGTATTTTTATTTGAATGGATAAAAATTAAGTTTGTCTGAAAAAATGGAAAAGAAAATAAATTTGTGGGTGGATAGCGCCTAAATGAGGGAAAGCATGCCATTAGTGAAGAGGTGTTTTAACGTGTGAGTTTTAAAAGTGAGGATGCTGAGGTGACACCAAAAATAAAAAAACTGACATATTGCCACAACTGAAGCTCTAAATTGCATAAACCATATTCTCTAATCTAATAAAAGTATTATGCAAATGTGCTCTATGTGACGATCCATAAACTTTCATTAAAGATGCTCTTAAAGCAAGCAATGCATACATATGTGTAACTAAAACTACTACAATTCCTATGTTTTAGTGTTTACTCTATGTAATTATAAAATAATGTTAGATAATGACCGTGTAAGTTAAACTTTATTAATGATAAACTATTTATAAAGTATAAATATTAAATGATAATACATCAAAATGAACCACAAGCCCACAAGCTGAGCTTGAACCAAATATCTCATCTAATATTTCTCCACAATTTGAGTGGTGAAATCACGAAAGCCCGGATTGGATAAAAAAACTATAGAAATATTAAAGCAATGAAATTTTTGTTAATGAAGACGTTAGACAACAAGCGGAGACAAATCTTCATCTACAGCAGTAAAAGCAAAATAAAGTGGTAGCAAAGCAAAAGCAATAAAGCAAATAATTAATTTTAGCGACGACATCTGACAGCAAGCGAAGATTAATCTTCATCATACAGCAGCAAAAACCCAAGAAACAGAAATAATATCAAAACATAGATTTTTTTATACATCAGTCGGCTTACGGTGGTGCGTGGCGGCGCGTCCCGCAGCTAATGGAGGTGATTCAAGTTGGGTTTTGTGCATAATTGAAAAATGAAGAGAATATTACTAACCGCGTCAGTTAAGAAGGGACGGTTAAGAAGTTATGGGCAAAACAATATGTGAGTAGGGTTTTGGCCGGAAATTGGAAAGAAAATAAAATTAATAATTTGGAAGGGATAAATTGCGGCGGCTAGGGTTTGACAGGGTGGCATAGTGGATGTAACAATTCACAATTTCAGGTTAATTACTATTCCCGGAAAATTCACTATTCACTTTTACTATTCATGTTACTATTCATTTTTACTATTCATTTCTTTCCGAAATTTTCCCGAAAGTTGATTTTTATTTGATATTCTCGAATGATAAATCATTTCCATGGCAAATTAAATGTTTGACATTCGTCAGATCATTTTCGTGAAAGTTATTAAGGAATTACACGACATTACACGTTTTAGGGTAAAACGTCATTCAGAAATTCTACGCACAACGAAATTCGACCCCGTTAAGTGACCCCGCATCAGAAAAATGTTTGACACACTCATGATTTATTTGAGAATTAATCGTGACTGAGAAAAACATGACCAAAGACTTCCCGGCAGGTCACCCAAGCCAGTACTACTCTCGCATGAGCACGCTTAACCGTATGGGCGATTAACCGTTAGACCACAAAACGCGTTTCTAAGACGATTTGAGTTTTCAACTTATTAGAAAAAGTCAACATATTTTTCCCTCCTCCATTGACCAAAAATCATCCCTTGATGTTATAAGTCATTTCGTGATTTTTAGGCTTACGGTTTGATGTCTAAAAGACATTTAATACCAACCGACACTAGACTGAGCCCAGTCTAGACATTATAAGTCATTTTAAATCATTTTTATCACATTAGAAAAGTAACATTTTACTTTTCTCAAATTTACGCAATATTCGTACGTTTTACGTATTACGCGTTTTAGACCCGTATTTCCAGTTTTTAGCAGGGTTTTAGCACCCGATAGAACCTACCACTCATTTTATATTTTATTATGGAGTATAATGACATGTTTAACCATTCTTCCAAGTTTCGTATTTTTACGATACCCGGTTTTACGTTTTGTGACGTAACAACTTACGGTTAGCAATTTACGGAGTCGGAACTAGCTCCATAATCTTGGATAAGATCACCAAAAGTCCACCCTTGCTCCCCAAGGTTGGCAAACCGCCCTAGGAGGGGGGAGTCACACCCATGTGGCTTCATCTCATGAATTTACCCCTAGATCATCACTAAATTACAACTTGGTCACCAAGTTTTGGTAATTTCCTAGTTGTTTCCTAACCTCCTCATTTGGACTATAAATACTCCCTCCCCCCTTTGTGTTGTGCCGTGCATCCCCAACCCCAAAACCATCCATCCTTAGCTTTATTTCCTTCTAATTTCTTGCAAGGTTCAAGTGCTTATTCAAGTAGAAACCCTAGTTTGATCATAAGTTACCAAAAATCTTCCAAACTCTAGAATACTTGGTGATTTCTCTTGAGTTTAAATCCACTCAATTCACCTCAACTTTCATTATATTTCTTTCAAGAATACCAAGGGTAGAAAGATTGCATGAAGTGAAAAAGGGTTGAAGCAAGTCTATCAAAGTCCATTTCCTTACTTGTTACTTTCCTTTCATCTTTGAAAGCCAAAAGTTGTAAGCCAAACCCTAACATGATTCTTGTTAAATAATCATATTCATGTTATTTACATATTATTTGTGCTATATTATGTCTTGTATTCATGTCCATGATGTATAAAAGTGAGTAAAACAAGTTATTGTACATGATTGATAAGACAAGTTACTATAACAAGCAAACTAGTGACTTTCTTGGAAAACCACGACCAAAATGGTAAAATTATGATATTGGATCATTACATATTACAGTAGAGGACTTAACAAGGAAACCATAGCAATTTGAACCACCTAAAACGAGTATACGAGTCAAAAGTTACGCCCATTTGAAGTTACCAAAACTTTTCGGCAAATTGCCAAATACCATTCTGATCAAATTTGGGTTTTGAAAGTCCCACTTCTGGTCCGATTCATCAAAAAGTTAAAACACGAAAGTTGTCCGGAACGACGTTTTCGTTCAGGAATAAAGAAGCTCGAGCCCTGAAAATGCTTTCCGAGTGATAAATTTCTTCAAATTCTAAACAGCCCATTTTTAGACAAAGTCATTACATATAGGTTATGGTTTATGAAGACCAAAGGGGTCTTATGACCTATAATCAAGACCACCACCATGGCTAGAGCCAAGGTTGTGTCTCATGACCTTGGAACAAGGACCAAAGGTCATGGCAAGGCCATGACTAAATGACCATACAAGCTTACTTAGGCGTAAACATGAAACAAAGAGTTGACGATAACTTGAACAAACAATTTGGATCTACTTCACTTAAAAGGAACCATGTGATATTACAAAGAGAAAATGGTCATACAAGACTTATGAAACTACCCCTAATAACAATCTTCATGTACTAATAAACTTTCCTAAGTTTATTCAAATATCGGACATATAACTATTCGGATCAAAACTTATATCTATATATTTTATCAACTACTACAATAGTAGGGAGCCTCATGTGAGGAGTTCATTATGTAAGCCGTCGAGATGAGTTGTGGATTTACGAGTTAAAGTGTCCTGGCTCCTCGAACGCTTACTAACATGACTTCTGAATTATGTCGGCCCGAACGGTAGTAAACGATATACAAAACATACATGTTTTATAAATCTTTTCTTTCAAAGACTTACATTATACATCATACCACATCATGGACTAAATGCAAGATATATATATAGGCACTACTTCATATTCTTTACTCTGATCCTAAGTCGCAACATTCTATTATAGGTTGCTCGTAGAAACCTTCACGATCCAACCGTTACCTTCATTACTTGCTATCTTACTTAAGGTGAGTTCATAGCCCCACTTTCCATTACTTAATTGTTTTACAAACCCTTGGGGGGAATACATGCTATTTTTAACCGAGCACAATGTTTTTAAATTGTATGCTGCCTGATTGTTTTATTATCACTAAGTACCAGCCTTGCTAAACCGAGATCCTTTATTATGAACCATTTAATCACTAGCAATAGTGAGCGCGAATATTGTGAATAGGCCTATTGGGATTGACGAATCCTATTTGTATTGACTAAGTTCAAACAAATGCATTAATATTTGAGATTTAGGTATGTTAGCAAAGTACCTACCGGGATAAATCTGCCGATCGATATTGGTACACGTTAACGTTATGGTGTCATAAGCTTAGTGTATAATACATTTTATGGGCGTATAATAATGTAGCCTGCCTGTTTTGTTTTCCAAACATTGGTGTGAGTCCATAGCTCACACTACCAACATATTGTGTTCAAACATTTAACAAACTCTATGAATATCACTCAACCTTTGTGTTGACCTCTCAAGCATGTATTTCAGGTTCATGACGATCAAGGATGGCACGGAATGGCACGGATACTCAAGAGGGCTATAAATTTTATTATCATTCAAAACTCATTTATTATACATTGTAAACATGGAACCAATTGGGACCTCATTTTGTAATCTCTGATATTTATATAATTTGAATGATAAATCTTTTAAAACGACTCAATTGGAGTTCGTTTTCTATCATTGTGACTATTGTGCCGTCGAGTAACACCCAGTTTGAATTCCGCTGCGACCATGAATTGGGGGTGTTACAGATTGGTATCAGAGCCATGGTTATAGAGAAACGGGTCTAATTGAGACCTAAACTATAACTACAACTACAAGCAAAACTATTTTTATAGCCTTCCGCTCTCCGTGTCTTCCATCCTCCAGACGATTATGGACTTAGTAAGCATGTTATGCTACACAAACATATTAGTATATTCATATATATACCCCTTTTGAGCATTTCCCCGTAGATATTTTATGCTACACAAACATAATTGCATATTAATATATGTACCCTAAACATAATTGAGCATTTCCCCGTAAGCATTTTATGCTACATGAACACATATAAGTATATTGATATATACACACTAGGCATTTTATGCTACATGAACACATATAAGTATATTGATATATACACACTAGGCATTTTATGCTACATGAACATATTAGTATATTGATATATAAACTCGGTTTATTTTCAATCATTTATCTAAACAATGGACTAAACATATCTGTGTATGCCTATTCTAAGGCATTTCGGCACAGCCACACTCTCCCAATCATGTTCCTACTCCAACATTCATTTTTCAAGACATTGTGAGATACAATGGTCTCATTCATTTTTCAAGACATTGTGAGATACAATGGTCTCATTCATTTTTCAAGACATTGTGAGATACAATGGTCTCATTCATTTTTCAAGACATTGTGAGATACAATGGTCTCATTCATTTTTCAAGACATTGTGAGATACAATGGTCTCATTCATTTTCCAAGACATTGTGAGATACAATGGTCTCATTCACTTTTCAAGACATTGTGAGATACAATGGTCTCATTCATTTTCCAAGACATTGTGAGATACAATGGTCTCATTCATTTTTCAAGACATTGTGAGATACAATGGCCTCATTCATTTTCCAAGACATTGTATGATACAATGGTCTTAATCATTTCTCAAATGTTTTGAGTCACACAATGACCTAACCTACTTCCCAGACATTGTGAATTGCACAATGGTCTAACCTATTTCCGAGACATTGTGTTTTGCGCAATGGTCTCTAGAATCATTCCATCACATCATCAATATCATTTCATATGATATCAAAAACCGTCACAACCTATCGATTTTTAAATAGAAATATGAGATTTTTAAAGGACAAACAAATCCATCACCTACAAAAGCTGAAGTTCAGCTCTACATTCATCAAAGTTTTCTTCTGAAACCTTCATTATTAAAAGTTCGTGATCCTGGCCAAGTATGTTCTATTTTAGAACTACTTAAAACTTCCTTTCCATACGTACCTACCCTTACTATCTTCTATGCAATGGAATGTGAAAACATGGGTTACAAGTCTTGTATGGCCGGGACTTGCAATTGAAGGGTTTGACATCGCCTTTGTTTAGTGGACAGTTTCCCGAAAGCAACGGACATATCAAAAGTATACCTAATTTAGGTATTTGAAAATTTTATCGAACCTTGGCTAAATATAGACTAGTCACCTATATTTAACCTTAGGACAGTGGAATATAGTCTGACTAACTATATTCGACTTAAAATTTTCAAATACTGAGAATAGTTGTACTAAGGTTATGTTTAGGTTGATTTCCTACATGAACACGATAAACCACCAGAATACATTAAAATGATCTAGAGACACGATAGTGCCTTACCACTCAGCAAAATCTTAACACCTTATTTGTATGATCTAAATTCATTCTTGAAATTTTTCATTTATGAGATAATCCGAACTACTATCTTGGGATAGTTATCAATCATTCTCTTCATCCTGTAGAAGTACTATCCTGTTTAGGTCCTAAGGATACCATTCCATCATAAATTTTTAAAAATCTCTTAAGATTTTTAAAGCAAACTCAACATCTATACCTAAGAGTATTAATGTTAAGCATACACTAAGCACTTTTGTTCATCAACATATCACAACATTACCTTCACAACCGTGGCAAACACAAGCTCATTAACAGATCTTGATGCACTTTTAAAGCTCAAATCATCCTTAGTTACATCACAAGCACCCTCATCAGCTTTACAAGATTGAATATTCATCTTGTACTTTTGGAACACCAGTATCATCTCGTAATACCCTACCTTGTAACTCACCGACTAAGTATGAATGTTGTGTAGGATGATTTGTAATTATTTGAATGGATTGGGATGCCTTTTCATTTAAATAAAGACATTGTAAATCACCAAACCATAAGTTTATATTTCCTTATTTACATTGTTTGGGATGCCTCTCTATGTAAATAAAGAATTATAAACAAGTGGGCTTATTTGTATCCGAAATAACATAAGTATGAAGTCAACAACCGATTACCTACTAGGCTATGATTGCAATTACTATCTCAATTCCTATTAATATTCGACTGCTATATCAATTTCCTTTGATATTCGACTATTACCATACCTTTCCTACATAAAAGTAAGCCTCATCCTACGCCATACACTAAAATGACAAATCAAACTGCGTCACTGGTAATCCCAGACTTTAGTCCTCATAAGTAACCACACCTGTTCATCGACACACAACGCAGACCCCTAGAATTCCAAGTCGGAGACAGGGTTATGCTAAAGGTATCGCCTTGGAAAGGCTTGATACGATTTGGTAAACGAGGAAAACTAAACTCAAGATACATCGGACCATTCAAAATCCTAGCCAGGGTTGGCCCTGTGGCGTACAGACTTGAGCTTCCATCAGAACTCAGTAGTGTACACCCCACTTTCCATGTATCTAACCTAAAGAAATGCTTGTCGGATGAATCACTAGTGATTCCACTCGATGAAATTCATCTCAATGACGATCTTCAATTTATTGAGGAACCCGTAGAAATCATGGACTGAGAGGTCAAACAACTCAAGCAAAGCCGTATTCCAATTGTCAAAGTTCGTTGGAACTCACGACGTGGTCCTGAATACACATAGGAACGAGAGGACCAGATACGTAAGAAATACCCACATCTTTTTACCAACAAAGTTTCTACTCCCAACGCAAATTGATCTCCGGGACGGAGCTCTCATATGGGGTGGAGACTGTAACAATTCACAATTTCAGGTTAATTACTATTCCCGGAAAATTCACTATTCACTTTTACTATTCATATTACTATTCATTTTTACTATTCATTTCTTTCCGAAATTTTCCCGAAAGTTGATTTTTATTTGATATTCTCGAATGATAAATCATTTCCATGGCAAATTAAATGTTTGACATTCGTCAGATCATTTTCGTGAAAGTTATTAAGGAATTACACGACATTACACGTTTTAGGGTAAAACGTCATTCAGAAATTCTACGCACAACGAAATTCGACCCCGTTAAGTGACCCCGCATCAGAAAAATGTTTGACACACTCATGATTTATTTGAGAATTAATCGTGACTGAGAAAAACATGACCAAAGACTTCCCGGCAGGTCACCCAAGCCAGTACTACTCTCGCATGAGCACGCTTAACCGTATGGGCGATTAACCGTTAGACCACAAAACGCGTTTCTAAGACGATTTGAGTTTTCAACTTATTAGAAAAAGTCAACATATTTTTCCCTCCTCCATTGACCAAAAATCATCCCTTGATGTTATAAGTCATTTCGTGATTTTTAGGCTTACGGTTTGATGTCTAAAAGACATTTAATACCAACCGACACTAGACTGAGCCCAGTCTAGACATTATAAGTCATTTTAAATCATTTTTATCACATTAGAAAAGTAACATTTTACTTTTCTCAAATTTACGCAATATTCGTACGTTTTACGTATTACGCGTTTTAGACCCGTATTTCCAGTTTTTAGCAGGGTTTTAGCACCCGATAGAACCTACCACTCATTTTATATTTTATTATGGAGTATAATGACATGTTTAACCATTCTTCCAAGTTTCGTATTTTTACGATACCCGGTTTTACGTTTTGTGACGTAACAACTTACGGTTAGCAATTTACGGAGTCGGAACTAGCTCCATAATCTTGGATAAGATCACCAAAAGTCCACCCTTGCTCCCCAAGGTTGGCAAACCGCCCTAGGAGGGGGGAGTCACACCCATGTGGCTTCATCTCATGAATTTACCCCTAGATCATCACTAAATTACAACTTGGTCACCAAGTTTTGGTAATTTCCTAGTTGTTTCCTAACCTCCTCATTTGGACTATAAATACTCCCTCCCCCCCTTTGTGTTGTGCCGTGCATCCCCAACCCCAAAACCATCCATCCTTAGCTTTATTTCCTTCTAATTTCTTGCAAGGTTCAAGTGCTTATTCAAGTAGAAACCCTAGTTTGATCATAAGTTACCAAAAATCTTCCAAACTCTAGAATACTTGGTGATTTCTCTTGAGTTTAAATCCACTCAATTCACCTCAACTTTCATTATATTTCTTTCAAGAATACCAAGGGTAGAAAGATTGCATGAAGTGAAAAAGGGTTGAAGCAAGTCTATCAAAGTCCATTTCCTTACTTGTTACTTTCCTTTCATCTTTGAAAGCCAAAAGTTGTAAGCCAAACCCTAACATGATTCTTGTTAAATAATCATATTCATGTTATTTACATATTATTTGTGCTATATTATGTCTTGTATTCATGTCCATGATGTATAAAAGTGAGTAAAACAAGTTATTGTACATGATTGATAAGACAAGTTACTATAACAAGCAAACTAGTGACTTTCTTGGAAAACCACGACCAAAATGGTAAAATTATGATATTGGATCATTACATATTACAGTAGAGGACTTAACAAGGAAACCATAGCAATTTGAACCACCTAAAACGAGTATACGAGTCAAAAGTTACGCCCATTTGAAGTTACCAAAACTTTTCGGCAAACTGCCAAATACCATTCTGATCAAATTTGGGTTTTGAAAGTCCCACTTCTGGTCCGATTCATCAAAAAGTTAAAACACGAAAGTTGTCCGGAACGACGTTTTCGTTCAGGAATAAAGAAGCTCGAGCCCTGAAAACGCTTTCCGAGTGATAAATTTCTTCAAATTCTAAACAGCCCATTTTTAGACAAAGTCATTACATATAGGTTATGGTTTATGAAGACCAAAGGGGTCTTATGACCTATAATCAAGACCACCACCATGGCTAGAGCCAAGGTTGTGTCTCATGACCTTGGAACAAGGACCAAAGGTCATGGCAAGGCCATGACTAAATGACCATACAAGCTTACTTAGGCGTAAACATGAAACAAAGAGTTGACGATAACTTGAACAAACAATTTGGATCTACTTCACTTAAAAGGAACCATGTGATATTACAAAGAGAAAATGGTCATACAAGACTTATGAAACTACCCCTAATAACAATCTTCATGTACTAATAAACTTTCCTAAGTTTATTCAAATATCGGACATATAACTATTCGGATCAAAACTTATATCTATATATTTTATCAACTACTACAATAGTAGGGAGCCTCATGTGAGGAGTTCATTATGTAAGCCGTCGAGATGAGTTGTGGATTTACGAGTTAAAGTGTCCTGGCTCCTCGAACGCTTACTAACATGACTTCTGAATTATGTCGGCCCGAACGGTAGTAAACGATATACAAAACATACATGTTTCATAAATCTTTTCTTTCAAAGACTTACATTATACATCATACCACATCATGGACTAAATGCAAGATATATATATAGGCACTACTTCATATTCTTTACTCCGATCCTAAGTCGCAACATTCTATTATAGGTTGCTCGTAGAAACCTTCACGATCCAACCGTTACCTTCATTACTTGCTATCTTACTTAAGGTGAGTTCATAGCCCCACTTTCCATTACTTAATTGTTTTACAAACCCTTGGGGGGAATACATGCTATTTTTAATCGAGCACAATGTTTTTAAATTGTATGCTGCCTGATTGTTTTATTATCACTAAGTACCAGCCTTGCTAAACCGAGATCCTTTATTATGAACCATTTAATCACTAGCAATAGTGAGCGCGAATATTGTGAATAGGCCTATTGGGATTGACGAATCCTATTTGTATTGACTAAGTTCAAACAAATGCATTAATATTTGAGATTTAGGTATGTTAGCAAAGTACCTACCGGGATAAATCTGCCGATCGATATTGGTACACGTTAACGTTATGGTGTCATAAGCTTAGTGTATAATATATTTTATGAGCGTATAATAATGTAGCCTGCCTGTTTTGTTTTTCCAAACATTGGTGTGAGTCCATAGCTCACACTACCAACATATTGTGTTCAAACATTTAACAAACTCTATGAATATCACTCAACCTTTGTGTTGACCTCTCAAGCATGTATTTCAGGTTCATGACGATCAAGGATGGCACGGAATGGCACGGATACTCAAGAGGGCTATAAATTTTATTATCATTCAAAACTCATTTATTATACATTGTAAACATGGAACCAATTGGGACCTCATTTTGTAATCTCTGATATTTATATAATTTGAATGATAAATTTTTTAAAACGACTCAATTGGAGTTCGTTTTCTATCATTGTGACTATTGTGCCGTCGAGTAACACCCAGTTTGAATTCCGCTGCGACCATGAATTGGGGGTGTTACAGTGGAGGCGGCTCAACGTAGCCTCCTGGGTCTGAGGATTAGACCTGATCCGATATCACATTGGATAATGTAAACCCCGTAGATTAAACTTTATTAATGATCTATTATTTATAGAATACAAATACGAAACCATAACAAAACCCTAATGGACCACAAGGCCACAAGCCGGGCTTAGGCCGAATAACTCATCTAATAAATATAATAGATTGACAAAAAATATTTATAAATTGTTTGTTTTTCTCAGAGTTCTAAAAGGCGCGTCATGGTGGAGCTAAGACGCGAGGTGTGACCTCCACGTTATGCAATGGACCAAGACGTCGGCTCTGATATATATATATTTTTAAGAAATGAAGATTATATGCAAGAATAGTTTTTTGACTTAATTATTATGTATAACACTTTTTATAAGCTCAATATATACGAAATATGATATAATATTAAATATTTTAATATTTTGTGCCACGTTAAGTTACGCCTTAAAAACGTAATGACTTCTCTATAGCTTTTAAGGCGTGAGCCTTGGCCATGCCGTTGTGTCACGTCTTATGCTATATTTAACCTTGGCTATTCTCAATTCCAAACATTTAAGATTTTGAGCTAGGTGATTAATAATAACAATACGTGTATGATTAGTAATTTATATCGAGATCATTTTAAATTAAAGTAGTAAGGTTGGGTGTAACATTCACTTGATCATCACCTTACTTCAGCGTTACACTTAAAATACCATACTTTTTAGTTTATACAAACAATACCTGCAATATACTCACACACTCACAAACGAAAAATAATAATAAAACGATTGGTTTCAGTTAGGCGAAGTAGACCGCCCAACCAACCCCATTTCCACCCTATCGCGCCCCCAGAAAGCATTTCCGTCATGACCTTCGCGTGTGATCCCAACCCTTCACGTGTGATCTTAGACTAGGCGTAACACATGGTCTTTAACTCGGCAGTGGCATGTAATACCACACAAATGGATGCACCCTCCCATTACAAGAAGTCAGACTAAATTAGGATCGAGTAGTGTTGGCTTACTTGTGTAAGTAGGCTTTTTTTTTTTTTTTTTTTTTTTTTTAATTCCTTCGTTCTCCTAATTATACTGAGGTTGTGTTTCTTTTTTTTTTTTTTTTTTTTTTTTTTTTTTTTTTTTTCCCTTAGCTAAAGGAGTGGGTCATAACATTTAATAATATTTCTTTTTAAGTAGGACACACTAGTTTTCTCTTACTTCCTCTATACCCACAAGCCAAAAAATATTAACCTCTCCCCATTAAGATGCTAATATGGATGTGGACCCCAATATTCCTTCCTAAAAAAAAAAAAAAAAAAAAAAAAAAAAAAAAAAAACCCTTAAGTTAATTATGAAATCTTTGTAGAAAGAAAAAATTGACCAGTTCTATTGTGATCACCATTATGGGTAGACTTAGGCCAACATAACACTTCGCCTATATTATGGGTAGACCCCAATATTCCTTCCTCATACAAAAAAAAAAAAAAAAAAAAAAAAGCCCCTCAAGTTAATTATGAAATCTTTGTAGAAAGAAAAAATTGACCAGTTCTATTGTGATCACCATTATGGGTAGACTTAGGCCAACATAACACTTCGCCTAAGTATGATCTAACATCTCGATATTGACACTTGTTCCTATTTCCAAGTAAACGGTAAACCATAAAATATTATGGACCGCGTTAGTTGAATACCGCGTTGAATGGGATCCCATAAGTGACAAACCCACTTGAGTAAACGTTGGTTTTTATATATATTATGCAAGTTTGTTTTTCTCTTTCATAAGCACTCAAATTACTTTGTAAATAAGCAAGTGCCAAAAAAAATAATAATAATAAAAAAAAAAAAAAAAAAAAATTTGACATAAAAGCGTATAAGGGTTTAAATTTTTAAATAAGCAAAGGGCCGTCCCATTATTTTCCAATTATTTTCAGTGGTTCTAGGCACAAAAAACAAAAAGACCTTATTGCACTTCTAAATCAAAGACAAATTGCAGGTACACTTAAATTATATGACTTGTATATGTTTAGTATCTTATGTATCTATATGCAAAACTAAAAAAATGTGGTTTTTTTTAAGTGAAGACCTGGTGCGATAGCACCACTTGCACACCCCTTAAGCCCCCTCTGAATTAAAAGAAGCTGTGTTTAAAAAAGAAACTTAAAGCAGTTTTTGAAAATCATAAGCTTTATTGAAAGAGAATCCTTTTGTGAAGTGTTTTTAGACGTAAATTGAGGTTTTGGTAAGACAAATTACATTTTAAAAAAATGCTAAATCTACAAAAAGTTTATAAAATTATATTTATATAATGACTTGTCAATCAAATGTAAATAGTAAAAAAAATTAATAAAAAAATAAAAAGTATAATTTTGTAAACTCTTTATTGATATAACATTGCTCTTTTACTTCGAATTATGTCACCCAGATACCTAGTCGGGTTACAATAACAATAACAACGTAATGACTCCTCACCAACTAAAATTAAATTATCACTAGGGGGTGAGTTGGATAGAATTTTATCATTTATGGTGGCTTAAAAGGGATTGACCTTTTAAAATAAGCCAGTTTATAAAATAAGTTTTATTTGTCACACAAGCTTATGAAAACTTTTATAAGGTATAAGTCTCCATAAGCCCAAGACAATTGAAAAAAGCTTCTAAAAATGATTAGGGCGTATAGTTAGTCAAATTACTTAAATATCTTTCAAAATATCACTGATTAACCCGCAAAAGTTTAAAATATATATGAATTTAATACGACGTACTTTTATTTGATCTTATTATTATAAACTTCAACTCAGTTGATTCGCCAAACAACTTTATGAAAATGTATAAACTACAATTTTCATCCCACAATAGAAGCTTCAACTCTGGCTCTATCCTCAGCTCACTTCTCCAAACATATTGTCACTAGTATTTTTGTAAGTATATCAACTAAAATAATATTGGCATTAGAGTATGTTGTCATTTACATTAATTCATGTAAAATTACAATATTTTTATATTCCAAGAGTCGTTGGAAATAGTTAAAGAGGTCGTTACTCGTTATGGACGCGGAGTTACTTAGGTTGTCGGTGATCACTTGACTTTAACGTTAAGCTTTTAAATTTTTTAGTGCAAGTACCATGTCTTAAGTTTAAACAAATATTGATGGATTTAAGAATATTGTGCTTGTGGTCCTTTCAAAAATAAAATAAAATAAATATAAAATATTGCCAAAAGTTTTTGATACTATTAAATAATGATAGTGAAGAATAAAGAACTAAATTTCTTTCGAAATTTGCAAAATGCTAAGCGCGTTTTATGAAAATGTAACTTTACTGTTATAAGAAACATGAAGTGATCACATATCAACGTAAGTGTAAGAAAGAGCTTTATTCGGTCTAACTATCAAACAAGTATATAACGTTGTTGTTATAATGGAGTTGTACTAGTAAAGACAATTCTTTTTTTTTTTTTTTTTTTTTTTTTTCTTCTTCTAACTTTGCATTACCTTTTTTTGCGGTAACACTAATTCAAGGGGTTTTAGACTTGTAGTCCATATTTATTTTCTTTACTTCATAAACTTTTTACTCAACGGATTGTTAATTATAAATGTTGATCAGAGAGCATTTGATCTAGTAGTATTTTGTGACTTCAAGTCTCAAAAGGCATGTGTGTAGATAGTACCTTATGTAGTGTAAAAAACTCCATTTTGGTTATATAGGTTTAAGTCGTGTTTATAATATGTGAGATAGTTGCGGTTAAAAAAAATTGTGATTTATTATCGTTGCTTTCTTCTTAATGACCCACTTACAAAAAAATACAAAATGGGCCAATTATATTTCATATCTCTATTGGGCTTTTAAGTTCTATCACAAACCGTCGCTAAATCGTTCGTCACCTGATTTTCCTTTGATTCATCTTCCCCATAGCCCGCCCCCGGCCCCCCCCCCCCCCCCCCCCTTTCTCACACACACAGTTTATTGCTCTATGATACATAGGTAGATGATAGATCATGAATAAACTCAACCCAATTTATTTTTAATGTAATGTGTATTTTTAACTGTCATATTTGATTTGCACGTCAATTGTTTGATAAAATGCCGCAAAAAGATTTGATATGTGGACTTCTTTTTGTAGGTGCTATAACTACCCTTTTTAATAACTGTTTCAAGCAAACATGATTAAGCGTATGTTGTGCAACTACATTTCAGTTGCGGGTTACTCGTCAACTGCTTCAGTACTTAAAATAGGTGATAAGTTGAAACAAGCAAGAGTATTTGCACGTAAAGATCTTGTTGAGTTTTCGAAAGTGAGTTTTGATGAAAACCCGTTGCATCTTGACTCTGAGTATGCAAGAAATGCTGGGTTTAGAGATGTGATAGTTCCTGGAATGCTTGTTGTGACTTTGTTCCCGAGGATCATTGCTTCTCATTTTGTAAGATGTTTGCTCATTTCTGGTATTCAATTGTATTACGCTTTAGTATTCATGTAATGGGTGTTTGGCATTGCGTTTAGAAACTTATTATTGCGTTTTTAAGTGGCAGAAAGTAATCAAATAATAAGAATATCTGCATAACCACTTACAAACACTATCCCGTGAAACCCGCAAATTTCACTTAATTGTTTAGTTTTGGGAATTCCATGTAACCAAGTAACTTTCAAAACGCAATGCCAAACGCAGGCAATAAAGAATTTAAACTTTTTAGATCTAAGTGTAACTCATTTAGTCATTTTAATGAATGAATGACTCTAAAATGCGTTTTTATTTTTCTCTTATGTAGCCTGGAGCAGTATACGCCTCACAGACTTTGCAATTCAGATTGCCGGTTTATGTAGAGGAAGAGATTACCGGTGAAGTTGAAGCTACTAGCATAAGAGAAGTGAAGAAGCAGTACATGTGAGTTGAAAGCGCCGACTCTTGATTTCATTTTGATCTGCAAAGATGAATTGGGTTAAAAGTTCTAACTCTCTTTTTATTTCTTATGTTAGTGCCAAATTTATAACGAGGTGCTTTAACAACGATGGTGTTCTTGTTCTTAATGGGGAGGCTATGGCTGTTTTACCAACACTATGTCCAACGGATTTGTAAACTTGGGGCATTTATGGTTTAACAATTGTCGCCGTTGAACTAAAAATGAGCCAAGCTGTGTTATCCCGCTCTTGTTATGTACTACATCAAAAACTCTGCATGTTTATGATATTTGACTTGATGCCCTTTTCCGTTCTATGCAAGAGTATTGAATGTGTTTTAATCATGGTTAAGACTCAAATGTCAAGAATTGGTGATGGTCATGAAAATGGTACCGCCAACAGTGTTTTCTGTCTTCTATTATATCGAAAGTACGTGCTATATGTTTACTCAATTGATAAAATTTTGTCACCAAGAAATCCAAGCCAGGAAAAAGATTGAATTTTTAGGGCGCAAAATCTGGAAGATCATCATCTGTTAGATGAATGCAAAACTTACAAATCAATGAAAATCACTGGTAAAACTACATGTCTTGACAGACTGTTTTGACATACCCAAAATGACTTGAATTTGACACCTACACAGTAACAAGTTGATGAAAACAATTAGAACCTGCACATAAATTTAACCTGGTTTAATAACCTGAATCATCATTCACTATTGCCAATGTGTTTTATTAATCACCTCTGTTATAAATATAAAACAAAACTAAAAACAAAAGGTTACACTTGGCCGTAATAAAGTTCCATCTCGAATTGCTACAAAAATGGACCCCATTTGGTCCAATGTCACCTCTAAATTTCTTAATCATACAGAAAAGGACCCAGTTTGAGCACCAGCCGCAGCAGGTGTTTTAGGCTGAGCCTTTTCGACGACGATAGCTTGTGTGGTTAGAACCATTCCAGCAACCGAAGCTGAATTTTGCAAAGCACACCTGGTTACCTTTGCTGGATCGATAACTCCTGATTCCACCAAATTTTCATACTTGTCTGTCATTGCATTGTAACCAAACTCCCATTCGCTTTCCTTTACCTTCTCCACTACCACTTCACCTTCAACTCCCGCGTTTTGGGCTATTAGAGATGCTGGTGCGACCAATGCCTATAATCAACCAAGTAGGCGTTAACAAAAAAGACCCAAAAAACCAAGCTAACCAGGTATAGAAATTGACCCATTTTGACCTATAACAAAATTCTTATTTTAGCTTGAGCTGTTTTAAAACATTTGCCCAACCCGCCCATTTGACCATTCTCTAACACTTGACCAAGCAAACAAAATGAAGGTTCAATACTGACCTTTTGAATGATGTCAGCACCTAATCTCTCATCCGCATCCTCAATCTTCTCCTTGATGGCAGGAACCAATGTTGATAGATGAACAAATGCAGCACCACCGCCTGGAACTATACCTTCCTCGATAGCAGCAAAGGTTGCATTTTTAGCATCCTCAATACGAAGCTTACGGTCTTCTAACTCGGTTTCTGTTGCAGCACCAACTTTGATAACAGCGACACCACCAGATAACTTAGCAATTCTTTCGGCTAATTTTTCAGAGTCGTAGACGGAATCAGTCTCAAATAACTCTTTCTTAATTTGAGCAATTCTAGACTGAATTTCATCCTTTGATGCAGCATCAGCAATGATGGTTGTTGAGTCTTTGCTGATAGTGATCTTCCTGGCTGTACCAAGCTGCTCAACAGAGGCATTTTCAACAAGCAGACCCAGGTCACTGGCTTGATACTCGGCTCCTGTATGTTCAAAAAGCGGAAAATGAATAAAGAGTAATCTGAACTCGATCCATAAAAGGTGGCAATTTTGACCTATTTACATATCAATGCGTCGATCTGGGATACGTTTAATGTGTATGAGGTAAACTTTCAAAGATTGTTTTAAGATAAGTTAAATGAGTCAAGAGTGTATAAAATCTTATAAATCATTTTATTTAGCATTCTTTTGCTATTTGTTGAAATGACACTTTCTGGTAATCATAAGTTAAACTAACTATAAAGAAAAAAGGCGAACTTAAAATTGGACAGAAATGATATCAACCAGCACATTTCTGCCACCTCTCTATCTAATGCGATGGAATTAAAAGGAAACTCAATGTACCTGTCACGATGGCAATATCTTGAAGCAAAGCCTTTCTCCTTTCACCAAAACCAGGTGCTTTAATGGCAGCAACATTAAGGATACCTCGAAGCTTGTTTACAACAAGAGTAGCCAAAGCCTCGCCACTAACATCCTCAGCAATAATCAGCAAAGGAGCTCTTAATTGAGTTGTTTTTTCCAATAATGGAATAATCTCCTTTATTGAAGATATCTTTTGATCTGTAATCAACACTCTGGCGTTCTCAAACTCAACCAAAAGTTTCTCGGGGTTGGTCACAAACTGTGGAGAGATGTATCCTCTATCAATCTGCAAATCCACATCACGAACCGATCAAGAAACATTAATTCCGACAGATATAAAATATAATTATGGGCCAAAGATTTTTATGAGGTACAAACCTCCATTCCTTCTTCAACGTCAACGGTTGTCTCAAAAGAAGACGATGACTCAATAGATAGGACACCATCTGATCCGACCTTGTCGATAGCATCAGCAATCATGGTTCCAATGACATCATCGTTTCCAGCAGAGATTGAAGCAATGGCTTAAATAAGTCAAAACGAATTGGTTTAGAAGATGGGAGACTTTATCTTGGATAAGATATAAGGAAATCTTGTTACCTCTGATATCATCACGGCCTTTTACGGGTCTGGCTCTCTTCTCAAGCTCCTCAATCAAACCAAGTACAGTCTTGTCAATACCTTTCTTCAATGACACGGGGTTAGCACCAGATGTGACACTCAAGAGACCAAGCTTGATGATTTCACGTGCAAGAACTGATGCAGTTGTAGTACCATCACCAGCTGAGTCGTTGGTTTTGCTTGCAACCTGTGCAAGTCAATTTACCAGTTAGTAAACCATTAGATATTTAGGCATGTTTTTCTGTCAAAATAGGTAACGATAATAGTTTTGAAACTGGGTGTGTCATCATATAGATAGTCTCATTAATTTATTATAAAAGAGCTAGACTCGAACCTCTCTGATAAGAGCAGCACCGGCATTTTCCATGGCGTCAGGTAGTTCAATAGCTCTGGCGATTGTAACACCATCATTAACCACCTTTGGTGAACCATATTCATCCAACACAACATTCCTCCCTAATAAATTCAAATAACTTGATGAGCATTTTCAAAATAAATTTAACAATACTGTGTGAAAGAAGAGGACTGCAATAGCTTGATGATCGACTTAACACTATTAGTTAATACTAACCACAATTCACGCGAAAACACTAAACGAAATTATCGTACATGAAAATGTAACTGTAGTTTAAATCACGAAAGTGAAATCTTAACAGCTGCTGTACGTTCTTATCAGGGCAGCGCATAAGGCTGCAAGAGAGACAACCCGAGCTCAATCCTAGAAAGAGAGCCATATGCTGACTCGATTTTTTTTTTTTTTTTTTTTTTTTTCTCTCAAATAGCCCATAATGTTAAATATTAAACCTACATATAGCATAAGACCCGAAACGTTCGACTCGTGTGAAGCCCCAGTTCTTATCATATGTTATCAATATTCAAATGTAATCGGTGTCAATGATACAAGTACTCATGTACTGCAATAATCATAAACGTTGTGACATTGTCTGATGATTGGTCTTTCCATCCGGTTGTGTCTCCTACTAATTAATTTATAAATCAAATGCTTAATTAGACTTACAACAGACTTTTTTAGTGATAAATTTCAATATCAGGATGAAAAGACCAATCACGCAACAATATGACAAAGTTCGAAACCAAATCTCGAGTCAAATCTAGTAAATGTCTAATTCAATATCAATACCTTATTAACTATGATTTTTTTTTTTTTTTTGGACCACAATTGTGGCTACATGGCCCCTAGCCCAGAAGGCGTAGCGAGCCCACACAACCAGGTTGGGTCCAGCCTAGAAGGCAATGGCACCCTTCCCTTTACGCACGCGGGAGGAAACCCCTATCACCCTAGATAAGACTCGAACTTGAGACCTTGCCTAGGAGGGTAAAACCTCCATACCGCTAGACCAGAGGCCCATTGGTACCTTACTAACTAAGGTATAAACCCACTACTACCAATATTTCGATACAAAAATAAATAAGAAATGAAGTTTATTTTCATTTCATTTCACCTAAATATATCAAAACTCGAAAGGCTATAAGTAAAGACTGACAAAATCATACAAATTAACAAAACCACAAAAGAATTATATAAAAAGATAGACAACCTCTAGGACCGAGAGTAAGACCAACAACATCAGCCAACTTATCAATACCAGCTTGCATAGCTGCTCTTGACTTTTGGTCAAATGCGATGTCTTTCGCATTCGCTCGCACCACAAACCGCTTGTTTCTGTTCATCCTCAGTTGTTGGTTATTAACCTTCTTGATACTGACAGTCTTGTTGTGTGATGAGAAGATGGAAGCTGTTGTGATAGCGTTTGCAGAGGCCATTTTTGGGTTGGTGTGGATAAGAGAGAGGGTAGTGGAGAATGAAGAGATTGTGTTTAGGGTTTCTGGGTTTTTGTTAGATAAGTTTGTGTCGATACGGTGTCGTTTTGGGAGGTTAGGTGATATGGAGTTTATTCATTTCGGGTCGGGTCGAGTCGGGTTGGGAATATCCCTAATAAATCCATATTAATCAATTTGTAAGAGACTTAAGGGCCGTTTGGTTGGGGTGTATGCATGGCCGGTTCTGAGATTTCGGATGCCCTAGACGAGTTGATATAAAAATGCCCTTTGTAAACAAACAATACACCATTTTAAAGGAGTTTAAAACCTAGTCATGTTATACGGCTCATTCTCACGTCTATTTTTATTTAACAAACACATATTATCGACCGGAAGATAAATCATGAACTACATGTTTGCAAATATATTATCGCTTACAAAATGTTAAAATTATTTGTAGATGTATAAAAGCAAACAGTTAACGTATTTTGAGAAAACTAAAAGTATATAATATAAGAGTTTGATTGCGACAAGAATTCAAAAGTAAAACAAATATCATTTCACATCAACCTAACAAAATTTTGTTTACATAAACTTAAATTTTGTCACAACAAAATCAAAAGACAAATTAAAAAAACTAGACGAGTACCCGTGCATAGCAACGGGATATTATAGCGACAAATAATTTATTGATAAAAAAAAGTTTATATGTTATAAATGAAAAATAATTAAAGTTTGAAGATTTGGGAATTAAACATAATGTTTTGAAACCCGGTTCGACCCGGGTGGTTCAACCGGTTGAACCATTCCGGTTGAAAATTTGGTCGATTTAAACCGGGTCAACTTGCTAGGTTGGGTCGAAAACGGGTCAAATTAAACCGGTTCAACCCTTCGGGTTTGAAGCGTCTCGGGTCAACCCGGTTTGTGATATGTATTATTGTTTTAATTTGTTATATTTAATTTGGTAGATATGTTTTGAAACCCGGTTCGACCCGGGTGGTTCAACCAGTTGAACCGTTCCGGTCGAAAAATTGGTTGATTTAAACCGGGTCAATTTGCTAGATTGGGTCGAAAATGGGTCAAATTAAACCAATCCAACCCGTCGGGTTTGAAGCGTCCCGGGTCAACCCTGTTTGTGATTTGTATTAATTGTTTTAATTGGTTGTATTTAATTTGCTAGATATGTTTTGAAACCCGGTTCGACCCGGGTGGTTCAACCGGTTAAACCGTTCCGGTCAAAATTTGGTTGATTTAAACCGGGTCAACTTGCTAGGTTGGGTCGAAAACGGGTCAAATTAAACCGGTTTAACCCGTTGGGTTTGAAGCGTCTCGGGTCAACCCGGTTTGTGATTTGTATTAATTGTTTTAATTGGTTGTACAATGTGTATAAATCATTGTACTTTTAAGTAATGAAGTGTTTTAATAAGAGTATTAATTACATTTCATAATTTCCTTATATACATTTTTCAACATTTCACATTTCACATTTCACTTTTCTTGACTTTTTCATTTTCACCTTTGACTATTTTTGCTTTATAGGTAGTATAGATACTCATCCTCAAACAAATTGTTACTCGTATTTACTTCTAGTCAATATTTAATTCGATACTGCAAGACATGTTAAAAGGTAAACGCCATATTAGAATACAAATTTTGTAAATTAAAAACTTTAAAATGAGGACTGTAGTTGTTGGAAGAAAGAAAATAGCACGAGTACGATTCGAGGAAAAGGAGTTCACCTCAAATCAAGGCAACGCGCACTCAATCCATCTATCCTGTCTGATTGAGAAAGTAGTATTAACCAACCAATTAAATTTTGTTTGAAAAGTTAGCTTGCCAATTGCACATTTACTTAATTACTATAGTACAAAAAATTATTTACTCCCACCGACCTACGTGGGGCCTACCTCGATTACACTACAATAAGATTTAATGTATTATTTTAGGGCCAATTATTTTAAAGTATGTTACAGTATACTAGTATTTCTCTCTCCACTAAAAATCCTCTTCTCCTTCCTTGAACATCATCTTCCATTTTCAGATTAATCTACATCTTCACGATTTTTTTTTATATATCCATGTAATATAAATCTAAATTTGATGCCCCCCAAAATTATGATGCCTGGGCCGTCGCCCACCTCGCCCAGTACCAGGACCGGGCCTGGGTTTATGGGTATAAATCTATAACTTGAAATGAAAATCACATTATGTTTGGGTAAATTGCAAAAAACGTCCTTGGGGTTTGACGAAATCGCATAAATAGTTCAATCTAGGGCTGAGCATCGGTCCAGGACCGGACCGACCAAGACCGAGACCGAATTATCTCAAGACCGAGGACCTGACCGAATGTGGTCTAGTCTCGGTCGTTCCGGTCCAATAAGGCAAAATAGTCGGTTTGTGGTCCGGTCTGGACCGGACCGAGACCAAATTAGCCCAAAAGCCGAGACCAAGGACCAGACCGAATGTAGTCGGTCCGGTCTTGGTCGGTTTGATACGTTCGGGTGGTTTGTTCAACCCTAGTCCAATCTTTCAAAAGTGCAGTCATAGTCCCCTATGTGAAACTTTTGGATAATTTTCGTCCTTTACACAAACTAAAATGACTGAAATATCCAAACTAAAACTTTTAGCTAAATTTTCTAATTTTAAACCTCTCATAAAAAGCCCTAATATTATTCAATTCTATAAAACCCTCAAAAATTTTCAAACCTAGATTCCTAATTTATTCAACAAATAAAATACAAAATTACAACCCTTAAATATCTCAACATAACAGTTGCCGATTTGTATTCCTCGGACATCACTGGCGTCGCCGTTACATAGAAAATCGATACCCCCACCAGTTGTGTGTCGGACGTCGCAATAAGTTATGCCTGTTATTGCAGATTGTTGGTAGTGGTTTCATTGTGGTTGACTTGTTGTAGTTGTTTATTTGTAATGTGTCTTGTGCTTGTGTGAATAGAAATTACAAATTATTGAAAATTAGGGTTTTTTGTGTGTCTAAACCTATTAACCAACGGATTTAACACATATATTAAAAAAAAAAAGTTTACATATTAGGTTTTGATGTTAATATATTTTGTTTAAATGGAAATTTGAAATTCAAAAGAAATAAAAGACGGCGGTATTTTAGTTATTTTAGTTTGGGCGAAGGACGCAAATCTAACAACAAGTTTCTCACAGGGACCATGCCTGCACTTTCGAAATGATTAGACTATTTATGAGATTTCGTCAAACCACGGGAATGTTATTTTTGCAATTTACTCACTTTTTAATTTGAATGGCGTAAAGTTGTAAACTGATAAATCATTTCAATAATATTTAATATTTTTTTCTAGATGCCGGTTTAGCTATATTCAATTTTTTTCTTAAATCGACAATGTTCAATAAACGATCACAAATCTATTTGAATATTTTGAGCAGAACTTGAACCCACAACATGTATAATAATTACTCATCATTTTATGTAATTTTGACCTATCACTCAGTTCGTATCATTTCATCTTTCTCACTCACGCACTAATCAAACTTTTTTAATCATCACCGGCCACTTAAATATATTTTAATTTTTAATCAACATACACTACACACACAATGACACAAACACAAAAACTCATCAAAAGTAAGACTGGTCACTAACTAAAAAAGGTCACCTCGAAAGAGTAAGGGAGGCATCCACATCAACACCTCATGCTTAAGAGAGGTACGCGTTGCTTATGGTTAAATTATGTATAGAAGGCTACCCACAACAGTGACCCCCAACGACCCTCATGTTTCATGTTACCTCAACTTTCTCTCTTCTGCGACCTACAGGCGACCTTTTAGGCACATTAAGGCGACCGTTTTTTTATTATTTTTATTTTAATAAAATGGTGAAATGAATCGGGTGTTTATAGGGTAAAAGGTTCAAAATTTTAAAAAGTTAAAAATGTTTTTTTTAATAAATAAAACCGTATACTTTTTTTTGAATGAATTATCGATCGAAGGGATGAAGGGGTTGCTTGTTTTGGAGCCGACCGACCTTCGAAGACCGACTACATGCAGTGATGGCGACTCGGTCGGCCGACCAATGTGGATAGCCTAACACTATGCCAATACTGTGAGTAGCTCAAATACTTTTTTTCATCAACTTTAAACGTGACTATCTACGGCTATATACTAATATAAAGAGCTAATATTCCTTAGAGGCTTGGAGATGAGAGGTTTGGCTAGCGGAGGTCTCAAGTTTGAGTCTCACCCGAAACTTTTACCCCTTCAGACGGAATAGGAGAAAGTACATGCAAAGTTCAGGGTCAGCATAGTGCCAAATTGAATGTCACTGCTACCTGAACAACTAACAACTAACAAGCCGTTTAAAATATATATATATATATATATATATATATATATATATATATATATATATATATATATATATATATATATATATATATAGAAAGTACATGCAAAGTTCAGGGTCAGCATAGTGCCAAATTGAATGTCACTGCTACCTGAACAACTAACAACTAACAAGCCGTTTAAATATATATATATATATATATATATATATATATATATATATATATATATATATATATATATATATATATATATATATAGCTAATATGTTGAACAAAAAACCAAATCAACTCAAAACCTAAATTTTAAGATTTAAACACCCATATGTAAATCCATTCCTACCCCATTTCAAATTTAAAACATTCAAATTACCCCCTCAAAAACACTTTCTCTCATTCAACTTTCCATAAAATTATTCACGTTGATTCCATTTATTTACTCCACACACCCACAAACACACACACACACACACCGTCAGACCGTCGTTGCAACACCACGGGACCTCCGCCGAACTACTATTAGAAAAGGTAAAACACACATATAGGAACCAAATTTAGTCGAAAACTATATATCGCCGCCACTAAGAGTGGGTACTCAACTCGTTATATTCATTTCCTTTGTTTGTTATGTTGAATTGATGCCAAGCTTGATTGGTTAATTAGTGCTACATTTGTCTTATAATAATTGTCCATTTTGACTTTTTTGAGAATTTTTTATTTAACTTTGATTATAAATATTTTTATTTGTGTAATATAATCTATACCACTATATAATGCATTTGTAATTATTCTATAATTAGAAAGGCTTATTATGGAAGGATTTCAAAATTAATTGGTTAGAAAGCAGGTTGGTTAAAAAGCAAGTTGGTTAGGAAGTTTGTTAGGAAGCAGGTTGGTTGTTCAAACTAAAATTATTTGGCTTAACCATCTCTACTTATAAGCATAAAAGCAACTAAATGTGCAACCGAATAACGCAAAATATAGTCATACGTACCCGCCGTCGCATTGCGCAGGTACCGTCTAATACTTGATGAAAAATATATAAATAGATTGGGTTTTAAATGTATTTTTATTTGGTATAATTTTCATCAAATATTATATAAGACAAATAAAAATATTAATAGTTAAAATTGAATAAGAAAGACTAAAAAAGTAAAAGTGAACAATTACCCCGTATTATAATACGGATCGAGTAATTTTTATGCTTTACACCGTAAAACAATAGCACGTTTTATATGATTTTAATACATTGAAAATCGTGAAGGGTTGGCGATATTGACTGTGACATTTACGGAGTATTTGTTAGTTTAGGATAACTTCTTTATATAGCAAGTCATACACCCTGCAGCCTGCAGGTATGTTGGCGATATTGACTTTGACATTTATTTGTTAGTTTAGGATAACTTCCTTATATAGCAAGTCATACACCCTGGTATACTGACCTCGTGTCTCTTATTTATAGTACAGTATGCTACAACCATCAAAACAGTATAAGGTTCCTAGGACTATGGTACTACTATAGAACCATTTTATCATACAACCATCTTAACTTGCTACTAGCTGGTAACACTTCATAATTAAGGATAGACATTAGACATAAAAACTAGGGATATTGATAGTTAAACTACCAAAACTATATATATATATACTTTAAGGCTTTGTCTCACTGTCGTTATTGGCATCTCCCGTGGAACCACCATTATTGAAATCTTGCCTCGGAAGGTAATGGTGGTTCTCTAGGTTTGCATCGCTGGGCGAGCCACCACCGTTGCCAAAATCCTGTCGTGGAATGTAGTGATGGTTGTTAACACTACCATCTACACTTTCTTTGAGCTTGCGTTGGTGGGTCTCGTGACTTGAGTCATCTTTCAAATTTTTTCGATGGTCAGTGGCAGCAAAGCACGAGGTGGTGGCAACTAGCAACACTACGAAGATAGCAAACACAACAAACCTCATTTTTTGTAGTGAGATGATAATTTTGTGATTGAAGAAGTGAAAGTAGAACTTGCTTTTATAGGGAAATAGAATGCACAAGGGTTGTGTGTATTGTGACATGGGTGTTCTACCAAAATGAGGCAATATTAAGTGGAGACACTATACTTCACCAATAATACAAGTTTCTAATGATGCTCTAGAAATAGAAATTTCCACTATGACCATAAATAGAAGTTTTCCACCCATTGAGTGTAAGTGTAATATGAAGATAATTTAACAAAAGTCAAATCATGGACTAACCATCACTACAACAAACAGCACGACGGGCGACGATACTTTTGGCGGGAACGCCCTTGTCCCCGCCGAAAGTCACTAAACGACAAAAAACATGCTGAGCTGGCACACGATATCGCTAACCGTTTACTACATTTTCAACGCTTACTTTTAGCAGGGATATGTCACCGCCGAAAGAATTTTTAGTATTTTTGCAACTTTTTAACCAAAATAGTTGCGCCTAATTGTTCCCGCGTATTATTCCCGCATTAACACAATAGAGAATAGCCAATATAACAAAATACATCATTAGCCATTAGAAGATACTAAATGATGAATGATTACTTGATTTTGTGAATCAATTTGGTGTAATAGGAAGGGTCGATCGTCACATTATGATTTATTGTCATGCATTAGAGATAGTGGGTTTTATCTAAAAGGATATGTATGACAACATGACATCCTAAGTATTTTTAGATTATGTAACATGACTAAAACTTTGCTAATTTGATATTAGTAATCACGATTGTTAGAATATTAGTGTGTAATAGTTAGGATATAAGTTTAGGGGGTTAGTTGTAGTTTAGCTCAAACTTAAGGAGGTTAGTCATGTATTAGGAATGTTCCTAACCTCCTCAATTGTAGATTCCTTGTTCAACAAGGATTAGGTTTCTCCCCCTCATTCTCTATAAATAGGGATGAGGGGGTGAGGTTTTATTTGTACCTTCTTTTCTTGCTTACGTTTAATAAACGTTTGAGTGTAAAATATCTCGTGTGTGTTGGTACCACTCGGCATTAAGGGATCATAACCCTTTGCCGAGGTCTTATTGGAGTAGTTCTTGATTCGTGATTCCGCTCTAGAAATCGGTTTGTTGGATTTCTTCCAATAATTGGTATCGGAGCCTGGTTCGAAAAGAACGAATCACACAACGTGGATAGAGCTAAAACAAGAGAAACGAGTGAACCGGGTTTGGTTCGTCGGTTACTGCGCAGTCGTGGGAGAATTGGCGCTGCGGGTTCGTTAACCATTGGATTTCTACGAAATTCGAACCGTAGGTTGAAGACACATAGATCTAGGATCTCACTGGAGGGATCTTGCATCGGAGCTTCCAAGAAAGAGATATAGGCTGTCGAATTTTCTGGTTTGGTTGTTGTGTTCTTTGTCGTTTTTCGGTTATTGTTTGGCTATCGTTGTGTATATTACACGGTTCAAGGTTTCTAGGTTTTCGAGTCAAGATTACTTGGGCAACAAGGTTATTGAAGTTGTCTTGCAAGGAGGTGGATCGATTCTCCTAAGGTTATGGGAAATCATTTTCTTTTGTCACAAGGTTCTTGGAGTTTCGGTTTTGACCTTCAAAGGTGACAAGGTTTTGCAAGAAGTTTCAACTTCAAGTTTTCGGTTTCTTGGAATTCAAGTCTTGGTGGTTCTTGGAAGACAAGTAAGGTTTAGCTTTGTCTTGGGATTCAAGAAAAGTGATTACTTGGAGTACAAGGTATATCAAGGTTGTAGACTTGAGGTGGAAAGATCGAAGCTTTAGGGTTTTTCTAAAGGTTAGTAGATCAATTATTACAAGAAAGCGGGTTTAGCACACGGCTTGTGAGACTTGTTGGTAAAGTTGGTTAAAAAGCAACTTAACAAGGTTTGTAGCAAGGTTAAAGAAGAGCTAGTATGAATACTAGGTTAAACATCGAAAAGCTCGATGGGAATAGTGTACAAAAGCATAGAGGTTCAAAACAAGTTGGATTTAAGTAACTTGGTCATAAACAAGTTGGGTTCAAACAACTTGGTCATAAACAAGTTGGGTTCAAACAACTTGGTCCTGGTGTTAAAACAGGAGTCCATGGAGTGTAGGTTGATAAACGTGTTTGGTTTGAGGTAGAACTGCAGGGAGCTCAGGAAAATCGTGAAGCTAAGGTAATTCATGAGAGTAACGATAATGCTGCAGTGGCTCAAAGAAAGTTGGAGGTTAAACAACTTGAAGAAAAGACAAACACGGGCTGCTTGGTAAAAGAGCAGGAAAAGGTACACCTTGGTATAAAGGTGGGGGCAGACATTACGGTAACCAGAGTACCTGGTCAAGAGGGTGCAGAGGGTAATGTTGCTGAAAGGTATAGAGGTGACAGTAATATGGCTGTTTCAGGAGTTGCTGGAGTGATAAATGAAGATGCATATGAGTCATTGACTTTCAGGGATACAGTTGCTTGTGAGGTAATTTCCAAGTGGATAGCTGTAATGAAAGAAGATATGGATACTCGGCCTAGTATGTGTATGCTCAGCAACGGTTTTAGGCGAAGCAGTGACGACAGTAAAATATATTACTGGAAGTATGCACCATGTATGTTCATATATCTATTCCTCTATATAGATTATATGGGGCTTACTTGCGAAACCAAGGCTGAGATCTGGGTTACCAAGGGTTTGCTGGATGAAGCAAAGGAAATTATGCTTGGTATGGAGATCTTCAGGACTCAGAATGGTAATACTCTGAGGGTGTCATGATTCAGGTTTTCCAACAGGATGTCGGTTCATATATTGTTGGGGGACGTACACTCTACGCTGTCGTTAGAGGATGGTCTATCAGGGAATCGTGATGAAGAAAAGAAGAGTAAGGGGTCATGTATATATGCAGTTGGAAGTCATAAGTATCAAGTGGTCTGCACGAGACCTGACATAGCATCTGCGGATGTGGGAATGTTGGATAGGTTTGATCATGAATTACAGATGTACGTACATGCTTTTGTGGATTATGACTACACCATGGGTATATCGATCACTGCCATGGGTAGATCAATCATAATTTGTTAACAATTGAAGAGGATTATATGACACTTGCTGGAGAATTGAAGGAGGATACATGGCTAAAGGGACTCTCTACAGAGTTAGGATTTGAGCTAAGGTTAGTAGCAGGTATTGCTACTGCTGCCTTGACGAAGGCGATCCCCGGTCCGAGGTTCCAGCACTGGTTGAAGCTGCTGCATATCGGAGAAGACTAACTATTACCACTAAGGTGGAAATTGTTAGAATATTAGTGTTTAATAGTTAGGATATAAGTTTAGGGGGTTAATTGTAGTTTATCTCAAACTTAAGGAGGTTAGTCATGTATTAGGAAAGTTCCTAACCTCCTCAATTGTAGATTCCTTGTTCAACAAGGATTAGGTGTAAAACCTCGCAAAAATCCATATAATTAAATACGTTTAATTATATATTAATCTTCGTCATTATTTTTTTTCACCATTTTTACGCGGAAATTTAAAATTTTCTTATTTTATTATATTTACGAAATCACGTCATCCCATAATTCACCAAACGACGAAACAAGTTCTCGACACAATTAACAAAATATTTAAAAAAATTACTAATCCTAATCTAATTACACTAAACTTATTTATTCACTAATATAACCAAATGGACCTTTAATAAAATTTCAGCCCATTTCTTATTCTCGTTACTATTCACAGCAGCCCACAAACAAGAGCCCAATTTCCCTTTTTTTATTTCAGATTTCCAGTCGAGCAGTTCATCTCCAAAATGCCTCTGTATTTTTCGATTTCAAAACACAACATGTCCATATTTTTGTATCTCCTAATTGTCTACCCACCAAAGAATTAGGACGCCAAATTTTAGCTTCTAAGACGAACGTTTGATACGTTTAATAGAGGCAAAGTGTTTGGCCAAAAATCAACCCACTCGACACGTATTAAATCCAAGACTTAACCATTTCGACTCCAACTTGATTCCCCCCTCCTCTAATATTCTTCCTAGCCTAAATACATGATATTGGACAAGTTTTTATCAGCCTAGATCAAGCCTTACTCGTTAAATCAATTTGTGTATATAAATAAAATATGAGTCGACATATGAAATAACAAACCAATTCACATTTTGCTTCCCTCACTCACACAAACCTCTTAAAATATTATATGTCAGTAACATCTATCCCTGCCATGAATAGTTGGAGCAAGTAGCATGAAGAAAAACTTGACATAAACTCCATACGTGTTATATACCCATGTATATTTCCTCATTCGTTCATCACCTCTCACACTTAACTTCTTTCTACATTTTTACGTCTCTCTCACCCTCAAAAGAATCTCAAAGACCAGAAGTCATCACCATACTTCAATTCCAATTCATTCGAAATATGGGTTTATATATATGCGTAGTATATATTGATTTTATATACGTATAACATATATTTCCATTTCACATCTCATCTTCATCTCCTTTCTATATTCTCTCAATCCCTTTTCATCATTTAGAAACTCTAAGAAGACCAGAATTGAGTTGCATATTCATTTGGAAGCAAACAAGTAAAATCGAGTTATATAAATATATATAAATCGTTACTTGGGTTTTTAAACGAACGTGTGAATTCTTGTGTTTTCTTCCCTTTCACTCGACTCTCTACCACCCTAGAGGTGTCGTAAGTCCTCACGTTCCCTTTTCAATTCGTTTCCCACGTTATTATATGTCCATGCATTATATATTATTTTTATCGAAAGTGTTTAGTTTTATATATATACATACGTACGTACAAATATATAGCATCACAAACGTGACTAGCCTCTATCTTGGAAGGCCTAGGAGTCACGTAGCACACTTGTTTCACGATTATTTTTACGTTACATGCATCATACGAACTTATTTTGACCATATATCAAGTATAGAAAATGTTGCAAAACTTAGAAAATAAACCAAGTCTTTTACTAAGTAAAAATCTGTCCAAGTCACTTATAAAACCGTCTTTTATCTCACAATTTAGCGTAACAAGCATGTCATATTTTTACACCATCTAATAGACACCATGGCTAGCTACAACTTTCGTATAAATAACATGTAAAAATAACCACGTTTTGACACTCTAAATCGACCAAAGTAAATTGCAAAACTCGTATATACCAAAAACACTTACCCAGAAAATAGTTTCAGATCGCGACCAAAATGACCCTTTAAAACTTAATCCGACTTAATAACCACCCAATATTTTTACACAACCTATTTCTCCTTGCTACAAGCTACAAGTTTCGTGTTTATACTTTGTAATAATAAGCTCGTTTAGACCCTTTAAATTGGCCAAAGCAAACCACAAAAACTCATTTTTCAAAAACTATTTATAAAGCTTAATGGACTGAAAAGCCCAATAAGCTGAAAATAAGCTCTCCGTATAAGCTGGACCAAAAAGCTATTTTGATATGATTTTATAACATTAAAAATGAGTCTAGGAATAAGCCCAACTTGTCTCAACGCTCACGGATTTTAAAACGTTAACGGGCCTTTAATTTAGCTCGTTAAAGCCCATTTATTGAAAAATAAGTTATTTTTGTAAATAAGCAGTTGAAATAAGTTTTAATAAGCTTCAATAAGCTCCAGAAATTTTAAGATAATTTTTCCCATAATTTTTGAACGTTTGGACTAAAAATGTAACGCGATGACACCTAGAAGGACTAATATTGAAAACTGTGAAAACTAAGGACTAAAACTGTAAAAACAGAATTATTAAGATAGAAAATGATTTATTATTAATTTCCAAGCTTAGATTGTAATATTGGACATGTAGTGGACTATAATTGTAAATTATATATAAAAAGGACTAACGGTGTAACGCTAACGCCGTTAGTATAAAAAGTGTAAAATTGGAAAAGGACAAGGACTACACATAATCTATTTGACATTCTTATTTTATTTTCTATTTTACGACAACCCTCACGTCATATGCATTTTCGTTTCATTTTATATATATATGTATTTATTAAATTTTCGTTAATAGTATATATAACGTTATATTAACTAATTTTTGTTACATATTATCATCATCATAATTAAAAATGGAAAAGCTTTAGAAATAATAACATAACTTGTCATATTATTTTAAACATAAGCATATCATTTGCATATCATTCATTCATCATAACGATTATTTATCAATCGTTATTCGTTTCATATTTGCCAAATCGTATTTGGTCAAATTCTCAGATAAATTTATTTATCAGGTTCCTTATCAAAGATGTTTCCATAATCTCATCCTATCTTTACTTTTCATCATTTCCAAATCTATCTAGGTGAGTCATAGCCCCATTTCAAATAATTGTTTTTAACTCATTTGGGGGAGATACATGCTTACATATACTTTGATAACTTGATAAGTATATGAAATAAAATAAAATACATGATTCAAATCAATTTCCTAATTGATATTAAAATAATATAAATTGTGATTTAAAATATGTTAATGTTAGGTCACCATTTAGTAAACACAAGTATAATGATAAGAGAAATGAGATGAGAATGAGAGTGGGATGATTATAAAAAATTTGAGAAAATGAAATGCAAGAGTTTCCTTAATGTTTTCAAATAACCAACCAAGTATTACATAGACCTAAGGCTTCTATTTATAGGGAAGGAGCTAGGGCAACACTCCCTCTCCTTCCTTACATGAATTCGTATGGGCTTAAAGCCCATGGACCATTATACTTAAGCCTAGTAAACTTGTAACATTACATTAGTGTAAGTAATAAATAACTAGAGCAACCTATTATTACAAATGACCGAGACTTGACAAAATAGTAAAAACTTAGGTTCCAACAATCTCCCCCTAAGGTTCGGTCATCATGGTTGCTTGACGTCTTCGTCTTAATCTTTGACTTTCATAGCTTTAGACGTCTTCAGAAATGATTAGAATAATAATGGATATACTTTGCTCTTTGTCTTTGTTCTTTGATGATGTTGTAGTGATTGCGTTACGAAGTAATCTGCCATTCGTCACTCCTGCGTTTGTGGTGGTTGTCCGCCATTCCAACATACTCATACATCTTTGGACTTAGACTTTCGCGTACAAGGAGTTCCTTTTCATACATTGAGATCTTTAGTCTTTAAACTTTGTAGATTCTTCTTTATTGTTGTAGAATCTTTCTTTGAACTTTGTGTTGCTAAGATCTTTGGGGGAGCTTTCTTTGACTTCAAGATGTATGTATGAGCATGTTGGAATCTACCATCATGGAAGTGAGGTACCTGCGAGTAAACAGTTAGCAATAAAGCAACCGGTACTTACGGATAAGGAATTAGAGCTCGTCAACAGCATAGTGTGAAGACTCCTTCTAATCCTTATCCAGGCCGTTCCCATATCAGATACTCCCGAGGGAGCTTACTAGACCTACTATGTAGCTCAATGACTGGGTGAGTCGCTGGGGATCACTCCACGACTGTAGACCGTAATGGAACCACCGTAGACACTAAGCGTAACCCTTGTGGGGTTACCGAAGTGACCTGCTGTCAGGGCTGTTTGATGTTGACCCTGGCAGGATTTCCGTTCAATCATTGAGAAATACCTAAGTAATCCTCTCATAAACGTTCTAGGCAGATTGCTAAGATCTGCGAAGGACTCGATAGTTTACAACTGATGCCCATTGATGTAGAACATCAGTCGTAGAAATACTAAGTGTTCCTAAGAGATCTTTGATGTATCTCAAGGCTCTAGACTCTATAAGTGCACACCTAGGTTTCCTATGCGGAGACTGGGGAGGTGTCTCCTGCTTCAATATCAACTGTCTCTAAGAGATAGGTCGATAGGTTACGCGGGTTCCCCGTGAGAATGAAACAAGTCCTTTTAAGAGAACTTGAGTGGTTAAGAAGGTTTAGTGCATCGCGTCACTGGGTCCATGACGACTTAGTCTTCAATACCGGTGTTGTCTTTAGCAACAGCCAGTAGCATATGAATTGAACCCGGTGTCTGCCCTAAGGTTGAACATATGGAGGGCTATTTCTTTTCACCCTTTTCTTTGCTTTTCTTTTTAATTCTTCAACTCCTTCTTTCCCTTTCATTCATTTCTCCTTTTTCCGTATCATACCTAAGGACTTCTAATTCTAACTATGGAGATGTCCTTGGGTAGATCCCTCCGGCTCTGGCGGATCATAGGACGGATATTCCTATCTTAGTCACCTTATAACTCCGACATTAGCCAAGAAACCTTTGATACAAAATCTCTCAAAGTGTTTGTGATAATCAAATATTTTTGGTTAACACTTTGAGAGTTTTGTGTACACTTTTGAAGGGCTCCCCCTGCACATGTGCTCATAAGTATTTAATAAATTTGCACATGCGGGAGGAGCAAACACTTTTGAATTGATCCACTTTTCGTGAACAAGACCGATTCGAGACACACTTACATCACTAGTTAGACTAGCTTGAAGTTATTACCTGGCCTGGTCAAGTCCACAAAAAGTTTCTCGAGACGGTACATTTCTACTAAGACAAATCCTTTTCGAGACACGCTTACGTGGTTAGTTAAAGAGTTGCATTGTCAGCTTTTAGGTGACAACTAGCTCTAGTAACTAACTTGATGTTATTACCCGTCGAGGATATGTCCTTTCGATATTACTAACTTGTATTATCTCGTCAATTCCTGGGTCAATACTGAGTCTAGCTCGCTTATGATACAACTTTAAAGCATTGACTTCGTATGTTTTAATCACTTTTTCATTTTCTCCCCCTCAAAAATAGCATACCAAATGGTGTTTTTGACAAACTTTAAGATTAAAATATGCCTTTTGAGTCTTACGGGGAGATTCACCAAGAACATTTGATATTGAGCAAAGTATTTTGTTTTGACAAGTTCTCCCCCTCAACAAGTGATTAGGTCTTATTGAGGTGAAATACTTGTCCTTTTGAGCAGAATTATGAAAAATCAGAAAGGTTTGATAAATTCTACTCAAAAGTAAGAAGCTTTCGCTCCTTATGTGAGGATTGAGGCACTGAAGCGTACCTCAGGGTCCTTTAGATACAAGCACGGGTTGTACACTGTAATGTGTGTACAAGCCATTATGAAAAAATCATTCAATCAAATGAACTAATCAAATGTACCAAGTTATTCTTCGTCCGGAAGTGGAGCATCAAAGTCAGTGAACTTGGGTTCAGGTCTTTCGAAGTTTCTGACAGGAAATGATGGTCTGACGCCGATGTAACTTTCCAGTCGTCTGATCTGTTCCCGTCGAAATAACCTTTCCTCAATCTTTAAGACAAAATTCCGAACTTGTCTTCTTATGCTGGATTTCCATCTCGGTTGTTCCCCCTTAGCTATCTTACGTCGATCATCATTCAACCTTTTGACCAGCCCATCACGAACAGATTTGAGGGTAACATCACAGAACTTATGCACCTCAACAAATCTCATGAAACATTGAAGTTGTTTGCTGTTGATGTAGGTGAAACCAAAAGGGTCTTGGTTGAGAGTAAACTGTGATGTTTGATAAATTCCATCAAACTTGAATTGCGGCTTAGTCAAATTTATCTTCTGTTGATAACTTTCCACACCCAGTTGAAGATCTTCCACCCTTTCTTGAACTATTAGTCGTTGGATGTAGAGAAGTAGTGATGCCATAAAGTTGTACTGTACATCTCTGCCGAAACCCCGCATTCTTCCTTTAACCTTTTCGAGATACATATCTTCGATGTCATTCAGATTAAGGTCTGGAAAGTCTGCTTCGGAGAACTTATACTTCTTTTCATCCTGTCGTTTAACCACAATTTCACGCATGAATTTGTAGTTAAACCGTTGTGACTCGTGAATTTCCAAGATGGCGATGATCTTAGATTTATGCTTCACATCTTCCAAAGATTTCTCTCCTAATCTGCTAGTGTAACCGAGACGACGACGGTCTGGCCAGTGTTGAATACCATGTAGGGCATCTCTGTCGTAAGCTACGATGGAGTTGCTGAACACACGAGTTGTTTCTTCGATGGCAGGAATTTCGTATCTGGCGGCTGGTACGGAGATTGTGAGTGATGAAGCATATTTCTTCTTGGTTTTCTCTTGGGTGAGTTTGATATTTTGAAGATCTTTGTTGAAGAAGTAGCTGTAGGGTAACTTGGGCTTATCTGGAAATCCTGCCAAAGGTAATGGTTTTGTCCAGTCGGTGAAGTAAGGTTTTTCATGGTTCTTTGAACTGAAATCGATATTCATCTCAGGATTTAGCCAGTCAAATTCGGCAGACATTGCACTGGCTATATTCTGCAAATGAAATTCATATTCAACTTTGTTTCCAGATCTTTTCTTGAGAAAATCTTGTGCGTCCTTATTGATTCTTCTTAGCTCCGTCTTTGTAAGTTTATTGATCTGAAGATCCTTCATGATAACTTGGGTAAACTGTAGAGTATTGCCCGGAAGGGGTTCTTCATCTTCTAGAGGAGGTTGTGCTTGAACCATGTCTGTCAACCAGTCATTAAGAGGAGTATCGTCATTGTCGAGCCATGTGTGACGTCTTTTCTTCTTGGATTTCTTAGACTTAGATGTATCATCCTTGTCTTTAGCTTTGGACGGTGACGATGGTCCAGCATGAGAATCATGAGTTGGTGGAGCACGGTAATCAGTGTCAAGTTGATCCTGGAAGTCATCAGTGTGTTCCATGAAAATTTCTTCATCTTCGGTTTGACCTTTACCAGTAGTTGAGGGTTGTTGTTGAGTTCCAGGAGGAGTGGAGTCCTTTTATGGCTGTAGAGAGGATGAGGGACCTGTTCCAGACTTGGATTTCTTGCCTTTGGAGTTTGGGTCAGGATCGTCATCTTTTCTTGTCCGTTTACGGGTTCCAGCAGCTTCTTTGCATGACTCTTTTGACATGTAAGCCACCATAGCATCATGTAGGGCTTTTTCTTCAGCTGTCTGTGTGGTTTTGGTGGCAATGTTGTCGAAGAGTTTGACAAGCATGTCATTGAAGGACAATTCTGGGACGGTTGGAGCCACAGTAGAAGGTTTAGCGGTGTGAAGCGTGAATGGTGTAGTAGACAACATTTTCCTTGTAACACTTCTGATTCTGTGATCCAAGTTGTCATTGATAGGTTCAAGAAGGTTTGCTACTGTAGGAGTGATCATATCAACCAGATTTTCAGTGAGAAAATCATGTGTTGCAGTTCTGATAAATCCTTCGTAATCAGAGTTCAAGAACTTATCGATCAGCTGCTTTGACTCCTGGAATTCCTCAACTTGTTTAGTGAGATTGGTAACTATGTTGGTGAGTTTGTTCACTTGCTCCTGAAGATCAACTGGTTGTTTTGGTTCATTGATCGAATGTTGTTTAGATGCGGTCTCAGAAGGTGTGGGTGATGAGTGTTCAGGTGATGATTCGGACGATGACTCGTTGTGAGAGTCTGAAGAAGATGCGTGAGGAGTCGGATCCTTTGGTGGAGAGTCTTGTGGAGGTGGAGGTTGTGCTGAGGAAGTCTGTTGAGAAGATGACTGAAGAAATATGTTGGTGTCGAACGCGTTCTTCTCTTCGTTTTCCTTTCTACGACGTTCCTCTGCTTCCTCTGCTTCTCGTGCAAGAAACTCTGGAGTGATGAGATATTCTTGTTCCTGATCCGTAGCAGTGTGTTCTTGTCCGCCAACATTCTCCTCTAAATTAGCAGTCTCTGTCATGTGGACATCTTCAGCCTTGTCAGTATCCTTAACGTTGTCATCAGGTTGTGGAGCTGATTCTGACGTTATGGGAGGAACCATGCTGCTTGTAGCCCCTACATGTTCTGACTGATCGATAGGTGGTGGTGTTGGAGGGTGTGATAGAAGTCGGCTTTCAAGACTTGCTTTCCTTTGTTCTTTGAGTAGTCGCTTTTCTTCAGCTCGAGTGTCGACAACTATACTCTTGAGTTTGCGTTTATCGACCAACGGTTCAACGATTGGTTCGTCTTCATCATCATTTGGCTCATTGATAGTGACTCCTTTTCTTCTCCTTGTCTCTTCTTCATAAGTTTCAAGACTTTGTTGTACGGCAATCTCTGTAGCAGGAAATCCTTCATCAGGTGCTCTGTATCTCAGTTCATAGTCTGGTTCTTCTTCATCAGATTCCGTATCGAACTCGGATTCGGTGTCAGAAGGTGGAGGTGTTGGTTCATCACGAAGAGTGTATTCAGGAGTTACCTTCTTCTTTGGCTTGGTAGCAGGTTTGGGTTTGGATGTAGGTTTAGGTGTGGTAGAAGTCTTGGGTTTTGCCATTGGAGCAGACTTTGATCTTGTTTGAGGTGATCCAGTGGTGCTTGTGGTACTCCCAGACTTTACACATCCTTTGCTACGAGTCTTTATTGTCGCTTCTTCCTGTACACCTTTGTAAGCGTTGTCATACAGCTTGTAGTTCAGACTCTTCTTGATTTTGTCATTCAGTAGGTATTCTGGAAGCCTCATTCCCTTGATCTTTGTAGAGGAAGTGGTCGTTTTGATGAATGAGGTGGTGAAGTCGTCCTCGAAGAGGTGCTTCGGCTCATTAGGATCAGCCATCCTCTTAATGAATTCTGGAGAACTTTTGCAGAGATGTTCAATGATAAGCTTGGTGAATCTCGTGAATGGTATCATAGTCTTCACACGTTCAGTCTGAATACTGTGTACGATATCATTCATGATAGGAACTGCAAAGTCAATCGGTGTCAGAGTCACCATTCCCCAGAATGTTTGCAGGTGTTCGAGCCTTGGATGTTCATGACCACTTTTCCTTCCAGATATAGATCTTACCACCAACAGACAGAATGTTCTCCAAGGCTGAGGGATATACTTGACATTGAATTTGGAAAGCTTGACTAGAGGTACATCATCATCAACCTCATATCCTAATTCAATGAAGAAGTTAAGAAGTTCCAGGTCAGGTAGTATAGGAGCAAATTCGTTGTCAGGTTGTGGCATGAGAAGGGCTGTTCGAAGAACGTCATGATCTACAGAGTATTCTTGGCTATCCAATGTAACAGTGAAAGACTCATCATCCAAGTTGGCCTGAGCAGTAAGCCAGAACTGATGAAGGTAGAACAGCGGAACTGAGGTAGAACAGGTGAGCAGAGGTTTGCAAGGATGTGCCAGTAGGATATCTTTCACAATCATGCATGATTTCTCTGTGATATTCAGTTTGTTGAAATCAACTCGGGGATTGTTGTTGCCAATTGTGACATTGTAGTTCTCGGGAGTGATGTCATCCAAGGTGAGTAATGGAAGAGTTTGTTCAGCGACGTTCTCATTGTGTTCAACCATGTTAATCTGAAAAGTATCACCATAAACCAAACATCCAAATTTGTTACGTGTTAGCACAGTTTAGAGTTTGGATACATATATCTACTTGAGATAGTTAATCACAAATGTGTCATTTTGTTATGAGTCAAATAATGCATATTGCAAATAAGCACAATTGATAATCACAATTCACAATTACATCACATTACACAACAATAATGAATCACAACAAGGTAATATAGATATAACATGACAATGCCAAACAAGATTTCGAAAAATATATCATGGACCTTTTATCGCAAACTTGAGTAAAGAAACAGATTTCGAAAAAATGTAATAGTGAAACTTTATCGAGAAAGTGACTTCTCGAAAAAAATTCCTCAGAATTGACTTTTATCGAGATCTTTTATCGAGATCTTTCCTTTTGCGAAAAATTGAAGTTTTCGAGAAAAAACATCTTTTTCGATAAAAACAACTTTTCGAGAAACTGATGATTTCGAAAAATTTTAGTTCAAAGAATGATTTCGAAAAACTAATTTCGAAAAAATTGAGTTGACCAACTTTTATCGAGAACATGAGTTTCTCGATAATTTATCGAAGGTTTGCGATATTTTACAAATTTCTCGAAAACATTCTTGTACAAGAATCTAATCGAATTTTCTTGAAGTTACACGTACATTTCCTTCACAAAAAACTTTTCCAATGATTTTGGCCTGTCACCAAGATAGACAACCACAACTTAGACAGAATCACGAAGATTTCGATAACAGCCAAGAACATGTTCTCGATAACTACACTTTTGAGACAAATGAGTATCACGGAGACTAGCATATCACAACTACATGTATAAAGCTTACAATGACACATAAACACAGTAGTCAACACATAAGACCCATTTAGCTCGATATTATTAACGAACGAAGCATACAAGTTTTTCGAGAATCATGTTCAAATGGTGTGAATCATCATAGCTAGATTAAACATGCAAATATGAGACCTAAGAAACAAATCCCACCAATAAAATCAATCAAATAAGCACAGAACCTTATAAACCCAATTCGACCTAAACCCTAGATTTCTTAGATCGAGGCAAACATGATGGAATGAGAAAATAAATGATGAGAAAGTGTTAGAAACAAGCTTAGTAACTAAACCCCATCAAGAATTAACCACCACAACATGTTAAGAGCAATTTCGAAATCCTAACCCTAGTTCTCGACATCATGAAAACAGAAAATCGAGCCGTTGAAAATTCAATTAACCAAGATCCTGTTAGTGTAATATCCTAATGATGACATAGGAACTTACAAATTGTTGATCAAGGTCGTGGATTACTCAAGTGAATTAGGGCCGTTCGTATGAGAAAGGGAGGTTTAAGAGTTTTTTGAATCTGTGGGTTTTGTTTGTACGGTTTGTTTGTTTTATTTATTTTGAAAAATTTAGAGTTTAGTCACTTTTAGTCCCTTAACTTTAAGATATGTCTATTAGAGTCCTAAATTAACTAGCAAACCTAAGTGATTTTTGAGATATGCATCCGTTAAGCTAACTTATGAAGACGTAAAACAAATGAGACAAAGTGATGTAAAAGAAATCGTCCACACACTCTCAAGAACCGTAAAATGCGAGAAACATGCAAGTATACCAATTAAAATTGGTAAAAGATTTAAGCATGACTCCCCCTCAACACTTGTAAAGAAAGTACAAGGTGTTGAATGGAAGCGATATACTTGCATTTATTTATTTATTTATTTATTTTTTTAAATATAAGATGTGAAAAATCTTTTTGTGTTTAGATTAATTTATAGTAAAGAAAGAAAAACAAAATATTATACAGAGATAGTTGTGATGTTTGACGATCAGTGGTATTTTAAAAACTTTTCCAGATCATCTGGTGTCAAACATCTCATACCAATTTGGTGAACTAGACTAGCAAACCTTGATGGTGCCAAGGATTTGGTAAGTAAGTCCGCCAATTGGTACTCAGTTCCAACAAAATAAAGTTCAACTGTACCCCTTTCCACATGCTCTTTGATGAAATGATAACGGAGATCGATGCGTTTGGATTTGCAATGATGTACAGTGTTGCAGGAGATAGCAATTGCACTCTTTGAATCACAGTAGATAGGAATCTTGTTGAATAGGTAGCCATAATCTTTAAGTTGTGATCTCATCCAGATGACTTGAGCACAACAAGCAGACATGGCTACGTATTCAGATTCTGTAGATGACAGTGACGTGCAGTCCTGCTTCTTAGATTGCCATGACACAAGTTTGTCTCCAAGAAACTGTAATCCACCAGATGTACTTTTGCGTGTGTCTAAACATCCTGCATGATCAGCATCTGAAAAAGCAATTAGTTCAAAACCAGAATCCTTCGGATACCAGATTCCCAAGTTAATGGTTCCCTTTATGTATCGAAGGATTCTTTTGACCTCATTGAGGTGTTTTTCAGTTGGTCTTGACTGATAACGAGAGCACATGTAGACAGCAAAAACTATATCAGGTCTACTAGCTGTGAGATACATGAGGGACCCAATCATACTTCGGTATTTGGTAGGGTCAACGGGAGTCCCATGTAAATCTGCATCTAGTTTTGTGGTATAGCCCATTGGTGTATTATGAGTATCACAAGTCATCATTCCATGTTTCTTTAAAATTTCAAGAGCATATTTGGACTGATTTATAAAAATCCCACGGGGTGATTGATGAACTTGTAGTCCTAAAAAGAACGAAAGTTCACCCATCATGGACATTTCAAAATTATCTTTCATTAATTTTGCAAAATCATTGGAATAACTTCTTTTTGTTGAGGCAAAAATGATGTCATCGACATATATTTGAACAACAAGTAAGTCCTCCCCGTAGGTTTTTGTAAATAGTGTGGGATCCACCGATCCTTTAAGGAATTTATTGGCCAATAAGAAAGTGGACAGTTTGTCATACCACGCCCGTGGGGCTTGCTTGAGTCCGTAGAGAGCCTTTTTGAGTCGGTAGACGTGATTAGGACGCTCAGGGTCAACGAAGCCTTCAGGTTGGCTGACATAAACTTCTTCACGGAGTTCTCCATTCAGAAATGCTGTTTTCACGTCCATTTGGTAAACCACCATATTCCTATGTGCAGCATAAGCCAAAAAATCCGAACAGCTTCATGTCTTGCCACTGGTGCAAAGGATTCAGCAAAGTCAAGACCTTCAAGTTGGGAGTATCCTTTCGCTACCAGACGTGATTTGTTGCGGATGACTGTCCCTTCTGCATCAAGCTTATTCTTCCAGATCCATTTTAACCCGATGACAAAGACTCCGTCAGGTCTTTCAACTAATTCCCAGACTTCTAATCTAATGAATTGCTGAAATTCCTCTTGCATAGATTCAATCCAGTTGTCATAAGTCATTGCTTCTTTAATGTTCTTTGGTTCTTCATGACAAACTGTGAGTGCGTAGATGCAAGTTTCTCCATCTGTGTGAAGTCGTTGTCTTGTCATAACAGGTGCATCTGGATGGCCAATAATATGAACTAGTGGATGGTCACAAGTCCATTTATGTGTTGAAGGGTGTAATTGATACGTATCTCGCATGTTGGCAGGATCCAAGTTGCGTGTTGACGACTCAGCTATATCAGGAACTGTAGTAGCTGGTGCAAACGGATTAAAGAACGCATCAGGATCATGCTCTGCGGATTGTGGAACTGATAGTTGTGGTGGATCTTCTGCTGAAAAACGGGAAGTAGAACCAGTTTGTTCTGCTGTAGATGGTGATACAATTGGAGGACCGTCTCTCTCAACACTTGTAGTAGTTTGTTGAGGTGAGTCTGGTACTTGAATTTGAGCAGCGGAATTTGGTGAGACCTCAGTAGGACGGTATTCAATTGTGTCATCAAATAGTGGAGCAAACAAGGTTTCTAATTCTTTGCGGTTAATTGGCAAAGGTTCAGCTGAAGATGCCGGAGAGTTAAGACGGTTAAATTCGGGTCCTAAGCTGTGTTGCTCAGAAGCCATTTGAGTGAGTTCATCAAAATTAGCGTGAATTGTTTCTTGAATTTCTCTTGTTCGACAATTCCATATCCGAAAACCTTTGGAATTTTCACAATATCCAACGAACACACCGATGTCAGCCTTAGCGTTGAGTTTACCTAAATCATCACGATCATTTTTCGGATAGCAAAGTGCTCCAAATACATGAAAGTAATCGATGTTCGGTTTTCTTTTGTGAACAATTTGATATGGTGTTTTGCGATGGCGTTTTGTGATCATGCAACGGTTTTGAGTATAACATGCGGTTGAAACAGCTTCAGCCCACAAGTAATCTGGTAATTGAGCATTAATCAACATAGTTCTAGCAGCTTCCACTAACGTCCTGTTGCGTCTTTCAACCACACCATTCTGTTCTGGGCTTCTAGGAATCGATGTCTGATGTTCAATTCCCACTTTCTCATAATAAGACCTAAGTGTCTGATTTTTGAATTCAGTGCCATTGTCAGTTCTGACGATTCGTACCGTGTTGCGTAACTGAACTTGAATTTTGGTGAGAAAGGTGATGATCATTGAAGGAGCCTGATCTTTACTTCGTAAGAAATAAACCCAAGTCCATCTTGAGAAGTCATCAACAATTACGAGTATGTAGCGTTTACCGTTGATACTTTGAACACGCATCGGTCCACACAAATCCATATGTAGCAATTGTAAGACATGATTCGTACTTTGCTCAGGTTTAGACGGAAAATGAGCACGAGTACTTTTGCCTTGTTCACAGGCTGGACATAAGTGATCTTTGGTGAAACGGAATCTTGGAAATCCATCGACAAGTTTAAAACGAGCAAGGTCAGTCATGGTTCTGAAATTCAAGTGCGAAAGACGTTTGTGCCATAACCAAGATTTAGTCGATTCAGCTTTGGAGAGAAGACATATCGGAGATGTTGCGATCATATCTGACATTGAGATTGTATAAAGATTGGAGCCGCGTGAGCCAGTCATTAGATCGTTGCCTTGTAAATCACGAACAAAGCAAGTTTTCTCACGAAATGCAACTTCGAGATCCCCATCACAGAATTGACCAACAGAGAAAAGGTTGTGTCCAAGGCCTTCCACGTAGTAAACACGACTAATTTCAATGTTCCCGCTGATATAGTCACCATATCCCATGATTAGAGCGTAATGATCATTCCCGAATCTGACAGTTCCAATAAACTTTGAGACAAAGTTGTGTAGCAGTTTGAGATTGCCTGTCATATGTCGGGTGCATCCGCTATCAACAATCCAGAGAACGATCTGAACTACCTGCATCACAAGAAGAGGACACAGATGGAACAGAAGTAAGGGTGGAACCCAAAGATAGTGCGGGTTCCTGTTGGTTAGACACACATGTATTCAACAGTTTAGGAATCCATTTAAATTCTGGTTTGTATTGTAACCAACGTTGCCAGTTCCAAGTAGTTTTTGCCTTCTTAATGTTAAATACTTTAGTCGTTGGCTCATTCCTAGATTTGTTCTCGGCACCTATGGGGGTGACTGCAACATCATTAGAAACCGTAGAGGACGGCTTTCCTAAGTTGGACTTAGAGGCAATAGTGGGCCTAGAAGGAGTGTGTGTCCTACGTTTCTTATGACGAGTGAGAATAGAATTAGCTATACATTTTGTATGATCACCAGATGAGACCCTTTTACGACAAAACACACAAGATGCATTAATATTCAAAACATTTAACGGTTCATCATTTGTTACATTTGGATTTTGATTACAATTTGCCAGACTAGAATCTAAATCTGATGCAACATGATTTTTATTCAAATTCCTAAGTTGATCTTCTACTTCTTGAGCTTCTAGTTGTCCTCTCTTACGTTGCAAGAACCTATTCTTCTTTTTACTTTTTCGCTTGGGTCTGCTAACGCTATTAGTGGAGACTAGTTCTGTAGAAGTGGAGTTATCAACATTAGTGGTTTGAACAACATTCCCTTTAGTTGTTTTGTCTAATTGATACAATCCTGGTGCTATCACCGTGGTGTCAACCATTTTTCCTTTTTGAAATAGCTTAACTTTCTCTTTTAAATCAATGATGATGTGATTTTTGTCTTGAATTTCAGACTCAAGTAAACCATTGCAATATTTGATGTCATCACGGTTTTGTTGCCATTCGGCGTTTTCAATTTTCAAGTCCGCAATTTCTTTCTCGTATTTGAGACACAAACTTTTGAGAGACTCATTGTTTTTGCAAAGCTGACAAGAGTTAGAAAAGTTTTGACTTTGAAATTTCAATTCCTTGACTCTGAGCTTGACACCAATTAAGCCTTTGTTTGAGTTGACAAATTTCTTTGTTTCTTTTGAAAACTGTGTTGTCACATCATCATTCTTTTTCCTCAGATTTTCATTCTCATGTTTAAGTGTCTCTAATTCCACGTTCAACAAATTGTTATCAACACAGAGATCATCTACAAGCATAGAAGTACCAGATTTATAGAGATCATTCATGATAACAGACAAAATATCAGCACAGAGAACTTGTTCCAAGAGTCGATCAGCATCATTTTTGAAAACTCTAGTTTGTTGTTTTTGGACCAAAATCTCATTTTCAGTAGCATTGAAAACGTTTATCATATTTTTGACCTCCTTTTGAAGTTCCTGATCCCAACGTGTAGCACATAGACGGAGGTGTTGAACAATTGGTTTCATTTGTTTTTGAAAAATATCTCTCTTTTCTCGCTCGTAAGCGGATTGAAAAGTTTCAATTTTTATTTCAGAATTGCGTTCAATTGTTTCCTCCAAAATTTCGATGTCTTCCATAAAGGTTTTGAAATAATTTAAGACACGACATTTTGGTAAAGGTGTAAGTTCACCGGATGATGGTAAAGGACCATTTATTTGTGCTACAGGTGGGACAGGAGCCGCATTGTGAGATGAAACATATGACTCTTCGATAAACCATGATTTCTCAGGTAATTCCTTTTGAGTAACAAAAGATTTTGAAATTGGAGGAGGTTTTGAATAGTCATATGGTGTCCAATATTGAACTTGACTCATTTTAGATCGACTCTCTTCTTCAAGTTCTTCTTCTTCCTCAGTATAAAAAACAACAGCACGCACGATCGTATTATCAAGAAAATAATCCATACTGTAAATTTTTGGAATTTCTTTGAATACCGTGTGAAGAAACATTGAATTGTAATCACCAAGTGCATATCCGGAATTGGGTCTCGGTTTTAAAGTAAATTTCTGAATTGTTGTGACAGAGTTCCCGTGTTTGTAAACAATGTGACGAAATTCTTTGAGTTGTTTTTCAAGATCAACAATATCACCGAGTAAGTTATCTATGTACTTCCTTTTCCGTATTTTATGTTCATAAAAATCCTTTTGACAACTTGACAATTCTGTTTCTGTTTTTGAAAGTTCAGTTTGAAGACATTCAACTTGTTTATTCAATTCACACTTTTCACTTTCAAGTTTCGAAATCAACTTTCCGTTTGACTCAATTAAATCTTGCATTTTGCGTTGAAGATCTTGTTCTTTGTTGTAAGAATCTTGAAAAGCTTTTTCAAAACTTTTAGTGTGTTTAATCTTTTCTTCTTGATTAGAAAGCTGAATTTTATAACACTCAATGTCTCTTGCAAGTGCTGCATTAGTTTCTTTTAAAACTTTGTTTTTCTCGTTGCACTTTGCAATTAGCAATTGTTGAGCATTCAGTTGTTTAGATAACATTATGAGGTCAGGGTCTGGATCAAATGATGGTTCATGTTGTTCTAACTGATCATATTTATCATTCTCAATAGGATCATCAAATGAGACAACTGTGTCATCATCAAATATGACAACTGTGCTTATTTGTTCATCTGTTTGAGAGGATGAAGATGATTTAGATGGAACAACTTGCACCATATCTGATTCAGAAGCAGAGGGTGAGATAATATCATTAATAAAGCATGCATTGAAGTCATGTACCTGAGACAAGCCGTCAGTGTCATACACTGGACCTGAATCATTGAGCTTAAGTTCCTGCATGTTGGCCATAAGCATCACAGCTGCATTAGCTTCCAGATCTTCCATGTCATCATCATTGTGTACATTTGCCATGAAGTTGTTGTCTTGTTCAGGGAAATGTCCATCCTTTTCATCTTGAAGAGCCATGAGTAATGCCTGCTTGTGAAACTTACTACCCCGAGTACACGGTTTAGGACATGCAGTCGCAATATGACCTTGTTCATTGCAGTTATAGCACCAGACTGCATTCCCTGAGTTGGAGTTTCTAGTTGCAACTGATTCAGATCTTTGCTGAGAAGATCCTGAGTTGTTCCTGAACCCTCCATTGTTACTAAACCTCTGACCATTCCCATAGTTTCCTGACGAGCTTCCTGAACCAGATCGACCATAGCTACGATTCTGAATTTCCACTCTTCCATCATTCACAACAGCTTGATTCCTTGTGTTAGAAGATGAACGTTGACGATTGTTTGTTTTGTTGGAGAATTTGCTGAAAGCACGAGCAATAAGAGCAAGTCCCTGATTCAACGTATTAAAGTCATCATCGTCATCATCATTGGAGTTGGAGTAGTACACAGCATCATTGTTGCTTGACGAAACAAGTTGAGTAGAAGAATCTTGTGGAGATGAATCATAAGGGACCATTTGGTTCGAGGTGGAAGATTGTGGATAACTGAAGTAGTTCTGCTCTTGAACATATGCATGATTTGACATTGGTGGTGGAGCATAGGGAGATTGAGCTACGAGAGCCAACGAATTTGGTGTTGATGTTGGTGTGTATCCTCCTCGTAGAGCTCTATCTTTTTCCACTTCAGGTTCATGGTGTTTCAGAAAATCATACAACAAGCCATATGGAGCATCATGAAGATTCTTCGTTTGACGAACAAATGTCACATATTTATGCCAATCAGGACCAAGACTACCAACAAATTTGGAGTTCACAGCGATCCTTGGTACTGTGATTTTGTGACGTTCCAGATCATTGACCACATTTGTGAAACGATGATAGTAGGATTCAAGTGACTCTCCAGGTTCAATTGTGATGTCAGTGTATTCCATGTATAGCTTGGATTCCATGTCATCTTTGTTCAATTGAGTTCCTTCCATGAGGAGATGAACGTGTTCCCACATAGCTTTGGCTGTTTTCTGAGCATCGACACTGCGATAGATCGGATTAGGTATACCTTGAAGTATATAAGCCATTGCATACTGATCAGCTTCACGATGTAGTTTCTGTTCTTCAGTAAGTGCAGTTTCTGGAAGAGGTCTATCACCAGGAGGACGTGGAGGATCAGCATTTGGATCACTGGCTTCAAATCTTGTTGGCCACTCAAATGGTCTTTCAAGTATCACTTGCTTCAAGAATTGCCCATGAGGTTTCTTTAGTTCAAGAAATCGTAGGAATCAACTTGACCATTGCACGTAGTTACCAGGTGTTAGCATTGGAGGTGTCTCAAGTGATCCTGCCTCATGTCGGGATTGTTGAGTTGTAATAACTTCACACATTCTGTCAAACCAGTGAGGTTGTTTGGAGGAAAACTGAGTGTTTTGTTGTGGCACTTGATATGGTTGTTGTTGAGGAATGATCTGTTGTTGTTGCATCATTAGGTAGTGATGTAGTGGATTGTATGTTTGTCTTTGAGAAGGTTGTTGATTCATTTGGTGCAGAAGGTAATGTTGTTGCTGATACTGCTGAGGTTGTTGTTGCTGAGGTGGATGTTGTTGAACATGAGGAAAGTAGTGATTAGGTGGTTGAGACATCTTAGAACACTTGTGTAGAAATGGATCTTGTAGAAAGTGTAGAATTAACCAAGTATCGAGAAACTTAGCACAACTTCAGATTGCGAAACATGTGATTGCGATAATAGGGTTTGCGAAACTTGGCATATTTTCGAGAAACAAGGTTATCGAAAAACTTTGTAGATTTTATCGAGAAACAAGATTTCGAAACTTGGCAGGTTATCGAAAAAACTTAAGATTTTGAAAAAAATCACGAGTTTGCGAAACTGTTAGGTTATCGAAATAATAGATTTCAAAACTTTAATAAGTTTTCGATAACTTTGTGATTTCGAAAAAATGTATGTTTTTGCGAAAAAACACCAAATTGCGAAACACAGTTTTCGAAATTATACAATTTCGAAAACTTTCCCAAAAGTCGAAGTACTTAACTTTCTTATACAAGAAAGAAAATACCGAGTCCTCACAAACGAAGTCGAGGTAGTGCACTTAGAGGAGATCTCGAAATGGTACCAATGAAAGATTTCGAAAAAACTTGGTAGATTTTGTTTTTCAAAGAAAGCAATCCAAAAACTCGTTTTTATTTCAAGATTCTTGTACTTTTATGTGTAAAATGAAGAGATCTTTAAGAAAGTTGAAAACTTTAATCACTTTTTCAAAAATTTATAAGATTTCGAAAATAGTACAAAAAACCCTATTCGAATTTTTTAAGAAAAGATTGGAACTTTTTTGTTTGTTTTGATTTGTAGCACAAGTTTGTAAGCAAATATGTGATAAAAATCAAGAAACAAGCAAGAAAGTACTAATATTTCACAAAAAATCGAATATAAAGAACAAGTTTAAGAACAAAAATCAATGAAAAAACAAAAGCTACACCTTCATATGGCGAATGATACCACTTGTTAGGTCACCATTTAGTAAACACAAGTATAATGATAAGAGAAATGAGATGAGAATGAGAGTGGGATGATTATAAGAAATTTGAGAAAATGAAATGCAAGAGTTTCCTTAATGTTTTCAAATAACCAACCAAGTATTACATAGACCTAAGGCTTCTATTTATAGGGAAGGAGCTAGGGCAACACTCCCTCTCCTTCCTTACATGAATTCGTATGGGCTTAAAGCCCATGGACCATTATACTTAAGCCTAGTAAACTTGTAACATTACATTAGTGTAAGTAATAAATAACTAGAGCAACCTATTATTACAAATGACCGAGACTTGACAAAATAGTAAAAACTTAGGTTCCAACAGTTAATGTTTCCAATGTGATTATTGTGGTATGTAAAATATATATTTATTGAAGAATTTCTTGACTGAAATATTGATACTCATATGAAAATGTTCTCAATCCGATTATTGTGGTATGTGATATAAATGTGTTACTGGCGAAATATTCAAACTGAATTTCTGATACTCAAATGATGAGACTTTCAACCTGAATTTCTGATACTCAAATGATATATTTTCAAACTGAATTTCTGACACTCAAACGATTTATTTTCAAACTGAATTTCTGATACTCAAACGATATATTATCAAACTGAATTTCTGATACTCAAACGATATATTTTCAAACTGAATTTCTGATACTCAAACGATATATTTTCAAATTGAATTTCTGATACTCAAACGATATATTTTCAAACTGAATTTCTGATACTCAAACGATACTGTTGTTCCAATTTGATCTCTGTGATACAATACTTGATTTCATGATGTTATGCTAAATGAGCCCATAGATCCTTGATATTGCCTAAGTTAGCTTATCGCCATATAGTCCCTCTATCATGAGCCATTAATCACTGTAAAGTGAGCGCGAATATAGTGAACAGATTCGAAACCTGTTTCGGTTTGACCTCCGATCCCACTAATGCTTGACGGAATGCCAATTGCAATTGGTTAGCCGCATTAGTCGTGATACACTATATTTGAGTAAAAATAGGAATCGACAAATCACCTATTACACGAGGGCAAAATCTGTCATTGATTTGATAGAACACCCCTTCTGTTAACGTCTTGCGTGTCATGAGGCTTGGTGCAATATCTATAAAGGAAATATATATGTATTCAACATATATTTAGATACAGCTGTATAGGTTTGACCATACGTGAATTGTATATCTGATTGATTTAGTATCATGAGTTTCCAACTCATGTTAGGGTTATTGATTCTTTATTTGAATGTGATTGAATACTTATATGATTTATTTGTGAATATACTCGATACTTGTTTTATTTCTGTTTGTATTTTATTAATACCAAATATTCCTGAAATCTAACAAAATAAAGGGTTTTTTCCTAAAACTCTATGAAATCACCAACCTTTGTGTTGACACTTTTAAGCATGTGTATCTCAGGTAATTTAACGGAGCAGGACAAGACACGGAGTGGGCATTTATTACTCTCATAAATTAAAATGGTGTAATAATCAAATTTGTCATTTTTACAAGTCTTTATATCTTTTCAAAAGATTTTAAATCAAATGGTTCATCTTTTATCAAAATTATTATTTGAATGACAAATAACTTTCAAAACGTTTCTTTTAAACTGTTTTATGTGGTTAAAACTTCGATCCTCACCGTAACACCCAAATTACTTTTCCGCTGCGACAAACTTTAAAAATGGGGGTGTTACATTAGGTTTCTCCCTCTCATTCTCTATAAATAAGGATGAGGGGGTGAGGTTTTGTTTGTACCTTCTTTTCTTGCTCACGTTTAATAAACGTTTGAGTGTAAAATATCTCGTGTGTGTTGGTGCCACTCGGCATTAAGGGATCATAACCCTTTGCCGAGGTCTTATTGGAGTAGTTCTTGATTCGTGATTCCGCTCTAGAAATCGGTTTGTTGGATTTCTTCCAACAACGTTGCTAATTAGTTTTGCGGATATTTAGAAGAGATTATGTGGATCCACATAAATATTTTCGCTTTTTTGTGGCAAGTAAATCAATGATTCATGCATATGTACATATGGATTCGATTGAAACATGTTCATCAATTTGATAGTACAGATTTCACTATAGCTAGTTTGTTCTATAACATTGACTCTCATTAAGGGCTAATAATATATCACTACACTACAACATTAGCCTCGATTGGCGAGGACCTTTTGAGGCCTTTGATGTATGCGTATTCATACACCTTTTCTTTACCAAATACCGGACCAAAACGACCAAAAACCCGACCATAAATGCCAAAAATACGATGTTTTTGTGTTTTTACATGTGCAGGTACGGATATTGTAGAAATGGACAGAAATCATGGAAAAACGACAACACAAGCACGAGACATGGAAGTGAGGTCAAAAGCCGAGGCAGGGAAGAATTTTCAAGTCTAGATCACTATTATGCTCAAAACGACATAATCAACCTTGAAGAATCAGTAAATGGCAAGAAAGACCCTTGGATCAAGTTTAATTAATTGGCAGATTTAGACCTTGAAGTTTCAGCAAATCACAACATTGGTCCTTGTTATTTTCACTTAATCCTAAGTTTAACATAAGCTTGGTCCAAAGTTATCCTTTATAAGCCAAAACTATAATACCAGCCCACTATCCTTTTCACATAAACCCTGGCCCAATTCCATCTTATAAAATACTAAAGCCCACCCTCACTTTACTGCCAACCCGATCCACCAAAACCAACCCGGTCAACCCCCATTAACCCAAGTCAAATTCCAAAATAATAAATATATTTCACCCGCCCCCCAAATTAACCCCGTTTCCCAGAAGTTACTATTCCACATGAACCCTAAGATGACCGTACATCAATTTCACCGCAATTAAGGGCGTAATTGTCCAATCATTGGTCTTCTAGAAGATTGTCAGGGTGTCAGAGCATGTAAGGACCAAATAAACACACACATATGTGAGGTGGCAGTCTCCTATTGGGTGGAACACGTCATAAAAACTCAATCCAAGGGCTATGATGATGGGTAGATGATCAAACGGTTTTGATGAGCTCAAAAGAAACACAAAGTTGTGTGGATCGCCAACCTGGCAGATGAGACCCTCACTCCTACTCAAGGCTATAAATAGAAGCTCCTCACCTCACAATTCGTCTTGTTAGCCATAGGAGTAGGAGTAGTGTAGTTTCTAGCTTATTGTAGAATAGTTTAGCTTATTAAATTTCGTGTCCTGGTCTTTTATTTCTTTAGTATTGTAATTTCTTTTATATCAATATAAATTCAGCTTTTAGTCTTAAGCAATTTACATTTGAAATTTACATTAAGATCAATTCAAGTTTACAGGCTTTTAAAGTCTTTTAATTCATGATTCAGAAGCTCATTTAAGCTTCACTACAGCTTAAAGTGAGTTTTAGTTCTTTGTTCCAGCTTATATTAGTTAAATGGTTCCTGGTCAATGAAAGTCAAAATGTGTTAATATGAAGATTCTGGGGATTTTTAGTGTATAATTCATGGTTAATGGTGTAATTGAGGCCTATCTAAAGATAGGCTGAGATCAAATGAAACCTCTGTTCAGCTGAGGATTAAACTTGTAAGCCTCATTTAATTTTTGAATTGAATTGTTCTACTCTACTTGCTTAGTGTAGATCTAGTTAGTTTGTTCATTTGAATTTAGTTTTTGCTTTGATTCATTGTTTAATTGCTTACTTGATCTATAGTAGTTATGTGTTAGCTTGTTTGATAGAAATAAATGATTTAGCTTTGTTAACTGTTTTTGTTTTGCTAATTTGTGATATAGAGCTTTAGCTGTTATTTGTTGTTGATTAGCCGTGTACTTGGTTTCCAATATTGATAGTGCATCTAGATTGATCATTAGTTTGGTAATAAAGAGCTTAAATCTGTGGAAGTTAGTGTAACTGAGAAATTAAAGAGTGTTTGGAGTAAGGTGCTTGTTTGATACAATTCAGCTTTGGACACTTTGTGGAATTCATTTAGCTGTAGTCTATTCTTATTAGTTGTTAGTTAGTTATTTGCATCAGATCTTGGTAGTAGTATAGAACTTGCATAATTAGCTTTAGGTTCAAAATTTAAAACAGTTAGGATTAGATTATAAGTAGTAATCAGTGTTTAGACCACTTTGATTGTTTTAATAGTTACATGTTAGTCTCTTATTGCTAGTATGGTATAACTGCATTGGTAGATTTCAGTCCTAGATGAACTGATTGGGTGCCCTGTTCATGCATCAACATTGTATGACCATAAATATCACAACTTTATCACACACAATATAAGCACAATAAGAAGGAAAGATGTTAAGATGGTGACTTGATATGTATGTATATGTATTTCGTATATGAAGAAAGAGAGATAAGAAATGAGAACTTTTATTCAAGAGAAAACACACACAAATACACACACAAGCACACACCTCAAATGAGCCTTTGAGGTGTTTAAATAGTTCTTAACATGAGATGCCCTATGGGCTTTCTATGGGCTTGGGCTTGGACTTGGTTACATGGTTAGATAACAAGGCTTATGAAACATATCACATGACATATTAGCTTGCCAAGTCCAAGGCCCAATGACTAAACTATTACTAATCTTAACAAACGACACAAAGTTACAATATGAGAATGACCATCACTTCATAATACATATTTTTAATGCTAACAATCTCCCCCTAAGGGGTGGTCATTCGAATGATGCTCCACGTGAGTGGGTCTTCCGTGTTCTTTGTCTTTAACTTTATGTGTCGTTGTAGAATAGTCTTTAGTCTTTGTTCCTTCATGCTTTGTGATCTTTGATAACTGATTTTTCATCGTTCTTTGTTCCTTTGTGATGTGGAGTTATCTGCCTTTCGTTACTTCTGTGTCTGTGGTGGTTGTTTGCTATTCCAACATGCTCATACACCTTCAGTCTTTATGATACATGCAATTGTTATTCCCGTTCTTTCACACAGATCTTTGTCACTTAATTTCTGTAGATTCTTTCACATTGCGTAGAATCTTTCTTTGAACCTTTCTTTGCTTTGATCTTTGTGTGAACATTCCTTTACTTAGAGATGCATGTATGAGCATGTGGAATCCTTCGCCATGGAGATAAAGTGTCCCTGCATATAAACAGTTAGCAATAAAACATCCGGTACTTACAGATAAGAATTAGAGATTGTCAACGGCATAGTGTGAAGACTCCTTCTAACCCTTACCAAGGCCGTTCCCATTTCAGATACTCAAGAGAGAGCTTACAAGACCTACTAAGTAGCTCAATGACTGGGTGAGTCGCTGGGGATCACTCCACGACTGTAGACCGTTTGAAACCACCGCGAACACTAAGCGTAACCCATAAAGAATTACCGAAGTGACCTGCTGTCAGGGCTGTTTGATGTTGACCCTGGCAGGAATTTCCATTCAATCATTGAGAATCACAAAAGTGAATCCTCTCATAAATGTTCTGGCAGATTGCTAAGATCTGAGTAGGACTCTAAAGTTTACATCTGGCGTCCTTAATGATGAACAACCAGTGTAGGAATATCATGTGTTCCTATGAGATCTTTTGATGAATCTCGAGGCTCTAGACTCATTAAGTGTACATTTGGTTTCCTATGTGGAGATTAGGGAGAGGTCTCCTGCTTCAATATCAACCATCTCTAAGAGACAGGTCGATAGATTACACCGGTTCCCCGTGAGAATGAAACAAGCTCTTTTAAGAGAACTTGAGTGGTTAAGAAGGTTTAGTGCGGTGCGTCACTGGGTCCATGACGTCTTTATCTTCAATACCGGAGTCACCTTAGTAACAACCAGTAGCATATGAGTTGAACCCGGTGTCTGCCCTAAGGTTGAACATTTAGAGGGCTATTTCTTTTCACCCTTTTTCATAACTTTTCTTTTTAATTCTTCAACCCCTTCTTTCTCCTTTCTCATTTTCTCCTTTTTTCAATCATACCTAAGGACTTCTAATTCTAATCTATTGGAATTGTCCTTGGGTAGATCCCTCCGGCTCTGGCGGATCATAGGACGGTTTTTCCTAACCTTAGTCACCTTATAACTCCATGACTATCCTATCATTGCCATGAAACCTTTTTATTGAAAATCTCTCAAAGTGTTTATGATAATAAAACACATTTTGTTGACACTTCGAGAGTTTTGCATTTCTTTTGAAGGACTCCCCCTTCACATGTGCTCATGAATATTTAAGAAATTTGCACATGCGAGAGGAGTTTGCACTTTTGAATTGATCCACTTTCAGCGAACATGACCGATTCGAGACACGCTTACATCACTAGTTAGACTAGCTTGAAATTATTACCCGTCCTGGTCAAGTCCAAAGAAAGTCTCTCGATACGGTACATTCTACTCAGACAAGTCCTATTCGAGACACGCTTACATCACTAGTTAGACTAGCTTGAAATTATTACCCGTCCAGGACAAGTCTTTTCGATTACTGACATTTTACGCTTCGTCAATTCATTGGTACTTACTGAGTCGAGCTCTTTTGAGATTCAGCCACAATCTTTAAACATCTTTGATCACATTTTAATCATGTCTTCTCCCCCTCAAAAATAGCATAGCGTGATATTTTTGATATCAACTGATTAAGAAAAAGCTTTTGTAGAGAAAGACAGATTCTGCATGAATTTGGAACATTTTTTCTTTTTATGCTCCCCCTTAACGATAGCATATTTAAAATTAATTAAGGGTTTTGAGGGAGTTTTCTTGAGCACTCATTTTGAGAGATTTTGAGAAATCTTTTGAACAATCTTGAAAAAAGTGCTCAATAATTTTGTTGGAAAACGAGTTTATGCTTGAAATCTTTTTCGTTTGTTTAGACTCGAACTTTTTGAAAAAGAGTTCGTCATTGAACGTACGAGTCCTTGATTTGAAAATAATCAGAAGTCATCGTTTAAGTACGGGTTTCGTACTGAAGTATACGAAAGCCATTGTGAAGAAAATTTTGAGAAACGACATGTTTTAGAAAAACATTAAAAAGAACTCCCGCTCAAGCATCTGTACATGTCCGTATCATTGTTGAATGACATTTCTAGAAACGTACAGAATATTGATTTATACGAGAGACATGACGTGAGTAGAATATTTTTGGATTTTTTGATTTTATATTGTTTTTGTATTTTTTTGAAAATTTTATATTTTTGTATTTTGTTTTTGTTGGTTTTTCAAATTTTGTATTTTGTTTTTTTCAAAAATATTTTACAGCGAAGCGATTTTGAAATCATTTTTCAAGAAGATTCGAGAAGACGTTCTAGCTCCTCAGGAGTTAGGCTTCGCATGCCAATTCGTCGAACTAAATAGTCAAACCGTTCTTTTGGAAGGGCTTTGGTAAAAAGATCGGCGAGTTGGTAATCAGTCTTAACGAAAAATAATTCAACAGTACCCTCTTCCACGTGTTCTTTGATGAAATGGTAGCGGACTTTGATATGCTTCGTCTTAGAGTGATGTACGGGATTGCACGAGATGGCTATGGCACTTTTTGAGTCACAATACATAGGTATTCTGTCAAAAGTAAATCCATAATCTGTGAGCTGTGTCCGCATCCAAAGAACTTGGGCACAACACGCAGATGGAGACACATACTCGGCTTCGGCGGTTGATAGCGCAGTACAATCCTGTTTCTTTGAAGACCGGCTTACAAGCTTTTCACCCAAAAATTGTGCTCCACCTGATGTACTCTTTGCTGTAACTTGATCACCAGCATGGTCTGCATCTGAAAATGCTGTTAGATTAAACCCCGAATCCTTCGGATACCAAAGTCCCATGTTAATGGTGCTTCGTAGGTACCGAAAGATCCGTTTAACCTCTTTGAGGTGAAGTTCGGTAGGCTTTGCCTGAAACGTGCTAACAAACATACAGCAAATTGAATATCGGGTCGGCTAGCAGTTAGGTACATGAGAGAACCGATCATGCTCCGATATTTTTTCGGATCGATGGGTTTTCCAGACAAATCAGCACCTATTTTTGGTGAAGTGACCATTGGTGTACCAACAGAATCACAATTTTCCATTCCATGTTTTTTCAAAATCTCTATCGTATATTTAGCTTGATTGATAAAAATACCACGAGGGGATTGATGTATTTGTAAACCAAGAAAGAATTTTAGTTCCCCCATCATGGACATTTCAAATTTGCTTTTCATGAGATTTTCAAAATGTTTTGAATGGTTAGGATTGGTTGATCCAAAAATAATGTCGTCCACGTAAATTTGAACGATCAAAATGTCATCTTTGAATTTTTTGATAAACAAGGTGCCATCAACCGTTCCTTTTGTGAAATTTTTTTTGAGCAAGAAAGATGATAGTTCGTCATACCACGCTCTTGGAGCTTGTTTTAAACCATAAATTGCTTTCTTAAGCTTGTAGACGTAGTCTGGATGATCTTTGTCGATGAATCCCTCTAGCTGACTCACATACACTTCTTCTTTCAAAGTTCCATTCAAGAACGTAGTCTTAATGTCCATCTGATAGACCGTGATGTTTTTGTGAGCGGCATAGGCTAAGAAAATCCGGACTGCTTCAAGTCTAGCTACAGGCACGAATGATTCTTCGAAATCTATCCTTTCTTCTTGTGGATAACCTTTAGCCACGAGACGAGCTTTGTTGCGAATAACAGTCATTTCCTCATCCAGTTTGTTCTTCCACAACCACTTGAGATCAAGAACACGTTTATCAAGTGGTCGTTCAACATGTTCCCAACTATCATGTAACAGGTATTGAAGAAATTCCTCCTGCATCGCTTCAATCCAAGGGTTTTCTGCCATTGCTTCCCGAATGTTCTTTGGTTCTTTGAGGCTGATTGAGCAAACGTAAATGCACAATTCGAGATCGGTGGCAAGTTGTCTCCTTGTTTGAACTGGCTTTGAAGGTTCACCAATAATATGTTCTATTGGATGGTCTTTTGTCCATTGAAACGTAGAAGGGTACCTTGGGTGTAACGAATGTGTGTTAGATGGTTCTTGTAACCTTGAAGAAGATTCAGCAGAGTCTGTTGCAAATGGGTTTTCAAATACTTCTTCTTCTTCTTCTAACGTAACATCGTTTGAATTATTTGTTGGTTCTTCTTGAAAATTTGTGTTTTGGTTTTGCTCATCAACTCTTGGTAGTTCAGTTTCAAGTACTGGAGTTGCTTGAGTAGATGTAGATGATGTTGATGTAGTTGGTGCTTCAGCTTCGATTGTTGTAGATGCATCTTGTGATAGTGGTGGTGGTTGATGGTTTTGAGCGGGTGCAGCGGAATTTTGTGGAGATGCATTTGTCGAAGTTCCACCATAATATTCATCAAACATTAACTCGAAGAAATTTTCCAGTTCTTGTTCTGTTGGTTTATCCGTGTTTGTTGACTGAGCTCCTTGAGGTACGAGTCCTGAACTGATGTGTCCAGAAGTCTGCATGTTTGGTGCGGGTCCTAATCCATTTTGATTAGAAGCCATTGGATTAAGCGCGGGTTCTAGAGCGTATCTCTCAGAAGCCATCTGTGAAATCTCGTCAAACTTCACATTCATCGTCTCCATTATCTTTTTCGTTCTTCTATTATACACCCTGAATGCCCTCGAGTTTTCTGAATATCCAATGAAGATTCCAATATCACCCTTAGCTTTTAACTTCCCTAGATCTTCTCTGTCATTCGTCGGATAGCACAAAGCGCCAAATACGTGAAGGTAAGAGATGTCAGGTTTACAGTTGTTCACTAGCTCATATGGGGTTTTATTGAATCTCGGATGAACTAGGGATCGGTTTTGAGTAAAACAAGCAGTGGCTACAGCATCAGCCCATAAGAATAGTGGTGCACTAGAAAAAATTAGCATTGTGCGAGCAGCTTCCACAAGAGTTCTATTTCTTCTTTCAACTACCCCATTCTGCTGTGGAGTTCTAACAACTGATTTTTGGTTTGTGATTCCAACATCTTCAAGGTAAGTTCTTAACTCCTGGTTTGTAAATTCTGTGCCATTGTCTGTTCTTATAATTCTTACTGGAGCTTGAAGTAGAACTTGAATACGCTTCAGAAAGGTGATGATGATGCCTGGTGCTTCGTCTTTTGATCTCAAAAACTTTGCCCAAGTATATCTTGAATAATCATCAACAATAACAAGAATATACTTCTTCCCATTAATGCTTTCAACTCTCATTGGGCCACATAAGTCCATGTGTAACATATGTAACCTTGCTTCCGAACTAGGTACGGTTTTGGGTTTATATGATGCTCTTTTACTTTTTCCTTGTTCGCATGATGGACATAGGTGTTCCTTGGTGTATTTGAACTTAGGAAGTCCGATGACGATGTTGTCTTTTGCTAACTTGTTGATGGTGTCAAAATTGAGATGGGATAAATGTCTATGCCACAGCCAGGACTTAGTTTCGGTTGCCCTTGTCATAAGACAAATTGGTGATGTAGAAGCCATTTGGTTGATGTCGATAGCATACAAGTTTGTAATACGATTACCAGTTAAGAGATCATCACCAACCAAATTTCTAATAAAAACCGTGTTTCTTCTGAAAGCCACTTCTGAATCTGCATCACAAAACTGCCCGACTGAAAACAAGTTGTGTCCCAAACCTTCGACGTAGTAAACTCGAGTGATTAAAAAATTCTCAAATCGAAGATCTCCATAACCCTGAATAGCTGCTACATGATCATTTCCAAATCGTACAGTTCCCATGAATTTCCAGACAAAATTGATCAGCAGCTTTAAATTCCCGGTCATGTGCTTGGAGCAACCCGAGTCGACGATCCAAAGACATATTTCGATAACCTGCCAAGAACAGAAGAGTTTGTATTTGGAAACCGTGTTGAATTTGGTTCCATGGGGTTAGGAGTAAAAGCAGAATCACACTCATAGACAGTTGCTACTTGTTTAGCTTGAGTTATTTCTAATTTGTCGTCCTTAAGAGTGAACTCTCTACCCGTCGGAATCCACATACAAAACTTAAGATAGTTCCTAGGCATTCGACTAATAGTGGTAGTCCTAAATCGTGCAACTAATCGTTCTAAAGATCTGGATCTAGCACTAGGTCTTTTTGGAACATTCTTCTGTTCAGGCGTAACATCCACATTCTTAGGAACACAATCATCATGAACATCATTAATTAAACATTTCTTGCATATTAAACAAACAGAGTCATTACATGCATTAGAAACAGTACTTTCGACATTACATTCAGATGAAACATGTCTCTTATTACAAAGCGATAAATTCCTAGGGTGTTCTTCTACTTCTTCAACTTTATTCTTGCTACTCTTAGAGACAGGCAAGACTCTATTGTTCCTTGTATTGCTCTTAGGCTTTAGTCTGCTGCTCCTAGAGGTGCTTTCTAATCCTGTAGAAGGTAAGGCACACACATTAGGATTTATATTGTTGTCCTTTTTAGCATCCCTAGATTCTTTAGAATTAGCCTTTATGCACATATCATTTGTCTTAGATGTTGAGGCAAACGCACTAGTGAGACTAATCCTAAAAAGGCCAGGTGCTAACACTTTAGGAGTTTCGATAACCGCTTTTCCTTTATCAACAATCTTAACATTTTCACTTTTCTTAGGCAAGAGTATAGGAGTGACTGGTTTTGTCAAATCTTTTTTCTCATCGACTTTAGGAGCAAACCTTGAAATTGACATTTTTGGTTTTTGAACCGTGTTTGAAACATTTGGTTTCTCCGAAGTCAATGGTTTTGCAAACTTAGTTTCCTCACCCTTTCCTTTTTGACTTTCAAGCTGAGCCCTGATGCGTGGGAATCGCACCTTGCTTTACCTCTCGAGGGATCTCGAGAAGCTTACAACCCCCACCAGGCAGTGTACCTGATCGTTGTAGTATAGTATAGTGACAAGTACTGGGGGATTGATCGATCAACTTAGGAATAGTGTCGCTAGGATTAGAAAACCTAATTAATAGTTCTAGAGATGAAAGATGATTATTTTTTTGTGTTTTTATATTTTATGAAAGCAAGTAAAATCTCGGGTTTTGGAAGAGTGGGCGGAATTAGTTGCTATTCAACTAACCCAAAGCTATTATACAACTAAAATAAACTAATGAAAATGAAAATAAACTAAATTATACTAAGGTTGTGAGCAGTGGTTGGAGAAATTGTGTTTACTTAGACTTCATTACTCCCTAGATATCTTTTACATGTCAATTACTTGTTACACTTGTATGGATGACGGATTGTATTCCTTAATACCATTCGTGGGGTGGCATACATAACTCCCCAACTCTATGAGCTCTTATCTCCTCCTACACCATGACCCAGCACAACTATAGGGATTGTAAACAGTGGCTCATGCATTAAATACAACCAATAAAGACCTAGTACGCCTCGGTTCATGTTTCTTAAGACGTTCAAGCATGTTACCATTTGGAGATCTGCCAGTTTTCTTAAGCCTAACATATAATATCATTCATCCAAAACAAGAATAGACAAATAATCAACACATAATCAACATCTAGGTTTCATTAGATCTAAGCAAACACAAAGGAAATCTAGCCTAGCATAGTAGAATTAAGATAAGAACAAAAGATAAACAACCAACACATAGACATATTGATTGAATTAAGAGTATACTTATCTCAATTACAATGCAAGGTCTCAAGGGTTTGGAACCCTTGAAAAACCTGTAAAAGAGGCACCAAAATCGTCTTTAGGGTTTCACCAAAACTTCTCTTTTTTTAATGAAAAAACTAGAAAACTATATATAGGAAAAACTGGCTGACGGCGTCAAGAGTAACTTCTGACGCCGTCACCTCGCCGCCATATACTTCCTCGGACGGCCTTGATCAACTTATGACGGCCTATGTGACGCCGTCACCACCTACGGTATTTTATTCTTGCAACTTTGACGCCGTCATATAGCCATCTGACGCCGTCACCAGCTACGGTGTTTAATTCTTCATGTCTGACGCCGTCAAGAAGGAAGTCTTGACGCCGTCACCTTGTATCTTCAGCATGGATTTTTGGTACTTTGCCATTTTCTTCACTTTTATGCTCCAAAAACGTTCAAAATAGCTTCTTTTCCAGAATTCACTCTCCAAACACCTAAAATCACAAAAGGAACAATTTAGGGCAATATTTGATCAAATAAAGTCGGATTCGGGCTTAAATGACCCCCTAAAAACGGATCATTTTTCGCCTCATCATATACCCTTACACTTGAGATTTGCTTGTCCTCAAGCAAATGAGCTTTTATTCTACTCAAAAGACAAGTTAGGGGCCATTTAACACTAATATAAAAGTAATTACAACAAATAATCGTTCCACTAAAGACCAATAGACAAGCACGGAGGTCATACACAAGCACCTCACAAATAGTGTTTTGATACTCACATCTCTCGGGGGTAATAAAGTAATATAACATTATGGAAATGGAAGATATCTCTCACTACCTGTCATAGCAAAATAGATTACCATAGGCTTGGGAAAGGATCATACCTCCACCACATGGCGTAAGCACCTAGGATAAACTATCAAAGAGGTCTTTTAAAGGGTTATAACGTTAGGTGTAGGGATATGAATTACACGGTTTTGTTGGATAAAGGAAGTTTTACTGGTGGCGAGTTAACAATCTTGGTTAATTACATGTACAAGATGGCGTTGCTAAGCCAAGACTAGACTCGACTTAAGCTAATAAATGAAAAATAACAAAAACATAAAATAAACATAGAATGAAAACGGGATGGTAGTCCGTTTTTTTTTTTTTTTTTTTTTTTTTTTTTTTTTTTTTTTTTTTTTTTTTTTTGCATACACTCTTACCCTACCATCCAAAATAATACATCATAGGGGTATAAGCAATCCCCTTACACTTGAATCTTTACATACTTTACATTAAACTATTCTAATGACTCGAATTAAGAAAATCAAAACACTTGGAGCACTTTTAAGATTAACGCACATATGGGGGTAATAATATGATGTTCTTCCCCATTACTCCATAAAATAAGTACTTACCCATGAGTCCCAATCGTCCCAAAACAATATGTACAAGGATATGACTCGACTTAGCAACCATGTAATCAATTAGAAAGTTAACTTAGGGTTTAAAAAATGACAATAATGCACTAAAAATGAGCGCATACACGGAAGGCTAAGGCGATTTGGGTGTACATTTAAGTGGGGTGTAACAAATTCTTCCTTTAAGTAAAATGCTTAAAGTTAGAAACGAAAAGATAGGCTCGGAGGAGTGTACTAGGGGTATCGTGTACTAAAAATGAGTACAACGCAAAGGGTGTGGGAAAAATTAGTTGACTTAACTAGCCAAGTAATATGACTTAAATGGTCAAGTAATTATAATACGGGTTTAACACAAGGGTGATCCTAATGCCTCTTATCATGTAGTAAATCCTACCACACGAATGTAGTCTCACTAGCGGTCTCGGGATGCATCACTAACACAAGTTCTAGAATCTAAATGCTACCGGTACACTCATAAGCACTAATAGTAAATGCTTTTCCTATCAAATCTAAAGGCGAACCTCACATTTTTGGGTGGAAAATTTTTCTGAATATACGGTTATGTGCTAGTCATACAACCTCCTATCCATGAGACGCTTGCTATGGCTAAAGTTTCACTCCTAAATGTTGTAAAAAATTTTAAATTTGGCGCTAAAATTACACTAACAAGTATTTCTCATAGTTTTATTACTCATCTACTATCAAACAAAACAAACTCAAGCGAAAGTGCATATGTAAGGTATCATCTTTTTACCCTCCCCTTACACTTAGGATGAACATTGTCCCCAATGTTCAAGTAAAGAATGTAAAAGTGAAAAAGTAAAGAGAATGAAATCAAATACTCCCCTGATTCGCTCGGTATGGATTTTAGGTTGGCCAGGTTAAATCTTCCTCCAAGAAAATGAACAATCAAAGCTTCCCTTCCAGAATATAAATCATCTTCTTGTCGTAAATAACCTGTAAATCCTGACAAAAGTAGACAAGGCAACCTCGCGTAAAATCGGCGGCATCCTATATAAGTTACTAAATCCTAGAAAACAAAGTAAGATATAATGCTTGTGGAATGAAGTTTGCAGATTTCCTGGAGATTATAAAACTTAATAATTCACAAAAACTATAAGACTCCGTTAGAAAAACAAAACCGGTAAAATTTCCAGATTTTTGACTCCTGACGCCGTCAAGAGCAATACCCTGACGCCGTCAGAATGAACCTGCAGAAATCCTTATGTTAAGTTTCCGGAAAATTTCTGAAAAAACTTTGTCCTACTTCCTGGAAAATCCTGCAAAACTTCATTATGACTCAATACAAGCATTTGACTCTAACAAATACGAATACACATGTTCATTAAATATTGTGGAGAATCATGATCGGTTTGTTTCTTAAAAACATATTTGGGGTTTCCCCTTACACTTATCTTTTGCAAAAATACCTTTAGGTTGAAGTTAAGACTAGGCCAAACAACATAATAAAGTATTTCCACATTTTAATTGAGAAACATGATCAACCAACAATAAAAATAAAACATGCATACGGAAGCAAATAACAATTAAACAAATAAAATCACACAAAACATGGGTTGCCTCCCAAGAAGCGCTTGTTTTTGTTCGAGTCACGAGCCTGACTCTACCCTTATTTCACGGATAAAGGTGAGGTTTTCCCTACACTTAGGATTAAGTGCGGGTGAAAGTAGCGATACACACTCTTAGGGTTAAAGTATGCCACGTGAGAGAAGATTGGTGGATGAATTATATGCTCAAACGGGTGTGCTCCTTTCATCATAACCTTACCTAGTTCACTTTGGTCAATGAGTGAGTTGAAGTTTTCTCCTAAGAAGGGATCATTTTCTATCAACTTCGAGAGATTCCTAGTTGGGGATCTATTTTGACCTAATAAACCCGGTTTAAACCCATAATGTTTCTTACGATCAATCATGAATGGGTGATGTAAGTATGTAAGGTCATGGTCCACTCCTATGTTGGCTTCTTCTCTACAAGGCTTGGGGTCTACTACCTTCAACGTAAAACTACCCGGACTACATGGTTTGATGGGTGGATCGGGACCTATTTCAATTCCTAAATCTTCATTCAAGGATGGAAGATTAGGTAATGGTTTTGGTTGAGGCTCCGGTTCATCAAAACTAGGAACTTCCCTAGAACTAGGAGTAAGGTTATCACTACAAGTGTTCAAACCTATATCCTCTGGTGGTGCTTGGTCCAAGGGTTCTACCTCAATTGGGGTTCCTATAGTCTCTTCTACTTCTTCCGGGTAAGTCACGGGCGGTGTATGTGCCTCAAATGATGGTAGGACTTGTGGGGTACTTTGTGGGCTTGGATTATCCACCTCATCCTCCATTGTACCTAGATTACCTATATGTTTGTTTTGTACTATGATATTAGGTGCCATCCAACTAGGTATCTCAACATGAGTATATTCATCCCCCAACAAACTTCCTGTTTGCTCCATCAAACTTGTTTTTGATTGATTTGTGATGTTGTTTGTTGGGTTGTCTACTCTATAATAATATTGGGCACAGTTTTCTATGGTATCCCACGCTTCTTCATCATTTAATTCCCTAGGGCCCCCTTCGGCAAAATCATCGATGCGCATTTGGTCACATTGGCTGACACGATAGTAAAAGGTTTCGGTTAGGGATGATAAAGAGAAACTATGATGAGGGAATTTTCGAAGTAAAATTTTAAAACGAGTCCATGCATCATATATGGGTTCATCTCGATATTGTTTGAAATTCGAGATGTCAACAGGGTAGAATGGCCTTTTTGGTTGGTGGTATGGTGGATTCGCGTACTCCATAATGGTGAACGGAATAGTCAATGCAAAATACGAACAAACACACAAAGAAAAAGATAGACTAAAGAAGACCTAAAAATAAAAATAAAAATAAAAATCTTACTAGAAAGGAATCTAGCAAGTAGACCTAATAAAAAGAAATCCTAACCTAGACAATAACTATTCCCCGGGCTGCGGCGCCAAAAACTTGATGCGTGGGAATCGCACCTTGCTTTACCTCTCGAGGGATCTCGAGAAGCTTACAACCCCCACCAGGCAGTGTACCTGATCGTTGTAGTATAGTATAGTGACAAGTACCGGGGGATTGATCGTTCAGCTTAGGAATAGTGTCGCTAGGATTAGAAAACCTAATTAATAGTTCTAGAGATGAAAGATGATTATTTTTTTTTGTTTTTATATTTTATGAAAGCAAGTAAAATCTCGGGTTTTGGAAGAGTGGGCGGAATTAGTTGCTATTCAACTAACCCAAAGCTATTATATAACTAAAATAAACTAATGAAAATGAAAATAAACTAAATTATACTAAGGTTGTGAGCAGTGGTTGGAGAAATTGTGTTTACTTAGACTTCATTACTCCCTAGATATCTTTTACATGTCAATTACTTGTTACACTTGTATGGATGACGGATTGTATTCCTTAATACCATTCGTGGGGTGGCATACATAACTCCCCAACTCTATGAGCTCTTATCTCCTCCTACACCATGACCCAGCACAACTATAGGGATTGTAAACAGTGGCTCATGCATTAAATACAACCAATAAAGACCTAGTACGCCTCGGTTCATGTTTCTTAAGACGTTCAAGCATGTTACCATTTGGAGATCTGCCAGTTTTCTTAAGCCTAACATATAATATCATTCATCCAAAACAAGAATAGACAAGTAATCAACACATAATCAACATCTAGGTTTCATTAGATCTAAGCAAACACAAAGGAAATCTAGCCTAGCATAGTAGAATTAAGATAAGAACAAAAGATAAACAACCAACACATAGACATATTGATTGAATTAAGAGTATACTTATCTCAATTACAATGCAAGGTCTCAAGGGTTTGGAACCCTTGAAAAACCTGTAAAAGAGGCACTAAAATCGTCTTTAGGGTTTCACCAAAACTTCTCTTTTTTTAATGAAAAAACTAGAAAACTATATATAGGAAAAACTGGCTGACGGCGTCAAGAGTAACTTCTGACGCCGTCACCTCGCCGCCATATACTTCCTCGGACGGCCTTGATCAACTTATGACGGCCTATGTGACGCCGTCACCACCTACGGTATTTTATTCTTGCCACTTTGACGCCGTCATATAGCCATCTGACGCCGTCACCAGCTACGGTGTTTAATTCTTCATGTCTGACGCCGTCAAGAAGGAAGTCTTGACGCCGTCACCTTGTATCTTCAGCATGGATTTTTGGTACTTTGCCGTTTTCTTCACTTTTATGCTCCAAAAACGTCCAAAATAGCTTCTTTTCTAGAATTCACTCTCCAAACACCTAAAATCACAAAAGGAACGATTTAGGGCAATATTTGATCAAATAAAGTCGGATTCGGGCTTAAATGACCCCCTAAAAACGGATCATTTTTCGCCTCATCAAGCCCTCAAAAGATCATTTTGCTCTTTCATGTTTTTTAAGTCACGCTCATACGACAATTTGTCATACTTGCATTCTTCCTTTTTCCGATCAAGTTGTTTAAAATATGACACATTTTCTTTTTCAAGCTTTATAAGAGCATTTTCATATTTTGAAACAATTACGTAGGTCTCAACTCTTAGTCGTTCATCGTCTTGATTAGAATATGTTTGTAAAATGATGGACATAATGTCAGTGGTCATAACAGCTTCGAAGAGAGAATCATTAAGGTTTTCCAAAACATTCATGTTTTCACGAGCATCATTAGCTTCGTTTACCAGGGATTTGTGGTCCTTGACAAAGTCGGCCGTTTCTTTTAAAAAAGCTTGTTCAAAATGGATTACCCTTGCACTGATGTTATTTAGTGGGATAGTAATTTCATTTTGAAACACCTTTTTCTGTTCGATATGAAAACTAGAATGCCAGTTGTTAATATTGATGCTAGTTTTAGAGGCAACAATATTTTGACGTTCTTGAATTCTCTTTTTAACGTCATCCAAAATTTCTCTAGCCTCACTTGTATTAAAAGTATTGTTAGAGGACATTTGTTCTAGTTTTGAAAGAGATTTGGAAACAACTTTCTTTTTAGACAAGAATTTCGCAAATGGTCGTTTTATGGAAAACGCAGATGGTTCTGTTTGTGGAACAAAAGTGATTCCCGAAAGTTTGTTGAATTTGTTGTAATCAATGGGTTTCAAATCCTTTTGTTTCATTTTATTTATGCTCTCTTCGACATGTTCAATCGTTAGCACAGAATCCCGAACGACGGGAGGATCATGTTTGGTATAAATCACATTACCATTGTACAAAATATTCTGTTCTTGCTGAGCTTTCTTGAGATTACAAGGGGTGTTGTTACCAAGAGCCATTTTATGTTTCGTATGGTAAATCGGATTAATTTGATTTGAAATCATTTTCATTGTTTGACTCGACTGACCTGACTTAACCACTAATTCTTCTAAATGAGCAATCATGTGTTATGACTCTTCGATTTCTTCCAAAAGTTTGTCTTCTTTCTTTGCAAAATCCTTTTTCAACTCATCCATTTCTTTTTCAAGATTGGAATAAGCTATTTTTTGTTTAGAAAGTTGGTTTTGTAAATCAGAAATTTCCGTGTTTAAAGATTTTATCTTTTTGAAAGAATTAACATCAAGTGTATCAAACTTGAGTTGCAATTGTTGTTCCCTTGAAACGGAATTTTGATAACCAGTTTCTAATTCAGACAATCTTTTGTTATGAAATTCAAAAGCTCTAACGGTTGATTTGTAACTCTCAAGCTCAGCGGTCAATTTAACATTCACGGCCTTAACATCGCGATTGACCTTTTGGACATTCTCAATTTCAATACGACAATTATTCAATAATGATTCAAACAAAGCACGTGTTTCCTCATCATTCTCAGCATGCTGTGAAATGAAGCCTCCATTATGATTCACATATAGAGTCGCTGAAGGAGTATTGCTACTACTTGGCGTGTCCAGGAATGTATCATAAGTGGATGCTTGCTTCTCAAAATGTTGTTCCTCATGAGGAGACATATCAAATATATCATTATTGTGACATGTGTTGAAATTAGATACCTCAGATGGTGCATTGGTGTCATAAACAGGAAGTGTGTCAGAATCCGTGTCATACTTAGCTTCCTGAAGATTCGCCATGAATATGCAGTTCGCATCGATATCTTCTCTATCTTCCATGTCATCCATAAGAGCCATAAAGTCATTCTCCTCTGCATTCAACTGAAACCCTGCCTCTGCCTTTTGTGCCAACATCACTGCTTTCTGCAAGTACGCTAGATCTTTCTTGTTTGGCTTAGTAGGACAGTTCCTTGCCATATGACCTACACCCTGGCAGTTGAAACACTTTACCGGATTACCCTTATTCACATTTCCCAAATTCCCAACTACTGGAGCTGCAACATTTCTATTCTGATTACCCATTGCCTGATTACCAACATTCTGACCCCTCTGATTTCCAACAAACTGACCCAACTGATTCCCTGTATTCTGACCATACTGATTCCCTGCATACTGACCTGCATTCTGCATATTCTGATTGCCCATATTAAATCTCGTAGCATATCCTTGCTGATTCCCATAAACTCCAACCATTTGGCCTCCGTTGCCCATATTGAAACTCGGCTGAGCGATCTGCCTGTTGCGAGTATTCGATGAAATCCTTTGGTTGTTGTTTGTTGGTGTAGAATAGCGTCCTTGGAATGCCTTTGACAGAAAAGCAAACGCTTGAGTCAATGCTGCAGCAACTTCATCATTGTCAGTGAATTCTGGTTCTTGGAAGTGTGGGTATTGCTGTTGTGGAATAACTTCTTGGTGTTGTGGGTAGAACTGTTGTTGGTGGACCGGTGTTGGTTGTTGAATGCATGATGGTTGCATGTAGTTGTGAATGGATGATGATGGTTGTTGAGTGTTCACTTGTAATGGTGTTGGTGTATTAGCAATTAGTGCGAGAGGATCATGATTCTTTGCCAATCTTTCTTTCCTAACTTCATTAGCCTCAGCTTGGTTTTGCTTCAGAAAGTCATAGAGTTGATCATAATTCACCTGATGTAGGTCCTTTGTCTGATTAACAATTGTAACATAACGACCCCATTCCTCTGGAAGGTTATTGAGGAATTTGATGTTTGTTGCAATTGCTCGTGGTGTCAACTTGTTTCTGATTAACTCATTCATCAAAGTGCAAAACCTTGTGTAGTAAGATTCAATCTGTTCACCTTTAGTGGATGTAAAGTTCTCCCATTCAGTAAGAAGTTTGTTCTCAACATCTTGTTGTCCAATTTCTGTTCCATGACATATTCTTCTAACACGTTCCCACATAGCATGAGCACTTTCACAGCTGTCGACCGCAGCAAAGATCTCCCGTGGTAATCCAAGTTGGATTAAATGCATTGCCATATCACCAGCTTTGATCTGCGCCTTGTCTTCATCAGTGTAATCTGCTTCTGTTTGTATGCGCACTACTGGTTCAGTAGGAGGTGTGGTATTTGGATTACCTTGAATTTGAACTTGTCTTGGCTGAAATGGACCGTTTTCTATGGATTTGATCATTAGGTGCCCGGTATCCTTTGTTTTGATGTAACGAAGCATACGGCTTGTCCATGGGAGATATCCACCTTTTTCAAGCATTGGAGGTCGGTTTTCCGCACCGGCTGCATGAATATCTTGCTGAGATGCCATTTGATGAAGTTTAGATGGATAAAGTTGAGAATTGGATCGTTCCAACGAAATAGGAGTGGTGTTTGGAGTAAATAGTTGCAAGAGTTGACGGTGAAAGTTTGACTTCAATAATATCTTTTTGGAGAATTCCCAAGTTCTTGAGATATGTCCAAGTTCCAGGATTTCGGAAATTATGACAAAGTTCTCGAAAATTTCAAGTATTCGAAAGTATGTCCAAGATCTCGAAAATTTCAAGTTTGCGAAACTTTGACCAAGATATCGAAAATTTCAGGTTTGCGAAAGAAAAAAAAAATTGTCCAAGTTTTTCCGAAAATATAAGGTTTGCGAAAAAATTGTCCAAAGTTTTTCGAAAATCTCAGATTTGCGAAAAAAGTCAACAGATTCTCGATGATATATCAATGCAGATTCTCGATAATATATTTTTGCGAAAAAATCTGTCCAAGATTCTCGATAATATTCGAAAAATTCGAAAGATTCTCGATAACACGTTTCGAAACTTTCCAATATTCCAAGTTTGATGGCAATATAATATTCGAAATATACTGGCACAGTGACTTTTCGAAGATGTCAATGAAGGAAATTTCGAAATATAATTTTGCAATAGAATCTCGAAAATGTTATGCAAAACTGTTTCAAAAATTTCACTTATCGAAAATGTTTAGTACTTTTCTAAATTATACAATTTAGAAAGTTAACCCAAGTCGAAGTGTTTTTTCTAACTTATACAAGGAAGAAAAACACCGAGTAAACCACGGAATCGTATGATGATAACTAGAATGAGATTCTCGATAAATGGTAGCCAAATCGTGTAGCTCAAAGAACTCCAAAATCAAGTTTGTGTTCCAAGATACTTATACTTCTATGCATAAAATCGCCAAAACTTGAAGAAAGTCCCAAACTTGATGATTTTTATAAAAAAATTTTTAGATCTCGAAAACAAGTACAAAACCAAAGTCGATTTTTTAAGCTAGAATTTTTCAATAAGATTAAAACTTTCTTGTTAGATAGGGTTTATAACACTAGTTTGTAATCAAAAAAGTGTTAAAAGCCATGAAAAACAAGAAAAGTAAGAATTTTTATGAAAATAACGTGTAGAAAGCTTAAAGAATACGAAAAACACAAACACCCAACACTCCTAAATTATTGTTAGGCGATTGATACCACTTGTATGACCATAAATATCACAACTTTATCACACACAATATAAGCACAATAAGAAGGAAAGATGGTGACTTGATATGTATGTATATGTATTTCGTATATGAAGAAAGAGAGATAAGAAATGAGAACTTTTATTCAAGAGAAAACACACACAAATGCACACACAAGCACACACCTCAAATGAGCCTTTGAGGTGTTTAAATAGTTCTTAACATGAGATGCCCTATGGGCTTTCTATGAGCTTGGGCTTGGACTTGGTTACATGGTTAGATAACAAGGCTTATGAAACATATCACATGACATATTAGCTTGCCAAGTCCAAGGCCCAATGACCATCACTTCATAATACATATTTTTAATGCTTACAAGCATACTATCCTGTATCAGCACTAGGTTTTCCTTACCATGTATCTGCTTATCTACTTCGCCAAATTCCATTACTGGTAGCTAATCCTTATTTGTTTCCAGCTTATATACAGTAGCTTATTCCTTTACATGCTTGAAATTTAGATCAAAAGTAGTACATTTGGCTTACTTATCCTGCAGTTCTAGGTCTGTCCCAAGTAGTTGGTTTCTAGGCCATATATCTGCTTAATAATTAGTCCCCTAGGTCTGCAATTTGATTAATAGTTATTTCATGGTTTGAGTTTCTTAGATTTCCACTTTTGTAGGGTAGCTTTTAGTTATAAAGCTTGTGGTCCAGCTTGAATTTGTCCCTTTGGGTGATTATTAGCTTAATGCCTTAGCTTATCTGTTGGTTCTGAGCTTCTGTGAGTATAATTTTGTGGTTTGCATAATTCCTTCATTCCTAGCTTATTCTGATTTGGAGTTGCTTATTCTTTAGCTTTTTGAAGCTGCTAATTGCTCTCTGCTTTTGTTTCTGTACTTTATTTGATCATATTTGAATATCTTTGAGCTTATTTGAGTTTCTTAAAGCGGTGTTTTCAATTTCAATTAGATTTGTCACAAGTGCTTATTAATAAGCACTTGTGATAATCTGATTTAGCTCAAATAAGCACTTCTGCTTAATATTTTTTTTTTCAAAATTTTTCTGCAAGCTTTTCATTTTATTTTACATTTTCTGTGAATTTTTCAGATTTTTCCAAGTTGATTTACTATTTTTCTTAATTTTCCTTTATTAATAATCATTTTTATATACTTTTCAATAAACAAAAATCAATGAAAAACCAGAAAAAGATTTTGAAAATACAAAAATATTTTAGATAATTCTTTTATAGTATTTTAGATTTTTCAGATTAGATTTTATAATTTTCCCATTATTTATCACGTTTTCCTTTATTTTTAATTCAATAAATAGAAAATAAATCATAGAAAATAAATAAAAAGCCAAAAAAATATTTTTCTTTTTCTCAAAATTCTTTTTAATAGTTTAACATTTTTTAGAAACTTGTTTCACATTTGTAGGATCGTTTTTAGTATAAAAGTCACGTTTTATTTCGTACGTTACGTTTAAATTTTGCGTTTGCATTTCCGTTTTACATTTTAGATACTTGTGCATATATAGCTTGTACTTTCTGCATAATTCACTTTTTCTTTTCATATTTTGAATTTCTCCATCACTTCTCACTAATCACTTTTCATTACACGATTCACAATTCGATAATTCGAAGTTCCATTCAACTTTCGTTGGGAGAACGACCCGGGAAATACTTTCACGAGTATTTCTTCGGTAAAATATATACATATACTATAAAACGACTAAATGAAAATGGCACCGTTGCCGGGGAAGGTTGAAGTGAGTTTTTGAATATTCGTTTTGAAAAATCGTGTTTTGATAAGCCTTCCTCTATCTTGTATATATTTTCTATAAAAATATAAAAATTGAAAAATTCAAAACACTTTTCCTAAAGTGTTTACAAAAATACCAAAAAAATAATAAAGTTTCAGCCTCGACTATCCCGTGGAAGGGAGGGCGTTGTAAACCAAATAAGTTTTACAACATAACAAAAATGTGAAATTAGTTGTTTACCGGATTACTTCAATTCCACAACCGATTAAGCGGGAGAATTCTTTTCTCCCGTTTCGTCGCTAGTAGTTTGAAGGAAACGATTACGATTAACGTAACGTTTGAAAAAAGAAAATAAAAATAAAATAAAAGTTTGTTACTTGTTTTTAAATAAATAATAAAAATCCAAAAATATTTTTCTTTTTCATATTTGATTTTCACTTTTATTTTGATTTGTTTTTATAATACCAAAAACCAAAAATAATCTTCTTATCCGTATAATTCTTCTTCTCACACCCTCTATCTATTTAATTCTCATTTATGTCTTCGGTTTATCATTATGGGAAGTTTTATAATATTCCAACCGTCGAAGATGATGGAAGCAAAAGCATGGAAGAATTGTTCTTGGAGGGGCATAGGCAGATTATAAGAGCGTTATTTTGTAAACTTGGCATCGATTCTTCGAGCGGCAATCCCACTCCGTCTTTTGAATCTATCATCCCTGACTCTTCCCGTCCTTCTCTCACACCGGTTGTGGGAAGCGACCCCGTTTTGGAAGATGTCGATATTTCTCTTAATGATTCTATTTCGACTAAGATTGTTAAAGATAAGCCGTCAGATCCTTTGGAGCCCGAGCTCGAGGATTCCTTAACCGACTTTGAGAAACATGATTTTGATACGGCTGAAGATTGTGAGTTATCTCCGATTGATAATTCGAATGATCGTGTTGAGATGTGTTGGGAATAGACTTTATTATTTCAAGTGTCGGTCATTGAATTTTGTTATAGGTTGCATCATTTAGTTAATACGTTAGTTATTTTATAAGTTTTATAAAGTTTTATGCTTAGTTTATAGGTTTGGATAAAGTCTAAGGGCTAAGTATGTAATATTGTCTAAGAGTGGTGAAGCCCTAATCCTTACCTATAAATAGTATTGTATAACCTCATTTGAAGGTGTTGGTTCTCTTAATATTATTATTAGTCTTTCATTTCTTATTTAGGGTTCCTTCCACTCTCTCTCTCTCTACTTACTTTCTCTCTCTAGATCTCTAAGTGATTATGTTGTAAAATGGTGACCTAACAAGATGTTCTCCAATTCTGACAATGACGATTCTTTATCTTATGGAGACATCGAATATGTTGAAGAAGTACCTTCTGAGCTCGTCAGCTTAGAAGAAGAGAATGATGAAGATATTGACACAGAAATCCAAGATGAAGTTCTTCGTGAAAATTTATTGAATATCAATCTTCTCATTTCTAAGATCGACTCATTGAAAGATCTTCCGACTTCTTCTCCTATCCCCGTTATGGATAGTGATTTCTTACCCAAACTTGAAATTTTTTGATTTGAAGAGACGAATAGTGGCAGTTCCACTATTCATGCTGATATCTCTCTTCCGGATTATGAGCGTTTTGATTTTGAGATCGATTCTGAACTTATTTTGAGTACTATTTCTGATAATCCGTCACATGACCCTCTTTTAGAGGATGCCGATCTATTTCTTGCTACGGATGACTCAATACCACTGGGTATTGAGAATGACGAGAATGTCGTTCGAAGAAATGTTCTTGAAGAAATACATGATAATGATTTACTATCTAATGCTGATTCATTTCTCTTCGATTTACCTTCTTCTCGTCCACCCGCGAAACCACCCGATGTAGATTTTGAATCCGGTACGGATAAAGATATTCTTGGAGTGGTGGACGAGATATCTGAACAAGATGTTTCTTTTATCATCCGTGTGTTTCACCCATTCTTTACTTATCCCCTCATTTCTTCACTTTTCCACTCCACCGGAAGTGAGGATACCGTCTTCGACCCCGGCATCCGTTTATCATGCCGGGCGTCCATTTCATTTGCTCCCCCATGATTAATTGAATTCGGGGCGAGTCTAAGCTACACGACTCGATAATAAACAAGCGCTTCGTGGGAGGCACCCCATGCCTATCCTTTTCATCTTCTTAAATTTCTTATTTCTTAATAACGTAACGTGAGGAGGGCGACCTCTTCCATATCTCGTGTTTCGTGGTTGTTTGTAAATGTCCAGGATTTGCCCAAATAATGAAGACTCTCGTGCTCGTTGTTTTGTCTCCGCTCGAGTTTCATCATTCATTGCTTATCCATATATCCTAATCTTATCGACTAACATTTATCTTTTGGCATAATTAATAAACGGCCTTAGATTTATGTAGGAGAACCCTTACCTTTTTAAACATTGAGGACAATGTTTCGTTTTAGTCTGGGGGGTGATCGTTCGATGTGATTTTTGTCTTGCACCATGTCGTGTACTCTTGCAACTCCGTTTTTCCACCAAAAATAAAAAAATTTAAAAAATTGAAAATTTCAAAAATTTTGAAAAATGAATGAAAAAGCAATGAAAAAGCACAAAAAGATGTGAAAAAGTTAAAAAAATGTGCAAAAATATAATAAAGTTTGAATAAGTATTTTGACACCTTGTTGACTTTCTTGCTGGCGAGAGTAGGAATAAATATTTTGACTTGACCAGGCGTGTTGAGCCCTAGCTTGTTCCCTTAACCAATGATAATCACATAAGCTTGTGCTAGTCTTGTACACCAGGAGCTATAAAATGCGAATTCTTTCTTAAGAATCTGCAAGTTCCCGTACTTGACTTTATACATGCGCAGCTTAAAAGCTTTCGCTAGTCTTTTACATCAGGAGCTAGAAAACGCGAATTCTTCTTCTTGAATTTGCAAGTTTCTGTATCTGACTTTATATATGCGTGGCTGATTATCGGCTAAGTATTCGCGGGTTTCGTTACTTGGAATCTTAAATTGCAAAGAGCGAGAAATGATAGAGTTTATTTAGAAGTTAGATGCTAAATGTGGAGTAGTTGGTTCTTTTTAGAGCTCATGAGAGGTACTTGTGGCTATTTACTCCCATGATATACACCAATATAAAATAGATGTTCTAGGTTAATTAGTGGTATTTCGGTTTAAATAATATTTAGTTCTTTGTTTTCTTAAGAGAATTTTTGCTTTAGAAATTGGGTACATATCAAGGAACATAAAAAAAAGAGCAAAAATGAAAAAATCAAAAGTCAAAAGTTGATTATGTATGTGGTTTTGGAGCTACCAGATAAGCCTCCATTGATGTTATGAGAAAAGTCAAGTAAGGAAAAAGTAAAAGTATGAGAAAAGTGAAAAATAAAAAAAAGTAAAAGTTGAAAGTTATGATGAATAAGAGTTTGAATGTAAATAAGTTGTTGGTGCGTAAGGTGCATGTGTATGATTCTGAATTGGACACATGAGGTGCACGTGTAGTACTCCGCAACTTATATTTATGATATTGTATGTACCCCAAAATTCCTTGATGTGGACCGAATTTCTATTGCAGTGGTTCTTAAGAGAAAATAGAAAGCTACTTATCGTTTAAACTTAGGTGTCATTATCGGACTAAAAAGTATTGAAACGAGAAAATATAAAGCAATTCATTTCTCAACAAAAATAAAATATTGAGATACAAAAACTTAGGACATGGGAGTAAGGAGTTTTCACAAGTAACTTTTATGAGTAGTGTTAGCATCTAATTTGTAGATAAGCTGTGATCTCGTTTATACGCTTAGTTTGGGGACTCGTGAAAAATCAAGGATGACGATTTTTATCCGTATGGTCGCTTCTTAATAAGAAGTGTTTCTACTCGTTGACCCTAAAAATTTTTGCAAAATAATGAAAGTTCAACAAACCGTCACAAGTATGAAGTATGAAAAGTACAAAAATAGAAGTGAAAGTGGAATAAAGGAAATTTTTTGGAAAACGAAGCGTTTGCGGGAATAAATGATTTTGTAATCTCTTTTGAACTACCATGCTACATTTCAAAGTTAGTAGAGAGAGTTATGAAATTATTTATCCCAAAAGCGTGATGTGATTACATTGCGTGAGGACACGAAATACCTTAGTCTAGGGGATTTTGGTGTATGCGTATTCATACACCTTTTCTTTACCAAATACCGGACCAAAACGACCAAAAACCCGACCATAAATGACAAAAATACGATGTTTTTGTGTTTTTACATGTGCAGGTACGGATATTGTAGAAATGGACAGAAATCATGGAAAAACGACAACACGAGCACGAGACATGGAAGTGAGGTCAAAAGCCGAGGCCGGGAAGAATTTTCAAGTCTAGACCACTATTATGCTCAAAACAACATAATCAACCTTGAAGAATCAGTAAATGGCAAGAAAGACCCTTGGATCAAGTTTAATTAATTGGCAGATTTAGACCTTGAAGTTTCAGCAGATCACAACATTGGTCCTTGTTATTTTCACTTAATCCTAAGTTTAACATAAGCTTGGTCCAAAGTTATCCTTTATAAGCCAACACTATAATACCAGCCCACTATCCTTTTCACATAAACCCAGGCCCAATTCCATCTTATAAAATACTAAAGCCCACCCCCACTTTACTGCCAACCCGATCCACCAAAACCAACTCGGTCAACCCCCATTAGCCCAAGTCAAATTCCAAAATAATAAATATATTTCACCCGCCCCCCAAATTAACCCCGTTTCCCAGAAGTTACTATTCCACATGAACCCTAAGATGACCGTACATCAATTTCACCGCAATTAAGGGCATAATTGTCCAATCATTGGTCTTCTAGAAGATTGTTAGGGTGTCAGAGCATGTAAGGACTAAAGAAACACACGCATATGTGAGGTGGCAGTCTCCTATTGGGTGGAACACGTCATAAAAACTCAATCCAAGGGCTATGATGATGGGTAGATGATCAAACGGTTTTGATGAGCTCAAAAGAAACACAAAGTTGTGTGGATTGCCAACCTGGCAGATGAGACCCTCACTCCTACTCAAGGCTATAAATAGAAGCTCCTCACCTCACAATTCGTCTTGTTAGCCATAGGAGTAGAAGTAGTGTAGTTTCTAGCTTATTGTAGAATAGTTTAGCTTATTAGATTTCGTGTCCTGCTCTTTTATTTCTTTAGTATTGTAATTTCTTTTATATCAATATAAATTCAGCTTTTAGTCTTAAGCAATTTACCTTTGAAATTTACATTAAGATCAATTCAAGTTTACAGACTTTTAAACTCTTTTAATTCATGATTCAGAAGCTCATTTAAGCTTCACTACAGCTTAAAGTGAGTTTTAGTTCTTTGTTCCAGCTTATATTGGTTAAATGGTTCCTGGTCAATGAAAGTCAAATTGTGTTAATATGAAGATTCTGGGGATTTTTAGTGTATAATTCATGGTTAATGGTGTAATAAAGCGCTTAAATCTGTGGAAGTTAGTGTAACTGAGAAATTAAAGAGTGTTTGGAATAAGGTACTTGTTTGATACAATTCAGTTTTGGACACTTTGTGGAATTCATTTAGCTGTAGTCTATTCTTATTAGTTGTTAGTTATTTGCATCAGATCTTGGTAGTAGTATAGAACTTGCATAATTAGCTTTAAGTTCAAAATTTAAAACAGTTAGGATTAGATTATAAGTAGTAATCTGTGTTTAGACCACTTTTATTGTTTTAATAGATACATTATAGTCTCTTATTGCTAGTGTGGTATAACTGCATTGGTAGATTTCAGTCCTAGATGAACTGATTGGGTGCCCTGTTCATGCATCAGCATACTATCCTGTATCAGCACTAGGTTTTCCTTACCATGTATCTGCTTATCTACTTCGCCAAATTCCATTATGCTTGTTTCTTTGTGTTTAGTGTTAGCTAATCCTTATTTGTTTCCAGCTTATATACAGTAGCTTATTCCTTTACATGCTTGAAATTTAGATCAAAAGTAGTATATTAGGCTTACTTATCCTGCAGTTCTAGGTCTGTCCCAAGTAGCTGGTTTCTAGGTCATATATCTGCTTAATAATTAGTCCCCTAGGTCTGCATTTTGATTCATAGTTATTTCATGGTTTGAGTTTCTTAGATTTCCACTTTTGTAGGGTAGCTTTTAGTTATAAAGCTTGTGGTCCAACTTGAATTTGTCCCTTTGGGTGATTATTAGCTTAATGCCTTAGCTTATCTATTGGTTATGAGCTTCTGTGAGTATAATTTTGTGGTTTGCATTATTCCTTCATTCCTGGCTTATTTTGATTTGGAGTTGCTTATTCTTTAGCTTTTTGAAGCTGCTAATTGCTCTCTGCTTATGTTTCTGTACTTTATTTGATCATATTTGAATATCTTTGAGCTTATTTGAGTTTCTTAAAGATGTGTTTTCAATTTCAATTAGATTTGTCACAAGTGCTTATTAATAAGCACTTGTGATAAGCTGTTTTAGCTCAAATAAGTACTTCTGCTTAATATTTTCTTTTCAAAATTTTTCTGCAAGCTTTTCATTTTATTTTAAATTTTCTGTGAATTTTTCAGATTTTTCCAAGTTGATTTACTATTTTTCTTAATTTTCCTTTATTAATAATCATTTTTATATACTTTTCAATAAACAAAAATCAATAAAAAAATCAGAAAAAGCTTTTAAAAATTCAAAAATATTTTAGATAATTCTTTTATAGTATTTTAGATTTTTCAGATTAGATTTATAATTTTCCCATTATTTTTCACATTTTCCTTTATTTTGAATTACTTTTTAATTCAATAAATAGAAAATTAATAAAAAGCCAAAAAAATATTTTTCTTTTTCTCAAAATTCTTTTAATAGTTTAAGATTTTTTAGAAACTTGTTTCACATTTGTAGGATCGTTTTTAGTATAAAAGTCACGTTTTATTTCGTACGTTACGTTTAAATTTTGCGTTTGCATTTTCGTTTTTACATTTTAGATACTTGTGCATATATAGCTTGTACTTTCTGCATAATTCACTTTTTCTTTTCATATTTTGAATTTCACCATCACTTCTCACTAATCACTTTCACTACATGATTCATAATTCGATAATTCGAAGTTCCATTCAACTTTCGTTGGGAGAACGACCCGGGAAATACTTTCACGAGTATTTCTTCGGTAAAATATATACCTATACTATAAAACGACTAAATCAGCCTTCGGTGAAGACAAGTTGTCGCCAATAAGTCCTCGCCAATACTGCGTCACTAATGACATTGGCGATATTTTTTCTTTTTTCTTTCTTTTATCATCTTTGGCGACGACAGCGTGGGACTCATGAAATTAATTAAAAAATTATAAAGATGTCGTGTTAGACTGTAGTATATTTCGTACGTTTTAATGCTTCGTACCATATAATTATTCTTGACAATACCGAAACGTAACATCGCTGGAACACATTTTCTAACAATCGAAGTGTAATTACTATATATGGCGACTACAACAGTAGCAGAGAGTTATGCATGTTTGGACTTTTCAATTTTCTCTTTCGTGCTTTTGGTCTCGTAACATTTTGGTGTGTGCTATTTGCGCTCTCGATGATATAAAAGAAGTACAAGCTATTCCTACAAGTAGTATGGTTTGATAAGTAGTATGGTTTGGCGATGAGAGGAGGTTGGTTTGGGCACGTGGATCATAGGTCATGCCTAGAACAACAAGAATAACGATTATTGATCTCTATATTCCTACCAACATCATGAATAGTGTCGAACACATATTTGTAATGATAAGTCAACTCCCAAAGATATATAACTCGACTTATTTCGAGCTATATTGTTATATAAAGCTAAATTTCTTCTTTCGAGCTTTTGGTATCTTAGCATTTTGATGTGCGCTATGTGCACTCTCGATGACATAAATGAAATACAAGCTATTCCTATGTGTAGCATGGTTTGATGATGAGGGGGAGGTTGTTTCGAGCACGTGGATCATGGGTCATGCCTAGAACCACAACAATAACAATTCTTGATCTCTATATTCCCATCAACATCATGAACAATATAGAACTCATTATTTTAATAACGAGATGGGCGCCAATCCGCCGCATTACGGCGAGGCGTTGTCTCTAGCGTTGTGGCGGGGCCTTTTGGTCTTTAATTGAGCGAGGAGAGAATTTTGAAGAACCCTTGCAAGATGACATCTCTGCATTAGTCAAGGTTGAAGTTTCATGGAAATGCCTATGGTATGCTTTGCCATCCTCACAAGTCACAAAGACTATTGACACGTCATGGTCAACGAACTATTTACTACCCCGACGCTTTCAATTTAAGCAAGCCACTGGAAAAAGGAAATCACAATCCCGATCGATCAGTTTATACAACAAAGTATAATCAAAACACTTTGGTATACCTATGATATAACTCATACAATACTAAAACAATAATACTTGCAACATTAACAAATGATTCCAAAACAATTATACTTGCAACATTAACAAATGATTCCAAAACATTTAATACATAACTATGAACAGAGGAGCTAGTAAGAAATAAAGACAAAATAACAAAATAGCCCCATATCATGTGGCTGAAGAATTTGCTCAGTTGTAAAAATGCTCATAAGTTCCAGATACTCTTCATTAACACCATTATCCTTGTAAATCAGAGTCCAACTTCCCGATTAATTAAGAATCCAAAAATGGATTATTAAGAAGCCCCACTGGCAAAGATAAGCATATATTGCAGTATTATGTTAACATCCAAAGTAAGTTCTTTGCTTTCAATTTTACATTTTCCACTTTATTGTTTATCTAACATGAGCGCTATATTTTGGTGTCATATGAGTATATGACACAATGCACGGTCAGATAATTTCTAGAAAAATGAAATCTATAAATTAGTGGCAGGTTGCTCTAACCGTATATATATGCAGTGGATCATCAGATAATTGCAGCTTGCTACTACTATGCAGCTACTGCATTAATATGTTAACATCCAAAGTAAGTTCTTTGCTTTCAATATTACATTTTCCACTTTACTGTTTATCTAACATGAGCGCTATATTTTGGTGTCATATGAGTATATGACACAATGCACGGTCAGATAATTTCTAGAAAACCGAAATCTGTAAATTAGTGGCAGGTTGCTCTAACTGTATATATATGCAGTGGATCATCAGATAATTGAAGCTTGCTTCTACTGTGCAGCTATCTGCAACGGAAAAAAAAGAAGACGAATTAGAAAAGTTTATAGCTGAACTTCGATATATTATTCTGTAATAGACTAATAGTGTGATAGCTGAACTTTTATATTATCTGGTGCGTCGATGTTATCCAAATAATAGAGATGGCATTAGAAATTGACATGTAAGATATTCAATGGACATTAATGTTTATATTAGTATTAGTAGAAGTTCCCTAACATAACTACATGAAAAATTTTGCTTTCACAGCAAGTTGACGTCCACCTATCACTAACAATGTGAAGTATCTGTTGACTTTCTAGTTTGCATTGATTGATGACTATGAGAAAAACGCAAAACTAAAATCGCTTTATATATCCAAAATTTAAAAAGCTTAACCAAACATAATCCATTATTTTTTGAAACATAGCAGGCACAATCTGTAGCTATGGGGGTGTTTGGGATAACTCATTGTTACTACTTATGTGCTCAATTTTGGAAATACTCTTTTGATAGTTAAGAGTAGAAAGGATGATGCACAATCTATGGCTATAGGGGCCTGTGGGATAACTCACTGTAACTACCTATGTGGTCAATTCTGGGAACTCTTTTGATGAGCAAGCGTAGAAAAAATGTATGGCACACTTGTAATTTCTAGAAATGTATCAAATTCTTTTATTAGTAAAAAGTTAGACAAAATAGATGGCAAACCTGAGGTAGTATATCGCCTATTTTTTTTTATAGTAACAGGTTCGTTTGGCAAGACACATTAGAGATGATTTACCATCTCCTTAGCCTGAGCAATCATCCAAAGAGCTATCTAGCACACAGAACACAAATCCAATCAAATTCACGTTTATATGATACGGAGAAAAATGACGTAAACGTTAAACCAAATCAGCATAAAAAACTTGATGTTGTTACCTGTGTATGCGAATGTTACAAATATCATTTTTTTTGTTGAAAGGCAAATGTTACAAATATCATAAAAGCCATCGTCTTTATTCTATGGAGATATAATGTTGGTGCCTGCATATTGCAACATCGTTTTTATATTGGGTAGTTTCTTTTTAACTACAAAGTGGCACTTTTTTGTGTTTGTGTATCTTTCTAAATGTTACGCCCCGTGCCCGATTTGACCAAAATTTTAAACTTTTACACAGAAACGACATGACCCAAACCTGACCTCCTGTTACTCTTTAAATAACTGACAACGACATATTACAAACCAGCCCTTAAGACTATTTTTAGATGAAACTAGACTCAATTACCTTTAAAATTATGGGTGGTACAACTTCTAACGAGTTACGGATAAAAAGATATGATTTTTCTAACATGACACATTTTCTGCACTAATTGCTATCCCGTTTTCATACTTTACCAAAACGACTAAAACTCAACTTCTATAACTCGACAATTTAAAAAACTTTCCAGAAATCATTTGTACATTATAAACATCAAATATGTACATAAACATGGTCACAACAACCCTCGAAAACATATTTTACAAAGTGACGGGTGGAAACACCCATTTTCACCCATTTACATACTACACTTAACCATATTACCTTTAACCATAAAATTAACACTTTAACCATAAACCAAACACTCATTTAACATTAAAAACCATGACAACTTTGATCCATGACCATTGACCCGTTCACATCCCAAAATGGGTACAATTACACGTTATGCCAAACGCCCTTTTAACTTGACTGTAAACACATGAACTATACTATAACTTGTCCATTGATCACCAATTTATACACTTGACACTTGACCATACTTTACATAACATTAATGACTCACGGGGGTACAAACATGACACTTGAGCTCGGTATACTACCTAGCTCCTACTTTCTTACCATTCCTTCTACTTCACATGTGCAACCTCAGTCCTTATCCAAGCCATAGCTTCACTCATGAGGAACCTACAAAACATTGGTAACTATAACGGTAAGCGATTACGCTTAGTAAGTAAAACGATAACAACATACCATTATACTTCAAACAACATATAAGCATCACATATATCGAACACTTACATCACTGGCTTATCACTTTAATTATTACGTTAGCACAGAGCATCAAACATACACTATAACTCCAAATCATCACCTTAGCTCAACTATTGCAAACACTTAACCATATCTCAAACTCCTATCACTTAACATACAACATACATAACACATACATGTTAGAAATCCATATAACAACATGCTACCATCATTTTACTTACCTTAGCTTCAAGCTAAGCATATCAAGGCATCATCAACATCCTTATCACCATCATCATCAACATCATCATCCTATGTCAAGATCATCATGCACATAAATACTTTAACACATCATCAAATAACCATAACAATGGTTTATACAACCATTGTCTTACCTCTAAACATCACTAATCATCACATAATCATAGATTGATTATATGATGATGCTCCTATTAAAATACTAACTTAAATTCAATAGATTTCATCCCATAAGTACTATAACTTCTTTAATTAACCTTTAAACACCTTTTAACCCAATTCCCCCAATTGATATCAATAACCCTAATTCTTGAATTCATCAATTAATTTAAGATAGGGATTACTTACTTGCATTTGAGTATGGGTAAGGTTAATCTCTTGAATTTGGAACTTAATCTCTACACTTAATTATCAAGACCTCCATATTTCCCTCCTTTTTCTCTCTATAACCGCCACAAACCCACACATATTCTTAGATAAAATGAAGAATTATTAAGAACCTGGGTATTTGTAATTTGACCTTTCTTCATTTAAAAGCTATTCCCCAAATGGCACTTTTGGTCCCTTAAGTGCTATGACAATTCATCCTTGGTACTAGAACAAGTTGATTCTAGTGCTACTTTGAGGTTTTGGCAAGAATAGCCCTTCTAGTACTATAACAATTCAGTTTTGGTACTAGAACAAGATGGCTCTAGTGCCAGTTTAAGGAATTGGCAAGATTAGTCCCTGCAGGCTAGAACAAGGTGGTTCTAGTACTAAAACAAGTTGGTTCTAGTATTATGTTGGGATTCTGTCAACTTAGGTCCCTCAACTTCTTTTCCTTTATATTAGTGATACATAATGCTTTCTAAACCACATTATACATTCTTAATACTTATAGCTTGACTACCGGTTTGACTAGCCAATCACGTAAAGCTTTGTGAACTTATAAAAGTCATAGTCAAACATACTCAAGTATCATTTATCCATTTAGTCAAACACATTATTCTTAGTCAATTTCATCTAGGGTGGGGCCTATTGTATCCGGGAAATGGGTCTAACAATTCTATCCCCCTTATTTAGATTTCGTCCCCGAAATCTCTTTTCTATTACTAACCAACACTTATTTCCATCTAAGTCCTTACATCTTAGCATTTTCAAACATTAACCCACTTCGTTGCAACGATCTAATTGATCTTGCATTTCAATACACACTATAACAAAAAACATACCCTAAATCCGTCTTATTACTCGCATATTCCTATCACTTATTACTTTATACTTAGGTCATTATGTCATCCAAGACACAGTTACTATAACCAATTATCACTTTAGTCAACACTTTTACTATTATGCAACACTCTTACTTACTTTACACAAAATCTTGACTTTACATAAGTCAAGTATTAACTATTACGCCCTCATTTTACCGTAGCTATTTCATCTTTCTTTTAGCATTCTCACTATAACGTTTCGTTTATCTCTATTACTTTCTTAAAAATTTTATTAAGTTAGGACCACCATGGTCCTTATTTAAATTTATGACATGTCAAAAGACATACTATAACATTAATTTACGTTCATCATCGTCTCAAATTTCACTTAAGACACCTAAAACGTAGGTTTTACATAACCACTCTCACCTAGGGTCAAAATGCAACTCTCTTTATCCCACCTATCTTATTATCTTAATACGCTTAACTAGTTTTAGACTCTCATTCTCAACTCCTTTACCCTACTTATGTCATGTCAGAAACACATAAGCCCACTTATTTACATTTCCTCATTTACATGGAGAGGCGTCCAAATCGATGTAATTCAGGGAATACAAACTCATGGTTCGGTGATTCACAATCTCTTTATTTAAATGAAGAGGCGTCCCAATCCATTTAAATAAGGAAATCATAAATCATCCTACTTATACACTTCCGACGTAACACTCGTACTACTATTACACACTTTTAGCTTTTACTCTTCTTATCGTTCCTTCATTCAAAAGGCATACATTTCATTTTTAGCTTTTCTTATTCTCACAATCTTTACTTTTAGCCTTGGATCTCTCCTTACTATAACTTTTATTAAATGGATTATTACATATGCCAAGAAGTAGGCAACCCCTGCCGGTGAATGCTATTTATTTTATCCCGAAGGATTTCTGTAACTTTTACTCGGGACCATAACATACCTCCAACTAAAATAGTGTGGAGTTAATATTTATCTTCCACTTATTAAGAGTGGAACTGTAACATATCCCTTAGGATTTACTATAACATATCCCTCCGGAGGATTTCTGTAACAACCCTGTAACACTTTCCCGAGTTTTTATATATATATTCACATATTGTAACCACATACTTGATCCAAGCTATTAACATTTACACACACTCTATCATGCTTATTTAATTATAGGGCACACAATATCTGCCCGTTTAACATTTACACATTTTCTATCAGTCTACACATTCTCACTATAACTTTCCCCCTTTTTACCCTCATTAACCATTTTCACATCTTTACTATTACACTTAGTCTACCTGACTATTTCACATATAACCTTACATAGGTCATCAACTATAACACACATGCTAGCATTCATTTCATCTTCAATACATTTTATAATATTAACATGATCATGTCATGTTTTACTATAAAACTTATTATCACATTCTTGGCCACATACTTAACTCATCTTTTTTTTATAGCATTTAGGCTATACTATTCCATATCGTCATTTACATACCAAAATGCTTTAGTCCCATTCTATAACTTTCACTAGTTTCATCACGTCATGTTATAGCACACTCATCATCATTACACATGAATTTCTAGTCATATTTCTATAACTATTTTATGACTTATCACTTCTATTCATATTCTGTTATCGTTCTATATCACACATACACTTAATCACATAATAATCACTGACATTATCCGAGGTGGACGGTGATCTAATCACTTAAACATATCTAGTTCATCATGGACTTAGACCACGCACGTCAATACTAAACACACATTCACATAACATTCACCGACACCATCCAAAGTGTACGGTGTTCTTGTCCTTTAATTACATTTAGTCCACCAAGGATCTACGTCACAAACACATCATGCTATAAAACATATACAACACCTATAAACTTATGGTCACATAGCATATCACAAAATTCTTCTATAACTTAAACGTTACCATTACGCATTTCATATACTTATGTCCATCGCATCTAAGAGTGGTTTAAGTCTAGGCAACCTAAAGGGAAACCTAATTCACTTAAACCGAAGCTCCGATACCAAGTTGTTACGCCCCATGCCCGATTTGACCAAAATTTTAAACTTTTACACGGAAACGACATGACCCAAACCTGACCTCCTGTTACTCTTTAAATAACTGACAACGACATATTACAAACCAGCCCTTAAGACTATTTTTAGATGAAACTAGACTCAATTACCTTTAAAATTATGGGTGGTACAACTTCTAACGAGTTACGGATCAAAAGATATGATTTTTCTAACATGACATATTTTCTGCACTAATTGCTGTCCCGTTTTCATACTTTACCAAAACGACTAAAACTCAACTTCTATAACTCGAAAATTTAAAAAACTTTCCAGAAATCATTTGTACATTATAAACATCAAATATGTACATAAACATGGTCACAACAACCCTCGAAAACATGTTTTACAAAGTGACAGGTGGAAACACCCATTTTGACCCATTTGCATACTACACTTAACCATATTACCTTTAACCATAAAATTAACACTTTAACCATAAACCAAACACTCATTTAACATTAAAAACCATGACAACTTTGATCCATGACCATTGACCCGTTCACATCCCAAAATGGGTACAATTACACGTTATGCCAAACGCCCCTTTAACTTGACTGTAAACACATGAACTATACTATAACTTGTCCATTGATCACCAATTTATACACTTGACACTTGACCATACTTTACATAACATTAATGACTCACGGGGGTACAAACATGACACTTGAGCTCGGTATACTACCTAGCTCCTACTTTCTTACCATTCCTTCTACTTCACATGTGCAACCTCAGTCCTTATCCAAGCCATAGCTTCACTCATGAGTAACCTACAAAACATTGGTAACTATAACGGTAAGCGATTACGCTTAGTAAGTAAAACGATAACAACATACCATTATACTTCAAACAACATATAAGCATCACATATATCGAACACTTACATCACGGGCTTATCACTTTAATTATTACGTTAGCACAAAGCATCAAACATACACTATAACTCCAAATCATCACCTTAGCTCAACTATTGCAAACACTTAACCATATCTCAAACTCCTATCACTTAACATACAACATACATAACACATACATGTTAGAAATCCATATAACAACATGCTACCATCATTTTACTTACCTTAGCTTCAAGCTAAGCATATCAAGGCATCATCATCATCCTTATCACCATCATCATCAACATCATCATCCTATGTCAAGATCATCATGCACATAAATACTTTAACACATCATCAAATAACCATAACAATGGTTTATACAACCATTGTCTTACCTTTAAACATCACTAATCATCACATAATCATAGATTGATTATATGATGATGCTCCTATTAAAATACTAACTTAAATTCAATAGATTTCATCCCATAAGTACTATAACTTCTTTAATTAACCTTTAAACACCTTTTAACCCAATTCCCCCAATTGATATCAATAACCTTAATTCTTGAATTCATCAATTAATTTAAGATAGGGATTACTTACTTGCATTTGAGTATGGGTAAGGTTAATCTCTTAAACTTGGACCTTAATCTCTACAATTAATTATCAAGACCTCCATATTTCCCTCCTTTTTCTCTCTATAACCGCCACAAACCCACACATACTCTTAGATAAAATGAAGAATTATTAAGAACCTGGGTATTTGTAATTTGACCTTTCTTCATTTCAAAGCTATTCCCCAAATGGCACTTTTGGTCCCTTAAGTGCTATAACAATTCATCCTTGGTACTAGAACAAGTTGATTCTAGTGCTACTTTGAGGTTTTGGCAAGAATAGCCCTTCTAGTACTATAACAATTCAGTTTTGGTACTAGAACAAGTTGGTTCTAGTGCCAGTTTAAGGAATTGGCAAGATTAGTCCCTGCAGGCTAGAACAAGGTGGTTCTAGTACTAAAACAAGTTGGTTGATGCATGGGAATCGCAACAGGCTTTACCTCTCGAGGGATCTCGAGAAGCTTACAACCCCCACCAGGCAGTGTACCTGATCGTTGTAGTATAGTATAGTGACAAGTACCGGGGGATTGATCGTTCAGCTTAGGAATAGTGTCGCTAGGATTAGAAAGCCTAAATACTAGTTCTAAAGGTGAGGGATGATTATTTTTGTGTTTTTATATTTATTAGAAAGCAAATAAAAATCTCGGGTTTTGGAAGAGTGGGCGGAATTAGTTGCTATTCAACTAACCCAAAACTAAGATGCAATTAAAATAAAATACTAGAAATGAAATTAAACTAATTTATACTAAGGTTGTGAGCAGTAATTGGAGAAAATGTGTTTACTTAGATTTCACTACTCCCTAGATATCTTTTACACGTTAATTACTTGTTATAATTGCATGAATGACGGATCGTATTCCTTAATACCATTCATGGGGTGGCATACATAACTCCCCAATTCTATGAGCTCTTATCTCCTCCTACACCATGCCCAACACAACTATAGGGATTGTAAACAGTGGCTCATGCATTAAATACAACCAATAAAGACCTAGTACGCCTCGGTTCATGTTTCTTAAGACGTTCAAGCATGTTACCATTTGGAGATCTGCCAGTTTTCTTAAGCCTAACATATAAATCATTCATCCAAGACAAGAATAAACAAGTAATCAACACATAATCAATATCTAGGTTTCATTAGATCTAAGCAAACACAAAAGAGATCTAGCCTAGCATAATGGAATTGAGACAAGAACAAGATATAGACAACCAACACATAGACATATTGATTGAATTAGAAGAACACTTATCTCAATTACAATGCAAGGTATCAAGGGTTTGGAACCCTTGAAAAACCTGTAAAAGTTGCACCAAAATCGTACTTAGGGTTTCTCCAAAACTTCTCTCCTTTTAATGTGAAAAATTAGAAAACTATATATAGAAAAATGGGTTTGACGGCGTCAAGACAAACAATGTGACGCCGTCACCTCGCCGCCAAAACTCTTCTCGGACTGCCTAGATCTACTTCTGACGCCGTCAAGACTTATATGTTTCCAGGCCGTCATGACTCTTTTACTCTTGACGCCCTTCCTACGTGACGCCGTCAAATCTTCTCTGGATCGTCATGGATTTTCATAAAATTTGCTCTTGACGCCGTCAAGATTTTGCTCTTGACGCCGTCACCTACTGTTCCCAGCATGGAAAATTAAGACTTTGGCGTTTTTTTCACTTTTATGCTCCAAAAACGTCCGAATTGCTTCCTTTTCCAGATTTCTCTCCCAAAGTACCTAAAATCACAAAAGGAACAATTTAGGGCAATATTTGATCAAATAAAGTCGGATTCGGGCTTAAATGACCCCCTAAAAACGGATCATTTTTCGCCTCATTATATACCCTTACACTTGAGATTTGGTTGTCCTCAAGCAAATGCGCTTTTATTCTACTCAAAAGACAAGTTAGGGGTCATTTAATACTAATATAAAAGTAATTACAACAAATAATCGTTCCACTAAAGACCAATAGACAAGCACGGAGGTCATATACAAGCACCTCACAAATAGTGTTTAGATACTCACATCTCTCGGGTGTAATAAAGTGTAAATTACAATATGGAAACGGAAGATATCTCTCACTACCTGTCATAGCAAAATAGATTACCATAGGCTTGGGAAAGGATCAAACCTCCACCACATGGCGTAAGCACCTAGGATAAACTATCAAAGAGGTCTTTTAAAGGGTTGTAACGTTAGGTGTAGGGATATGAAATACACGGTTTTGTTGGATAAAGGAAGTTTTACTGGTGGCGAGTTAACAATCTTGGTTAATTACATGTACAATATGGCGTTGCTAAGCCAAGACTAGACTCGACTTAAACTAATAAATGAAAAATAAAAAAAACATAAAATGAACATAGAATGAAACGGGATGGTAGTCCGTATGTTTTTTCTCTTTTTCCTTTTTCTATCTATTTTTTTTCTTTCTTTTTCTTGATTTATTTTCGATTTTTTTTTTTTTTTTTTTTTTTTTTTTTTTTTTTTTTTTGCATACACTCTTACCCTACCATCCAAAATAATACATCATAGGGGATGAGAATTCCCCTTACACTTGAATCTTTACATACTTTACATTAAACTAATCTAATGACTCGAATTAAGAAAATTAAAACACTTGGAGCACTTTTAAGATTAACGCATATATGGGGGTAATAAATGATGTTCTTCCCCATTACTCCATAAAATAAGTACTTACCCATGAGTCCCAATCGTCCCAAAACAATATGTACAAGGATATGACTCGACTTAGCAACCATGTAATCAATTAGAAAGTTAACTTAGGGTTTAAAAAATAACAATAATGCACTAAAAATGAGCGCATACACGGAAGGCTAAGGCGATTTGGTTGTACATTTAAGTGGGGTGTAACAAATTCTTCCTTTAAGTAAAATGCTTAAAGTTAGAAACGAAAAGATAGGCTCGGAGGGGTGTACTAGGGGTTTCGTGTACTAAAAATGAGTACAACGCTAAGGTGTGGGAAAAATTAGTTGACTTAACTAGCCAAATAATATGACTTAAATGGTCAAGTAATTATAATACGGGTTTAAAACAAGGGTGATCCTAATGCCTCTTATCATGTAGTAAATCCTACTACACGAATGTAGTCTCACTAGCGGTCTCGGGATGTATCACTAACGCAAGTTCTAGAATCTAAATGCTACCGGTACACTCATAAGCACTAATAGTAAATGCTTTTCCTATCAAATCTAAAGGCGAACCTCACATATTTGGGTGGAAATTTTTTCTGAATATACGGTTATGTGCTAGTCATACAATCTCCTATCCATGAGACGCTAGCTATGGCTAAAGTTTCACTCCTAAATGTTGTAAAAAATTTTAAATTTGGCGCTAAAATTACACTAACAAGTATTTCTCATAGTTTTATTACACATCTACCATCAAACAAAACAAACTCAAGCGAAAGTGCATATGTAAGGTATCATCTTTTTACCCTCCCCTTACACTTAAGATGAACATTGTCCCCAATGTTCAAGTAAAGAATGTAAAAGTGAAAAAGTAAAGAGAATGAAATCAAATACTCCCCTGATTCGCTCGGTATGGATAATAAGGTGGTCAGGTTAAATCTTCCTCCAAGAAAATGAACAATCAAAGCTTCCCTTCCAGAATATAAATCATCTCCTTGTCATACATAACCTGTAAAACCTGACAAAATAGACAAGACAACCTCGCATAAAATCGGCGGCATCCTATATAAGTTTCTAAATCCTAGAAAACAAGATAAGATATAATGCTTGTGGAATGAAGTTTGCAGATCTCCTGGAGATTATAAAACTTAATAATTCACAAAAACCATAAGACTCTGTTAGAAAAACAAAACCGGTAAAATTTCCAGATTTTAACTCCTGACGCCGTCAAGAGTAAAACTCTGACGCCGTCAGAATGGACCTGCAGAAATTCTTATGTTAAGTTTCCGGAAAATTTCTGGAAAAACTTGGTCCTACTTCCTGGAAAATCCTGCAAAACTTCATTATGACTCAATACAAGCATTTGACTCTAACGAATACGAATATACATGCTCATTTAATATTGTGGAGGATCATGATCAGTTTGTTTCTTAAAAACATATTTGGGGTTTCCCCTTGCACTTATCTTTTGCAAAAAAATACTTCTAAGTGGAGTTAAGACTAGGCCGAAACAACAAAGTAAAGTATTTCCACTTATTTGGTTTAGAAACATGATCTACCAACAATAAAAATAAAGCATGCATACGAAAGCAAATAACAATCAAACAAATAAAATCACACAAAACATGGGTTGCCTCCCAAGAAGCGCTTTTCTTTATTTACGAGTCTTGTAGCTAGACTCAAGGTCATGGGTTATCGTGTATCGCTTATGCTCACATAACCAAGTGTGAGCCATCTAATAGTCGCCTCATCTTTTTTATACTCGTCTCCTAACTCTAAGCACCCGCGATAGTATTTTTTATTCTTTTCATGCGTGTACTTAAGTCCTTTTCTCTTATCATTCTCACTTAGCATTTCCATGGGCGGATACCTACTACACTTTTCCATGGAAAAATCTTTGAACCTAGGGTGTGTGCGGGGCATTTGATAGACAAAATCTTCATCCCCATCCGAGAATGTAATTAGCCCTTCTATGAGTTTTTCATCGAGGTTGGTCAACCGTTTGAAGGGTTTTCCAAACACAACTTGGGTCAATTTATTATCAATAAACTCTCCTAGATTCTCCGTAACCATGAACTCAACAAGATAAACCAACCTTCCTACAAACACATGCAATGGTATTGCCTTAGCAATAATGTTTTCTCCTTTGTATTCTAACTCATCTACCATGATTTTATTGTATTCATTACGTGAGATTATGTTCATTGGAAGAGATGAGTTGAGATAGGCGTTAAAGCTCTTAAATCCAATCTTACAAGGGAATTGCATGTTAAATGAACTATCACACTCAATCCTAGTTCTAGGGTCAACATACCTAAGAGGGTTTATTTCCTCTTCCATTATATCCTCATTAATCACGTCACCATCATCAAGATCTTCATCGGAGTCTGAATAGTAAAAAGGACTAGCCCTACGGTCATCATCATGATCAGACTCTTCTAGCTCAGAATTATTGTCAAAGTGGTGGTTGGGTGAGAGGTTAGGTGGGTTCTCATTTTCTGCTAAAGGAAGTGGGGCGAGCATTTGGAAAATCCTACGACGAAAAACACGAATAACATGTATCAAACGATCAATGTTATTGTTATCCATCGAAACAGTTTACGAACAAAAACACAAAGAAATAGATAGACTAAGAGAAAACCTAAAAATAAAAATAAAATCTTACTAGAAAGAAATCTAGCAAGTAGACCTAATAAAAAGAAATCCTAACATAGACAATAACTATTCCCCGGGCTGCGGCGCCAAAAACTTGATGCGTGGGAATCGCAACAGGCTTTACCTCTCGAGGGATCTCGAGAAGCTTACAACCCCCACCAGGCAGTGTACCTGATCGTTGTAGTATAGTATAGTGACAAGTACCGGGGGATTGATCGTTCAGCTTAGGAATAGTGTCGCTAGGATTAGAAAGCCTAAATACTAGTTCTAAAGGTGAGGGATGATTATTTTTGTGTTTTTATATTTATTAGAAAGCAAATAAAAATCTCGGGTTTTGGAAGAGTGGGCGGAATTAGTTGCTATTCAACTAACCCAAAACTAAGATGCAATCAAAATAAAATACTGGAAATGAAATTAAACTAATTTATACTAAGGTTGTGAGCAGTAATTGGAGAAAATGTGTTTACTTAGATTTCACTACTCCCTAGATATCTTTTACACGTTAATTACTTGTTATAATTGCATGGATGATGGATCGTATTCCTTAATACCATTCATGGGGTGGCATACATAACTCCCCAATTCTATGAGCTCTTATCTCCTCCTACACCATGCCCAGCACAACTATAGGGATTGTAAACAGTGGCTCATGCATTAAATACAACCAATAAAGACCTAGTACGCCTCGGTTCATGTTTCTTAAGACGTTCAAGCATGTTACCATTTGGAGATCTGCCAGTTTTCTTAAGCCTAACATATAAATCATTCATCCAAGACAAGAATAAACAAGTAATCAACACATAATCAATATCTAGGTTTCATTAGATCTAAGCAAACACAAAAGAGATCTAGCCTAGCATAATGGAATTGAGACAAGAACAAGATATAGACAACCAACACATAGACATATTGATGGAATTAGAAGAACACTTATCTCAATTACAATGCAAGGTATCAAGGGTTTAGAACCCTTGAAAAACCTGTAAAAGTTGCACCAAAATCGTACTTAGGGTTTCTCCAAAACTTCTCTCCTTTTAATGTGAAAAATTAGAAAACTATATATAGAAAAATGGGTTTGACGGCATCAAGACAAACAATGTGACGCCGTCACCTCGCCGCCAAAACTCTTCTCGGACTGCCTAGATCTACTTCTGACGCCATCAAGACTTATATGTTTCCAGGCCATCATGACTCTTTTACTCTTGACGCCCTTCGTACGTGACGCCGTCAAATCTTCACTGGATCGTCATGGATTTTCATAAAATTTGCTCTTGACGCCGTTACCTACTGTTCCCAGCATGGAAAATTAAGACTTTGGCGTTTTCTTCACTTTTATGCTCCAAAAACGTCCGAATTGCTTCCTTTTCCAGATTTCTCTCCCAAAGTACCTAAAATCACAAAAGGAACGATTTAGGGCAATATTTGATCAAATAAAGTCGGATTCGGGCTTAAATGACCCCCTAAAAACGGATCATTTTTCGCCTCATCATTGGTTCTAGTATTATCTTGGGATTCTGTCAACTTAGGTCCCTCAACTTCTTTTCCTTTATATTAGTGATACATAATGCTTTCTAAACCACATTATACATTCTTAATACTTATAGCTTGACTACCGGTTTGACTAGCTAATCACGTAAAGCTTTGTGAACTTATAAAAGTCATAGTCAAACATACTCAAGTATCATTTATCCATTTAGTCAAACAAATTATTCTTAGTCAATTTCATCTAGGGTGGGGCCCATTGTATCCGGGAAATGGGTCTAACAATTCTATCCCCCTTATTTAGATTTCGTCCCCGAAATCTCTTTTCTATTACTAACCAATACTTATTTCCATCTAAGTCCTTACATCTTAGCATTTTCAAACATTAAGCCACTTCGTTGCAACGATCTAATTGATCTTGCATTTCAATACACACTATAACAAAAAACGTGCCCTAAATCTGTCCTATTACTCGCATATTCCTATCACTTATTACTTTATACTTAGGTCATTATGTCATCCAAGACACAGTTACTATAACCAATTATCACTTTAGTCAACACTTTTACTATTATGCAACACTCTTACTTACTTTACAAAAAATCTTGACTTTACATAAGTCAAGTATTAACTATTACGCCCTCATTTTACCGTAGCTATTTCATCTTTCTTTTAGCATTCTCACTATAAGGTTTCGTTTATCTCTATTACTTTCTTAAAAAATTTATTAAGTTAGGACCACCGTGGTCCTTATTTAAATTTATGACATGTCAAAAGACATACTATAACATTACTTTACGTTCATCATCGTCTCAAATTTCACTTAAGACACCTAAAACGTAGGTTTTACATAACCACTCTCACCTAGGGTCAAAATGCAACTCTCTTTATCCCACCTATCTTATTATCTTTATACGCTTAACTAGTTTTAGACTCTCATTCTCAACTCCTTTACCCTACTTATGTCATGTCAGAAACACATAAGCCCACTTATTTACACTTCCTCATTTACATGGAGAGGCGTCCTAATCGATGTAAATCAGGGAATACAAACTCATGGTTCGGTGATTCACAATCTCTTTATTTAAATGAAGAGGGGTCCCAATCCATTTAAATAAGGAAATCATAAATCATCCTACTTATACACTTCCGACGTAACACTCGTACTACTATTACACACTTTTAGCTTTTACTCTTCTTATCGTTCCTTCATTCAAAAGGCAAACATTTCATTTTTAGCTTTTCTTATTCTCACAATCTTTACTTTTAGCCTTGGATCTATCCTTACTATAACTTTTAGTAAGGGGATTATTACATATGCCAAGAAGTAGGCAACCCCTGCCGGTGAAGGCAATTTATTTTATCCCGAAGGATTTCTGTAACTTTTACTCGGGACCATAACATACCTCCAACTACAATAGTGTGGAGTTAATATTTATCTTCCACTTATTAAGAGTGGAACTGTAACATATCCCTTAGTATTTACTATAACATATCCCTCCGGAGGATTTCTGTAACAACCCTGTAACACATTCCCGAGTTTATATATATATATATATATATATATATATATATATATATATATATATATATATATATATATATATATATATATATTCACATATTGTAACCACATACTTGATCAAAGCTATTAACATTTACACACACTATATCATGCTTATTTAATTATAGGGCACACAATATCTGCCCGTTTAATATTTACACATTTTCTATCAGTCTACACATTCTCACTATAACTTTCCCCCTTTTTACCCTCATTAACCATTTTCACATCTTTACTATTACACTTAGTCTACCCGACTATTTCACATATAACCTTACATAGGTCATCAACTATAACACACATGCTAGCATTCATTTCATCTTCAATACATTTTATAATATTAACATGATCATGTCATGTTTTACTATAAAACTTATTATCACATTCTTGGCCACATACTTAACTCATCTTTTTTTTATAGCATTTAGGCTATACTATTCCATATCGTCATTTACATACCAAAATGCTTTAGTCCCATTCTATAACTTTCACTAGTTTCATCACGTCATGTTATAGCACACTCATCATCATTACACATGAATTTCTAGTCATATTTCTATAACTATTTTATGACTTATCACTTCTATTCATATTCTGTTATCGTTCTATATCACACATACACTTAATCACATAATAATCACTGACATTATCCGAGGTGGACGGTGATCTAATCACTTAAACATATCTAGTTCATCATGGACTTAGACCACGCACGTCAATACTAAACACACATTCACATAACATTCACCGACACCATCCAAAGTGTACGGTGTTCTTGTCCTTTAATTACATTTAGTCCACCAAGGATCTACGTCACAAACACATCATGCTATAAAACATATACAACACCTATAAACTTATGGTCACATAGCATATCACAAAATTCTTCTATAACTTAAACGTTACCATTACGCATTTCATATACTTATGTCCATCGCATCTAAGAGTGGTTTAAGTCTAGGCAACCTAAAGGGAAACCTAATTCACTTAAACCGAAGCTCCGATACCAAGTTGTTACGCCCCATGCCCGATTTGACCAAAATTTTAAACTTTTACACGGAAACGACATGACCCAAACCTGACCTCCTGTTACTCTTTAAATAACTGACAACGACATATTACAAACCAGCCCTTAAGACTATTTTTAGATGAAACTAGACTCAATTACCTTTAAAATTATGGGTGGTACAACTTCTAACGAGTTACGATTGAGGACGGAAGCCCCGACCACGACCACAACCTCTTGTTGAGTCGTCGGTGTTGTTGAGTCGTCGGTGTTGGTGGTTGAACTTGCGGACGGAAGCCCCGACCACGACCACAACCTCTTGTTGAAGCACCTCTTGTTTTTCTTTGATCCATGCTATATTTTTTGTAACTTAATATGAATTGGAAGTATATTTGAGGTTTGAAGTATATATGAATTGGTATGAAATAAAAGTTGTAATGTTAAGTAGTATATATAGGAATTTATTTATTTATTATTATTTTTTGGTTTCTACTGCCCAGCGTTCCAATATTTACTCCCCAACGTTCATATTTTCAAACGGTCTCTTCCAAACTGTGGAGGCATAGATTGCCGCTGGAGCAAACCTCCCAACCAAACCGCTGGGGTGGCGGCGGTGTTCACTGGCGGTTTGGTGAAACCGCTACCCCATAAACTCCCCATTGCCACCACCCTTACAAACTCTTATACTCTAAAACTCTTATCTTCACACCAACACACTCACCACCACGTCACTTGCCACCACTACCACCACCCGATTTTGTAGCTTATGCAGATAGAGCGAAATGATGCTTGTAAGTGTCCATGTGGAGTAGGAGATATAGTGCTAAGAAAATTACATCAATCTTGTAGCCTTGGTAAACTTTTGGGTAAAAGGGAACTAGCCTTGGTAAATTTTACTATGCATGTTCTCATTTAAAGGTGAATGAATAATCAGTTTTTTTTATTTATGTAATATATAAATAATTTGGTTATCAAAAAGACGTTTCTTATGATTTTCTTATTTTGTAACAACCAACAAAACAATATTATGGATGCGGACATTTCATATGGAAGGATGATCTAGATCTCCGGATCCATGTAAGTTCTTCTCATGAACCTTTAACACCTCAGAGTTTTCTACCAGACCTTCAATACATCCAAGTTCTTCAACGGGACCTTCTGGATCTATATCAATAGAGTGCTCAAATTTCAAGGTCAAATCGATAAAGATGCTGGAGGCTATACTAGAAATGGAAAGGCATCCAGAGGAGCATGCATGTCAGTCAGTTGCAATACTTCATGAGCTTTTGGATGAAAAGTAAATCTTCGTGTGGACTAGTAATCAATATGTTTATTTTAATGTGTTAATATGTATGTTTATTTTAATGTGTTAATGTTTCCCCGCTCAGGTGGGATTGATTTTGTTGTTGTTGTTGTTGTTGTTGTTGTTGTTGTTATTTAATGTGTTAATGTTTAAACGTTTTTCAATTTGGAATGTAATTCGCATGCTCTAGTTATTTTAGTGGCTATACTGTTTATATGGTTAAAATGTATGCTTATGATACGTTAATTTGATAATCGGATGTGGGAACAATTCATGAGCAATATTGACTGCATAGTTGTTAGCTCTGACAGATTCAAGCTCGGCTCAGCTCATTTCACTCCTAGTTTCATCGTCTAGTACAACAAGTAATTTAAATTGTCTTTAATTATATAAATCATTTTTAATTAATTTAAATTATTTTTAGTTAATTTAAATCATTTTTAAATTATTTTTAATTATTTTTAATTAATTTATAAATTATATTTAATTAATTTATGTTTTAGTTAATACTAATCATTTATAAATCATCTAACATTCATTTGTGTATTTACTTTTGGTGAGGATATGTCATTGTTAAAAGTATTTACCCAAAACATATATACTTAAGCAAATTTAAGCTGTTGGTCAAAATATTGGTCAACACCTTTGGCGAGAACATGTCATCGCCAAAGGTTGGGCGGGAAAAAGTAGCAGGAGCAACTAGCCGAAATAAAAAAGCTGGTGAAAAAATAATAATGGGTCATCTTTTTAGCGAGGACATGTCATCGCCAAAGGTTTTCGTTGAAAATTTCATTTACTTTTTCCCGTCAAAGTTTCAAACTCAATATTTTTGTCGTTTAGCGACCTTTGACGCGGACATTCATTTCCTCGCTAAAGGTCCGTCGCCCGTCCTCTATTTTGTTGTAGTGCTATCTGAAATTTTATTTGCAACATGTACGTACATGCATATGTACAAAAAGTTACTGTGGAAAAAAATGAAATGTCAAGTCAAAAATTCAGAAGAATGCATTTGCTACATGAATACTTGACAAGTCGCCTGATTAGCTAGAACCCATCAAGAAATAATACAGGTTAATGTATATTTTTTTGACTACGATTATTCGTAAAAGCACAAAAAACAGTAAAAAGTTTTGAATTGTCAATTTACATGCATATACTGCGCACAACAAAATAGGAAAACACAGAGTCACAAAAGCAAAAGAGAACTAGTCTATTGCTTCTCTCTCTAGAAACAACAAAAGTTGCAACAAATATTTGACACTCAAATTTTACTGTAAAGTCATTTTTTAACATGATATTGTTTATTGATTTTTTAGCATGATCTTGATTATAATGTTTAAATTGTTATTGTATGATACTAGAATAGATTGACCACTTATGAAAGTTGTGTCAAAATTTATTTCCAAACTCCATAGCCAACATTTATATTTAGATATCTAGTTGTGTAACATGTAAAAAGAATACAGTAAACTTGATTATATGTGACCCGTCATATGTCTTGCTTGTATAAAGTCAATATAATCCCACATGAACCAGTCACAACCAATAAGTGTTTCCTTTGAAAATGAAAACAAAACAGAAACGTGTGCAAGAAAGGACTGAAATTTCGATGTCACATACGTTGTAGTGGAGTGCTTTTCACACACATAGACTCTTTCATGGAGTATTTAGGAAGACAAAATTACACGGATGGTCCCTGTGGTTTACACAGATTGCAGGTTTAGTCCCTAAGTCAAAATAATTACATCAGACATCTCTAATTTTGAAACCTGTCACCCTTTTAGTCCCTAATTTGGATGACCGTTAGTTTATTCGTTAAGTTATTTGCACCGTTAGTCCTTCGTTAATATTTTTTGCACCGTTAGTCCTCATTTTCTAAAAAAGTCCCCAAGATTTGCACCGTTAGTCCCTCCATTAATATTTTGCACCCGTTATTAATCTTTTTACGTTTTTGTCCGTTTTTTTAACGTTCTTGACCGTTTTTTAACGTTTTCGTCCATTTATTACGTTTTTGTCAATCTTTTTACGTTTATGTCCATTTTCTTACGTTCTCGTCCGTTTTTTTTAACGTTTTCGTTCATTTTTTTTTAAGTTTTTATCAATCTTTTTACGTTTTCGTCCATTTTTTACGTTCTCGTCCGTTTTTTTAACATTTTCATCATTTTTTTTACGTTTTTGTCCGCTTTTTTACATATTAGTCTGTTTTCTTATATTTTATCCGTTTTATTACGTTTTCGTCCTTTTTTTACGTTTTTATCTGTTTTATTATAATTTTATCGGTTTTCACCTTTTTTACATTTTCGCTCATTTTTTTGTGATTATGAAAGTACACTAAAAGAAAATTTGACATTTGAGAAAAATGTTTCTGTGTCAATTTTAAATCACGATTTTGACCCCTTTCTGGTCTGAATATTAAAAAAAAAAATCGAATAAATATTTTTTTTCTAAATTTTATTTTCTAATTTTTTATTCAAAAAAATTTTGAAAAAAAAATCAAAAAATAATTATCGAAAAAAAAAATCTTAAAATATTCGAAAAATAATTTTTTTTTTTAGAATTTTTTAGAAAAAAATTTAAAAAATAAATCCTATTTTTTTTAAAATTTCGAATAAAAAAAATTTTCGAATATTTTTTTTTTCAAAATTTTATTTTCTAATTTTTTTTTTTTGGAAAAAATTTTGAAAAAAAAAATCAAAAAATAATTATCGAAAAAAATCTTAAAATATCGAAAAATATTTTTTTTGGAATTTTTTAGAAAAAAATTAAAACAAAAATCGAATAAAATATTTTTAGGAAATTAAAAAAAATTAGAAATATTTTTTATTTTTTGAATATTTTAAGATTTGAATTTTTCTAAAAAAATTAAAAAAAAATTTTTTAAATATTTTTTCTAAAAAATATATATTTTTTAAATTTTTATTCGAAAAAAATTTTATTCAATTTTTTTTTTATTTTTAGATTTTTTTTTATAATTTTAACGAAGGACTAACGGTGCAAATTAGCGAAGGACTAACGGTGCATTAAATATTAACGAAGGACTAACGGTGCAAATTACTTAACGGATAAACTAACGGCCCATCCAAATTAGGGACTAAAAGGGTGACAAGTTTCAAAATTAGGGACGTCTGGTGTACTTATTTTGACTTGGGGACTAAACTTGCAATCCGTGTAAACCACAGGGACCATCAGTGTAATTTATGCTCTTATGCTCACCACCACACTTGGGTACGGCATGATCATGCTTGATCCTCTATTACAAGGGTGTTGATCCATGCGTGGTTGTGATTTTGGGTTGAATCGGTGATGTTGGGCACCCATTAAAATGATGGTGGTGACGGTGTTTAATTTTTGTGTGCTTTGGTGTAGTGTGAGGTATTTTTATGTTTGATATATATATATATATATATATATATATATATATATATATATATATATATATATATATATATATATATATGGTACGAAATATGATGATTGTTACTGCGAAGTATGATGAGAAGGTGTTGGAAATAAAGATGATGTGACGTTGGAAGTGAGGTGTTAAAGAAGTGAACCATGTACCTGGTTTTATGTTCGCCAATATTAATATGGATTTGTTACCTTTTGATTTATTCGGTTATAGTCTCATACAACGGATTGTTTTGTAAAAACAAACATGATGTTTAAGTTATATACGTACACACACTAAAAAAGTTGTCATCTAGTGACACATAAAAAAGTGTCACTAAAAGTAAAAAAATGTCATTGAAAATAAAAAAGTGTCACCAAAAGTATAAAAGAAGTGCCACCCAAAAGTATAAAAGAAGTGCCACTAAAAAAGTTGTGCTTCTCCCATATAAAAAAAGGGTAGGTAGAAGTTCAATGGGTAAAAATCTATTTATAGTGACATACAAAAAGTGTGACCATAAAGTTTTCGCCTTTTGAGACACATTTTATCTATAAAAAGTATCATTAAATCTCAAAATTTTAGCTTTTTCTCACACTTTAAGTGTCACTAAAAAGTTAGATATAGTGACACTTTTTTTTGTGTCATTAGAACCTCTATCGCTAAATGTCTATATTCTCGTAGTGACGTTTGTGTAATATCAAATAACATGTTTAAAAATTAGAGTAACATGTTTAAAATCCAATAACATGTTTAGAATCCAAACATGATGTTTAAGAATGTTCATGTACAGATAAAAAAATTAATTTAAAATCCAATAACATGTTTAAAAATTAGAGTAATTTTTTTTGGAAAAATTTCAAGAGCATATGATCATTTTTGGAAGGTTTCAGAAAACATACACAGTGCCGCAAATATTATATTGAGCGTAGTTCAATTGAAAGTTTCTTTAGTGTCTGAACTTTCTACACTTCAAACCTGCCACAGAAAGAATTTCCTCTGACACGTTGTTTCTCGACTTTTTTCCAATATTAACCATAAATGAAAATTCACATTCACATAGCCTAATAGCCTACGTTACATACTTACATGCCCCCTATATATATATACACACACATGCCTAACATCAATATCAACATCATTTCATTTAACTTATACGAAACCTTAAAAAGAATCTCATATACAAAAAGAAATGAATAACAGAAGCTTATTTTCTTCAATTTTCATTACTCTTTTGATCGCCTTTTGTGTACCTTTGGCTTTATCTCAAGAAGTTGGTAAGTCCATATAACTCTCTAGCTTCAACATTGTACTTATTGTTTTACTGTTTGATTGTTTATATTTCGTGTTCTTGAGATAAGTTTATAATGGTTGTATAGATGATGAGCATGAGTTCTCGTATGATATGAATAGTCCAAACGGGCCTGATCATTGGGGAGAGATCCATCCCGAGTGGAGCATGTGTAATCAAGGAGACATGCAGTCACCGATTGATCTCACGCATAAAAGGGTTCAGACGACATCTAAACTTGGAAGACTTGATAGAGATTACAAACCTTCTAATGCAACGCTTATTAATCGAGGCCATGATATGATGGTAAAATTGTTGGAACGATCCTTGCTTAAACATTCATCATATTAAGTAAGTTATTTAGCGAAAATTTATATATACTCTAGCAATAATAATTTCCTACGATAATACAGTTGAGATGGATCGGGGGAGCAGGACAGATCCATATAAATGGAACCGAGTATCAACTTAATCAACTTCATTGGCACACGCCTACTGAACACACCATCAATGGACGAAGGTACAGAAAAAATTCTTTTAGTTTAACCATAGCCAACTGCTAACAAACACTAATCTTTGCGTCATGTACAGATTCAATCTAGAGCTACACTTAGTTCATAAAAGCGCAGACGGAAAAAATGCAGTGGTTGGAATTCTATACAAAATTGGTCGCCCTGATTCACTTTTATCAATGGTAAATTTGATAAACATTTCTAGTAACTATTATTAACTTTGAACTTATAGTTTTTCCTTTCTTATAAAATCTTGATCTTCTTATTTTCAAAATATGTAGATGGAACCATATTTGAGAGCAGTGGCTTCTACAAAGGGAGTCGAAACAAGTGTTGGAATAATTGATCCACGACAAATAAAGATTGGGAGCAGAAAATATTATCGATATATTGGTTCACTTACTACTCCTCCATGCGACCAAAATGTTACCTGGACCATTGTTAAAAAGGTAATTATAATTTTTATACATTTTTTGCACCATTTATACCAGTTTCACTAAATATTTATAGTGAGCAAACAAATTACTCAATATTAAGTTTTTGTTGCTTAAAACTTATTAGGTAAGAACAGCTTCGCGAGAACAGGTTCGATTAATACGTGAAGCAGTCCACGATGTGAGTTTTACATATTTCTTATACTGTAACTTGCAATTTTGATATAGATCGCTGTTTAATTAAGCCTATGCTGTAACAGGAGGCTGATGCTAATGCAAGACCGGTTCAAGCATTGAATGATCGATGGTTGAAGCTTTACAGACCTGATGACGATGAAACAAATTAAGGATTTCAACTATATGGATATATAACTCAGGAACAACACATTTTATTTTAATTCTATTGATTATTGATTTATATTACACGATGGCCACAAACTATATATTTCTTATTTTCTACTGTATGATCTTGTATACATGTGATTGAATTATTTTGTATGATTCTTATACACATAAATAAATTTTATTTTGTATGATTCTTGTATACATGTGATTTCATATTTTCTACTGTATGATTTTGTCACTACAAGAAATAGGAGATCAGGCGACGAGACTTATCCCCGTCGACACAATGTCGACGGGACAATGCAGAAAACGACAAAAAATCCGCTTGACCGAAGCCAAATGCGTTGAATTTTTTGGATTAACATAATCCCGTCGACATTTCGACGGGAACAAATTGACCAAAATTTCCAGCCTCAATAATTGCCAAAACTTTGGCGCGAAATATCCCGCCTTTATAATCCCGTCGACATGTCGACGGGAGGATATTAAAAATGAAATTACTACGTAATTAACGTTTGGTTAGTTTTAATTACGTGTTTTGTTTATAATCCCGTCGACATGTCAACGGGATAATAAAGTGAAAATAATAATAGTGAATTAGTGGTCAATACAAATGGCGGGATTTTTTCCCGCGTGTTTTTCCCGTCGACATGTCGACGGGATTATCTCCCCAAAATACTCTCCATATAAATACTCCACAAAAACATTCCCGTCTTATTTTTTATCTATATACATTCTCACAAAAAAAAATTTCATCTCATTTTACACATCGATTCTTGATTCTCACATATAAGTCAATCGTCAATTCTTACAAGACACACATGACTTGGCGTGGTTGCACAGTTGAAGAAGAGTACTCAAAAATCTTGTCACATGAGCTCCTCTTTAATGAAGTTATGCTAACTTTTGGTCATGCAGTTTATGAGGAATATGGTTCTTTTAAGGATGCTGAACCGTGGATGAGAGACAAGATTATCGAATGGTGTAGGAAAAAGCCGTACTACAAAGAGTACATGGACGAGCTAGATGCTGCTGAAGCTCAAGCTGTTGCTGTTGGAGGTAACGACGAAGCTGAAAGTACGTTGGAAACCAAACTTGATAATATTGGAAATAGGGTCACAAATCTTGAAGCTACGTTTGCACATATCAAGGAAATGAGAGCAAGGAAGGGAAAAGATGGTGCGAGTTCGAGTTGTTCCCGTTAGAGGGATAATTATACAAACATTGACCAACGCGTTGACCCTTCAAGTTGTTCCCGTCAACATGTCGACGGGATAATTATACAATGTTGACCCACATCTTTGACCCGTCAAATTGTTACAGTCGACATGTCGACGGGATAGTATAAAATCAATTAACGTTTGATAATTAAGTTGTTAATTAATTATACTATCCCGTCGACATGTCGACGGGAACAATTTGACGGACAACAAATTTCTTTGACTGAAAAAGGACGTGGGACTCACATTGTCGATGGCGGTTGTCGACGGGAATGATGTTCCCGACGAGGCACAGCCGTCGTCATTATCCCGTCGACATGACGACGGCAACATACTATGCCGTCGACATGACGACGGGAAAAGCGCAAAAAAATCGACGAGAGAGGTGTCGATTGTACTAGTGTGTATACATGTGGTTAACTTAAAAAGGTCGCAAATCACAAGTCACGTCACAACCCCGTACTATATATTTGCCAACAATAGAGACACTTCAAGAAACTTTATTTTTGTTATGAGAAGTTGATGAAGAAGTGTAGGTTAAAAATTCAATTCTGTTCGGATATTAAAAAGTGGACTTATATCATTGAATACATAGATTTCTGGTTTTCATGTTCAAGTCGCTGAATCTTGTTTTAGTCTCGATTGAGTACATAAACTATATGGAGTCTTATTCAATAGTTATATCTCAGATATACACAACTCATCGAACCAATTATCACTTAAAACATTAAATTCATATTTACTCGATTTTCAGCCCTCAGAAAACAGATTGTTGCAACATGTTTACTCAAACATCACCATCGTCCCATTTTTAGGTGCAATGTATCATTTTCTTCTTAATTGAAGTTTTACTGTATCATCTATTTGGCAACTAAGAGTACATTGGCTGGTGGAAGAGCCCCTGAAGTAAACACAAGTGAAGAGGCATACTACGTAGTAGTGTACCACCACACGCAACCACCAAAGACAGAATGGTCATCCAAGGTACGGAGCATAATTTGTTGGTGTAAGTACTGTAACCTATAGTTTCTTCTCATTCCAAAATTTTCACAATTGATCCAAGATAGTTGTTATAGTGTAGAAGCAAATTTCCATTGTTCCAAAATTTTGGTCAAACTTCATAAAGTCAAAATTAACTCATATGGAATAAAAAAACTTACATCTTGGTAAAAACATGCTTCATATAAAAACATGCTTCATCAACGCAGTCAGATGCAACACTCTACATATAAAAAAAATAGATATTGAAGTAACACAACTTTTGTGATTACCTTCGAAGCACCTTATTCATAAAAACTACACATGTGTTATAGATCCGCCCATTTAACCTACCAAAAAGGATGACCTGTATGACCCGTTACCCGACTTGCTCATTTGTTCACACTGCCAACTTTTATAAGTTTTTTCTTGAACATGAAAGACAAGAAAACATGTTCTTATAATATTAAGTAGTTCATCTACAGATTACAATGCAATAAAATGATTTGAAATTGAAGTAAAAATCTTTGGAAATTCTTGCAACTTATATGATCATGTTTGGGAAGTTGATTAAAAACTTATCCTAATAGTTACGAATATTATGTTGAGCGTCAGTAGTGGTTCCAAAAACTTGTTACTAGGTATGCATCTTTTTTAATGTAACAAAAGGGTATGAATTTTGTGTTACACTGTAAAAAGTATCTAGAAAAATAAATTTAACTATCAGCAAGATTACAACTTTACTAACAGAAAATTAAATTGAATATTGGATGAAGACTTGTTGAGGGGCTGAGGAATTGCATAATTGTGCAGCCTAAGCCTCTGAAAAGGGCACGTCTTAGACTCTTAGTGATTCATCTTTAGAAAACCACAATCAAATTTATCTTTTTAATTAGCTATGTTATTGACAATTGATAATTTTTGAAACAAATTATTGGATACTAAGGATTTGTTGTAGGATTATCTGAAAAGCATTGTTTAGTACTGGTACTTGGAATGATATGTACTCCATGTATATACTACTGGTATGGCAAATGTGCACCATTTCAATCAATTATATAGACTTAAAAATAATACTAGTAAATTCAAGTAAAAAATCAAGTAGGGAAGAACATATTGGAGGTTGAAGATGATGGAGAGTAAATTGACAAAAATGCCCTCACGTACTGAGCACGTGAGGCCACTTAACGGGAGAAATAACACTCGTTAGGCTTTTGTGGCTTTTTTGCAATGCCACGTCAGCTTCAATGACCAACTCGAAACAAAGTTGTTTTCGGTGGTTTTTTGGCAATTTCCGGAAACATTAGGGACGTAATTTGTAATTTACCCTTATTTTTGTTGCCTAAAACTAATCAGGTGAGAACAGTTTCACTAAAACAATTGCATGTGATACGTAAAGCAGTCCACGATGTGAGTTTTATGTATCTGGTTCATCATACCGACCAATTGTGTTAATTTTAGCATGTGGTGTAACAGAAAGTGGATGCTAATGCAAGACCGGTTCAAGCCTTAAATAATCGTTGGTTGAAGTTGTACAGATCGACGAAGAAACAAACTAAAACTTTGTGACTGTATCATTGGTTGAGGCTGTACATTCCTAAGAGTGTAAATGTTGAATCATCATTATAAGACCAACTTATTGAAACCCAAGCAAACAAGTGTTAATAAAAAAGGATTCCAAATTTTAATAGCCTTTGGAGTAAGATCAAAACTTCCTCTTTTATTAGGCTATTGCATACACAATAAGCATATTGGAATAGTTTCACCTCGTACAATAAACGCATTTTTGTTTTTAAGCATTTGTGTATTTACTTTTGGCGAGGAGATGTCATTGTCATAAGTATTTACAAAACATATATACTTAAGCAAATTTAAGTTGTTGGTCAAAATATTGGTCAACACCTTTGGCAAGAACATGTAATCGCCAAAGGCTGGGCCGGAAAAAGTAGCATGAGCAATTAGCCGAAATAAAAAAGTTGGTGAAAAAATAATAATGGGTCATCTTTTTAGCGAGGACATGTCATCGCCTAAGGTTTTCGTTGAAAATATCATTTACTTTTTTCCCGTCAATTTCAAACTCAATATTTTTGTCGTTTAGTGACCTTTGACGCGGACATTCATGTCCTCGCTAAAGGTCCGTCGCCCGTCCTCCATTTTGTTGTAGTGCTATCTGAAATTTATTTGCAACGTATACGTACATGCATATGTACAAAAAGTTACTGTGGAAAAAAATGAAATGTCAGGTCAAAAATTCAGAAGAATGCATTTGTTACATGAATACTTGACAAGTCGCCTGATTAGCTAGAACCCATCTAGAAATAATACAGGTTAATGTATATTTTTTTGACTACGATTATTCGTAAAAGCACAAAAAACAGTAAAAAATTTTGAATTGTCAATTTACATGCATATACTGTGCACAACAAAATAGGAAAACACAGAGTCACAAAAGCAAAAGAGAACTAGTCCATTGCTTCTCCCTCTAGAAACAAAGAAGTTGCAACAAATATTTGACACTCAAATTTTACTGTAAAGTCATTTTTTAACATGATCTTATTTATTGATTTTTTAGCATGATCTTGATTATAATGTTTAAATTGTTATTGTATGATACTAAAGTAGATTGACCACTTATGAAAGTTGTGTCAAAATTTATTTCCAAACTCCATAGCCAACATTTATATTTAGATATCTAGTTGTGTAACATGTAAAAAGAACACAGTAAACTAGTAAACATAAATTCATAAACTGTGTTGAGAATGCATAAATGACATATATGTGACCCGTCATATGTCTTGCTTGTATAAAGTCAATATAATCCCACATGAACCAGTCACAACCAATAAGTGTTTCCTTTGAAAATGAAAACAAAACAGAAACGTGTGCAAGAAAGGACTGAAATTTCGATGTCACATACGTTGTAGTGGAGTGCTTTTCACACACATAGACTCTTTCATGGAGTATCTAGGAATAATATATGCTCACCACCACACTTGGTACGGCATGATCATGCTTGAGCCTCTGTTACAAGGGTGTTGTTCCATGCGTGGTTGGTGATTTTTGGTTGAATCGGTGATATTGGGCACCTATTGAAATGATGGTGGTGGAATAAAGATGACGTGACGTTGGAAATGAAGTGTTAAAGAAGTGAACCATGTACCCGGTTTTATGTTCAATATTAATATGGATTTGTTACCCTGATTAATACAGTATAGGCTCATACAATGGATTGTTTTGTAAAAACAAACATGATGTTTAAGTTATATACGTACACGCACTAAAAAAATTGTCATCTAGTGACACATAAAAAAGTGTCACTAAAAGTAAAAAATGTCATTGAAAATAAAAAAGTGTCACCAAAAGTATAAAAGAAGTGCCACTAAAAAAATTTTGCTTCTCCCACATAAAAAAATGTAGGTAGAAGTTCAATAGGTAAAAATCTATTTATAGTGACATATAAAAAGTGTGAGCACATATTTTTCGCCTTTTGTGACACATTTTATCTATAAAAAGTATCATTAAATCTTAAAATTTTAGCTTTTTCTCACACTTTAATAGTCACAAAAGTTAGATTTAGTGACACTTTTTTTGTGTCATTAGAACCTCTATCACTAAATGTTTATATTCTCGTAGTGACGTTTGTGTAATATCAAATAACATGTTTAAAAATTAGAGTAACATGTTTAAAATCCAATAACATGTTTAGAATCCAAACATGATGTTTAAGAATGTTCATGTACAGATAACAAATTAATTTAAAATCCAATAACATGTTTAAAAATTAGAGTAATTTTTTTGGAAAATTTTCAAGCTGCATATGATCATTTTTGGAAAGTTTCAGAAAACATATACAGTGTTGCAAATATTATATTGAGCGTAGTTCAATTGAAAGTTTCTTTAGCGTTTCAACTTTCTACACTTCAAACCTGCCACAGAAAGAATTTCCTCTGACACGTTGTTTTCTCGACTTTTTTCCAATATTAACCATAGCATATGCTATGGTCAAAAATCAAAATTCACATTCACATAGCCTAATAGCCTATGTTACATACTTACATCCCCCCTATATATATACGCACACACATGCATAACATCAATATCAACATCATTTCATTTAACTTATACGAAACCTTAAAAAGAATCTCATATACAAAAAGAAATGAATAACAAAAGCTTATTTTCTTCAATTTTCATTGCTCTTTTGATCACCTTTTGTGTACCTTTGGTTTTATCTCAAGAAGTTGGTAAGTCCATATAACTCTTGCTTCAACATTATACTTATTGTTTACTGTTTGATTGTTTATATATCGTGTTCTTGAGATACGTTTATAATGGTTGTATAGATGATGAGCATGAGTTCTCGTATGACGTGAATAGTCCAAACGGGCCTGATCATTGGGGAGACATCCATCCTGAGTGGAGCATGTGTAATCAAGGAGACATGCAGTCACCGATTGATCTCACGCATAAAAGGGTTCAGACGACATCTAAACTTGGAAGACTTGATAGAGATTATAGACCTTCTAATGCAACGCTTATTAATCGAGGCCATGATATGATGGTAAGATTGTTGGAACGATCCTTGCTTAAACATTCATCAGATTAAGTTATTTAGCGAAAATTTATATATACTCTAGAAATAATAATTTCCTACGATTATACAGTTGAGATGGATCGGGGGAGCAGGACATATCCATATAAATGGAACCGAGTATCAACTTAATCAACTTCATTGGCACACGCCTACTGAACACACCATCAATGGACGAAGGTACAGAAAAAATTCTTTTAGTTTAACCATAGCCAACTGCTAACAAACACTAATCTTTGCTACTTGTGTAGATTCAATCTAGAGCTACACTTAGTTCATCAAAGCGCAGACGGAAAAAATGCAGTGGTTGGAATTCTATACAAAATTGGTCGCCCTGATTCACTTTTATCAATGGTAAACTTGATAAACATTTCTAGTAACTATTATTAACTTTGAACCTATAGTTTTTCCTTTCTTATAAAATCTTGATCTTCTTATTTTCAAAATATGTAGATGGAACCATATTTGAGAGCAGTGGCTTCTACAAAGGGAGTCGAAACAAGTGTTGGAATAATTGATCCACGACAAATAAAGATTGGGAGCAGAAAATATTATCGATATATTGGTTCACTTACTACTCCTCCATGCGACCAAAATGTTACCTGGACCATTGTTAAAAAGGTAATTATAATTTTTATACATTTTTTGCACCATTTATACCAGTTTCACTAAATATTTATAGTGAGCAAACAAATTACTCAATATTAAGTTTTTGTTGCTTAAAACTTATTAGGTAAGAACAGCTTCGCGAGAACAGGTTCGATTAATACGTGAAGCAGTCCACGATGTGAGTTTTACATCTTTCTTATACTGTAACTTGCAATTTTGATATAGATCGCTGTTTAATTAAGCCTATGCTGTAACAGGATGCTGATGCTAATGCAAGACCTGTTCAAGCATTGAATGATCGATGGTTGAAGCTTTACAAACCAGATGATGATGAAACAAATTAAGGATTTCAACTATATGGATATATAACTCAGGAACAACACATTTTATTTTATTTCTATTGATTATTGATTTATATTACTCGATGGACACAAACTATATATTTCATATTTTCTACTGTATGATTTTGTATACATGTGATTGAATTATTTTGTATGATTCTTATATACATAAAATAAATTTTATTTTGTATGATTCTTGAATACATGTGATTTCATATTTTCTACTGTATGATTTTGTATACATGTGATTGAAGTATTTTGTATGATTCTTATATACACAAACTATATATTTCATATTTTCTACTGCATGATTTTGTATACATGTGATTAACTTAAAAAGGTCGCAAATCACAAGTCACGTCACAACCCCGTACTATATATTTGCCAACAAAAGAGACATTTCAAGAAACTTTATTTTTGTTATGAGAAGTTGATGAAGAAGTGTAAGTTAAAAAGTCAATTCTGTTCGGATATTAAAAAGTGGACTTATATCATTAATTGAAAACTCTACATAGATTCCTGGTTTTCATGTTTTTTTTGGGGGTAAAAGGTCAAAACGCTGAATCTTGTTTTAGGCTCGATTGAGTATATAAACTACATGGAGTCTTATTCAAATAGTTATATCTCAGATATACACAACTCATCGAACCAATTATCACTTAAAACATTAAATTCACATTTACTCGATTTTCAGCCCTCGGAAAAAAGACTGTTGCATCATTTTTACTCAAACATCACCATCGTCCCATTTTTAGGTGCAATGTATCATTTTCTTCTTAATTGAAGTTTTACTTTATCATCTATTTGGTAACTAAGAGTACATTGGCTGGTGGAAGAGCCCCTGAAGTAAACACAAGTGAAGAGGCATACTACGTAGTAGCGTACCACCAAAGACAGAATGGTCATCCAAGGTACGGAGCATAATTTGTTGGTGTAACCGTGTAAGTACTGTAACCTATGGTTTCTTCTCATTCCAAAATTTTCACAATTGATTCCAAGATAGTTGTTATAGTGTAGAAGCAAATTTCCATTGTTCCAAAATTTTGGTCAAACTTCATAAAGTCAAAATTAGCTCATATGGAATAAAAAAACTTGCATCTTGGTAAAAACATGCTTCATCAACCCAGTCAGATGCAACACTCTACATATAAAAAATTAGATTGTTATTGAAGTAACACAACTTTTGTGATTACCTTCTAAGCACCTTATTCATAAAAACTACACATGTGTTATAGATCCGCCCGTTTAACCTACCAATAAGGATGACCTGTATGACCCGTTACCCGACTTGCTCATTTGGTCACATTGCCAACTTTTATAAGTTTTTTCTTGAACATGAAAGACAAGCAAACATGTTCTTATAATATTAAGTAGTTCATCTACAGATTACAATGCAATAAAATGCTTTGAAATTGAAGTAAAAATATTTGGAAATTCTTGTAACTTACGTGATCGTGTTTGGGAAGTTGATTAAAAACTTATCCTAATAGTTACGAATATTATGTTGACCGTCAGTGTTGGATCCAAAAATTTGTTACTAGGTATGCACCTTTTTATATGTAGCAAAAGGGTATGAATTTTGTGTTACATAGTAAAAAGTATCTAGAAAAATAAACATTACATACCCTATGCCTCAAGTATGTCAGCTCTTGTTGAGCATGGTCGAATCAAGATTTTCTTGGCGTTTCTACTTTCCACACTTCAAACATATGTTACCAAAACAAGAAGAAAATTCTCGTCACACGTTGAGCATGAACAATTTATTGACCTTTTTAGAAATTTATAAAATATAGTCTATGGTCAACATCAAATTTCCATTTCTCACATTCAAATATCCTAAATGTAACCACAATCAAATATCAATGAGTTATTCTAAACCTTTAAACAAATGCATTTGCATATACACCCAAAGAAATGGATAACATAAGCTTATTGTTTTCTTCATTCTTCATTGCTATTTTCATAACTTTTTGTGCACCTTTGGGTTTGTTTATCTCAAAAAGTTGGTAAGATCCTGTAACCCTCGGACTTTAAAATTATAGCTCCTTTTTATTGTTTGATTTTTTATATATCGTGTTTTTGAAATGTGTTTCTAATTGATGTATAGATGATGAGCATGAGTTCACATATGACATGAACAATCCACACGGGCCGGATCATTGGGAGAGATCCATCCTGAGTGGAGCATGTGTAATCATGGATACATGCAGTCACCAATTGATCTCACAAATAAAAAGGTTCAAACAACATCTAAACTTGGAAGACTTGACACAAATTATAAACCTTCTAATGCAACACTTGTTAATCGAGGACATGATATGATGGTACGCAGGAATGTGCAACTATTAACCTTTCATCATATTGTTAATGGCATGTAACTAGCGAATACACTAACTTCTATATTACTTAAGCTAATTATGTAAAATACAGTTGAGATGGATCTGGGAGCGGGACATATTCGTATAAACGGAATTAAGTATCAACTTAATGAACTACATTGGCACACCCCTACCGAGCATACTATTAATGGCTCAAGGTATAATATTAAGTCATTTTAAATCAAATTAACTTTATAACAAACTTTAATATGTTCTACATGCTTAGATTCAATCTAGAGCTACACTTTGTTCATTAAAGCACGCACGGGATATTTTCAGCGGTTGGAATCCTATTCAAAATTGGTCGCCCTGATTCTTTTTTATCAATGGTACTTTTGCACCTATAGGTTTTCGTTATAAAATCTCGATATTAATTCTTATTTTCATTATATGTAGATGGAAAGATGAGCATTGCCATCTACAAGGGGAGTTGAAAGAAGTTTTGGAACAACTGATCCACGAAAAATATATATTGGGAGACGAAAATATTTTCGATATATTGGCTCACTCACTACTCCATGCCACCAAAACGTTATTTGGACCATTGTTCAAAAGGTGAATATTATTTCTTCATTTATGCACCAAAGAATATACTAATTTTACTTGGTTTGAATCTAACTAACGGTGAGCTCAAACTTAGTAAATTGGTCTGCCGAAGGTCGGAAATGGTTACCCAGTTTTTCTTACTAATGGTTTATCATATCACATGTACACAATTACTTAAAAATCTGATCAACTCTTACTTTATTTTTGGGTAAATTACAAATTACGTCCTTAGTATTTCCGGAAATTGCAAAAAAACCACCGAAAACAACTTTGTTTCAATTTGGTCACTGAAGGTGACGTGGTGTTGCAAAAAAGCCACCTAAGCTAATGAGCGCTATTTCTCCTGTTAAGTGGCCTCACGTGCAACGTGTGAGGGAATTTTTATCAATTTACCCTCCATCATCCTCAACGCTCAACCTCCAATATGTTCTTCCCTACTTGACATTTGATCAAGACTAGATACCCAAAGTGTAAAACAATCAAGATTTTAATAATTACGATCAGGATTTAAGATTGATTACTAAAACTTATCAAGATTTATAAAAATCATTACCCATGGCTGTTTATCAAGATAGTTAGTTACTATCAGTTTATATTTATAATAAACTAGTTGGATACCCGCGCACAGTGGCGGCGAAAAAAATATAGTTATAATAGAAATATAATGAATAAATTGCTAATTCAACTCTCCCACAATTCCATACCTGCTTAGTGAATTCGTTACACAACACTCCGAAAATATATGTGTTTGTTGTATGTGTTTGTTTGGGTTTCTCGTAACTTTCCCGTGACATTATTATTCTCGCATACAGACCCTCACAATTTTTTACCCGTCAAAATCTCCCCCAAAAGTTATAAATTTGAAGAAAGTTTGTATTGATTCAAATAAAGGTTAAAGTTATAAAAATTTGAATCAAAATAACCCATTAAAAATGCAAAAACTAAAAACTTATAAAAAATATATAAAAATAGATGTTGAATTAAAGAACACAAAATTTTAAAAAAATATGATAAAATTAAATCATTAAAAAAATAAATATATCAAAAGATATTTTAATTTGAAAATAAAAATGATTTTTTAGTTGAGAAGTGACACATGTCACTCAATAATTAGAGCTTCTTATCTTAATTTTGGGTAGAGCCCACAACTTAAATGTTTTATATAGTAGTATAAATAATTTATCAAGATTTATAAAAACAATCCCCCACTGTTTATCAAGATTGTTAATAAAGTAATATTTTATATTTATAAAAATCTATCAAGTTTCTTAACAAATCATTGCCCGCTGTAAATACGAACATCATTACAATAATTTTTTATTTCTAATTCACCACCACCATTGTTGTATGTACTACTAAAAGATCAAATCTTTACATAACGAAGTCAAGTTCGTTAAAACTGAAATCAAGATTCAATCATTCCGTATATGTACTAACAACCACTTCTAGATTTGGGGTTTTGGTTTGGATTTCAGTTTTGATTTTGTTGAATATTAGGAGTACACTTAACATATATTAGGGGTTTAAATGTACACTGTAATTAAGATTAGGACTAGACTATAACTAGGATTAGTTAAACTTGCTGCAAGAAAGGCCCATGTCGCCGGTTGGGAGAATCCTTAACCGACTATTACATGGTTTCTTTATCCCCTCATCGCTATAAATAGAGATGAGGAGTGCTAGTTCATAACATTCTTCTTAACTCGAATTGTAAGCTTTATTGGTTCTAATAAAGGGTTGTTCGAGTGTACTTTACGTGTGGATACTATCAATATCCTTGCGTGTGTGTAGTTTCTTGTTCTTTTTATTCAATCACCAAAGGTTTTGGTGTTGCAACTGTCGACTATCCTCAAGGTTCTAGCTTCCGCGTTTCGATCTTCGGGTTTGTTGTTGAGGTTTTTCCAACAAGTGGTATCAAAAGCAAGGTTCTTTGTGTCTCTGAAGATTGTTGCTAGATTAGGCATCGAAGAAGAAAAGATCGGTAACGGTTACGGTTTCGTTCTTTTCTTGAAGTTCCAGGTTTTTCCAACAAGTGATCTCGATCAGTTTACGGCGGTAGGTTTTTCCAACAAGTGATCTCGATCAGTTTACAGCGGTGGCTAGTGGAGTAGTGGTTGTGATGGAGGTCGACTGTTAGCATTAATACATCATGTTTGTATTTTCAGGAATAATGAAAGTTCAAAACCTTGAGAGATTTGTTCAGTTTCCATGAAAGTGCTTTCAACAAAATGGGTTTTCCACATCCTGGCGGACCAAGAAGCAGAGTGAGTCATCCTGAAAATTAAACAATTGAATATTGGATGAAGACTTGTTGAGGACTTGCATAATTGTGCAGCCTACTCGCAAAGCCAAAATAGATTGAAATAACAGCAAGATTACAACTTTTCGCCTATGTAACGGTTTCTGATAGTGATGAAGATGAAGTTCTTAACACATTCGACGAATCAGCAAATCTTTTTTGTGGTGGCCATGAGCGTGAAGATGAGTATGACTATGATGATTATTCGAAGCAAATTTATGATCTTTCAGAGGAATTGGATGCTCTTAATGCCATTTATGGTTTTAATCTCCAAGGTCGTAGGAAGTAGTTTATCTTTTTTGTCCGAGTCTCTACTATCATGTGATTAATGGTTTGTTTTCTTGTTTCGAAAATAAGAAGTATCTTGTTATGTAAGCTTTTCGCCTATGTAACGGGCTGAGATATGGGATTCACCCATATCCGTTGTACTTAAACGTTTTTTGGAGTAATACATTTACCGTGTCGTTGACCTTTTACCAAAAAAAAAATAGCAAGATTACAACTTTACTAAGCCTCTGAAAAGGGCGCGTCTTAGTGATTCATCTTTAGAAAACCACAATCAACTTTATCTTTTTAATCAGCTGTGTTATTGAAAATTTATAATTTTTAAAATAATTGAGATTCTCTTAAGTTTAGATTAACATGACCAGTCATGTTTTCTCACACAAAAAAAAAAAAAAAAAAAAAAAAAAAAAAAAGGGGTCTTGCACTAGACCTCATAGTTTTGTATGTGAGGGAACATAACCAATCATGTTCATTCTAACTTCAGAGAATCTCGATCAATCATTTTTTAAACATGTTGCGTGCCTCACTGTTAAAATTTAAAACTGGTCATCAAGTGAAAATAAATAAACCACTACACGTGAGACTTTAAATATCAGATTACAATCGACGAGGCTACATCGTGGCTCGAAAACTCAAAACCAAAATGTCTAACAAAACCTTGTAATTGAGATTTGAGTACCAATAAGCATGCACGTGGCTGAGAAGCTATGTACATCACATGCACTTGCATAAATTCACTCTGTAAATATCTAGCTAGCGCGTACATCATTTTCAAACACACCCCCACTTTGACATATACTTATGTACAATCATGCACAATGTCATTATATATATCAGATATACAATAACTGATATTTACCAAAAAAATTGGTATTTACCATTAACATTTATATATGTTTCAAGTCCTTTTTATTGGGTTAAAGGTTTTACCCCGTTGAATATATCATAAATGAATATAATGTTAGTAACATGGAAGAGTGGTGATGAATTAATATTAAATGATGCAAAGCAAAAACCAAGCTTGTGAAATAAAAATTGAAGCAAACTAGCTAGAAAAACAAGCCAAAACAGATATAACTATGAAGGAAAAGAGTGGCGAAAACGGCAATTTGTTTAAAGGCTAATCGCGAATTTTTCTTGCTAACTCTAAACGATTCTTGAACCTCATTTATGATTTGGCTTTCCTGAACTCATACACAAGTATGTTTATCAGATCTAGTTTGGGTTTTCTAAACGTTTTTAGGGTTTTTCACTTTAGCGGCTTAGGGTTTTGTTGTCATTCTTGATCGTTAACTGCTTATTAATTATTATTCTCGAACTGTGATTGTGGGTCCCTAACGCCTGTCTGTCAGGGGTTACCATGCTTAATTGATACTTTTTCCTTGCTGGTTGCGGGTGCTTGTTCTTGGGTTTTGACCGATCTTGGGTTGCGAGTATACTAGGGTTTTGAGTATATATACAAAGGTTATGTGTATGGTGTTGTCATGAAGAAAGGTTTTCTGGACTATGGGGGGAGAGGGGAAGGGCGTAAAAATTATAGGGTGAAGGAGACGATTCGTTCGAAAGTCGTTTGTTCCCCATCCAAGATTAACGAATGCACGAGTTCTTTAGCAGTAAAGATTCATAATATTTAACATCCAATGCTTGAAGGTAAACTTGCGTTATTGTGATATGATAGGGAACCATTAAAACCTCGGACGAGTGATAGGTAACTTGTGATCAACATGTAAATGGGGTGGCAAAGACACCCAAATACACGAAGGTCGTGAAAATTGAGTTGTTTATGATATAGTTAGGTGAAAGGTATTTTATTCTCAATTGCCTTAAAGGGTAAGATATTTAAAAGGTATGTAGTAATATTAAGTGCTTCGACCAAATAAATTGGAGCGATGCAGGCTTGAAAAATTAAGGTGCGGCTAAGGGTATTAATAGTGGAGAGCATACGTTCCGTTTTCCCGTTTTGTTGGGATGTCTAAGGTGCGGCTAAGGGTATTAATAGTGGAGAGCATACGTTCCGTTTACCCGTTTTGTTGGGATGTCCTAGGACATGAAAAACGAAATTGTATCTCATGTTGGCGAAAAAGGGTATGAAAACGAGTATTATCAAATTCACCCCGTCGTCACACTGCAAGGACCTAATATCAACATTAAATTGCTTATTTACAAATGCACGAAATTCAACAAACTTAGAATATAAATCACATTTATGATGCAAAGAATAAACCCAAAGATAATGAGAAAATGATCTAAGAAAATAGCATAGTATTTGATTCCACTAACACTTGGAATCGGGGATGTCTACAAATCCGAGTGAATGATATCAAATAGAGACACAACAGGGACTCAGAACTGTAAAAAGGAAGCTTAATATGTTTGCCTAACTAACAAGCATGGCATAGATTCGACTTTTTAGAACTATTGCAGTTTATTAAACGACGCGACACTAAATTACGAAGCACATTGTCACCGGGATGTCTGAGGCGTCTGGGCCACGTAGAATGACTAAAAGACAACAATGCAAATGGAGTGGATGATGATTGGTGGGTAACAGGATACAGGTCTCCGTTGCTATCATAATGGAGAAGAACCTGACGCGTTTGATAATCCTTTACACAAAGACCAAAGGCGTAAAATTCAACAGAAACATTATTATATTTTGTAGCCAATCCATAGATGATATGATGATAGTATGGGCCTGTGGTACCTGGGCCAAATAAGTTAGGAACTGGGCTCGTACAACATAGGCCGGAGCTAGCTGAGCTTGGGCCTAGTATACTGGAACATGGGGCTGAGCTATCTGTTGTTGGGATGGGCCGGGCCACCAAGTCTGTGGAACGTAACTAAAAACTTGTTGGGCCAACGGAGCTTGTGAGGGTGTTTGTGGAATGCTCCTGTTATTAAAGGGAGGTGATTTGCACACTCCCATATTTGATTGGGACACTCTAAACAGTGCATTAAACAGTTGTACTGTAAATATAAACTGCTTTAACTGTTTGTACATTGAGTATCCCAATCAATTTTTTGAGTGTGCCAATCAATTTTTTGAGTGTGCCAATCAATTCCCGTTATCAAATGTTCACTACTCATTATTTTGATGATTGTGTGTAAAGTGAATTGGAAAAAGATGTTAAAAAAATACAAATAAAAATGGCAGCAGGTGATGTTAAATGGCAGAGAGCTTGCTATGCAAAATAATTAAACGGCAGCAAGTTGCGAAAGCAATTAAGTGAGCATTAATTGCTTCAAATACAAAAGATAAAACTTTATAACGTAATTGAGTGGCAAGCTATATTAAATGGCGAAAGCAATTAAAGGATAAAAGTAATTGAGTGGCAAGAATTTGGTTCGGCAGATAGGGTTAAGTGTTTTTGGTGGTGGGTGCTTAACGCTGATTACCATATTAGAATTAGTAATGTCTCATGAATCATTCATTAACATTAATCAATAATATATAAATTACATTGCTTGGAGAATAAGCTAGTTAAGTTGGCTAAACTAGGGGTGAGCAGAAAAACCGAAAAATCCGAATAAACCGAAAACAAAAACTGAACCGAACCGAACAAAAAATAACTGAACCAAACTAGTAACCGAATTGAATTTGCCCAAACCGAACCAAACCGAACTTTTAATTCGGTTCTCGGTTTGGATATGGTTTTGATAATCAAAACCGAAAACCGAACAGAAAACCAAATTCATATAAACTTATATATCTTTTATAAATTTATATATATAAAAAGATCTGTTAATACAAATAATGTCAAAAACGTTATTCGCATTATTCGGTCTTCTCGTGTTTTGATAATCACAAAATATAAAGACATGTTACGTAAAGTTACGTGTTAGCTTCGCTTTTTTATAAAGATAACATCACACATGTGAAATGGACTAGATTAGATACTACATGAACTACTATTGTCAAGTAGGCAAAGTAATGTTGTAATGAGCCTATAAATACCTCTCATGACTCTCCATGAGGGGTGTGGGAAAATAGTGTGTGTAACCAAACCTTTGTCATTTTAATAAACCACATTTTCTTCACCTTTGTCTCTCTACTTTCTCTCTCTAGAAACATGGTGTATTTCGATCAACCTCGACCTCCCGAACGTGTTTCTTGAACATAACAAGTGGCATCAGAGCTAACCGGGGGCGAATCGTGGTGTTTTTTGGTGAAAAATCGTGTTTTTGGGTGAAAATTTTCGGATCTGGTATTGTTCATCGCCATATTATCGAGTTAGGATTTTTTTTTTTGTGATTCTATCGAGTTAGGATATAGGACATACCGAGTTTGGGACTAGAACTTATTGAGTTTGGGTTTAATTTTCCGAGTTTGGAAAATTTTTGTCGAGTTTGATATAAAAAGTTTTCGAGTTTGAACAACTTTTTATCGAGTTTGGTGTTTTACCGAGTTTGGGTCATGATCTAGCGAATTAGAAACTTGCGAGTTTGGAATTTTCCTATTTTTTACCGAGTTAGGCATGGCTCATCCTTATCGTTCATCGAGTAAGGTTTTTATTTGGTTAACACTTAACGAAACTCTGCCCAAATTTTGTAAACTTACCGAGTTTGAAAGTTTATAAGCCATACCGAGTTTGAAACTATTGAAAACTTACCGAGTTTGAATGAAACTGATACATACCGAGTTTGAGAACTTACCGAGGTTATCGAGTTTGGATTTTTCAAAGCTATCGAGTTTGGGATGTGGTTACCGAGTTAGGTACTTTTCCAAGGTTACCGAGTTAGGGGCATTACCGAGTTAGGAGATTTATCGAGTTAGGGGTTATCGAGTTAGCCAAAAAAAAAAAAAAAAAAAAATTTGGCGGGAAAATTTGAGTAAAATTTATTTTTGAGAGGAGACTAAACGTTCAATTTTTACGCGAAATTCAAAGTTTGGTATAACGTTGAAAATTTTGGCCCGAAATTCAAATTTTTAGGCCAAAATTCAAATTTTTTCGGTGAATTTTTGCGTAAAAATTTTCAAAACTCAAATTTTTCTGGTAACCTTAGAATTGCATTTCATAGTGATTTTCATATTATGGGCGAGAAAATTTTCCAATTTTATTTTTGGAGGGAAAATACGAAATCAATACGAATCACCCGAAATAGAATTTGAAGCTTCACCAAAACACACCACGGATTGCTTAAACGATCCTGATCAAGAATCACATTCAAATGACAACGGCTAGTATCAGATTTTTGTGACTACGGAGTTTTTGTACGATATTGCTTATTTGGGTTTAAAGTTCATTTCACGGGCATGTGTACTTATTTATCTCAAAGTATAGGGGTGGATGGATGCATGACTTTAGGAGATACTTGTTTGGGCAAACACTGGTAGAGATAGTGATTAAGACTTGGATTATCTAGTTATACCCGATGTAAGGAGTTACATTGTAGTACTCACGGGTTATAGCTATCACTTTAAGGAGTTACATTGTAGTACTCAGTGTCGCACGAAGTTGTGGATAGTTAAAAAGGCAGAGATTTCATATACTATTTGTGGGTTTGAGTATATGGATCAACCTATGCTTAAAGGAGTTACGTTGTAGTGCTCAGTATAGGTTCTTAGTCACACCATCGTACAAGATTAAGTCACATATCTACGGGATGTATACTTCATTCTCAGATTGGTTATATTGGGTTCTCTCCATACAGTGGTCATTTACTAGCTGGTTGGAATTTGAAGAGGTCGCTTAAAGGTTGAAGAGAAGAGAAGAGATTGTAGAATAAAGAGAGTCATATCCTATCATCATATTCTCACAACTTATGCTTTCATGGTCTATCTACATTGCATCAGAAGTGTAAAGTACGGGTAATTTTGGCATGTACACACAATAGTATGATGATTTCGATACATCGCAACCATCAGGAGGGAGAAGAACATGCCAAAAGAAGTAGTGTTTCATCTCTAGTACGTTGGTTGATCGAGGGAATTGTCCTTACACTAGAACCGAAGAAGTACTAATGATGTGTACATCGGAGCGTATTACCAACCTTCTTGCAATACTATGTGAGTTATGCTATGATGCTCCCAGAACGACAACCACGGTGCAAACTCATTAGTATCTACCTTATCCACTGCGAGATGAGAAGAGAGTTGTCAGTTCAGGAGGGAGCAGAGGAAAAAGAATAAAGGCTCACTAGTTAGGAGGGAGTAATAACCTAACTAGACCATTACAGTTGAAGTTCAGAGCTACAAAGTCCTTTGCAATCAGTGTCAAAGATCATACGCCGAGATCGTCGGAAGAGAGAACTTCAAGTCTGCCTCAGTATCTAGACTACAGAGATTCTGCGCTTCAACAACATCAACATAGTTTACTATTGTTGTAATTTACATGTTTATGTGTTTATAGGTCTCATTGTATCCATTCATGTGTGACGATATCTTGGAGGGAGATTGTTAGCTTCGCTTTTTTATAAAGATAACGTCACACATGTGAAATGGACTAGATTAGATACTACAGGGACTACTATTGTCAAGTAGGCAAAGTAATGTTGTAATGAGCCTATAAATACCCCTCATGACTCTCCATGAGGGGTGTGGGAAAATAGTGTGTGTAACCAAATCTTTGTCATTTTAATAAACCACCTTTTCTTCACCTTTGTCTCTCTACTTTCTCTCTCTAGAAACATGGTGTATTTCGATCAACCTCGACCTCCCGAACGTGTTTCTTGAACATAACATTACGGTTTATAAGTTTTTAATCGAGGAAGCTCATTTCTTCTAGGTAGTTGCTACAACATCACTTCAGGTATGAACAAACATTATACCGACATTAGTTAAGTGATCAAAGAGTTTTATTTTCTTCTAAACTTATGATGCGTGGGGTTTGCACCAGGCTTTACCTCTCAAGGGATCTTGAGAAGCTTACAACCCCCACCAGGCAGTGTACCTGATCGATGTAGTATAGTATAATGACAAGTACCGGGGGATTGATCGTTCAACTAGGAATAGTGTCGCTAGGATTAGAAAACCTAAAGACTAGGTCTAGAGATTAGGGATGATTCTTTTTGTATTTTTATATTTTGTAGAAAGCAAGTAAAATCTCGGGTTTGAAGGATTTGGGCGGAATTAGTTGCTAATCAACTAAACCAATTACTAAGATGCACTCAAAATAAAATACTAGAAATGAAAATAAACTATATTAAACTAAAGTTGTGAGCAATATGTGGGAGAAATGTGTTTACTTAGATTTCACTACTCCCTAGACATCTTTTACACGTTTATTACTTGTTATAGTTGCGTGGATGACGGATTAGATTCCTTAATACCATTCATGGGGTGGCGTACTTACTTCCCCAATCCTATGAGTGCCTACTTCACTCCTATGTCGAGTCGGCTAAGAAGCTCCTAACATGCGATCACTAGAATTTACTCATGCATTAAATACAACCAATAAAACCTAGTACACATCGGTTCATGTTTCCTAAGACGTTCAAGCATGTTACACGATGGAGATCTGCCAGTTTTCTTAAGCCTAACATTGAAATCATTCATCCATTACAACCATAAACAAGTAATCAACACATAATTAACATCTAGGTTTCATTAGATCCAAGCAAACACAAGATAGATCTAGCCTAGCATGTTAAAATCAAGACAAGTAAAAGATATAATCAACCAACACATAGACATATTGATTGAATTAAGAGAAGACTTATCTCAATAGCACATGAAATGATTCAAGGGGTGAAAACCCTTGAAAGTACTATAAAATATGACCTAGGGTTTACAAAGTTCGGCCCTAGTTTCTCCACACAAGTTCCTCTCTTTATGAATGAAAAATAGAAAACTATTTATAGAGTTTGATAGGTGACGGCGTCAAGAACAAATGTCTGACGCCGTCATCTCGCCGCCAAATAGTTCCTCGGACTGCCTAGATCTGGGTCTGACGCCGTCATGTATTCACCTTATGCAGGCCGTCACAAAATTAAGTCTTGACACCCTTCTCGTGACGCCGTCATGTTTGCACTGGGTTGTCACCACTTTTACTCTTGACGCCGTCAGGGTTTTCCTCTTGACGGCGTCAGGTGCTGTTCTCAGCATGAAAAATTAAGTCTTTGGCGTTTTCTTCACTTTTATGCTCCAAAAACGTCCGAATTGCTTCCTTTTCCAGAATTCACTTTCAAAGTACCTAAAATCACAAAAGGAACGATTTAGGGTAATATTTGATCAAATAAATTCAATTCCGGGCTTAAATGACCCCCTAAAATTGGTTCATTTTTCGCCTCATCATATACCCTTACACTTGAGATTTGCTTGTCCTCAAGTAAATGCGCTTTTATTCTAATCAAAATACAAGTTAGGGGTCATTTAACACTAATATAAAAGTAATTACAACAAATAATCATTCCACTAAAGACCAAAGACAAGCACGGAGGTCATACACTGGCACCTCACAAATAGAGTTTAGATACTCACATTTCTCGGGTGTAATAAAGTAATATCACAATATAGAAACGGAAAATATCTCTCACTACCTGTCATAGCAAAATAGATTACCATAGGCTTGGGAAAGGATCAAACCTCCACCACATGGCGTAAGCACCTTGGATAAACAATCAAAGAGGTCTTTTCAAAGGGTTGTAACGTTAGGTGTAGGGATATGAAATACACGGTTTTGTTGGATATAGGCAGTCTTTACTGGAGGCGAGTTAACAATTTTGGTTAATTACATGTACAATATGGCGTTGCTAAGCCAAGACTAGATTCGACTTAAGCTAATAAATGAAAAAAAAAAAAAAAAAAAAAAACATAAAATAAACATAGAATAAAAAGGGATGCTAGTCCGTATGTTTTTTCTCTTTTCTTTTTCTATTTTTTTTTTTATTTTTTTTTATTATTTTTTTTTGCATACACTCTTACCCTACCATCCAAAATAATACATCGTAGGGAATGAAAATTCCCCTTACACTTGAATCTTTACATACTTTACACTAAACTAAACTAATGACTCGAATTAAGAAAATCAAAACACTTGGAGTACTTTTAAGATTAACGCGCATACGAGGGTAATAATATTATGTTCTTCCCCATTACTCCATAAAATAAGTACTTTACTCATGAGTCCCAATCGTCCAAAAACAATATGTACAAGGATATGACTCGACTTAGCAACCTTGTAATCAATTAGATAATTAACTTAGGGTTTAAAAAATAACAATAATGCACTCAAAATGAGCGCATACACGGAAGGCTAAGGCGATTTGGTTGTACATTTAAGTGGGGTGTAACAAATTCTTCCTTTAAGTAAGATGCTTAAAGTTAGAAACGAAAAGATAGGCTCGGAGGGGTGTACTAGGGGTTTCCTGTACTAAAAATGAGTACAACGCTAAGGGTGTGGGAAAAATTAATTGAATTAACTAGTCAAGTAATATGACTTAAATGGTCAAGTAATTATGATACGGGTTTAACACAAGGGTGATCCTAATGCCTCTTTTCATATAGTAAATCCTACTACACGAATGTAGTCTCACTAGCGGTCTCGGGATGCATCACTAACGCAAGTTCTAGAATCTAAATGCTACCAGTACACTCATAAGCACTAATAGTAAATGCTTTTCCTATCAAATTTAAAGGCGAACCTCACATATTTGGGTGGAAAATTTTTCTGAATAGTACAGTTTTGTGCTAGTCATACAATCTCCTATCCATGAGACGCTTGCTATGGCTAAATTTCACTCCTAAATGTTGTAAAAAATTTTAAATTTGGCGCTAAAATTACACTAACAAGTATTTCTCATAGTTTTATTACACATCTACCATCAAACAAACAAACTCAAGCGAAAGTGTATCTGTAAGGTATCATCATTTTACCCTCCCCTTACACTCAGGATGAACATTATCCCCAATGTTCAAGTAAAGAATGTAAAAGTGAAGTAAGTAAAACAAATGAAATCAAATACTCCCCTGATTCGCTTGGTATGGATAATAAGGTGGTCAGGTTAGATCATCCTCCAAGAAAATGAACAATCAAAGCTTCACTTCCAGAATAATTATCATCTTCTTGTCATACATAACCTGTAAATCCTGAGAAAACAGACAAGGAAACATCGCATAAAATCGGCGGCAATCTACATATGCTAATAAATCCTAGAAAACAAAATAAGATATAATGCTTGTGGAATGATGTTTGCAGATTTCCTGGAGATTATAAAACTAATGATTCAACAAAAACTTTAAGACTCCATTAGAAAAACAAAACTGGTAAAATTTCCAGATTTTTATACGTGACGCCGTCAAGAGTAAACTCGTGACGCTGTCAGAAGTGACCTGCAGAAATTCTTATGTTAAGTTTCCGGAAAATTTCTGGAAAAACTTGGTCCCACTTCCTGGAAAATCCTGCAAAACATCATTATGACTCGATACAAGCATTTGACTCTAACAAATACGAATATACATGTTCACTTAATATTGTGGAGAATCATGATCGGTTTGTTTCTTAAAAACATATTTGGGGTTTCCCCTTACACTTATCTTTTGCAAAAATACCTTTGGGTGAAGTTAAGACTAGGCCAAATAATAAAGTAAAGTATTTTCACTATTTTAGTTTTGAAACATGATCTACCAACAATAAAAATAAAGCATGCATACGGAAACAAATAACAAGAAAATAAAATAAAAATCACACACACTCATGGGTTGCCTCCAAAGAAGCGCTTTTCTTTATTTACGAGTCTTGTAGCTAGACTCAAGGTCATGGGTTACTATGTGACCTCATCGGTTGTTTCTCTCTCTAGGTCGTCTTCTAAGCCAGTTTTTTTATTCTGGACCTAGTTGCAAGCATTCTTTGTAGAAACCAAGCATCCTATTCTTTACATACTCTACTCCTCTATGTTTATCCTCATCATTCCTGTAATAAGCCGCTTGTTTGTGTTCCTTTTCTATGTTAGAGAGAAGGCGGTATTGCTCAATCTTGTAGGGCATTTGGTAGGCAATCTCATCATTCTTTTCCTTGAACCTAACTATCCCTAAAGTCGGATCATAACTCATCCTAGTGGCCTCAACAAATGGTTTTCCGAATATTACTTGGCTTAGGTAATCATATATCACCGGACGAGTGTCTTCTACTATCATAAAATCGATCTCATAGGTGAAATTACCTATAATCACATGCAATCCTTTCACTCTTCCTACAAAATTACTTATCAAATTCTTATTGGGCATCATCCTATAATAAAGTTGTTTTTTCATCACCCAATTGTAATAAGTCCTAGTCATGATGTTTACAGGAGATCTAGGATCGATATAAGCTTTTCATATATGCATATGCCCGATGTTGCATGGTATGTTGATGTTAGAGGGGTCTCCCATTTTGATGAGGGGTGTGCCAAGGATATATGGTGTCTCGGGGCCATCGAATAAATCCTTATGGTATTCCCGTTCTTTCTTGGTGGGCAACTTATCAGAGTGCTTTTCTATAGTCTCTACTTCCTCTAACTCCTCTCCCTTATTAACCTCAACTTCCCTAATTTCATCCCTAGTCTCAGTTTCTACTTCAACTTCGTCTTTGTCACTTTCTTCTAATTCCTTATCTTTCGGCTTAATGGTGACAACATTGACAAAGTGGACATGTTTGGATGAAGAGGGGTCCTTAATTTGGATTCCGTTATTGGTGTCCCTAGTGTCCTTCCTAGGCGTAGTTAACGCTTGGTTGTTGAGGGCTTTCAACAAGTTATCTATCTTGTTGGTCATCTCCGTTTGTTGTTGGTTGAATTCGGTTTCAAACCTAGCTATGCGAGCTTCTTAAGATGCCATGAACTTGGACATCAATCCTTCAAGATTGTTGGTACTACCATAGTTGTTAGAAGGATTGTTGTTGAAAGTACGGTTGGAGGGTGGACCGTTTGGTTGGTAACGATTAGACGGATTGGAAGAATTAGCTTGATTTTGTTTCCACCTAAGGTTTGGGTGATTTTTCCAAGAGGGGTTGTAGGAATCACCGTAAGGGTTTGACTCGGGTTTGAAAGTGTACCACTTATCTCCCGCTTCGTCGGTACGCGTGGATGCGTAGTCCGCAAAAGCTGTTCCGGGGAGTTCTACACAATCACGAGCGAGTGTCATGGGGACCACTACATAATTCGCATGAAGAAGTGATTTTGTTCACTTGGCTTGAAGGCTTAGGAGCTTCGTAAGCTTTCATGAGAAACTTGACTTGGTCCTCAAGTTCCATGATCCTATGGTCAGGAGTGCTAAAGTTGTTCGAAGGCAAAGATATTGCCTTGACCGTTTTGTTCAAATCACGGGGATCATTCTAACTTTCGTTGTCATAGAGAGCAAGATCTTCTATGAGTTCCCACGATTGTTCCGCACTTAAATCACGTAGCTTACCACCGGCCGATTGGTCAATGGCTCACCTTGTGGAGAGATCGATGTGGTCATAGAAGATTTGAACTTGGAGCCAAAGATCTATGCCATGATGAGGGACTCTTTGGAGTAAGTCCTTGAATCGAGTCCCTGCTTCATAAAGAGTTTCACCTTGACGTTGTTGGAACATCAAGATGTCATTTCTAAGCTTGGTAGTTCTCCCCGGTGGGAAAAATTGAGCAAGGAAACGAGTGGTGAGATCATCCCATGTGGTGATGGATCCCGCGGGTAAACGTTCAAGCCATTGGCTAGCTTGATCACGTAGAGAGAATTGGAATAGGCGTAATCGGGTTGACTCTCTAGTTGTAACATCAATGTCTATAGAATCTACGATTTTAAGGAAGTCCTTGAGATGTTGGTTTGGATCTTCGGAACGAAGTCCATGGAATGCACATCCGCTTTGCACCAACCGGATGGTGTCGGATCGCAATTGGGTCACATTGGCTCCGGTGAGCTCAATGGTGTTTCGATAGCCTTGGTGGCTAGGTCGGGAATACTCTCCTAAGGTTCGGGGCCTAAGAGGTTCTAGTGGTGGGTTTTGTTGTGGTGGGATGACGGGTTCAAAGATGTTCCCATCGTCCATGATGTCGGGTGGTGAAGAGTTACGAACAAAAACACGAAGAAATAAGATAAACTAAAGAGAACCTAGAAAAAAACTAAAATCTTACTAGAAAAGAATCTAGCAAGTAGACCTAATAAAAAGAGATTCTAACCTAGACAATAACTATTCCCCGGGCTGCGGCGCCAAAAACTTGATGCGTGGGGTTTGCACCAGGCTTTACCTATCAAGGGATCTTGAGAAGCTTACAACCCCCACCAGGCAGTGTACCTGATCGATGTAGTATAGTATAATGACAAGTACCAGGGGATTGTTCGTTCAGCTAGGAATAATGTCGCTAGGATTAGAAAACCTAAAGACTAGGTCTAGAGATGAGGGATGATTCTTTTTGTATTTTTATATTTTGTAGAAAGAAAGTAAAAATCTCGGGTTTGAAAGATTTGGGCGGAATTAGTTGCTAATCAACTAACCCAATTACTAAGATGCACTCAAAATAAAATACTAGAAATGAAAATAAACTAAATTAAACTAAAGTTGTGAGCAATATGTGGGAGAAATGTGTTTACTTAGATTTCACTACTCCCTAGACATCTTTTACACGTTAATTACTTGTTATAGTTGCGTAGATGACAGATTATATTCCTTAATACCATTCATGGGGTGGCGTACTTACTTCCCCAATCCTATGAGCGCCTACTTCACTCCTATGTCGAGCCGGCTAAGAAGCTCCTAACATGGGATCACTAGAATTTACTCATGCATTAAATACAACCAATAAAACCTAGTACACATCGGTTCATGTTTCCTAAGACGTTCAAGCATGTTACACAATGGAGATCTGCCAGTTTTCTTAAGCCTAACATTGAAATCATTCATCCATTACAACCATAAACAAGCAATCAACACATAATTAACATCTAGGTTTCATTAGATCCAAGCAAACACAAGATAGATCTAGCCTAGCATGTTAAAATCAAGACAAGTAAAAGATATAATCAACCAACACATAGACATATTGATTGAATTAAGAGAAGACTTATCTCAATAGCACATGAAATGATTCAAGTGGTGAAAACCCTTGAAAGTACTGTAAAATATGACCTAGGGTTTACAAAGTTCGGCCCTAGTTTCTCCACACAAGTTCCTCTCTTTATGAATGAAAAATAGAAAACTATATATAGAGTTTGATAGGTGACGACGTCAATAACAAATGTCTGACGCCGTCATCTCGCCGCCAAATAGTTCCTCGGACTGCCTAGATCTGGGTCTGACGCCGTCATGTATTCACCTTATGCAGGCCGTCACAAAATTAAGTCTTGACACCCTTCTTGTGACGCCGTCATGTTTGCACTGGGTCGTCACCACTTTTACTCTTGACGCCGTCAGGGTCTTCCTCTTGACGGCGTCAGGTACTGTTCTCAGCATGGAAAATTAAGTCTTTGGCGTTTTCTTCACTTTTATGCTCCAAAAACGTCCGAATTGCTTCCTTTGCCAGAATTCACTCCCAAAGTACCTAAAATCACAAAAGGAACGATTTAGGGTAATATTTTATCAAATAAATTCAATTCCGGGTTTAAATGACCCCCTAAAAGTGGTTCATTTTTCGCCTCATCAACTTACATTTTTAAGTTTGACAAAACATTTTCACAAAAGTATTTTTGTGTTTTTAAAGAAATGTTTTATTAAGAAAATAAATTCAAATTCAAACCTTATAACAGCTAGTTTTCCCCTCAAATCAGTTCAGCCTACACCAGATAAGTTTTCACCACGTCTGGACAAAAATATGAGGGTTGACGGTCCCAAAAAGTGGTGGACGGTCCCTTAGTGATAAAGGACCGTCGCCTATTTAAAGGACCGTCTGCTCCTTTGTAACGTCTATAAATACTGAACTGTTCTCTTTCAGAAAATGGTCTTCCACACGCACAAAAACTTTCTGGTCTATGTTCGTTTTATCTTTGATCACTATAACATGTTGACGTAGATGAAGATTCGAGATGTTATAGGTGTACACACACAAATGTAACAAGTGTTACGGTCATAGGCTTTGTAATCATTGTAATAATTCCGAGTTGTGTGTGAGTTGAGTATGGAGATATATGTGTGTGAACTTGGAGAAGATGAAGATCCAAGAAGTCTTGTAACTAGATTAGTTTATGTATTTGTTGTGAGGAGAGTGAAGTCCTAGTGGTTAGGTTAGGACTTAGTCGAGTCATTGTATGAAGACTTGGATCGGGATAGGATCCAAGTGTGTCTTGTATGAAGACTTGGATCGGGATAGGATCCTAGTGTGTCTATGTGTGTTGTGTGTGAAGACTTGGATTGGGTGATAATCCAAGTGTATGTAAGTGCAAAGATTCTTGTGAACGGGAGTGCTCGTTCATGTGAAGGCTTAGATCGCGTGTCGATCTAAGTGGGACAAGAGTGCTTGTTCTTGTAGCCACGTGGGCCTTGAAATAGATTGGTTCTAGCTAGGATTAGAACTCGACATTCCGCTTAGTGTCGTTAAACCTTGTGTAAGCTTATGTACGGATTGCTCCGCCTGAAGGAGTGTGTTGATATAATGATTGATAACTCTTGAGTGTGGTACTCGGGGAGTGGAGTAGGACGGAGGAGTGAGCTTCGTGCCGAACCACTATAAATCGTCACGTCTCTTTGGTTGTGATATTTCCTTACTCTTTATATATATTACATTTTTGTTTATATTTGCTAGGAGATAAATTGATATCACATAACTAGTAGAACTCAACAAATTTGCAAATGTAAATTAACCGGACCTAAAACTGCGAAACGCTTTAGAAAGTTTAAAAGAAGTGGTGAAACTATTCAACCCCCTTCTAGTTTCTACAAGATCAATAAAATGTAATATATATATATATATATATATATATATATATATATATATATATATATGTTAATACAAATATCGCCTAAAAACGTTATTTATATTTTACGATCTTTGCTAAGTTTTGTTAATGACAAAGTATGAAGTTTAGCTATAAGTAAATCACCACTTTAAGTTTTTAAGTCTTGTTTAACTAAGGTTTACATTTCCTTTTAAACAAAACATTGTTTTTATTTCTTAAACTAGAAAGTGTCTTGTCACATCACATTTATTTCTTAATATAGTAAGGTCACATCTCATTTAGGGCAAGCTTTGTCAATATACATTTATGGTAAGAAGTGTGTTTGACTTACTAAGTGGTTGCTTGCAAGTTTAGTGTTTGACTTGATATTATGAGATGTGACATTGTTTGGTTTGCAAGAGTAATTAGATGTGACCTTGTTTGGTTTGGGAGATTTATTGCAAAAACCAACTGCAGCCCTGGCGGTACCCTGGGGGTACATGGGTGGAACCCATCTGAGGGTTCCGCCTGATCCGCCAGACCTGCAGAATGGTTTGCTATAAATACCAAACCATTTGTTAGTTTTGAGTAACCCTTTTAGGAAATATTTTTCACATACTCTCTCAACTAACTCAGTAACCTTTTGATTTGTGTGATTCTCTTATGTAGCAAGGGACTTCACAAGATCATTCAAGAAGTTACAAGCTTCAACTCTAAAGTTGCAAGTCTTGGTAGCTTGGTCTTGTATAAGCTTTGGTAGTTTATACTTCATTTGTGTCATGTATGTAGAAGTGAGTGGTTAGTATTTTTGGCCTCAAAATACGTAGTGTGTCGGGAGTTGTTGTACCCTTGTAAAAGAGCTAACGGGAGTGGTTGTACCCTTGGTAAAGAACTCGACATCTAGCTTAGTGTCGGTAAAAGTGTAAGCGACGTTGTAAAGGTTTTCTCCGCCGGTGAAAGGAGCTTGTTGATTAGTGCTTATAACTCTCGAGTTGGAAACTCGGGGCGTGGATGTAGGGCAAGGAAAAAGAGTCCTTGTAGCCAAACCACGATAAACAATCGTGTTGTGGTTTGATCGTTTCTTTCTTTATCTTTGCTTATTACATGTTGTTCTTTAGTTAGAATAGCTAGTTACATATAAAGCTTTTCAGAGAACTAAACAAGTAAAGATGTGTTTATATCTTCAAACAAAAGTAAAGCGTTTCAAAGAACTAAACAAGCAAAGCTAGGATCATCCCAAGTAAAGCTTTTCAAAGTATGAAACTAATAAAGTTAGAATTGTTATTCACATGAAAAGCTTTTCAAAGAATCAAACATATAACATTGTGTTTATATCTATAAGCAAACGTAAATGTTTTTAAAGATATTTAAGCTAAATAAGAATCGAAAAAGCGGTAAACTATTCAACCCCCTTCTAGTTTTCCATAATTGGCATCAGGAGCTACGTTACTCAAGATCTTTAAAATAGAATGTATTTTAAAACTTGGATCGATCCGTGGATTTTGAAAATCTCAAAGAAGGGCAACCTATTCAAAACCAACCGCTATTTGAAAAAGAAAACTTACTTGAATGGAAAAGTAATTTTGAAAACTATGTGAAATCGATTGATCAAGATCTTTGGCATATTATTTCTTTTGGTAATTTCAAACCAAAGAAAACAAGTTTTTGAAAACCAAGATAACTATCTTAAACTTGATAAAAATACTAAAGCTAAAACAATGCTTTACAAAGCTTTGGTACCAAATATGACAGAATGTATTTTTGTCAAAAGGCTTATGATGTTTGGAAAAATATGGTAAACTTTCATCAAGGAATATGTCAAGTCAAAGATGATCAATTTGATCTTACATATGAATTAGAAGTTTTAGAAAAACTAATTGATAGACACTTAGTAGAAGTTAATACATGTGCTACTAGTTTAAATGTTTTAAATGAAGGCACAAGTGAAGATGAGTACGTATGTTTTGATGAACCTGCTTGCGTATCTTGGAATGAAATGGATGTTGACGAAGACAATGATCCGGTAATTAATTGTCAATTTATTGAAACAACAAGCAAGGTGTAAGTAAAGGTGATTACTCGTGTCAAGCTCGTAGTAGACTTGCTTGCGATTCATGGAATAACACGGATGAAGATGAAGTCAATCATCCGGTTTGTAATTCTAAACTAGATAAAACATCAAGCAAGGTACACTTTGAAACCAAACACTTTTGCTTTGATTAATTTATCCTAGAGTTTTCTAAACTAGAAAATGAGTCTAAACGTTTATGCAACATGGACCTAAAAACTATCTTCAAGAATGAGTCTTCAAAATCTTTTAAGAATATCTTTGAAAAGGAAATCTTATTAGAAGATAAAATGTCTAGAATTGAGAGTAATTTTGAAATTGATCTAGAATGTAAATTATGTCTAGATTACAAACATGAGATTAAAATGCAAAATGAGAAAGGAAAAATTATTAGTTAAACTTGATGAAAGCTCAAAATCTCTTGAAAGATTGTTGAGGAGTCAAAGGTTGTTTAAAGATAAAACCGGATTAGGATTTAACTCATAAGCATCATCAACTAATAAAACAAAGCATGTAAAATTTGTCAAACCTAGAAGAGAGATTTAGAGATAATTCAATCTCTAATAGAAACTCATAATAAAAGGATTAAGACTATCATTCTCTATGCCTTTATATGATTATCTAACCTTCTTGGATACATGAGTTATTGAGTTTCAAAGCGTGTCGTCAAACCAAGATTTTACGCGTAATGCTTATCCGCTTGATAGCATCTCTATGCAATTTAAAAGGTACGCATTACTTCAACTTGACTTTGATTGTCTCTTGTTTCTAGCATTATGTGTTCGAATATGTGTTATTTGTAATACTCTAGAGTGTCTACCTGCTATTTGTAAATAACTAAGATTAGATTCTATGCAACAAGGAATTTAGTCTTTAGTACTAGTAGGAGATATAAGGTGTTTTGGTTCTTTAACCATCAAGAGATAAACACGAAAAACTCTTGAGTAAGTCTCACTCAACTCTTGCTTACAAGTGAGCTAACTAAGAATTTCCTAAGTGTTAAAATGTCTAACACTTTTGTGATGCTTGCAAAACAAACATTTGTTAAACAATTTTCTCAAACACCATACTTTGAGTCTTTAATTGTATTTTTCTTCAATCACTCCTTTATGATAATCTCACATAAAACACACAAGGTGAAATAAATCACATTAGCATATATTAGGATGTGTGAAAGAAAATGAGTTTTCAACATCTAGGATTTACACATTAAATGTGACACATAGTCTCATGATGTTGTACCTCTTGGACTTTTTCTAAACAAATAGAGTTCATAGTGTCTTAAGTAAGAAAACCCAAAGAGTCGAGGAGTCGTTGAATATAACATTTAACGAGTGATCTCCTCCTTCTAAGATATTATCTTTGGTAGATGATGACTTAGTCGAAAGTCCAATGATGGCAAGACAAGTATAAGGATAAAGGTACAAAATAACATCTTCTCACCTTGAGTCAAACATTAAATCAAGTAAAATTGACATATTTTATAAAACTTGATTTATAGATCATAGTTGTGTCTAAATAAATTCAACAAAAAAGTTTTTGGAATTTAGAGTAAAACAACTAGTGAAACAAAATAGATTTTTCAAAAGTAATCAAGTGATTATAGTGTCAATATTTGAAAGATTTTTTTTAAGCAAGCCACAAAAGCAAGGGATTTTAACTTAAAGACATTCCTAGCTACTCTCTTGTTCTCAATGGTTAAGTTATTGATGACTTTTCAAGAATGAGATTAGTAAATCCGTAGGTAAAACTAAACGTAGAGAAATGTTCGGAAGACTACTTGTTCTCATAACAATTAGATTCAACATTATGTTTAGCTTTTGTCTATGTGCTCGTGTTAAAGAAGATCTTAAAACAACTCTTTAGTTGAGCCTATTTGGATACATCATAAGGTACTACACAACTAGGATTATGGTCTCCCAAAAGAACGGGAATAGAAACCATAGTGTATGCCAAATAGAATTATGTCGGTAATAAGTTGATAAGAAAATCACAAGTGGTACTTGCACTTTTATACTTACTCACCCAATGATTCTCCAAAACGCGTAAGATTCTCAAATTAGTATCGGATGGAGAAGCACATCAACAAGCTCCGCTTGAACAAGCAAACTTGCATCAACAACGGAATTCATCTTACCAACATTGTTATACCTTCAACAAAGGAAGCATCGACTTCAGCGACAATTCAATCCATTATGTTCTTAATTGACATATTGTGATCCATCATCATCGTCTTGGTAAAAATGTTCATTGAGGAACATCTTAACTAAGAAAGTCTTATACGCTAAACATTCTATCAACGTTTTCACAAAACCTCTTGAATGAGAAACATTCATCATCCCTAGGCTTAGCCAAGGACTCATAAGACCTAAAACCTTAGTTTTGAACATTAGGATAAAACCACAAAAATTAAAACAATCCCTTTTGAATTTTTCCTGCAGCTCCCACGGTACCCTCAGACCATACGGGCAGAACCCTCTTTTTGGTTCCGCCTGGTCCGCCAAATCTACATGATGTTTTATTTTTAATTTCAAAACCAAACACCTCTTTACTCACAACTCCAACTTACCATCAGCCCACAAGATTCACAAAATGAGCAAAACTTCAAGCATATTCCTCATAACCTTTCATCACTCAAACCTCAAACAACCAATGTGAAATGAGAAACCGAGTTATCCTTTGTCCTATCAATATCGAGTCATCTACCATTTCCATGCCCTCAAAGAAACCAAGAGTCAATATCATCTTCACCAACAACTCCACCTAGTCATATTCACAAGAAGATTCCATAATGTAACCAAACAAGTGTGTCATCCCCACTATAACCTAACCTATTAAGATTAAACCACCTTTCATGATACATAAACCTATGTTCACCTTTGTGTCGCTCTTTGAAACAAAAGGCAATTTGTCATATCCATACTCTCATTAACATATTTGTCTATGTCGTCAAAAGTCAAGTGAATTTCATTATGAAATGCGTCTTTTCCACTTTCTAGCAAGTGAAGAACACAAAGAAGATATCCAAGCTTTAAGTGTTGTCAAGAAATCACCACCTCATTTCACATATCCACTCTCGGTCGTCAACCATACTTTACCACCGTTCACCACATTGTTAAAACAAATGAAAAACGTCATTGAAACATCACTTGCATTATAAAACATTTTTAAGCCTCAAAATGAGTCAAGTTAACCGTACCTCAACATTGTTTTCATATAGGCACACACTAGAACATACACATTACAAGAGTCGTTTACCTAGACTAAAATGTGAAATTTTGATGTTCTAGGAATCATCATGCCTCCTCTAACTCATTACGACTACAAGGACACCATCAAGTACCTACCCAAACACCACAAAACCAAAGGTCTTACTCAAACTCTAATCGTTGTCTACAAAGCCTTAGAAATACGATATGTCCATAAGGGTAGAACCATTGATCCATCCTTCTTAGAAGGTACAAACCACTACACGGAATTTGCCACAATCAACTTTGAGTGTCTCTTAGAAATCGACGAGCCTATTTGTTCTAGGTTCATTTTTGAATTCTATGCATCCGTCACCCTCTCTAAGGATGAGTATTGTCACATGTCTATTAACTTTAGGGCTAGTAGTCATCAATACTCCTTCACTCTCGAGGAGTTTGCTCAAATCCTAGGTGTCCCAAACCATGGTACTTGCATCTACTCCAACTTGCACTCCCTCTCAACTCTTGACACACTCTTTGACCGCATCTATCCCTATGATACCCCTCTTGTATCCAAAGATGAACTTCGTGACCACCTCTTCATTAGGATCACCAACACTAGGAGAACTAGAATCAGAAATGAGGTCATCAAGGACCCATATGGAATGGAATTCAATGAACTTAAACCACAATTTAAGAAATGGGAAGAGATTCTTAGAGCCAACGTTATAAGTTCCATAGGAAATAGAGATCATGTCAACACATGTCTTAGCTACATGCTCTATAGCATTTCCACCGGTCAACCTTGTAACTTAGCCTATTACCTCGCCAAAAGAATTGCCGACATACCTTTGGTAGGAACAACCGCTCTTCCTTATGGAATGCTTCTCACCCGCCTCTTTAGAACAATCTCACCCATTCCTCCTAACGACAATGGAATGTGCCTTGACTATTCTCTCATTCCTCACATCTTCGTTCCTCTAAGTGATAAACGAGTTTTCAAAGGTAAGGGCAAATGCACTCGCTCACCTACACCATCATCATCATCATCTGACATGAGCAAGGATGATAAACTTCCTAACTCTAAGTTACCTCCTTTAGACTACCTTCTAGAACTCCCCGTCATTGAAAATGCATCCGAAGAGTTCAAGCAAACCAAAGGAATTTTCAAGTGCTTTGGAAGGTACCTAAGCAAGCTCAATAAGAAGATAGACCGGTTATGAGACGATTAAGGAGTATTTGGCTTATGAATGTTTTAGAACCTTTTATGTGTTAAACTACGTGATTTGTATTGTTTTTCACTTACATGTTTTATTACATTTGTCGGATTATGTTTGTATGAGCTTTTATGCATAATAACAATGTTTGAGGTGTTTGTCAATTTTTTATGCTTATGGCAATTCTTACTAAGTATAGTGAAATCCTCGACCTCAAGGTCAAAGTCCTATGATATGTGTGTTTACATGTCTAATTTTTGCATTGCCAAACCAGAAATGCATTATCTTTTTGATTTTAGGAGTTTTCGAAAATTTTGAAAATCGTCTCGCGGGTCAAAATCGCGGACTGCCTAATTTTTCAGCCCTGGCGGATCTGACGGTACCCAAAATTGGGTTCCGCCACTGTATTTTCTGGGAAACCTAGAATTGGCCCAACGGACCAGACGGTACCCTCAAATGGGTTCCGCCTGTGTACCGCAAGGGTTCCGCCAGACACCTGCAGAAAATTTTTGTCATTTTTCTTAAGTTCAAAACTTGTAAAGTGTCAAACCATTTTCTTTAGTGAGAAACATCTTCCCTTACCTCCAATAACCATATTAGGACAACTCTCACTCACTAAAACAATTAGGAAGTCACTTCCCGCCAAAAGTTCAAATTCAAACATAACTAACCCAAGGAACCCTTTTAAAGGATCCTTCAAACCATTGGAACATTTTCAACCAAATCACATCCCATGATCACAAAGCATTGAGTGCATATGTTGGTCTTTCACTCCACCCTATTCCATTGGATTGACATCAAATGATGTGACAAGTTCATGAAAATCATTTGATACCTCAATCTTTGAATGGTAGAACATCAAATCCAAACACCCCTTCCCACAATTCTTTTTAAGTTTGATCACTTTAGAATAACCCAAAACTCACACCAACACCATTACTTCTCTCAATCTCAAAACTCTTGCAAACCAAAGATTTGAGATGACTTAATCAAACACCTCATCCGAATCATCAAGCTAAAGCCACTAGGATTAGTGTTAAAACTTGTTGCTTCAACAAAACCATCAAATCAAGCTCATCACTTGACATTTCTTCACCTATCCAAAACTTCCTTAACCCTACTACCTCAATACCATATTCAATACCTTGCAACATCAACATGACCACTATTCAAGATTTCCTCAATCTTGCTACTTCAACATCTTCTCCGAAACATGGCAATACAAACATATACACTTTTCAACCATCAAAAACTTTTTCAACCATCGATCACCAACATTTACACCAATGGAACTTTTTCCATACACCACCAACATCACCACATCCACTATTGGAAACTTTTGAAAACCTATCACCTAAACCATCAAGCCCTCCATCATTGTCACTCTTTGACACCATTGCCGAAACGGAAACCCAACAACAACCAATATTTCAACCAAATGAGTCATTGGATGATGCACCTCATCCACCGTCATTGCTTGAGAGTTTAGCTTACCGTTATGCTAGACCCTAAATTTTTCCAAATGATCAAGGTCATACACACCTACAATCATTTGTGTTTCACCCTATTTACAAAAACCTTCATGGTAATCCATCCGGAAAACCAAGCCTTTGTTACTTTGTTCAACTACCACCACCACATGAACCTTCCCAACACTTTGAATCTCTATTTTCTTCGTATAAGAAAATAGAAGCATCTCAATGATCTTCAATCAAGACCAACAAAACCACCACCTTTCACAAATGAAAAACCACGGTCATTGCTTGACCAAAATGAGTCTTTTGACCACAACCAAACACCACAACAAGAATATCACCACCCAAAATCATTGTTGTCTCACCTTATCTACAAAGACATCCATGATCCTCTAAACAATGAAATGAGGTTTATCCTAAACCACATTGTGGAACATCTCAAGTTTAGAGTCTCTAAAATGAAACAAAACCGTTTCTTTTGGAAAATGTTGCTCATTATGTGACAACCGGCAATTTAGGGAGCCATTTTGAAAACTCGCATTACGTTAAAGTTCGTTTATAAATTTTATTTGGAATTTTTATTCGCAACGAACTTGTAATACCAATTTTATGGTCAATTATATTTTATGACGTTATGGGATTCGAGATTTATTTTCATAATTCGTTATGGAATTTTACTTGATGATGTATTTTTAAAATTCTCACTTGGTACTACGTTGACTCCGGCACTAGGTTTACCTAACAGGAAATTTTATGACTCGTTTTACGAGTCCGACTACATTTAATTATTTACGGGATGTTTCGTGAGTTATTAAAAGTTTGAAATGAGTTCGGGTTTCGGGCCGTATGTTTTACATTTACCCATTTGTACCCACTCATAATTACTAGTAATATTATTATTACTATCATTATTATTATTTTTATTTTATTTAAAAATTATAAAAGAAAAATAAAATAAAAGAGTAAATACTAAGGGTCCTTGTTTGGTTCGGTTCACACACAACACCAACACCCTCACTCCCACACATCTATCTCTCTCTCTTTTTCTTCTTCTTGACAAAACCCTAGCCGCCTCTTTAATTTCCGGCCATCACCACTGCCACCGCCGGCCACCACTCAACACCACCACCATTTTCTAATTCCCCATCATCAAATCTCTTAGATCAACCCCTACATGCGCCCTATAACTTCATTTTTCATCTCGAATCACCACCATTTTCACCACCATTCATTGTTTTTGGAAGGGTTATCACTGTTTGAAGTTTTTAGTTCGAAGGTGAGACGAGTTTTACTCGTATTTTTGGTAAAAAAACGTGACCAAGGGTCACGACTTGGTGAGATTCGGATGGGTTTTCATATTAGAACGTGAGATACTTATGGGTTTTTGATGGAAACACGTTTTCTTATAAGGTTGGTATCCGGGTTGGTTTTTCTTGATGGTTGATTCGAACCGTGTGTCTAAGACTCACGGCTTGGTTGTTAATCCGAGCCATGGTGCTCGATTGCTTAATTCTTTTGGGTCTTGATATTGTGGCTCATGTTCTTGCTTGCGTTGGATTATTTGGTTCGACTCATTGGAGTCACGGCTCGGTGCCGTGTATTGGTTGTTGTTGCCGAGACCCGTGTGGTCGATTTGGCATTTTGAGTGCTCTTTGGAGCCGTATGTGTGAACCTATGATGCTTGGTTCGAGCCATTTGTGGCTCGTGGTGAGTACCGAGACTCAATTGAGTCGTGTAGACCCGGGTTTGGCTTGGTAAACCATCCCGAATGTGAAGCTTTGGTTATATTTGTTTCCTTATGATTTTTATTGTTAACTTGGTTTCGGATTTGGTTTGGTTGATTATTTTTGGCCGAATACTTGTGGGTCGAGACCATGTTTGGTTTCGACAATGGTTATTGGTATTGAGAAGTGTTGACGAAAAGTGTTATTGGGGACCGATTGTGAGACGGTCACTTAGAATGACGGAGATAGGTTAGTCGGGTGCCGTAGTCGGACCCTATTGTTGTAGCACGTGGATTGGGATTGTTTTGGACGGAGATGTATTGTTTCTTATGACATTTGCATATTATTTTGGACTTGGACAATGAGCCGAGAGTCATGACTCGGACATGTGACCATTTCGTATGACTCAATAACTATTTACAATTTAAAACATAAATAATAAAACTCGTAATAATAGTTATTGGTAATATAAACGTTTATATTAATATATAGACGTGAATAACGTATATATAATTGTACAAATGCGTATATTAATAATAAAAATCACGAGTCATATTATAAATAATACGACTAAATATATTAGGCTATGAGAGTAGCGTAATATTATTGGAAGTATTATTATAATTAAATATTATAAATACCGAGAAATTCTCGACGATTACTAAATATTAAATGAAATGTTATTTTATATATATAAAGCGTAAACCTATCGAGTTATGCGGAGTCGTGGTCACTTGAGTCCAAGTAACTTATTGTTTGTGACTTTTGTGTTGTCACGGATATATGACGATTAATATAAACATTTTCTATAACTAAATAACTTACTTAACCGAAAGGTTGAACCGAGTTATTTGGCTATACGAAATGAGTATATTAATGGGCATCGTATCCTACGACGCCCATAGGTTGTGGTATATGTAAAGGATAATAAATTGCTATATATATATATATATATATATATATATATATATATATATATATATATCGGGAAATCTGGCCAATTTGACGATGTATATAAGAAGTTTATTAAACTACGATATATACCATATAGTATTTATGTGCTATGTGCTTTAGGATTGGGTGTAATCTTGGAACGGTATGTTACGTAAATAAATACGAGGATTATCAAATCGACGGATTTGGTAAACTTCGGCGATTTATTTAAATAATATATTGGGCTAATATTAGATCTATCGTTTATTTATTATTCTTCTGTGTGACCTCTTTGGTTTGTTTGTGTCGACCCACCACCCGAATGGATACCAAACGTAAATACGCCAAACTATTACGAAATGGATTTTCGAAAAATAAAACGGAATACGTCCGGGTTTGGGAATATCTTGATTTTGAGGAAATGATTTCTGAACGAGTTGGTATTGTTTGGTCGTGCCGAGTCCGTAGTTGCCGTCTTGTGAGTTATTATACATCTTAATTCTACCGATTTCTTCTTGAGGTGAGTCATAGCCCCACTTTTACTCTTGAACTATGTTTTCAATACTTGGGGTGAGAAACGTGCAAATTATTTTATGTGGACTATGTATCGCTTCTATATTCTTTCTAAAACTTGCTATGCGTATGGACTAGGATGTATTGTCAGCTTTAGTCACATGTATTTTATGTGTACTATTCAAGGTTGGCTTATTTGTATTTTCAGCTTTAGTCACACGGTTCGTGTGTACTATTCAAGGTTGGCTTATTTAGTTACTGTAGTGTGCACCTATAGGTTATTAATACTTCGGAGGTTATCCGAGTATTTATTGGTATTGCGGGGGTTACCCGAATATCTATGTTAGAACGGAGGGTATCCGTGTGTTATGTTGGAGCGGAGGGTATCCGCAGGCTTTTAGTGAATCCTTAGTCTAGCTAGCAAGCGTTTTGCGTATATGTCCACTATATTGTTAGATGAATTTAAACCTATGATCTCACCAGCGAAAGCTGACTTTTAGCACGTTTTCTCAGGTAATTAAGTGATGATATGGATGCATGGATTGGAAGGCTCGGCTAAGGCTCCTGGTTTATGGATCTATTTTTCTAAACTCTGATATTGAATTATGGACCTACTTTTATTTCTTTTGGGCCTAACTCTGGATGATGTTGGGATAAATGTAAATTTTAAAACCCCGTTTTGGTTGCATTTTTATTATGTTTACTTTATCTCGTTCTGTTATGTCTTGTGTTGGATACCAATCCCCGTAGCACCCCGAAAGCTTGTTGAGTCTTCCGCTGTATCAAATTTTGGGGGTGTTACAGATTGGTATCAGAGCCAAGGTTATAGAGAACTAGGTAAATAAACACCTAAACTATAACCAAATTTTTATAGAAAATGATCCTTAACCATCGCCCGCCAGCCCGCCAAGCCGAAACATCTTCTATTATTTTGAGATATTATGAGATATTTGAGATGATTATTAGATTTGGGATTTCTTGAGATGATTTGAGGTTTTGAGGTTTATTGATTTAGTAATAAGATAGCGTTTCGAGGAATTATATGGTCTAATTGTTTTATAAATGTTTTAGTAATGCGGTATTTGAAAGTCTTTATTAAGATTATATGATTGAATTGTTTGATGAGGATTTTTGGTATGGTATTTTGAGTTGCGATTTAGTTGTTTTGAAACACTTACACCTACCCTACGCCGTTGTCACAGCCTATGGCCTCCCATATGCCCGATGTTGTCGAGGATATTCTTACTGCACCGGTATTACCAGCACAGTTCACTATGGCATCTGATGATCCTTACCAGATTGCCATGCTTTCAGCTACTGTGCCGCAGACAGCTTCTACTTCAGCACCATCTGCTGCATCTATGCAGGGACCCTCATCTTCTCTAGGGCTCCCTGGTACATCGAGGCAGCTTACTCTTCATCAGGCTTTGGCTCGTGTTGCCCCACGCTTTGCCCACCGAGCTACGGCACGCATGTCGGTACGCCCTACTCCATCACCTTTACAGATTGATGCCCACTCTCTTCTGTCAGAGACGCCACCCACATCATTGCATCATCGTCCTAGATCACCTACCACATCTCCACATGGTTCACCTGTTAGGAGACGACGACTGATGAGGTACTCTTCCGATGAGGAGGAGGAGGAGTACGAGGGTGAGGATGAGGCTGATGACCCTGAGGAGGAGGATGACCCTCAGGAGGCTGAGCAGGGTGATGATGATGACCCTGAGGAGGAGGATGACCCTCAGGAGGAGGAGATGCCTGATGATGATGATGTGTTAGTACCACCAGCTCAGGCTGAGGAGCCTGATTCACCTATACACCCGATTGAGCCTGTCTCACCTGATCATCCGTTCCTGTTTGATTCACCACCTGGTAGTCCAGTGGCGTCGGATGCGTCATCTGAGGTTTCTGCTGAGCAGGCAGAGTTAGGTGAGAGTGGCAGGTTGTGGGGTCAGATTACTGCCCAAGGCGAGAAGATCTCGCGATTATCTGATCGACTTGAGAGAGTTATTGGAGAGTTTATAGCGGATTTGAGAGTTGACATGACTGTTGTTGAGGGCAGGTCGATTGAGATGAGAAGAGTTTTTATGGAGGTTCATGAGCAGATCGCGAGCTTACAGCGAGGTTTTGTCACAGCTCGAGAGGCCGACCGCAAGTTATGGCAGCTGAACACCGACCTAGAGAAGGAGGTGGCAGACCTCAGGAGAGACAGCGACACCCATTGTATGGAGCTAGGATCATTATGGAGAGATCTTGATGGCTTGAGGCAGGAGTTGAGGAGCCTCCGCCAGCAGCGTGGCTAGATGCTTGGGTTATGTTGTCTTGTTGCTTTCTACACCGAGGAGTGTTCGGTTAGAAAAGCTAGTTATCATATTTTGATGTATTTTGTTCAATATTCATCTCTTTTGGAACGATTAGCATGTTTTGTGTTTTCCAGTAGTTGGAACGATGTTGGATCTCTATTGTATGGTTGATGGCTATTAGTATATGGTATTATGTGATTTTTGGGTATTATGGAAATTGAGTCCCTATTCGCTTTATTGATGTTTTGTGGTGTATTGTTGATATTCTTTCCATGACTTGGATTCGTTGAATTACTTTTGTTGAGCATATTGATAAGTTCTATTGGAGACTCATGAACTTGTATGTTGTTTCAGATCAATGGCCCCACGACGAAACCCTGTTAGAGCTACCAGAACTGGTCCTGCAGTGACTACCCCTGGTCGCCGAGGACGCCGACCTACTCGAAATGTTGAAACCCCTACTCCTGACAACATGGACACTACTAACCGCAACAATAGGAATCAAAATGTTGATGTTCAGGGAGACAATGATCATGTCCCACTTAATGCACCTACTGTGGATCAAGCAATGATCAATCAACTTGTCGAGCAAAGAGTTGCTGAACTACTAGCTGAGTCAAATCATTCCAACAATTCTGCTGGGACTTTTCCACCTGTTCGTGCTAATGGATGTCAATACAAGGAGTTCAAGATTTGTGAACCCATTGAGTTTGGTGGAACTGAAGGAGTGGTTTACTTGGTCAGATGGATTGAGAAGACTGGGTCAGTGTTCAATGTCAGCGGTTGTGCGGAGAATGCGAAGGTAAAGTTTGCTTCTTTTACTTTCAAGGATGAAGCTTTAACTTGGTGGAACAATTACCGAAATTCCGTTGGGAGTGATGTAGCTTATGCCATGACTTGGGAGCAATTTAAGTCTCTGTTGATTTAGACTTATTGCCTAAGGAATGAGGTTAAGAAGCTAGAGATTGAGTTTTGGAATCACAAAGTGAAGGGTACTGATATGGCGACTTACAATCATCGTTACCAGGAGTTGGCCTTGCTTTGCCCAGATATGGTAGAAACTGAGACTTAAAAGATCGAGAGGTATACTGATGGGCTGCCTGTAGCTACAAGGAATGATGTGATTTCTGCTAGGCCTACAAACATCCATGAGGCAATCACAATTGCTAAACAACTTATGGATTCGTTGGAATTGGAAGGAGCCGATAAGGATAAGAATGGAAAGAGAAGGAGAGACCATCACTCTAAGGGTAATGATCACCGAAACAAGAGACAAGCTAAGGCTTATGCTATTGGGAATGGAGATAGGAAGAACCAGAATGGTGATGCACCCAAGTGTGGTCGTTGCCACCAGCATCATACTGGATGGTGTAGTGTGAGATGCCAGAACTGCTCAAAGAAAGGACACACAGCTAAGGATTGTAGAGCTCGACCTCTTGCTATGGTTCAAACTGCTCCTAAAATGAGAAATAAGGCAGACGTTACTTGTTATGGGTGTGGAAAGAAGGGACACTATAGGAATGACTGTAGAGAATCGTGGAACCGAGGAAATCAAGGCTCAGGTGGTAATGGATACAATCATGGAAACCGTGGAGCTGGAGGAAACCGTGGACGACAAGATAACGGGGACCAACGTGTGGAAGCTGGAGCTGCTCAGGGAAGAGTGTATGCACTCGAGAATGAGAGAGGAGAAGATCCGAACGTCGTTACTGGTACGTTCCTTCTCAATAATCGTTATGCTTCCATACTATTTGATACTGGTGCCGATAGGAGTTTTGTGTCCACTACGTTTGCACCCTTACTAGAGAAACCCCCGATGGCCTTAGGAATTGGATATGATATAGAGTTAGCAAATGGGAATATAGAAAGGATTAATACTATCATTCGCGATTGCACATTAAATTTCTTGAATCACCCTTTCAACATAGATCTTCTACCCATCACGTTAGGAAGTCTCGATGTCATCATTGGTATGGATTGGTTATCGAAGTAAAGTGCTCGCATACTTTGTGACGAGAAGATCGTGCGTGTACCTTACGGAAAGGAAATCCTAAATATATTAGGAGATCGAAAGGATTCGAGGAGCCCATCCCGGTTAGCAGTTATTTCTTGCACTAAGTTACCAAAGCTAATGGAGAAAGGATGTTACCTTTTCTTAGCTCAAATTTCTGAGAAAGGAGGGACGGAGAAAAAGGAAAGGAGCATTAGAGATGTACCAATAGTTCGTGATTTTCCTGATGTGTTTCCCGATGATTTGCCGGGAATCCCGCGGACTAGACAAGTGGAGTTTCAGATTGAGTTGATACCTGGTGCTGCACCTGTAGCACGAGCGCCTTATCGTCTTGCACATATCGAACTAGAAGAGTTGTCAAAACAGTTGGCGGAGTTAGCCGAAAAAGGATTCATAAGACCAAATTCTTCACCTTGGGGAGCCCCAGTCTTATTCGTGAAGAAAAAGGATGGATCGTTTCGTATGTGCATTGATTACCGAGAGCTGAACAAGTTAACAGTGAAGAATAGATACCCGTTACCGAGGATCGACGACTTGTTCGATCAACTTCAAGGATCGAGTGTGTATTCGAAGATCGATTTGAGATCGGGATATCATCAACTTCGAGTTCGCGAGGAGGATATTCCGAAAACGGCTTTCAGAACCCGTTACGGGCATTACGAGTTTCAGGTGATGCCGTTTGGGTTGACTAACGCACCGGCGATATTCATGGATCTCATGAATCGGGTGTGTAAGCCTTACTTAGATAAGTTTGTGATTGTGTTCATCTATGACATTCTGATTTATTCAAAGAGTGAGAAGGAGCATGAGGAGCATCTAAGACTTATCTTAGAATTGCTCAGGAGGAGAAACTGTATGCCAAGTTTTCGAAATGTGAATTTTGGATTCCGACGGTACAATTTTTGGGTCATGTGATTGATAGACAATGAGTCCATGTGGATCCTGCTAAGATTGAGGCAATAAAAGATTGGGCTGCACCTACGACCCCAACAGAAGTTCGTCAATCTTTAGGTTTAGCCAGTTATTACCGAAGATTCATCGAGGGATTTTCGAAGATAGCTAAACCGTTAACCAAATTGACTCAAAAGAGTGTTCAGTATGAATGGGGAGATAAAGAAGAGGAAGCATTTCAATTACTTAAGAAGATGTTGTGTAGTGCTCCTATCTTAGCGTTACCTAAAGGTAACGAGGACTTCGTCGTCTATTGTGACGCTTCACATGAAGGTTTGGGAGCCGTGTTAATGCAACGAGAGAAAGTGATAGCTTATGCTTCCCGACAGCTCAAAAAGCATGAGAAAAACTACACCACCCATGATTTGGAGTTAGGTGCTGTGGTTTTCGCCTTGAGGATATGGAGACATTACTTGTATGGAACAAAGTGTGTTGTGTTCACTGACCACAAAAGTCTACAACACATTTTGAATCAAAAAGAGCTCAACATGAGCCAACGACGTTGGATTGAGTTGCTAAGCGATTATGATTGCGAAATTCGCTACCATCCTGGTAAAGCAAACGTTGTTGCTGATGCTCTTAGTCGAAAGGAAATAATACCACCGTTACGAGTTAAGTCACTGGGAATGACTGTCGTATCGCCGTTACCGTCTCAAATACTTGAAGCTCAAACGGAAGCGTTGAAAGCAGAAAACCGATCTGCTGAGAACATATTTGGGATGGCTGAGAATGAGAAAGGATTTGTTAAGCGTTCTGATGGATTACTATGTTTTGGAGATCGGATTTGGGTACCTTTATATGGAGGAATTCGGGAGTTGATTATGCATGAGTCGCATAAGTCAAGGTACTCTATTCATCCTGGGTCTGACAAGATGTACCAGGATCTTAAGAAGTTATATTGGTGGCCAAACATGAAGGCAGATATAGCATCGTATGTTAGTAAGTGTTTGACTTGTTCTAAGGTTAAAGCCGAACATCAAAGACCGTCAGGATTATTGATGCAACCAGAACTTACAGTTTGGAAATGGGAGCGGATTACAATGGACTTTATTACCAAATTACCGAGGACAGCTACCGGTTGTGACGCTATCTGGGTAATTGTGGATCGTCTGACTAAGTCTGCTCATTTCCTAGCAATTAGTGAAGATGATAGTGTGGATAAACTTGCGAGGTTGTATGTAAAGGAAATTGTTTCTCGTCATGGAGTCCCGATATTGATTATTTCTGATCGCGATAGCCGCTTTACGTCAGCTTTGTGGCGATCACTTCAAACGACTTTGGGGACGAGACTTGATATGAGTACTGCATATCATCCCCAAACCGATGGTCAAAGTGAGAGGACTATTCAGACTTTAGAGGATATGCTTCGTGCATGTATCATAGACTTTGGTAAAGGCTGGGAGAAGTACCTACCCCTTGCGGAATTCTCCTATAATAATAGCTACCACACAAGTCTTAAAGCTGCACCATTTGAAGCTTTGTATAGCCGAAAATGTCGTTCGCCTATTGGTTGGGCGGAAGTTGGAGATAGCCAACTCACAGGCCCTGAACTTATCTTGGAGACTACGGAGAAAGTAACTCAGATTCGTGATCGGTTGCAAGCAGCCAGAGATGGGCAGAAAAGTTACGCCGATCAGAGACGTAAACCCTTAGAGTTTCAGGTTGGAGACAAAGTGATGCTGAAAGTCTCGTCTTGGAAGGGTGTGATACGTTTCGGAAATGTGGAAAACTCAACCCACGCTACATTGGACCATTTCTTATCTTAGAAAGAATTGGGCCCGTGACTTATAGGTTGGAATTACCACATGAACTGAGTAAAGTTCACGACGTGTTTCACGTTAGTAATTTGAAGAAATGTCTTTCTGATGAGATGCCTATTATTCCGATGAAGGATATTCGTATTGATGAGAAATTGAATTTTGTGGAAGAGCCAATTGAGATTTTAGATCGTGAGGTTAAGCGACTCAAGCGAAGTCGCATTCCGTTTGTGAAGGTTCGTTGGAATTCCCGACACGGACCAGAATTTACGTGGGAACGTGAGGACGAGTTCCGGAAGAGACATCCGAAGCTTTTCACTTCGTAGATGAATTTGTTCCGAGAGAAACCCGGGACGGGTTTCTTCTGAGACTGGGAGGATGTGACAACCGGCAATTTAGGAAGCCATTTTGAAAACCCGCATTACGTTAAAGTTCGTTTATAAATTTTATTTGGAATTTTTATTCGCAACGAACTTGTAAGACGAATTTTATGGTTAATTATATTTTATGACGTTATGGGATTCGAGATTTATTTTAATAATTCATGATGGAATTTTACTTGATGATGTATTTTTAAAATTCTCACTTGGTACTACGTTGACTCCGGCACTAGGTTTACCTAACAGCAAATTTTATGACTCGTTTTACGAGTCCGACTACATTTAATTATTTACGGGATGTTTCGTGAGTTATTAAAAGTTTGAAATGACTTCGGGTTTCGGGCCGTATGTTTTACATTTACCCATTTGTACCCACTCATAATTACTAGTAATATTATTATTACTATCATTATTATTATTTTTATTTTATTTAAAAACTTTAAAAGAAAAAAAAAATAAAAGAGTAAAGGGAAATGATTTGCACACTCCATATTTTTATTGGGACACTCCTCCATATGCATTAAATTGTTGTACTGTGGATGTACACTGCTTTAACCGGTTGTACAAATGAGTGTCCCAATCAAAAAATGAAGTGTGCCAATCATCTCCCAAATACTAAGGGTCTTTGTTTGGTTCGGTTCACACACAACACCAACACCCTCACTCCCACACATCTATCTCTCTCTCTTTTTCTTCTTCTTGACAAAACCCTAGCCGCCTCTTTAATTTCCGGCCATCACCACTGCCACTGCCGGCCACCACTCAACACCACCACCATTTTCTAATTCCCCATCATCAAATCTCTTAGATCTACCCCTACACGCGCCCAATAACTTCATTTTTCATCTCGAATCACCACCATTTTCACCACCATTCGTTGTTTTTGGAAGGGTTATCATGGTTTGAAGTTTTTAGTTCGAAGGTGAGACGAGTTTTACTCGTATTTTTGGTAAAAAAAAACGTGACCAAGGGTCACGAGTTGGTGAGATTCGGATGGGTTTTCATATTAGAACGTGAAATACTTATGGGTTTTTGATGGAAACACGTTTTCTTAAAAGGTTTGGTATCCGGGTTGGTTTTTCTTGATGGTTGATTCGAACCGTGAGTCTAAGACTCACGGCTTCGTTGTTACTCCGAGCCATGGTGCTCGATTGCTTGATTCTTTTGGGTCTTAATATTGTGGCTCATGTTCTTGCTTGCGTTGGATTATTTGGTTCGACTCATTGGAGTCACGGCTCGATGCCGTGTATTGGTTGTTGTTGCCGAGACCCGTTTGGTCGATTTGGCATTTAGAGTGCTCCTTGGAGCCGTATATGTGAACCTATGATGCTTGGTTCGAGCCATTTGTGGCTCGTGGTGAGTACCGAGACTCAATTGAGTCGTGTAGACCCGGGTTTGGCTTGGTAAACCATCCCGAATGTGAAGCTATGGTTATATTTGTTTCCTTATGATTTTTATTGTTAACTTGGTTTTGGATTTGGTTTGGTTGATTATTTTTGGCCGAATACTTGTGGGTCGAGACCACGTTTGGTCTCGACAATGGATATTGGTATTGAGAAGTGTTGACGAAAAGTGTTATTGGGGACCGATTGTGAGACGGTCACTTAGAATGACGGAGATAGGTTAGTCGGGTGCCGTAGTCGGACCCTATTGTTGTAGCACGTGGATTGGGATTGTTTTAGACGGAGATGTATTGTTTCTTATGACATTTGCATATTATTTTGGACTTGGACAATGAGCCGAGAGTCATGACTCGGACATGTGACCATTTCGTATGACTCGATAACTATTTACAATTTAAAACATAAATAATAAAACTCGTAATAATAGTTATTGGTAATATAAACGTTTATATGAATATATAGACGTGAATAACGTATATATAATTGTATAAATGCGTATATTAATAATAAAAATCACGAGTCATATTATAAATAATACGACTAAATATATTAGGCTATGAGAGTAGCGTAATATTATTGAAAGTATTATTATAATTAAATATTATAAATACCGAGAAATTCTCGATGATTACTAAATATTAAATGAAATGTTATTTTATATATATAAAGAGTAAACCTATCGAGTTATGCGGAGTCGTGGTCACTTGAGTCCAGGTAAGTTATTGTTTGTGACTTTTGTGTTGTCACGGATATATGACGATTAATATAAACATTTTCTATAACTAAATAACTTACTTAACCGAAAGGTTGAACCGAGTTATTTGGCTATACGAAATGAGTATATTAATGGGCATCGTATCCTACGACGCCCATAGGTTGTGGTATATGTAAAGGATAACAAATTGCTATATATATATATATATCCGGAAATCTGGCCAATTTGACGATGTATATAAGAAGTTTATTAAACTACGATATATACCATATAGTATTTATGTGCTATGTGCTTTAGGATTGGGTGTAATCTTGGAACGGTATGTTACGTAAATAAATATGAGGATTATCAAATCGACGGATTTGATAAACTTCGGCGATTTATTTAAATAATATATTGGTCTAATATTAGATCTATCGTTTATTTATTATTCTTCTGTGCGACCTCTTTGGTTTGTTTGTGTCGACCCACCACCCGTATGAATACCAAACGTAAATACGCCAAACTATTACGAAATGGATTTTCGGAAAATAAAACGGAATACGTCCGGGTTTGGGAATATCTTGATTTTGAGGAAATGATTTCTGAACGAGTTGGTATTGTTAGGTCGTGCCGAGTCCGTAGTTGCCGTCTTGTGAGTTATTATACATCTTACTTCTACCGATTTCTTCTTGCTGATTTCTGGACTTGAGGTGAGTCATAACCCCACTTTTACTCTTGAACTATGTTTTCAATACTTGGGGTGAGAAACGTGCAAATTATTTTATGTGGACTATTTATCGCTTCTATATTCTTTCTAAAACTTGCTACGCGTATGGACTAGGATGTATTGTCAGCTTTAGTCACATATATTTTATGTGTACTATTCAAGGTTGGCTTATTTGTATTGTCAGCTTTAGTCACACGGTTCGTGTGTACTATTCAAGGTTGGCTTATTTAGATACTGTAGTGTGCACCTATAGGTTATTAATACTTCGGAGGTTATCCGAGTATTTATTGGTATTGCGGGGGTTACCCGAATATCTATGTTATAACGGAGGGTATCCGTGTGTTATTGAATCGTGTGAAAACCAATTATAATAATTATAGTATTGTATCGAAGTGATCCGCGTAAAATACGGATCACCCGAGTCGTTTTCCAACGAAGGCGAATGGAATCGAGAATATCGATTCGTGAAATCGTGATTTGTAAAGTGAGAAAGTGAAAACTAGCAATCAAATAATTCACGTAATCACAAACAATGATGAAATATGCAAAGATTACAAGCTAATTATGCACCGAAATGAAAAACGTAAAAACGGAAACGCAACCGTAAAATTTTAAACGTGACGTATTACGAAAAATGATCCTACGAACTTGGAAATATTTTCAAAAAATTTAAAACTAATAAAAAGAATTTTAAGAAAAAGAAAAATATTTTTTAGACTTTTCTTTTATTTTCTAGAATTAAATTCCTATTTTTGTAATTAAAAATGAATTAAAAATAAAGAAAAATAGAAAATTAACTTGGAAAAATGAAAATTTAATTCTAAAAATTCTAAAATATTATAAAAGAAATTATAAAAATATTTTTGTATTTTTCAGAACCTTTTCTATTTTTTTATTGATTTTTGGGATTTAAAAACTATTTAAAAATTGAAAATAATCAAAAGAAATTAATGAAAATAGTAAAATTGGTTAGAAAAATCTGGAAAAATTCCAGAAATTCAAAAATATCAAAAGAAACTCAGAGAAAAAATTTGAAATGAAAAGAAGCTGGAAAAATGCTGAAAAGCTTGAAAACTGCTTATTTAGAGTGCTTATTTATAAGCATTCCTTGACCAAATTGACTCACACTTTAACCAAATGTTTTATAGACTATAATAAGCTAGATGGAACAGAATAAAAACCAAAAGATGCTCAGGAACACAGGTATGGCAACAAACAGTAGAATAAGCTCTTAAGGTGATAAGCAGTAGGCCAAAACAGATTAAGCTATAAGCTAAACTCAAATGAAACAGTAACTAGGGGCATAAATGAGCAGAGATAAGCAGTAAAACACAAGTATCAAACTCAAATTGTCACTAGCAGGCTTTAAAATTGAATACAGATCTTTTGCTCAACCAATCACCTTGCAGCTTATTTTTGAGACACCTAATGAGCTTATAAGATCTCACCACAAATTTATTCTAAAAGTTAACCTAGCAAAGTACAAAAAATTCTCAAAAGCCCTAAGTTTATCTACCAAATTGACCACCTGCAAGGTCTGAGATCCGATGCTCACAAACCAGCAGGCTGCTGAATTTTGACTTTTATTTGCACCCCAAGGTTTGACCAAAATGAATTTTGAGTGATCAAAGCTATCCCTAGGTATTGTTTGATGATGTTAAATCTTAAAAATCTTATACACAGTCACATACCAACACAAAATGGAGAGTAACAGAATCTAATTTGGAATATTGAATGCAGAAATTAAGTGACAAGCTAATATTGACTTATCAGTTCATGACCAACTGTTTTTAAGTTCTAATAAACTAAAACATCACTGAAGAATCTTAAATGTAATAGTAAATAAGCTTCTATACTACTACAATTAACACTAAACCTCAGATCCAAACACCACTTAATAGTGAACAAACAGCTACAATATGAAGTGAAAAGATGAATTTCACTACAAATTGCTAACAATCTGATCTATTTATCTACCACTAGTAACTCAGAAGCTATCACAACAAATAGCTATCACTAGAATTTACTAAAACTCAAGATCTCAAATTCACAAGTTAAAAGATTATGAACTCAGATAGTGAAATGCAACAACTCAGTCCAATTTCACTCAAACATTCAACTATGATCAACACAGATCCACATCAAGCTAGTTACACAGAGATGAAATCAAACTAAATCTACTAGTGACAAGCTATAATGGCAGATGATCAACTACCAAATACTACTCAGATGCACAACTTCAGCTATTATCTATCAATTAACAAATCTAAATTCAACACAATAGCAAACAAGCTACACTATAACAAATCTAAACAACTTATTCAACTGTCTAATCTATAACTATCTAAGATCAAACAGTACTAAATATCAGATAAGCAACTATATGAGATAAAATAATACAACACTACAACTATCAAGCTAATTTTATGCTATAATCTGAAAATTAGAACAAGAATTACCACAACTCTCCCTCAGCTAGAACAGAGGGAGTTCACTGTTGCCTATCTTTAAGATAGGCTGATGTCTACTTGTCTGAATCAGCTATCAAAAACACCTCAGCATCATATGGAACACCTTAACTTGATTTGGAATGAAACAGTACATGATGAAACTTGATCTATTTAAACTTGATATTGATATGAGTAAACTAAGTTTAGCTAATTGAAGATTAAAAACAACTTTTGAAACTATTTTTTTTATTATTATTTTTTAATATTTTTCTTATTTTTTTTTATATTTTCTATATTTGAAAAACTTTAGTCTGAATTGAAAATGAAACTAGTAGAATCTAATTTTGAAAACTATAAGAGTTTAGGAAGCAATTTAAGAAGAAACTAAATGATATTAAGCTATTAATAAGCTAATAGTAAGAACTGAATAAGCAATAAGGATGAAAAATAAGCTGAAAATTTAAAGAGGAAATGCAGAATTTTATTAAGAAACTCAATTAAGCTATTACAATTACTATTATAAATACAATTAAGCAGCATAACAGTACCTAAAATTCTACATACAAATGAGTAAAAACTACCACTATTTATAGGAAAAGAGAGAGTGAGGGGATGTGATTGCCATGCTGGCAATCCGAGCCACAATTGTGCTTCTTTCAACTCATTTCAGCCCTTTGATCAGATGTGTGCTTCTTTAAATTGATGTGAGCCCTTAGATGATGATCAATGAGGTGTCTCGTCCAATAATATCGCTCCATCTGTCCCCATTTGAGTGTCTCATTCTCTGACATGTGACTCAGCAGAATCCAAGGAGAGGAATGACGCGTTCCATCCAATCTCTAGCTGCCAGATGTCTCTCGTAGTATCTAATAACCTCTCTGACACGTGACTCTGACACGTGATATTGCTTCTAGAAACTCAAATCATGAGACAATGATGGCTAATTTAAATGGCTTGAGATGGTTCGAACCAATTTGATCACCTAAGTAATTAGGGTTCATAGTTTGGGGATTTCTGGGTTTGGGGCAATGGGGAAAATGGGAAAAATAAAAACGTGGTGCGTTTGGTTTTATTAATTTGTGTATTGACTTTATTTGACCGAAGGTAAAAACTGGACTCGGGTTAAAGATTAGGATTGGGCCTTTGGTGTTTATTGATGGACTTGGATTATGGATATGTGCATTGAACTTTAATACATCATGGACCAGGCTAGCATTTTATTTTCAGATTTTTGGTAAAAATATACAAGGACCATATATGTCATCTTCCAAATTCCAAGGGTGAATTCTGCCTTTCTTTAAAAATATATTCCAAGGACTAAACTTGCCAATTCTGAGAAGATAGAGGACTGAAACTGACTCGTGGATTCCCGGCTTTGACATTTTGACCATCTTCTACTCTCGTGCCCGTTTTCGTTGTTTTCCCGAGATTTTTCGTCTTTTATGATAAATCCGTTCCTGCATATCACAAACACAAAAACACACGTTTTCTTTGCATTTGTTAGCTCAAATAGTCGTTTTAGGTAGGTAATTGGCCAAATAATAGTGAGTGAATAAGCACTCACCAGTTATGTTGGAGCGGAAGGTATCCGCAGGCTTTTAGTGAATCCTTAGTCTAGCTAGCAAGCGTTTTGCGTATATGTCCACTATATTGTTAGATGAATTTAAACCTATGATCTCACCAGCGAAAGCTGACTTTTAGCACGTTTTCTCAGGTAATTAAGTGATGATATGGATGCATGGATTGGAAGGCTCGGCTAAGGCTCCTGGTTTATGGATCTATTTTTCTAAACTCTGATATTGAATTATGGACCTACTTTTATTTCTTTTGGGCCTAACTCTGGATGATGTTGGGATAAATGTAAATTTTAAAACCCCGTTTTGGTTGCATTTTTATTATGTTTACTTTATCTCGTTCTGTTATGTCTTGTGTTGGATACCAATCCCCGTAGCACCCCGAAAGCTTGTTGAGTCTTCCGCTGTATCAAATTTTGGGGGTGTTACACATTAAAACCAACAAACCAAGTTTAGAGCACCAACACCACCTCAAGTTTAGAGTCTCCAAAATGAAACAAAACCGTTTCTTTTGGAAAATGTTTCACCATTTAAACAAACAAACCAAAACCGTGTCACCCCCACAACATTCAAAATGAAACCCGCTACATCCTCCACCACCTACTTTTATTCTCAAACAACCTTACCCTTGTTTTGGAAGAATGTTTCTCATTAAGGAAAGTGATGGTTTCCTTTTTATAGATGTACGATTTTTATATTCTTAGTTTCTTTTTATTTGGTCTTTTATTTTTAGAAGTAGGATGCTATTCACATCATTTCTCGTCTTCGACTTCCTAAAAGTCAAATTTTACATGAAATTAATTTTATCCTACTATGAGATATGCTTTGTTTGTTGACCATTTAAAGTATTGTGATTGCACTATACCTTGTTATGGTAACTTGTATATCTTGTGTTTTAGAAACTAACTTTCTTTTTGTAGGATCATTTTCCATGTTTTCTTTCGTTGATACTCCATTTAGGGGAGTGATATTCAAGGGGGAGCATAAGTATTGCATTATTTCGCTTCACAACTCTTAGTTGTGCTTTAGACATGAAATGCTTTCATGACTTGTCTTGTGCGGCAACTAACCTTTTTCTTGTAGGTACAAAATCCATGTCTCCTCTCTTGGCACTCCATTTAGGGGGAGTATCGTCCAAGGGGGAGCAAGTGCATACTTCCGCTTCGCTACTCTTTTTTTTGTTTCGACAAAAAGGGGGAGAATTTATATAAACTTGTGCTTATCATCTCATCTTTGCAAAAACAAGTTTTTGTACTAACTTTATAAGACTTAACACTAAAACTAGTAACTTACTTATAAATAAACTTTATGTTTTGTCATCAACAAAAAGGGGGAGATTGTTAATACAAATATCGCCTAAAAACGTTATTTATATTTTACGATCTTTGCTAAGTTTTGTTAATGACAAAGTATGAAGTTTAGCTATAAGTAAATCATCACTTTAAGTGTTTAAGTCTTGTTTAACTAAGGTTTACATTTCCTTTTAAACAAAACATTGTTTTTATTTCTTAAACTAGAAAGTGTCTTGTCACATCACATTTGTTTCTTAATATAGTAAGGTCACATCACATTTAGGGCAAGCTTTGTCAATATACATTTATGGTAAGAAGTGTGTTTGACTTACTAAGTGGTTGCTTGCAAGTTTAGTGTTTGACTTGATATTATGAGATGTGACATTGTTTGGTTTGCAAGAGTAATGGGATGTGACCTTGTTTGGTTTGGGAGATTTATTGCAAAAACCAACTGCAGCCCTGGCGGTACCCTGGGGGTACACAGGCGGAATCCATCTGAGGGTTCCGCCTGATCCGCCAGACCTGCAGAATGGTTTGCTATAAATACCAAACCATTTGTTAGTTTTGAGTAACGGTTTTAGGAAACATTTTTCACATACTCTCTCAACTAACTCAGTAACCTTTTGATTTGTGTGATTCTCTTATGTAGCAAGGGACTTCACAAGATCATTAAAGAAGTTACAAGCTTCAACTCTAAAGTTGCAAGTCTTGGTAGCTTGGTCATGTATAAGCTTTGGTAGTTTATACTTCATTTGTGTCATGTATGTAGAAGTGAGTGTTTAGTATTTTAGGCCTCAAAATACGTAGTGTGTCGGGAGTTGTTGTACCCTTGTAAAATAACTAACGGGAGCGGTTGTACCCTTGGTAAAGAACTCGACATCTAGCTTAGTGTCGGTAAAAGTATAAGTGACGATGGGAGTGGTTGTACCCGTGTAAAAGAACTCGACATCTAGCTTAGTGTCGGTAAAAGTGTAAGCGACGTTGTAAAGGTTTTCTCCGCCGGTAAAAGGAGCTTGTTGATTAGTGCTTATAACTCTCGAGTTGGAAACTCGGGGCGTGGATGTAGGGCAAGGAAAAAGAGTCCTTGTAGCCGAACCACGATAAACAATCGTGTTGTGGTTTGATCGTTTCTTTCTTTATCTTTGCTTATTACATGTTGTTCTTTAGTTAGAATAGCTAGTTACATATAAAGCTTTTCAAAGAACTAAACAAGTAAAGATGTGTTTATATCTTCAAACAAAAGTAAAACTTTTCATAGAACTAAACAAGCAAAGTTAGGATCATCACAAGCAAAGCTTTTCAAAGTATGAAACTAATAAAGTTAGAATTGTTATTTACATGAAAAGCTTTTCAAAGAATCAAACATATAACATTGTGTTTATATCTATAAGCAAACGTAAATGTTTTTAAAGATATTTAAGCTAAATAAGAATCGAAAAAGCGGTAAACTATTCAACCCCCTTCTAGTTTTCCACAATTGGCATCAGGAGCTACGTTACTCAAGATCTTTAAAATAGAATGTATTTTAAAACTTGTATCGATCCATGGATTTTGAAAATCTCAAAGAAGGGCAACCTATTCAAAACCAACCGCTATTTGAAAAGGAAAACTTACTTGAATGGAAAAGTAATTTTGAAAACTATGTGAAATCAATTGATCAAGATCTTTGGCATATTATTTCTTTTGGTAATTTCAAACCAAAGAAAACAAGTTTTTGAAAACCAAGATAACTATCTTAAACTTGATAAAAAGACTAAAGCTAAAACAATGCTTTACAAAGCTTTAGTACCAAATATGACAGAATGTATTTTTGTCAAAAGGCTTATGATGTTTGGAAAAATATGGTAAACTTTCATCAAGGAATATGTCAAGTCAAAGATGATCAGTTTGATCTTACATATGAATTAGAAGTTTTAGAAAAACTAATTGATAGACACTTAGTAGAAGTTAATACATGTGCTACTAGTTTAAATGTTTTAAATGAAGGTACAAGTAAAGATGAGTACGTGTGTTTTGACGAATCTGCTTGCGTATCTTGGAATGAAATGGATGTTGACGAAGACAATGATCCGGTAATTAATTGTCAATTTATTGAAACAACAAGCAAGGTGTAAGTAAAGGTGATTACTCGTGTCAAGCTCGTAGTAGACTTGCTTGCGATTCATGGAATAACACGGATGAAGATGAAGTCAATCATCCGGTTTGTGATTCTAAACTAGATAAAACAACAAGCAAGGTACACTTTGAAACCAAACACTTTTGCTTTGATTAATTTATCCTAGAGTTTTCTAAACTAGAAAATGAGTCTAAACGTTTATGCAACATGGACCTAAAAACTATCTTCAAGAATGAGTCTTCAAAATCTTTTAAGAATATCTTTGAAAAGGAAATCTTATTAGTGCAACATATAAATGCAAAATGGTCATATAAAACCATGTTAAGTGCAACATATCAACGCCAAATGGTTTTATATGAACATGTATGTTACGCAGGTATTTGTATTAAGGTGTATGTAAGAAAACATACATGTTTTATATAAACATGCATGTTTTCTAATGCAAAATTAAAGTTCTCGCTGTTCTCGCACTTAACAGAGTTCTGAAAATAAAGCCCCCATATATATATATATATATATATATATATATATATATATATATATATATATATATATATATATATATATATATATATATACATATTTAATAAAGTATGTAATTCGGATTAAACAGAAAACCGAACCGAACCAAACCGAACTAGAATTCAACCAAACCAAACAAAAAACCAAATTTGAATTCGGTTTGGTTTGGTTCACGGTTTGACCCTAAAAAAACTTTTAACCGAATAACACGAAAACCGAACCGAAGAACACCCCTAGGCTAAACCAATATCAATAATAAACACACTAATGGGCTAAATAATACTACGTAATCTATACTTCTATACTATTTTAGTATTTTATAAAGAGTTTAAGATTTTCTAAATAAGGAAGTGTTAAAATTTTTAAGACAAAAACATTTCTTTGATAAGGAAGTTACTTTGCCAAGCATAAATATTCCTGCATACATATAATTATAAGTTACATTTAAAAATTTAAGTGTCTTTATATCTATACTAGTCTCAAGGACCGCCCGATGGGCGGCTAGCTCCAAAAATATTAAAAAGATAAAATTTGTAAAATTCTTGATACAATAACTTTAGTCTATTTTAAAACGGTGATGTAGTAGCTGACCCGTTATCAAGAAAACAACACCCAATATTTACATTAGTTATACAGTCCAACGTTTCAACCTACACAATAAATAATGATAACAAACAGACTAAAGTCTTAGAATTCCAAATTTCCTTTTATACAATTGCAAGTCTACAACTATAATTCTAAATAAAAACTGGCACACCAAATTCTTAAAAAAAGTTATTTCAATACCCTAAGTTTCAGAAAGACGAAAGCTTCTTCAAACTCAAAGAATGGGTAGGTAATAATTTCTCTATAGTTTAATACTTTAAATTAAACTTGAAAACGATTGCGTTAAAATATATGGCTATCCCTCAGTATGTCAAACACTGCCTCTGGTTGAGCTAACTTGAGGGCGTTTTTGGACAATTTTTGTAGCTCGTCTGCATTTGTGCCGAACCAACCAACCACAATCCGAGCTGTCTCCTTTGGGCTTCTAGTGAACACACCCGCACCATTGCCCACCATGTATGAGACGTTTTCCTTTTCATGTTGGTTCAAAATGAAATATTTAAATAACAGTTTGGACAATTGGTTAAACTCAGATAAAAAAGGTTGCAATTTATTGATCATGAGTCAACTTTGGTTGGGTTTTCTCAAACTGGTTGATTCAAAAAAGGAAAAACCCCAAGTTCTAAATATGAAGAGTTTGACATTCTTTAGAATATGCAGAGTAACATCATTAAAATATAGAGATGTAGAATTAACATACCTCCTGGAATATAGTCATTGGGGATGATAGGGAGACCTGTAATCATCATCTCTGCGATCGTGCCAGGCCCCGCCTACAAAATCTAATGAAAATAACATCAGAACATATGCAAGTAGCAAGCATCAATCCGTTTCTGCATTTATGTATCAAATCCTTTAATATGAGAAAAACTATGGATTTTATTCATTATAAGTAAATTGGTCATTTGACTCATTTCAATAATGATATGGATGATTAAATATGCTAAGTTAGTTAAGAAAACCTATCTCCATAACCTTTTACGCCAAAATCCCAATAACAAAATACCATATACAGTCATGTGTGCTTGTATCCTTCGCCACATACTTGTGATATGAATAAGTTGCAAATGACAAGTAAACAGGCAACATAAAATATGAGATAATTTGAGTCTACTAATAAACAATGACTTTAATAGTATATTTCCATTATTGATTGATAGATTTTTATTTAGAGACATACAGAGACTGTTGGAAATCAAAGATTGGCTTCTGTCATATTGCAACTTCTCAGATATGTTGGATTTGGCTCATTAAATAAGATGGCCCTTTAAAAGTTTTAGAGATGACCAAGCCAACATGCCTACATTTTTAAGCATGCTTTTTATTCTCGGCTTGTTCACCGGTGTATATTTTGCTTGAAAACTATATAGGGCAGGTGAAGAAGGGAAAATATCTAAGGCCTTACCTAAAAAATGTATATGTCGGGCAATGATGACCATACTCTTTGAGAAATATCTTATTGACGGTTATAGTACACCCCTGTTTCAAACCTACCCATCCGAAAAATATTTATGAAAGTAAAAGCATTGAATAAGTTAACATATAAAAAAGTAACCATGGAGTCAAAATCTTAACATTCATGTGTAGATATATTTATTCCGTGAATTAGAATGGTAACTTAATAAAAACTTTTTGAGAAATTCAAATGTTCCATCTCTCTTCCTCAGCACCATCCGTGTAACTTTTTATCTTGAAATAGAACTAATACCTTAATGATGTTGTTTAAAAACTGGGCGTATTCCCGTACTTAGGCACATTCAATGACTATAAAGTTGTTACCTAAATGATGTCTAGGGTGGCAAACCACATGAAGCAGGGGCAATCTTGTAAAGGAAAACAATAGTGTATTCTCAAACCTACGTTTTTGTATGCAAACAAAACCATATAAGAATGGACACCAGGACCATAATCTTTTAGCGAATTACATTCCAGCAACAAATCAAATATGGTAGTGGTGAAAATCAAAGCAATGATGGTAAAAAAATATATCTAAACAAACAAACCAAGATAAGTTTAAAATACAGTTAACTATATATCGGAAAACGTCAAATAAAAAAGAAAATGAAATCTTACTTAAAAACATGATTGAGAATTATGGTGCGTAATTTAACTTTCTTCATATACTGATTCATCAAGGAGCATTGCCTACCTGAGATTAAATAAATATAACTATTATCTGTCTCATTTGTAATTTATAACAAAATAAACATAAAGCAAATAAGCAGTATGGAGTGATTAACTAAAATAGTTTGCTCGCTAACATAAGTGGGTGTTTGGGATTGCGCTTGCAAAACAGAGTATGCTTCCCCACATTACATTTTGTCTCTAAAATCCCGCATATAATCAAAAAAAATGCCAAAAATATGTTTTTAACCAAGGTAATAATCAAACAATCTGTTCCAGATATACAATCCCAAACACCCTCCAAAATGGTACTTAGTATAAGAATAAGTTCCTAAATTAAATAGCATACCAATGCACCCCATAAGCTATGGAATATGCATAAAGAAATATAACACGCGTATACCAAAAAATGTTTTGAGAGCTTAATGTTGTGTTCCACTTACACGATGAAAATAATAGCTTTTTAAAGTTTGACTGGTTTGAAAGCTCTTCGGTTTCATCTTCAGATTCATCATCGTCAAGAACATCATCTATGAAAGACAATACTCTTTCTCTAAATAACACCTGCTCACCCTTCATCCATTGTCGTTCCTCTTTCTCAATGCATTGCAAACCTGTATATGTATAGCATATATATAATTAAGTAAAGAACACACATAAAGAATGTACGGATTAAAGAGCAAGTTATCATGACATTGTGTTTTGGAAAATCACAAATAATATTTTCTAAAATTTTGGTCTGTCCATCTAATTTTGATAATCAGTATGATTTCATATTGCATCGTTGGAAATCAATATCAAAAAATCTTACTCCAGGTTTGATTATTAATTGTTATAAGGAATAAATACCTTGAACTTGAAACTATGATGCCTATGCCTAAACAACAACAACAAACACATGTCGTGTATCTCATATTCAAATAAAAGAGCATGAAACACCACTTACTTGTCGGTATAAAAGCCTACAGAAAAAACCAAGCATTCAAGATAGCTGCAAGATCTGTTTGAGATGTTTTGCCTAGCACCGCGGCTCCTGAACACGCTTATACTTTAGTCCTATCTTTACCTATGCAATTAACACACATGTGGTAAACACTACTTTATTCACACATAACACACTTATATCCTTTTCGCATAAATGATAAGATCTTCTACTTTTACTTAGACTTAACAAATTTCGATAAATTCTACAAACTTCTTTCTAAGAGAAATTTCATCAAACACTTGGTACCTAATATTTTTCTCAAGAAATTCCAAATCAAAATCATATGAATTGGAAACCTAATTTAATCAATACAAACTCTTAACTAATTCTTTTTTATTTTCAATTAATCAAAAACAAATTAAGGATTGAATACATACCAACAAATATTCAAATCAATTGGGCACGCCATTTTTTTGCACTTGTAATCCGCGTTGCAAACAACTAAGGTTAAGATTATTTAGATGGGGATCCAGGATCGATGCTGTTAAATCTACAAATCATGATGCAGATGTATGGTTAAGATGATTTGTTGATTTAATTTTATGGATATGTGTTTTTCGGTTAGGGTTTGAGAGGGGATGTGTGTGTTTTTTTTCTGGAAGGGGATATACGAATGAATGTTTGACAATTCAATGCCGCCCAAAATTGATTGAGGAGAAATGCATAAGGGCCGTTAGATCAGAATGAATTTCCAGGTGGCAGGTTTTAAGGTATTTTGTAGTGAGATTGTTTTTCAAAACCCTGTTTTATTAGTATAGTAGATTTGTAACGTCATACAATATTGTAACAACCCATTTAAACCATTACAATATTGTAACAACCCATTTAAACCCTTCTTGTATTAGCCCAAACCTACTTGATGTAAACGACTTGACAAAAAAATATAGTCAACACAAAAACACACATTCAAACCCAACACAACAATCTCACAACTGCACCTTCATATGCTGAAAATATGTTAACCGACAAAGCAATATCATCCGACACAGCAATCTCTCTCTCTAAAAACACACAACCCTACATTCAAACTGCCGATGCCATCACCACTTTGTGATTTTGATATTTTGGTTCCGGTTGTGGGTGGTTTTCGTGGTTCTCGTGTGTAATATCTCTAAAAACACAGCATTTCTATATTTTTAAATACACACAACAATTGTGATTGCCACAACTTCACCACCCCCGCTGCCACCACTATTGTCGTTGCCACCACTTGAATCAGTCGTTTGGTTTCAGTTGTGTCTGGTTTGGGTGGTCGATCTTGTGGTTTGTGTGGCAGATTCGGTGGTTTGAGTTGTTGATTTGGTTGTTGTGGTAGTAGATCTTGTGGTACGAGTGGTAGAAACTTATGGTTGGTGTAGATGTGGTTGTACAGATGGTAGATTACAAGTATATGTAACCGTGTGTGTGTGGAAAGTGCAGGTATGCACTTACAGTAGTTTAAAAATGAAAAGGAAGGTGATGAAAATTTTAAATATGCAAAAAAAAAAAAAAAAAAAAAAAAAAAAAAAAAAAAAAGGAAATAGGAAAATGGATCATTTTAACATTGGAATCAAACTGCATTTAGAAGTAAGGAAAAAACATTGTGCAATGTGTTGTTGAAGAGAAAGAATGGTAAAAAATGAGGCGTAAAATTCCGCACAACCATATTTAGTAAACCCTAATATTTAAAGGGCCAGACTATATACATATATCTATTGTAAATTTTCAAATATGAACAATGGGCTTTCTATCAACTTCATATGCATATGTGTAATCTGTCAACAACTATATAACATATGAACGAACTTGTTAAATAAATAATTTATATTTGGGATAATTTAATATATACCTAAAAAAACATAAAAATATAATATCACGTAGACTTAAAATACAAGTTCTGAATACATCATGTATAATATAATTAGAGCATGTTTTGAATAAATATGACCTTGTTATGTATTTTTTGCCAAAAGGGGATCATTTTGGTAAAATATATTACGTCAAAAAACGTTTATGTACAATGGATTAGAGTGAATATCTCATCTCGGCCCGTTACATGAACAAAAAACAAGCGCTTAAAGTGCAACAACCAAATCACTACATAAGAAAAACATGTCAATCTTATGACCAACCATACAATATAATTACTTTCTACCACGACCTCGGAGCTTGATATCGGTTACATAAATCATCCAAGTGCCCTGGTAAATCGTAGACTTGATCCGCATAATCGTCAGAGAAGTAATCTTCAAGCTCGTAACCGCCGCCTGTTGATGCAAGATACTTAGCCATAGGGTTATCCGGCTCAAGAACCTCATCCTCGTCACTGTCAGAACAAACCACATCTCCTACCTTAGAGAATGGGTTAACCAACTTTGTTGAAGAAATACATGGAAAAGAAGAAATAGGTTTCGAAGCCGCAGCCTGCTCCTTCTCTCTCAAGTCACTCACAAGGTGCTCTTGTGAATCCTTACCATTCTTTTGAGACTCATCCACCTTAGCTTCCTTTTTATTACCCGGATAATTAACCTTTTTAAGAGGATGACAATCATCATCCACAAGAGTAGCTTTCTAATTAGCTTTGCAAGCTTTCCAATTTTCTCAACTATAGGAGTAGGACAAAGAATACCACTCTCATCAGTATCATCCATAGCAAGAGCATTAAATGGGTTTGATGTAGCAACTGTCGTCCCACTCGTACTTGCCTCATTATTTTTCTCCTTATTAGCATTAGCTTCTTCGACATACCTACATGACCTCGTCATATTTAAGTTGGGTAAATATGAAACCGACCCTTATATTTCTTTTTTAACCCTGTAAACGATCGATAACTTATAATTTATAACTATTTTGATATTTTAATATTCGGTTTGCTTTTTAGTTGTTTGCATGAATGATATTTTAACTCAGAATTTTTTATGACGCTCATTGATGTATTTTTAAACACATTGTTAATGAATCAGGTACACATTATAAATGCCTTTATTATCTTTTAGAATATTTTAATATCTCATTTATTACATTTATTTTGAGTTTGCGTACGTAGTATTTTTTATTCAAGCATACACAAAGAAATAGATAGAATTGCAAAATGAAACAACGAGTTACAAAGTTCGAAAAATATGATTTAGTTGTAATAGTGCCATTGAGATCAACCAAGACACTTTTTGAAATTTTCAGACAAAATTTAACTGCCAAAAAAAATGCAATGAATTTATTGAAGGCAAAGGATAAAAAAGTGTTTTAAACATGTTTCGCCGAAAATTATAATTGTTGGGTACCCACCGTCGCAACGCGCGAGTACCTGCTAGTATGCTAATAAACTCGCCATATGTAGCTCTCAGTTTCATACAATATCCAAATGTCATTAGTGTCAATACAATATCCAGAGGTCATTAGTGGAGGCTTATTTAGACTTATTGTGTATAGCCCTTTTAATAATAGATTAAACATAGTATAACATTGGTACAAAACTACAAATGATAAAGAAGTTATCCATAAAATCAACTCTTGTATAAGTTGGTAGTAAATACCTCAAAACACAAAAAATGTAATTAAAAAAAAAGTTTAATTTGTTAACAAACATGAAAGAAAAGAGCAATTGAAGTGTTTAAAACAAATTATCATAATGAGAGTTATTTTAACTATCAAACTTATTTTACATACTAAGATACTCATCTCTACCATCTATTTAAAATGGAATCAATTGTTAAGATTAAAAGCATTTTAATATTTCAGCTATTTTTTATAATTTAAATTTTTTTAAACCGTTAATCGTTAAGTGAAAATAATTATACTATCGCGACGAACATTTAATTATCTTTCTATAGACGGGCACTTTGATATACTTTCGATATTTTTTTTTTCATGTTATTTCATGTTTTTCGTTTTTTTTCATTATTGAAATTTGCATGAAATATTGCATGTGATACTTGTGTTAAATCACATATGATATGTATTATTTGATATTAGTGTTAAATCACATATGATATATAACATCACATGTGATATTAGTGTTAAATCACATATGATTTTTTCATGCAAATTTTAGTAACGAAAAAAAAATAGAAAAAATGTAAAAAAGTGAAAAACACGAAAAAAAATAATTTTGTCGAAAGTATATCGAAGTACCTATTTATAAAAAGATAATTAAATGCTCATCGTAACGGTTTATTTTTTTTCGCTTAATGATTAACGGTTTGAATGATATTAATATTTGAAAAAAAAATGATGCAAGCTGATTTTTTAAATTATTGGGATTAATCTCCTCTATTAGATCAAATAAAAATGAAGGGGGAGATTAATCACTTGGTATGTAAAAAAATTTGATCCTCAAATAATCTTAAATAAATTATCAATGCTTTACGAAAGTAATCTAAATCAATAAGTAATCACATATCTAAGCAAGTAACATATAATTTTAAAACACAAATTATCAAGTAATAGCCTCTAGTTTGAAGGGTGGAGATTAATCCATTTATTTGTAAAAGAAGTTTAATCATCAAAGGATCTTAAATCAATTATCAATGTTTACGAAAGTAATCTAAACCAATTAGTAATCACATATCTAAGCAAGTAATGGCCTCTAGTTTAGCTGGTTGCCCTAAAATACACACATATAATTTTAAAACACAGATTATCAAACACCATGGTTTTTTTTTTTTTTTTTTATATAAAGTTAAAAACAAGAAATGGCCTCTAGTATGGCTGGTTGCCCTAAAATACTCGTGAGTGTGTCCACTAATTCTCTTCAATATGGCCTTTTGTTAAAAGTCCGGTCCAACAATTTAAATACGGGGAATATACGCGTGAGTTGGGTATATGTGATAAAAGGAAATTCTTAGAACATAAGGTGACGTCTTCTTTAATTATTGGACGTAAGATAAGAGATAAGTATGGACATTTTCGTCAATCATAACTCAACTAAACATTAAAAGAGAAGATAGGTTGGCAAATCAAACTTTAACAATGTCATCACATTTAACACCACATTAACACCACATGCATGGTTTGGTCAATATATTGGTCATAACAATTATAGTAATCACGCAACCCTTTAACTATCTGTAACTACCGGTTAATGATAACCACCATGAGCTCCTACTTCGCCATGCAACTAATGTCCGTCTCCTAACGCGTTGACAATCACATAACCTTTTAACTACTTACAATTACACTATTATCTTAAGTAAAATTATCGTTATTTCTAAAGTTATTGTTATAAAAAGTATGACCGAATAACATTACACTGTCAAAAAAAATAATTATAGGATGAGTACCCGCTAACATATCACTAACTGAAGTTTATTTGCAGCATATACGTACATGCGTATGTATAAAAATTTACTGTGGCAAGAAAATGAAATGTCAGGTCAAAAATTCAAAAGAATGCATTTGTTACATGAATACTAGTAATAGACAAGAAGTCGCCTGTCTAACTAGAATTAACCCATCTAGAAACAATAAAGGTTTATATATATTTTTGGACTACGATGATTCATAAAAACACAAAAAATAGTAAAAAGTTTTGAATTGTCATGTAAAATTTTACTTGTATAATTGTATATATACTGCACACAACAAAATAGGAAATCACAAAGTCACAATAGCAAAAGAGAACTGGTATATTGCTCTCCTTCTAGAAACAACAAATATTTGACACTCAAATATTACTGGAAAGTCATTTTTTAACATGATCTTGCTTATCATGTTTAGAATGTTATTGAGATATGATACTAAAAGAGATTCACAACTTATGAAAGTTGTTGTGTCATAAGTTTTTTTTTTTCTTCCAAACACCATATATAAATGCAAAAAAAAAAAAAAAATTCAGTAAACTAGTTAACATAAAATCATAAACTGTGTTGAGAATGCATAAACGACATATATGTGACCCATCAGTTGCCTTGCTTGTATAAAATCAATATAATCCCAATAATTCGATGTTACAACTCACAAATTTCGATGTCACAAACATTGTAATGAAGTGCTTTCACACACATACACTCGATCTTTCATGGAGTATTATGAATAATGCTCACCACAACACGTGGTACGGCATGACCATGCTTGCTCCTCTATTACGGGGGTGTTAAGCCATGTGTGGTTGGTGATTTGGGTTGAATCGGTGGTGTTGGGCTCCGATTAAAATGATGGTGGAGATGGTGTTTAGTTTTGGTGTCCTATGATGTATTTTTGGTGTGCTGTACAATAAGAAGGTGGTGGAAATAAAGATGATGTGACATTGAAAGCGAGGTGTTAAAGAAGTGAACCATGTACCAGGTTTACTTTCACCAATATTAATTTGGATTTTTTTTTACCTTGATTAGTATAGTTATATGCTCATACAACGAAATGTTTTGTAAAAACAAACACGATGTTTAAGTTATACATGTACACGTTTGTGTAATACTCCCTCCGTCCCTAAATAAATGTCCAGTTTGACTTTTCAGAGTCAAACTGGTTCAACTTTGACCTTAAATATTTTGTGTGTGTTATATAATACATGATAAAAAAAAAATCACATTATAAAATACACTTAAAACACAATCTATTCATATATTTTGCATCAAATATTATATAACACTCACAAAAATAGTTAAGGTCAAAGTTGAACCAGTTTGACTCTGAAAAGTCAAACTAGACATTTATTTAGGGACGGAGGTAGTATCAAATAGTTCATCTACAGATAACAAATTTTAAATCCAATAACATGTTTAAAAATTAGAGACTTTCTTTTTCTTTTTTTTTTTTTTTTTTTTTTTTGAAAATTTTCGAGTTGCATATGATCGTTTTGGAATGTTTAAAAAACATACACAATGTTGCAAATATTATATTGAACGTAGTTCAATTGAAAGTTTGTTAGTGTCTCAACTTTCAATACTTCAAAAATCAAAATAGAAGTTGGAAAAGTGTAGATTGGCAGGGACACCTCAACCCTGTGTATCATAATGGTACTCATTAACCCTACCCAACAAAGGTTTGATTCCTGTGAAATACCTCCACCCAATACCCAACCATGCTGCGGAACGGAATCGAACTCGCGCCCTTTAGTTGGATCAAAACATCACATGGTTGGACCCATACTTCTAAGGTAGCTGGTTGATATCATTATAGCTTGTGGTCCTCAAGTGAGGACTTCCCGGTTGATCACCCAACCCGGTACTACTCTCACCTAGGCTCGCTTAATTTAATAAGCTTCACCAGTGGACCACAAAGCCCCTCCTGTCAAAATCAAAGAATTTATTTTCTTGACTTTTTTTTTTCCAACATTTACCATAGCATATTCTATGGTCAAAAATCAAAATTCTCATTCACATAGCCTAATAGCCTATGTTACATGCTTAAAGTGGTGGGTTAAAGGTAAAGCTACTAAAACTACCACTTTAGGCCCCTAAATAGTTAAGACCTCAAATTTTCTAACGTCAATTATGAATATATAGCTGGTCACTTATTTTCTTGGGCCTCATCTTGAGGTCTCGTTATATAAAAGCCCCTCAAATACTAAGGATATTTTGATTAGTTTTGTTTATTTTTTAGGTCCATACGACTAAGTCTTATGTTTTAGAAACACGACTAGATCCATCCCCCCCCCCCCCCCCCTCTCAAAACGATGAATTAAGCTCATTGAATGCTAATTCTAGTGACTTGTAGCCAATGCTGTAAACAAATTAAACACTTCAAGAATCACTCATGAATAGTTTCTTAATAAAAGAAAAAGAATACGCTTTTTCAATGAATAAACATGAAAACCAGTGTTCGTTTGTTTAACTGTTCACGTTAGTTCAGTTAAACTTAAACTAAAGAACACGTTAGTTCGTTTGTTCATGTTAGAAGTAGATTATTTCATTGTTATGTTGCGTCAGTGTAATCTAATCATAGTATTTACTTCGTTATAGAAGTAGGTCTCATAAGTTTGGCATGTTATTTTTATGATAAATCATGTTTCAAGCACAGTTGGTGTATTTGATTACGCCTTACTTTAAGCAAAAATAAAAATATCATAAAAGCTTTATTTTAAATTTCGCTTTATGCCTCAAATTAAATTTCGCTTTAGTTCTCTTAAATCCATGAGCCGCCCCTGATGGCTATATATACACGCACATGCATAACATTATACGAAACCTTAAAAATAATCTCATACACACAAAGAAATGAATAACAAAGGCTTATTTTCTTCAATCTTCATTGCTCTTTTTATCATCTTTTGTGTACCTTTGGCTTTATCTCAAGAAGTTGGTAACTCCATATAACTCTAGCTTCAGCATTATACTTCTTGTTTACTGTTTGATTGTTTATATTTCGTGTTCTTGAGATACGTTTATGGTTGTATAGATGATGAGCAGTTCTCGTATGATGTGAACAGTCCAAATGGGCCGAATCATTGGGGAGGCATGTGTAATCAAGGAGACATGCAGTCACCGATTGATATTGTGGATGAAAGGGTTGAGACGACTTCTAAGCTTGGAAGACTTGAGAGAGATTATAAACCTTCTCATGCAACGGTTATTAATCGAGGCTATGATATAATGGTAAAATTTTTGGAACGATTCTACACTACAAAAAAACATGTCCTTTGGTTGAAAAAAAAAAAAAAGTCTTTAAAAGTCGAAAAATATATTGTAAAAACTAAAAAGTACTCATATCAACAAAAGTTAAAAAAAAAATGATGTCACTAGATTTCTTGGTTGTTTTTCTTATAATTAAAAAGTGTATGTAAAAGTGAAGTAGGTAAATGCTTAACTATATTGACACACAAAAAGTGTAAGGGTAATTTTTGGCTTTTAGTGACACATATTTTCACAAAAGTGTCATTAAATCTCAATATTTTGACATTTTGCCCACTAAAAAGTTAGATTTATGGACTTATCTGTGTTGTTAGAAACACAATCACTAAAAGTCTATTTTATGTTCTAGACTTCTAGTGCTTGCTTAATTAAACACTCACCAGATTAAGTTATTTAGCGATAATTTATAGATACTCTAGCAATAACAATTTCGTATGATAAATGATAATACAGTTGAGATGGATAGGGGGAGGAGGACATATCAATATAAATGGAACCGAGTATCAACTTATTCAAATTCATTGGCACACGCCTACCGAACACAGCATCAACGGACAAAGGTACAAAAAAATTCGTTTAGTTTAACCATAGCCAACCGCTAACAAACACTAATCTTTGTACATGTATAGATTCAATCTAGAGCTACACATAGTTCATCAAAGCGCAGACGAAAAAATTGCAGTGGTTGGAATCCTATACGAAATTGGTAGCCCTGATTCTTTTTTATTAATGGTAAACTTGATAAACGTATCACTATTACTGTTATTAACTGTAAGCCTATATAGTACATGTTTTTTGTTTCTTATAAAATATTGATGTTCTTATTTTTGACATATGTAGATAGAACCATATTTGCGAGCAGTGGCTCCTACAAAGGGAGTCGAAATAAGTGTTGGAATAATTGATCCACGACAAATAGAATTTGGGAGTATAGAATACTATAGATATATTGGTTCACTTACTACTCCTCCATGCAGCGAAAATGTTACCTGGACCGTTGTTAAAATGGTAATATTTTTTTCCCATTTTTTGCACCATGCATACCAGTTTCACTAAATATTTATCGTGAACAAACAAATTACTCAAGATTAAGCTTTTGTTGCTCAAAACTGATTAGATAAGAACAGCTTCACAAGAACAGGTGCGTTTAATACGTGAAGCAATCCAAGATGTGAGTTTTACATATTTCTTATACTGTAACTTGCAGTTTTGATATAGATCTTTGTTTAATTAAGCCTATGCTGTAACAGGTGACTGGTGCTAATGCAAGATCGCTTCAAGCATTGAATGATCGATTGGTGAAGCTTTACAGACCAGATGGCAATGAAAAACACTACTATATGGATATATAACTGAGGAACAACACATTTTATTTTATTTCTATTGATTATGGATTTATATTACTTGATGGACACAAACTATATATCGTTTTATTTATAGTTTTCATATGTTGTACTGTATGATTTTGCATACAGGTGGTTGAATTATCTTGTATGATTTTATATACATAAATAAATTTTATGATGTATTTATATGTAATTTAACTTTCATGAGAATCAAGACCTAATGATCCCAAACTTTATAAGGTCGTACTCACAAGTCACGTCACAACAACCACGTACTATATATTTGCCAACAAAAGAGACACTTCAAGAAACTTTATTTTTGTTACGAGAAGTTGATGAATAAGTGTAGGTTAAGAATTCAATTTTGTTCGGATATTAAAAAGTGGGCTTATATATATCATTGAAAACTCTACATAGGTTTCTGGTTTTTGTTTTCAAGTCGCTGAATCTTGTTTTAGCTAGTCTCGATTGAGTACTTAAACTATATGGAGTCTTATTCAAATAGTTATATCTCAGACATACTTAACTCATCGAACCAAGTATCAGTTAAAACATTAAATTCACATTTACTCGACTTTCAGCCCTCTGAAAATAAACTGTTGCATCATGTTTCTTTTTTTACTCAGACATCACCATCGTCCCGTTTTTGAGGTGCAATGTGTCATTTTCTTCTTAAGACGTTTCACTGTATCATCTATTTGGCAACTAAGAGTACATTGACTGGTGGAGGAGCCCCTGAAGTAAACATCTAAACTTGGAAGACTTGATAGAGATTATAAACCTTTTCTTTTTTTTGTTTAAAAGGTAAAAAGACCCGGTAAATATATTACTCCAAACAACGTTTAAGTACAAAGGATATGGGTGAATCCCATATCTCAGCCCGTTACATAGGCAGAAAAGCTTACATAACAAGATACTTCTCATTCTCTAAACAAGAAAAAACCACTACTCAAAAGATATCATTAGACTCCTATGAGAACAAAATTACTTTCTACCAAAACCTTGGAGCTTGATACCATACGTGTCATATAAAGCATCCAAATTACCTGGAAGATCGTAGACCTGATCCGCATAGTCATCATAATCATAGTAATCATAATCATCTTCACGATCATGACCACCACCAAATAGGTTCATGGACTCATTAAACGTATTCACGACCTCTTCTTCATCACTGTCTGAAACAACAATCTCTCCCACCTTAGAGAATGGATTAACCCTCTTAGTAGAAGAAGTAGACCCCGAATAATCAACCTTTTGAATAGGATGACCATCATCATCCACAAGAGTAGCTTTCCCATCAATAAGTAGCTTTTCAAGCTCCCCAATTTTCTCCACTAAAGGAGTAGAACAAACTTCTTTTGTTCCCATCGAATCACTCACAAGCGGTTCTTGTGATGCATTACCAGTCTCTAAAGACCCATCCTCCTTAGCTTCCTTTGGAACACCAGAATTCACATCCTTATTCACTTCATTGGTAGGAATACCAAAGTCATTAGTATCATCCATATGAAGGGCATCAAACCGGTTTGATGTAGCAATCTTCGTACCACTCGTACTAGCCACATCAGCGGCCTTCTTCTTTGTAGTATCCACCTTCTTGGGTTCAGGAGGAGGTGCTTTAGGTTGATACCTAAATTTAGGACCCGTAGCGGGTTTAGTAAAACCTCCTTTACCTGGAGCATTGTAACCACCATTCTTACCCTTATTCTTGTTATTGACCGTTTGAAAACCATCATTAACACTCTGTTTTGGCTGAGTAAGAGGTGGAGCAGACTTAGGACAATCAAGCAATGTATGACCAAAAATCTTACACATATCACATCGAGGCGGCTTCCACTCGTACTCAACACGAACCTTTTCAATAGTAGAACCTGACCCATCAAGTAGGGGTATTTCAACAGTGAGACTTTCCTTAAGCATCTCATCTGCCTTCACTTCAATCAAACACCTAGCAAAGCTACTACGGCCACAAGATTCCATGCACATTTGACTAGTGTAAGCATCAAGCATTTTAGGAGTACCAATCAAAGTGGCAAGAAGACTGAGACCATCATCAGAAAACATAGCAAGTGGAACATCATGGAACTTAACCTACACCGGGATATTAGTCAAATCCTCTTTAAGAAGATTAGTATTCATAGTCCACGGTTTAAGAATTATAGGAACATTCCTAATCATCCATGGCCCATTTTCAAGGACATCTTCTACACCTTTCTTAGTGGTAAACTTGAAGAAAAAGAAGCCCTTAGCATTCATCATAACCTTTTCAATACCATACTTAGCCCACACATTGCGCACATAATAGTCAACAACCGGAAAAGCAATCCGTTTACCAAGAAAGTAACCATAAAGAGTATTATCAAATCGAGCATTTACCTCTTCAATCACTTTCATAGGAACGGTAAGATCCACTCCATTAGTTTTGTTACTGCATTCCAACCTACGAAAATTAGATTTGTGCTTCTTAGAATCATTAGACATAACACCCACATATGAAACCGGCTTCACATTAGGGACATTCGTAGATTGGGGCATAGGAACTGGTTTAGTAGTAGCATTAGGAAACGTGTAAAGAACCATTATGCTGATTCAATACATTAGCCTGATTCACGTTAGGTTTTAGAGAAACATTCGCACTAACAGTTATTGTATTACTAACGTCACTAGCAGACCCATCTTCAACATTGACAGTAGGCTGCGACAACCCAACATCACCCTCCACCACATTACCACCAACAGTAACACCTTCTAATTGCATCTGATGACCACTCACAGGTACGCAGGGTGTATCATCATCACCCACACGCTTTGGATCATTCTTGGAAGCTAGCTCAGAAAGCATTGGAAAGTTAGAAGATATAGTTGAAGTATCCAAGCTATACACAGTCGACTCATTCTCTTTTTTCTTTTTCTTATTTTCTCCTCCCCTACCCGAACCCAAAAAACCCTTCATCATAGTAAAACCATAAACAAAAAAACCAGAAGAACGAAAAGCGTCTACTCTTCTACTAACGCAAGAAAACCCTAAGCGAGTAGGGTTTTAAATACTAAGCATACAAATATCCTACGTCATACTGAGAATTAATGTAAGCTACTGATAATGAATATAGTATGACTTACAGCGATGAACAATAAATATATGATATGAGCAATGATATTATATTAATATAATAGGGATCAAAACATAAATCCTAATCTCCGTTGCTTAATTGCCTCTACCAAACTGTTAACCAATAGGATTAAAGAGTGATAAAGGAGAATCAATACAAGAGAATTAAGAATTAAACTAATGATTCCAAGTGACGAAGGTAGAATTCGGCAAAAAGGATTACGGAAATTGTTAGTCGCCAAATTCGCCTTGAGGGGAGAGGTTTTCTTTAGGGTTTTCTTTAGTTCTTAGAGATTATAAACCTTCTAAAGCAACACTTGTTAATCATATTGCTAATGACAGGGTACGCGGGAATGTGCAACTATTAAGTTTCCATCATATTGCTAATGACATGTAACTAGGGAATACACTTAACTTCTATAATATTTAAACTAATTATGTAATATACAGTTGAGATGTATCGGGGGAAACCCCGTGACGGGTCTTTAAGCTAGTTATGTAATATGCAGTTGAGATGTATCGGGGGAGCGGGACATATTAATCTATGTATTCTAATATATGACACTTTTGTACCACCCAATGAAGCTAATAAAATTCAATGCGCTGATGTGTCATTCCTTATTTAACCCCTTTGGTACAACACCTCAATGCACCCTTTTGTTTAACCATTCATTGATGTGTCATTAATTGTGTAACTAAAGTCAATACAGTTTTTTAAGCTTCTTAATTTTGTAAAGCATGGTACGCTCCACCAATGAAAAAGTCAATACCGTATTTTTGTAAGGTATTCAATACCATTAAGGCATTAACCATTAATTGAAAACGCCCCCTTTTAATCAATACAAAGACGCTCCAAATCAATTCAATATCAATTTCAATTCACCCTTTAATGTCAACAATTCAAAAAAAAAAAAAAAAAATCCAAATACGCTTTACGATTTGATCTATATAACTCTGATTCAACCAGATTTATCAGTACGTATATCATACCATCTCTTCATCCTCTGCTTTTGCAATTCTTTATTATCTTTTTACATGTTGTTGTGATTTGTATATAGGTTGAACTAATTATGTTCAATTTAATTGTGTTTAATTTTCATGATTTCTGGCAGGTTACACTTGAAATCGTTTTAATAATCTTTAAAGTGGATTGAGTTTGGAGGTCCATCACAAGTGTAGTTTCAGTTTCAATGGTAAGTCCCTCATCTCTCTAATTGTTGTTCTGAATTTTAATTTTTTGCTATGGCTTCTTTGTTTTTATGATTTTGTACGAATACAATCCCAATTTCCTTTATAATTTTTGCATTAATTAGTTTTTAAATTTGGCCGATGTAGATTTTGATAGTTTTGATTCACTTTTTATGATGTCTACGAGACATTTTATTTGAGGGCCACGTAGATGTTTGATGGAATGTTTAAGAGAAAGGTAAATGTGGGAGGTAATATGTATACTTGATTTCATCATCTGAGCACTGTTTAGAATTTGCTTATTGCGCTTTGAATCAGGTTTTCTTTAGATAGGAGTGATTGTGATGTCGAATGTATAGTTAGGATTTTTATGAACGTGTATGATTAGAACAACATGTAGGTTTTAAGGTAATATATGGGTTTTTGGGTCATTTTATCACAGAAGTGACTATATGCTTATTTTGTTCTCATGTAGCAATGTTTAAGGGGTTATAGGGTTGCTTTACATGGGGTTATAAATTTATGCCTGGTGCAGAGGCACGTGTGTAACTTTCAGTGACTTAGATAGTTCGATTTGTGCAGGTCGTAGCCGATATGGAACCAAAAGGAAAGAAAGTTGGAGTGAAGGTTCCAAAAGGGTGTCTACTTATTCAGTTTGGAATACAAGTAAGGGAAATGCTGTTAAACATATCATTTTGTGCTTTTAATGGTTTTTTAAGTTATACTCTTTTGCGATTATCATACATGAGCAATAGTTTTAGTGTATCCGTATAATTGTGGTGAGGTGAAATAACCTATAAACAGGATTAGTTTCTTTAAGGTTACATAATATACAAACGAAATGGTTCATATCTGTTAGCATTACAATTGTTGTTTGGTACCGATTCATGATCTTTGTGTAACAGATATAGTTATTTCATGGAAATTATAGGTTTCTATATTTGTGGCAGTAGATAAAACATTTTAACGCTCATTTGTGTCGAGAACAATTACCATAGAAGCTTCACACACACACACACACCCCACTCGAAACAATTCCACCACTAGGTTTTTTGGTCGGTATTCAGAGAGTTCTAGATAGTGAATGATATAATCTGTCGTTGTGTGAATTGTCTGATGATTCTATAATCTTTATTATTTGATTATAGCGCTGGGGTGTTTGGTGAACTGGATGAGGACGGCACCAAAGCTTCTGAGGATTATTTGAGGTAAGTTTCGACTTAAATAACTAAGTTTTTAGGGCTTTAATTTGATTATGGGTTATATTAGGAGTTTAGTATGGTTTTTGTTTATAAAATTTAGCATTTAATTTTTATTTCTATTGGTTTATTCCGGAATGAATTTGTTAAATGTGGATGTATACTTGTCTATTGATTCACTTTTTATGATGTCTACTACATGATATTAATAATTCATACTAAGTCACCTAACGACTCTTGAATAATGATCAGATAAGCAGAAGCAATTTGGATAACACAAAATTTCTTTAAGCATAAAAGTAAAAACAGTAAGCAATCGCAAACACCCCCTTATCTGTAGTTCTTGCTTTTAGGAGAAAGAGTCTAATTACATGTGATTTGAAACTGAAGGAAGTAGATGAGGCTGTGAAAAAGAGTCTAATCACATGTATATATATCGAAAAAGTAAAAAACTTCTTATTGTTAATACTGATAAATAACTAATTATTATGCTCTTGCATCAACACCAATTGCGTAGTTTGATCATTGTGTACATAGATTTGCTACTGCTGTATTAAACGGAACAATGTGTATGTGGTGAAGGTATCTCGAACCGTGCTCATTCCGAAGAGAAGGTATGTACATCCTGAATTTTTACGTACGTGGTGAAGGTATCACGAACCCTACTCATTCAGAAGATAAGGTATGAACATCATGACTTTTTATTTTACGCATAAGTTGCAACTTTATGAGACTCAGTTGCTTTTTTGGTTCTTCGAATTATAAACTAATTTTGGGTATACTATGCGTACAAATAGATTTTGAGGAACTTTCATCCGTTGACACATCTCACATTTTACCCTTTCCCCATAATCTATAATTTCTTAATGGACAATTCCTATAAATAATAATTTGAATCTTTGTGGCGATTATGAGAATGTGTTGCCCTCTATCTACTAAAAGGTTACGCATTATAAGGATCATGTGAAGAGAATTATGCTCAAAACTAAGGTCTTCTATTAATGATAAAATTGACACGTCTTTAAGTATACGGGTTAAAAGGGATAGCTGGTGGAATTGATCGGCGTTGTTTTTTTAGTTATCGGTTACTATTTGGGACATGTTTCTTTTTAGTTTCATTATAAAGATATGTGCTATATATTGGGAGTAATTTGACGGATGTTTGTGTGTAGGGCATAGATGAAAATATCTTGTAGGTGTCCATTTAGTTAAAGGAAAGGTACTATTGTGCTCTTCACATCATAGTAAATACATTTTAAGTCCATATATTCAAAATTGGTCAAAGTGACTGTATTTTATTGCTAATGGGTAAAAAACCAAGTAAAAGACATGGTTCGAATGGTTTAGAAGTAGCTTAAAGTATTTGCAAATGCTTATAACCTTCTGAATTTTGTTTATTCAAATAACCATTTGAAATTTGAAAAAATGGTCAAAAAAATGAAGGCAAAAAAGTTTGGATCTATTCATGACATCTAAAGGTCTGAATCATGTGCAGGCGCTGAATCTCGATGTGATTACAGGAGGTTTCAATTTCCAGTTAGAACCTACAATTGTGGGATGAGCGAAATTGGGGTACAACAAACAAGAGTACCAAAAACGTTTCAAACCTCCTCATTGTACTTATCTTTACATTATCTTGAAAAGTTTAAAATTGTTTGATTATATTTATTAAGTTAGCTATTCTTTAGTGCAGGACCAAAGAGCAGAAATTTTATACTTTATAATGCTTGCTGATATGAGTGCTCATTTTTCGACGGCCTTTAGTTAACACATAGTCCTTTGCCATTCTTTGCACAAAATCTTTTGTCTAAGCTTAAGCTTTGAATATGTTTTATTTTTGGTCTTGCTGATATCTTTCTTTTGGTTTATGTAGGTTGAAAAATTGAAGATGGCATCATGTTCATCATCTCAAGTTCACAGGCAGCCCAAGGAGGAGTCAATATGGGCAATTTTGGTGGTATCCGACCTGTTGACCCATTTAGTAGCTATATTGGGTGGGTTAGACTGGTTGAAGAAAGAGTTAATAGGCAATCTTTTAGTTTGGGTTACGGGGCGGGAAACAACTTTCAAATGGGTCTAAAATGTTTGTGATATGTAACAAACTTTTAATTTATTATGAAATCTATTCTGTTAGGCTAATATTATTGATGTTGGAATGTGACTCTATATTATGGTTTTACCTTATTCTTGATGTTTGGAGATTTGTGGTTATTCTTACATTTCCAAGCCATATTCTTTTCAACATTTCCATTCATATACTATCATTTATGTTTCCACAATTTCGTCCAGTTAGTTTACGATTTACCTCTTCATCTTTTTTTCAAATACGGTTACGTCTTTTGATTTCTCTTGATGCTTGGTTCCGTTATAGCCTTTTTTTTATCACATGCTAAGTAACGACTGACTTGAAAATAGTTATAAATTATAATGCATGGTTAGAGTATGAATGCACTCACGTTAGTGTCTCTTTACTAAATCAAAAACAAGTAAATAACTACAAAGGAAAAGTGTCGACTTTTAGGCCATAACTAAATGTCATTGAGGTTCTGTTTTTTTTATCAAATAGATCGTAAACCATTATACGAACAATTTGTAAATTGTAGATGACCTTTGAAGCCTATTTCTAAAAAAGTATATAGGAAAACTCGAAAGTTTAGATCTACCGGTTAGTGAGCAACATATATATGACAATCTCAATCTGTCCGAATCTCATTTATTTGAAAGTGATCTCAAAGTGACGTCAATCACTAACAGGTTAAAATTTTATTTACCAAAAACCGTTTGCTTTTGGACTAGCCAACTCTTTGATGGAATTTCGTCATCATCATGGTGAGTTGATTACCATTTATGGTTTTTCACAGCCTTTACCACAAGCCATAATCTTGTGGGCTAGCCAACTCTTGTGTCAGTAAGACATGGTGAGTTGAGAACCATGTGTTGTGTGGTAATGAACCAAACATCAAAACCTGTAAACAAGATAAAACTATACAAATATATGTTTGTTTTTTAATATATTTTTTTAACTCCTTTTTTTTAATAATAAAAGAAAGAAAGAAAAAAATATAAAATATGTAAAATATACCATCAATCAGCAGAAAAATGTACTACCAGCAAAAACACTAAGCTATCAGCAGAAATAGTGTCCACCAGCAACAATAAAGATCCAACAGCTGAAAAAATGGTTAGAGTACAAAGAATACAACAATAAGCCTCCCCTTAGGCTTATGCCTCCCTTCAATCATTGCATCTGAGAAAGACTATTGTTCTTTTGTATATCAGTTAAATTTTAACCTGTTATTTGAGAGTGATCTCAAAGTGACGTCAATCACTAACAGGTTAAATTTTTTTATTCATTAAAATATCTATTAAGTGTTTGACTTTAAATAAGAATAAACTGATATGTAAGGTATTTCGTGGTATGAAATTTACTTGAAAATTACCATACTTTGAATAAAATTGTTTCGTTAGCATCGCTATCGAGCTATACCTATAAATTTATGATTGGCTCAACTTAGTTAAAATCCGACTATAGACACTCAATTTGTCGAAATTTATTTGATCACGTTTTAAAAGTTATCGTTTTACATTATTGAAAATTGATAAAGGCTGAAGAAAAGCGTATGATCAAAAATATTAAGACAATTGTGGTGGATAAAGAAGAGGCATGTCATTTCGAAGTTAACCTTTCTATAATTGCATGTCAAATGGATAGAAAATATGCAAGGATGTTATAGTATCATTATGTTGCTAACTTCAAACTTCTAACGCATCTTTGATGTAGTTCAGCTCCACTTTGTTGACTATTGGGTCAACCAGGCGAGTCGATGAATGTATTATATGAAGTTTAATATCAATATTGGAACATGCAATTACTATGTAGTTAAGTATCTGTGTCAAGGTTGTGGTTTTAATATTGATATTGGAACATGCAATTATTATATAGTTGATAAATGTGTTATATGAATTTTGATATCTGATAATGTGTTATATAGTCGATAAATGAATTTATTTTCTCTCCAAAATTTATAAATGGATTAAAATTGTATGGTGTTTCAAACCACAAAATGATACCAAAAGTTGGTGTTCCGATAATGTTGTTGAGAAATGTTGATCACTCCAACGGAATATGTAATGAAACAAGACTTCAGTTTGTTAGATTAGTAAAAACTTTGATTGAAGCAAAGATAAAAAATGGAACATACTTTGAAAAAATGGTGAACATACTTCGATTGAGGATGAAAATTACACTAGTCCATGATTGTTTTATGAGAAAATATTTTTGTCCACTTTAAATGTAAGAGTTTGTAAAATTTGTAATATAACAATAGTTGTGTATGTTTTGGACTAATTTTGTAAAATATATAATATACCAATAATTTTGTAAAATATTTTTGTCACATTTATAATTTGAAATACTAATTTTGTTACAAATAGTTGTGTGTGTTTTGGACTATGCTATATTGGTTATCAATCCGCGTTTTTTAAACCCGTCCAAGTAACGACCCGATACAAAGCGCGTCAACTGAATACATCAATTTCAAACACGCCGCAGCGACGATGAGAATTTTGAAGCCTTGGATTACAAAGATACATACTTACCATTTTACCCAGAGAAATCTCTAAAATTTGATTATTAAGCTTTCTATGTGACCCATATGATTTAAGTAAAATGAACTTTGGATTACCGTTTCTTATTTTATTTTTAAACACTTTATACACATAAGTTTATTTACTGTTTTAGTTATAGCAACATTAATATCGGGTGTGTTAACAAGTGAATAAGTTAATAAAACATTAACCCTGAAACCTAAGGTAATTTATGTGTTGACATATAAATATGACTTATACATGTTAGACATAAGTTGGTGACATTTGTTTGTAGTTATTTATATAAACATGGTATATTTCATGAAATAATGAAACCTATTTGCGATCGTTATTGTTTGTTTTTTTATCCGTGCGTATAACTCCTTAATGGATAATTCCCTTTAAAATTCCCGTGATTCAACGGGTCTTTAAAGAAATGGTTTACTTAAGTTGCGACAACATCAATAAAAATGAACGTGGTGCCCAAATAGATGAGTCCATTTTCTCGCCTCAATCTATCAACGGGACAAGACTGCAAGTTCTTAAATATAGACCAAGCAAATGCTTTATGTAACGGGACAAGACTGCAAGTTCTTAAATTAACACAAAATTCCATTCAAGCGCAAATCATTAACGGGACCAAATTTGGAAAACAAGTGATCATACCAAGGTTGCGAATTACTCCACCAGATAAGCGTTTGCCTCTTCAGATTGCCAGGAAACAATATCCAATTTCAGTTTCATTTGCCATGACAATCAACAAAAGCCAAGGTCAATCGCTTTTAAAAGTTGGTTTGTACTTGCCGCACGTCCCGTTTTCACACAAGGATAAATGTACGTTGTTGTTTCACGAGTAAAAAGCAAGAAAGGTTTGAAAGTTGTCGTTTGTGATCAAGATGGTAATCTCTCTAAAACTACAACAAATGTACAAAGAAGTACTGCAAGAACTATGATCAAACTACAAGAGGTATTCTGTTTTTCTTTTTCTTTTTTTCCCCAAAATTTGAATTATAATATAGCAACAATCAAAATGCCTTTACTTACATATTCTATGGACTTTTAGGTGTCCACACCATGAGCATTGGGTATTAAATCGAGTAGCGCTCGCACCAATCATTTGCTATTCAAGACAATCAATTTTGGACACGCTAACGCGTGGATGTTTATTACTTTAATTGTAACAAACTCAATTGCTTATTGACGGATTATTTCATTCTTTCTTTCATATATTAATCGAACATGTTTACGTTACTTTTCTTATCATCTCATTTTATCTATCTCTCTAAAAAATTACCCGGTGTCAACGGGTCTATAAGCTAGTATTATATAAACGGAATTAAGTATCAACTTAATCAACTACATTGGCACACCCCTACCAAGCATACCATTAATGGCCAAAGGTATAATCTATCTTATCTTATATACTAAAAGCTTAAGTAGCCTTATAAATATAAGTGGTCATAATAAATGGCTCATGAATTGAAAGTGAAATGTGGATGCTTCATGTGTTAGTACATTGATTTAATAGTCATGCATAAGGATAAGTATATAGGAGATGAAGTGTTTGGTACAATGAATGCATAAATTAAACACACCAATTAGTGGTTAGTCTTTTTACCTTCCCGTCCATGAGTTACAAATATTTTATCAACTATATAATGTGTCAAAAATCACACACAACAACCCACAACTTCCTCCACACCGCGTGCACATTGGGCTACAACTTATTATGATGGTAAAGTAAGCATCATATCGTCTTACTTATTTAGCATATTGATTTATATTGTTTCATGTAAAATTTCATGTGTGTTTTGTGTATGTAACAATGTAGGAAATAAAGATGGTGCTTAGGGTTTGGTAGTAACGTCATCTTCTCTAATGGTTTAAGAGATCATACACATCATTGTATTATCAATTAAGTGAAACATGCACGAACATTTTTACTTTGATCGAAAATGCAATATATTGATTAATTGTATTTAAGTTACTAACGATCTACTATATCTAATTGTTTTTTGTAGCACGTCAAGAATCATTAAATAAAGAGATTGAGAAGTCACAAAATTTGTATCAAGAACAAAACATGCAAAAGGCTAATGAACAACAATGACAAAGACAACAACAACAAGAACAACAACAAAAACAAGAACAACGCCACGACCATCGGTGGGATGAATACTTAGCATTCATATTAATTGTACGTTACAAATTAAAAATGCAATATTTTATTTCATGTAATACCGATAAACGGGCTAATATTATTGATTCGTTAGCAAGTAAGTTTCTTGAAAATAATGTGACGAGCATTCAATTTTTAATCAATAATTATTACTACACTTTGTTGGTGCATTTTTATATTTTTGCTCTTAATGTAGTTTTTTGTCTTGCGTTGTGTTAATATCACTATGGAGATTAATTGATTATCTTAATATGATTTTAGTTTCATTTGTAGAATGCCAACCAAATTTGGCAAAATGAAATTGTTATAGTATTAGTTATTAAGAGTAGAAAAATTATATGTTGAGATTGATGTCTTTAAATATATTTATATATGCAATATGCTACAAATTAAATATACTAACAATATTGGACCAATTTTCACAACAATAAAAAAGATTAAAACTTAAATGGTTTTTGTGGATAAAATAAAGTTCGAGTAACTAAGCGTAGTAATGTGGAGCTACCGTATTTGATATGATAAACCAAAAGGATAATTCATTGTCACAAGTTAGATCTCAAAATATAGAGAATATCACATTGTTACGATTTTATATAAGGGTTACATTTATTTTGAAAGAACCGTATGCCTTTAACCTCCTTTTGACATTTAGTATGTAACTTATACATATTAAAAAATTACATGTGAAGAGACTCTTTTAAATGTAGCATCTTGAAAAGAGTCTCTTCACATATACTATTTTAATGTCGATAAACTATTTAAATGTGTGTCATGCTTAGAAAATGTGTGATAACATCATAACTTAGATATATAATGCCGAAAATAAGTGCCAAAGATTACGTTGTGAACACTTATATACAGCCCATGTAATGACGAAAATTTGTGTTGAACAATACACTAACAAACATTTAGATTAAGCTCGTGTGTATCACACGGGTATAAATGACTCGGTCTAAATATAAAAGTCACCAAACAACTAATTACACTCATTATCTTAAACTCATGTGATGCTTACAAAAGTTGTGATACCATCACAACTTACAAACCTAATGAGGAAAATAAATATCACACATTACACTATGATTAATTAGATAGAGCCCGTGTGCAACGCACGGGTCTGAATGACTAGTTATACTTAAAACTTATCCCCCTTAATTTAATGCTCAAGGGGTTGTACACAAAATTTTGTACGGTACAACATGCTTAGAGCAATACCTTAAACTCTAAATATATATACCGAAATCAAATATTATCATATAAATGCATTTATCAATAAATAGATTCATGGTTTAATTTAATGCTTCCAAAGAGGTGTTACAAAAAACAAAATGTTGCAACATTAAACCCTCAAAGTATACAAACCATCTCCATTTAATCATTACACGAAATAGCACAATACACTTCCACACCACAGCCACGGAACGGAACCACCCATCTCACTCAAACACAACAATCAAGACTCAACTCAAACACAAATAAGAACATGATGTAAGTATTTCTTTCGTGTTTTATATCGAATACAAAATCAAAAGAACCACAACAACAATCAACGACTACCCTAAGTCCAATCCCATCATCTAAATGACCACAATATACTATAAAAAACAATTCCTATCTCCTCACAAATATCATAACAACAACAACCATCTACACGACTCGAATACAAACTGAAAATAAATAACCAAAAGATCTCAGCTTTCTTTTTCGTGTATTACAATTATTTTAAGACCTTTAAAGATCAATAACACGAAAAGAAACTCATCATCGATCTATGAGAAGCTTTGCTTCTTTTTATCTTAACTACTTATAATAGAGAAATGGTCAAAGTGAAAATGTGAAAAACTTAATTTTCGGTCAATCCCAATTTTACCCCTGCAACCGAAACTTAATTGCATGGTGAATTAATGTCAACCGAAAGATGGAAAGTAATGAATGGAATTCAATGTCTGTTTCATCTTTACTACTTATAAAGAGAAAATTTTCAATGCCCATAATACCTTTGTCAAACTATGGAAATCGAATATAAGGAAATATGCAAATGCAAAAACAGTTGTATTCAATATGCGTTTCAACTGACATTTGTGATTGATGTTAAACCACCAACTTATATTGACCAAGGAATGGTCAACAAAGTCAAATAGCCTAGATCAATGCTCCGGGTAATATAAGGTATCACCAGGTCGTTAAGTCTCGTTGAAGTGTGAATTGTAACTTTAGCGTGCTTTGTGATCGGGTGATTATTCACAGAAAAGGGTTATGATCAAAATTATTTGGAAATTATTAACAAATATAGCTTAGGAAAGCTACGTGATTGATTACGGGAACTTAGATTACAAGGATTTGAGCTAAAACCTAAAAAGGTACATTTTAATTAAAAACGTAATCAGACGAACGAAACGAAAAGTACAACTGATGGACGGAAAGGGTTACAAGTGTAAAATTAATATTTTTACAATCCTAATAATTAAAGAAAATTTTAAGAAAAATAAAAACTATTTTTACACTATTTAATTATTAATTATTAATTAATTACTAATTATCTATTTATTAACTAATTAACTAATTAAAATTATTAAAAATACTAAAAAGACTTAGAAAATTAAGCAAAATTTTACAAATCTAATTAACCATCATGGGAATCCTAAAAAATTATAAAAAGTTTATTTTATGTATTTTTAAACTAATTAACTAATTATTAATCTAATTACTTATTAATTTCTAATTAAACTAATTATATTATAAAAAATAGAAAATGAGTAACATAAATTCTATAAAAATTTATAAAAATGTTTTAACTTAAATAAAAGCTAGAAAAATTATAAAAACTAGGTTGTACTTTATAAAATCTAATTATGCTATTTAATTACTTAATATTAATTAAAACTTAATTAAACTAAAATTAATTATAAAAACCTCTAAAAGACAAAATAAAAATCTGGAAAAAATTCTAAAATTACTTTAACCTAAAATAGAATTTCTAAAAATATAAAAATGATATATTGCTTATAAATAAGCTAAAAAGAAAAATAAAATGATAAATCCTATTAAATAGAAGCTATCACTATAATTAAAGTTGATTTTTTTTTTTTTTTTCTTTTTCCAAACTAATTAACCACTAAAAAAAACTTTTACTGAAAAAACTTTTAATATAACCCAAGAAATAAGCACTTAGAGTGCTTATTGATCCCACAGTTGACTTTTGTTGACTGTGGAAGATTTTTAGCTCAAATGGAATGATGTGGGGTCCACAATGATGAAATTAGGTTTCTCTGAGTTAATTGAACAAAGATAAGCAAGTTTCAACCACTTAAGTTCCCTGAATAAGCCACCAATCTCAAATAAGCTGTTTGCTTATTGAGATACTGAGGCAGAATGGGACAAAGATTGGGACCTATTCCAGGTGGGGTCCAGTGGTCAAAAGGTCAAACAAAGGGTCAACAGGTCAACTATGGTAGGAGGGGGGTTGTAAGGACCAACTTATGGGGTGTGGGACCCACTGGGTTAACCACAATGGACCACCAAAGTTGGGTGGGTGGACTGAGCTGCTGAGACAGGGCAGTTACTCTGCCCTGCAGCCTACTTCAAGGGGCAATATTGTCACTTGAAAAAAATCACAAAAATGTGAAACTTGTGGAAATCTAAAGTTCAGGTGGTAGAGTCTAAACACAAGAAATTTCAACTCCCAATTCTTAACACACAAATCAGATTAATTCACCCAATTTTTACAAAACCAGAGGTATGTACTTTTGACTTTTTCAATGAACCAGCTTATTTGACTTTGATGAATTTTAACTGACTTCTAGCAACTTATTATGATATAATGAGTTAAAGTGAGATGACATTGAGTTATATTGACTAATTATCTACTATTTTAACACAAACTTGGATTAAAGCACCTAACAGTTAACAGATTGTGAAATGGTTGAAGGAACTTTGACTTTTTATAGAAAGACCACTTGATTTTATACTCTACCTAACATATTTATACCTATTGTGACTTATTAAAACAGAAACTAACCACAAACACACCCTGGAACTCAGGGTAAAACCTTATCCCAAACACTCCTTAAAAACTATGGTCTTGTGTTTTTCAATGAGTTAAAGGTGATTCAAGCTAAGGACTTACTTAACACTGCTATATTATGATTAAGGGGACTGAGTTGAGCACAAAGATACAGCTTTTAACACCACTTATCCACAATTCATACGAATCCAAATTTATGGCAGTTAAGATATAATGTGATGAAATGTCACCCAAAGTATGAAACCTGAATTATAACAAATCTAACAAGCTATATTTAACTAAGATAAAACAACAACATACACAAATTACTCTAATGGCTAAGAACTGTAAATCATGCAATTTTACTTCTACTATTATACTAAGAATCAAAAGAGATGAACGTTAAATCTCACAGTGTGCTCCCAATGCTAAACCAAATGACCAAGAACCATATTACCAAACCTAATGCTTCCCAAGAAGCTCTAAACCAGGACCATCCTTGATTTATCCTGCTCCACTGCTTCTTTCTTGCTTTTCTTCTATTTTTTTTTTTATTTTCTGTTTATTTATTTTTTTATGTTTATAATTTTATGAGACTGGAAATGCAAAACACAACTTAAATTTCTGAAACAACACTTTTATTAATACTGAAAAAGAAATTACAACTGATAATTGGATTGAGATTAAAAGTACAATACTAAAAAAAATACATTAAAAATTACTAAAAAAACTAGATAGCTGCTCCACTGTCTCTATCTCTTTTATAATGCCCATTTAGGGTTCACATGAGCCCTTGTCATCTTTCCCAGCAGCAATTGTAGCCATAGGATCACTAGGGTTAATCTTGGCCATTCAAAAGTATTGGCGCCAAAATGGTTTTGGCGTTTCTTGAGATACTTGGTGCTAGTGGGGATTCTTTGGAGGGTAGCGTTTGGTTTGGAGTACCAAGGGGGGGGGGGAGGTTGAGTATTGCAGAGGTGAATAGGGGTGATGATGAGGGTGAGTTTGGTTTGTAGCAGGGAGTGAGTGGGGGTGAAGGTGAGGTGGAGGTCAACGGGTCAAAGGCTGGGGAGTAGTATTATTTAAAACGGGGGAGTGGTGGGCTGTGTTGGTTTGGGCCAGCAATTGAGGTGGGCTTGGGGTTTATTTTTGGATTGGGGTGGGAGTAATAACATTGGAGTGGTCCGTTTGGTTTAGTAACTTTAGGAAACAAGGACCATTTTTGTAATTTACCAAAATCCAAGGGACTGAAAATGGACATTTCCCAAAGTACCCACAAGGGTGTGATTTGCCAAGAACCAATTACACAAGGACCAAATTTACATTTTACCATTTTTCAAAATTCCCGGGGACCAAATGTGACAAGTTTCCAAACTTGAGGGACCAATATTGTAATTTCCTCAAACTTCACACCAAAGGATCATTTTTGATAATTTATGTTTTTTAAGGACCAAAAATGATTCTTTCTTTCAAAATTATCCCACCAGGGACCAAATCTGCCAAAATCTGAAGTTCAGGGGCCTTTTATGTCAATTTTGGATTTTGAGGGGTAAAAGTGTAATTTTCTCAAACTTTTTCACCCAAGGACTTATTTTGACAATTTTTGACATTTCTTTGCCTTGGGTTGACTTTTCTTTCATTTTAAACTTCCTGGGACTAGTTTTGCCAAATTTTGAAACTTGAGGGACTGAAACTGCCAATTGTGCAAACTTTGTTCGTTTTCATTTGTTTTTAAACATTTTGCATCTGAAACATATAAAACACACTTTTGGGATAAATTATGTATTTTGATGCGTTTTTGGGTGTTTTTTGATGTTTTGGCAGTCCAGATACGATAAAAATGATGAGTGTTTGAGCACTCATCAATTTGCAAGTACTGTAATGCAAATAATTTTTTATTTGTGGAAAGTCTAAAGTGAAAAATGAAATGCTATGCGGGAAAACTTAATTCAAGGAAACTATTCAACTTAATATAGTTACTATGGCACGGCTGGAAGAAAGGTAATACAGTTATCTATGGCAACTACTTTAATATTGTGGCTGGAAAAAAACTAATACACGGGTGGAAGGTAAACCAAAGGTAGGACACTATTTGTTAAATATAGGCTTGAGTCAGACATCTGAACCTTAAACCATGTATAAACAAGCATAAAACACTATATTCATTATTTTCTCCCTTCCGGCTCTCTAACGCTCACAAAATTAAACACGCATAACCATCAGCAACAGATGATTTCGCTGCTCCTAGACACACTGGCACCATAAAATACACACGCATAACTATCGGATCTTGCTAAAGACGCACAAACCCACTCTCCACTGCCAATGAAACTGCCGCTACTATAACAGTGGCTAGGTGGTTTCGGTAGGTGGTTTTGGTTGTTGGTTTTAGTGAAAGTTCTTTATATGATTCATTTTGGTGTGTTTATGTATGCTTTTGGTTCATATCTAGCCGGATCTGTTGAGTTTTAGCCATGATCTGGTGGTGGTGTTTTTGAATTTTTAGTGGTGGTTTGGCTTTATTTGGTTTTTGTGAACAGCCGTGAATCAATGGCGGTATGGTGGTTTCCGGTATGTTTTGTTTGAGGCTAATGATGAAACAAAAAAAGTTCTTGTGTAAAAACGGTTCTAAAATATAATGCTCCCACGAAGTGCTATGATTTTCAAAGGTTTTAAACTATTTTTGTGTTGCATGATATTTTTTGTTATATATACAAAAGTATCTGATGAAGTAGTTTTGTTATGTCTAATGACCATGATAGTATTTGAGGCCATTTTTTTGTTGTTAGTTTGTGAGTACCACCGACAAGATCTACAAATTTGTTTGGTTTAGATGTTTAATTCTTTTGACGTTTTGGTGGTTTGGAACTTTGGATGCTTTTTGTTTCATCTCTTTTAAGATTTTTTATGTGTTTGTATATTTTGCAAAGCTGATTATATTATTTGAGGCTTATTTGTGAAATATGGGTATGTTTTAGCTCGAACTATTTGAATCTTGAAATACTTGTGAGGCTGTTTTTGTAACCTTTGGGTTTTGATAGTGTATTTCATTGGCTATGATGATAAAAAAAATATTAATATTACGTTGTATTTGCACACACAATAAGCGGATGGTTTTTGTATATGCAAGCGTGTTATTGTAGCCATTACAACATCTGAGCTAAATTTAAATAAAATTTTAATGCTCCATTTTGTCTAGAAATTTTATGAGGTCGTTTTATTTTTATTTGTTAGTTTCGTTTGTTTGAAGTTGTTTTGTTTTGTTTTCTTTAAGCCTTTGGTACTGTCGATAAAAAATGTTTAGGCCATTGATGTTTTTTTTTTTTTTTTTTTTTGAAACCGTTTATGGATGATCCAGAGTGAACTTCAAGAACATTAAAGTTGAAACTTTTATAAACAGAAAAAAAAACATTCTTTTATTAGTAGAGTACAACTTTACTTGTAGAGTAATGAAGAAAATGTTTAGCTAACTCCCCCATCGTAAAATTGGTAGACTGTGATTTTGTACCTTGAGCTCCACAACAAGTAGAAAAGTATATACCTCGAGCTACCCAACAAGTAAAAGAGTGCTAAAACCCCTCTATGCAATTACATTTTGATATTTTTTTTAATAAAGTCAAGCAATGTAAAATGTTAAAAACCTTAAATCTAAACAAATAAAGGAAACTCTTGTAGTTTTAATGCAAATAAACCAAAAAACTTAGAAATGAGGAATGTGAAAGTGACAAATTCGGTAATAAAAGGTTGTACATTATATATATATTACATTTACCGTGGAGGTACTATTCCCCCTTCTGCTACAGTGCTTTATGTGAGTGGCTACAGTAACACACATTTTTATATTAAAGGTACTGTAGCAAATGTACTGTAGCACTGCAGCGTACTGTAGCAATGCTACTGTAGCATATATATATATATATATATATATATATATATATATATATATATATATATATATATATATATATATATTTTTTTTTTTTTTTCTTTTTTTTAATTTGACAAAAAAAATGATATTTTGATTATTAAAAATTTTCATGAAGATACATTTTTGACAAGATTTGGAAAATCATTAACAAAATTCATTTAGAGTGCCACAGTGGAAGCAGGAGTAGTCTTTTGCAATTTAGTCCCTGAGCCCTATGGTGTGAAAAAAAAAAAAAAAAAAAAAAAATAGCACGGCATTTCCGCAGCAACGCGCGGGTACCTCCACTCGTTAATGACAATGATATGTATGTTTCACAAGAATAACTATTAATACATATCGAAAATCGGGTTGACCCGGTTTAATTTGACCCCTTTTTTTCGACCCAATCCGTTGGGTTGACCCGATCTAAATTGACTAATTTTTCGACCGGAATGGTTCTTGCGGTTGAACCATCCGAGTCGAACCGGGTTTCAAAACATCATGTTTAATCCCAAAATCCCCAAACTTTTATTTATTTATTTTTATTTATAGCCCATAAATTTTTTTTTATAACTAAAACTATTTGCCGCTATAAAATCCCGTTGCTATGCACGGGTACTCGTCTAGTATCCGAAAATAAAGAAAGAATCATAACAAATCTGTTATGTTCTTTATTTGGTTCGCTCAATAAAACACAAAAAAGAAACAACTATATGAGAAAGAGAATCAAGAACACGAATTACGAACACCCCAAACCACGAATCAATTACCACAACAACACCGTTTAACCCACGATCATATATCACAACACACCCTAATAGCCACGAACAATGCTTCACCAACCCTTCATTTTGACAAAAAAAAAATATGGAAGAAGAACTTTGTGTGAGTTGTTTTTTTTTTTTTTTTTTTTTTTTTTTCTTTTTTTTATTCGTATGAATGAGAGGGGAAGAACCTGTTATTGTCAAAAGGTATAAGGGAGCGTGTATAGTAATTAAGGAAGGTGTTTAATTGTGAATTGATTGTGTTAATGGTGTCAGTTATAGATGGAGCGTATAATAGGGGATGAATTGATTGTGAATTGATTCTTTCTTATGCCAATCAAATAAGTATGAACCAAACCTAATACTGATCTACTTGCTTTGGCTACTCATTATATTGTACCAAGGGTACATCTTTCGTATATAATTTTCTCCATGAGGGATAAGGTATGTATCATGTCACATAACATAATACATATGATTAAACCAAAAACCAAACAAAGTTTCAACCAATGTGTAGAAAACTTCACATTAAGTTCCAACCCATAGTCCATATAATCTAATTTAGTCGCACACATTTTATGATATTGCGATAGTAGCTTAAGTTTGAAAGTAGTACATAATACAAAACTTCGCATAAATACGCATATTCAAATTAAAGAATAAAAACTTTGAAGTATATAAGTTTGTTGAAATAGTACTATGAAGTATGAACCAAAAGAAATGAAAAGTCTACGGATAATATTTGTATAGTAAGTACGTATTATGGTCTATCTTTAGCGTTACCATATTTTCAATATTTTTGTTTGTATTTCAAGAAATCATGTGTTTACAAGGACCAAAGAAACGTGTATAGGGATTTTAGTAAGGTTTTATATATGTAACAAATTTATTAATGGGTTGGATGAGTGGAAGGTGGTAACGTAAATACAAGGCTTTCAAAAATTGGTTACACTCCCACCTAGCTACTTAGTTTCATTTCAATGATCACAAACATGTCAATGTGTTTAATTTTGTATGTGATGAAATAGAACGTACATCTTTGTTTCGTCTTTTAATTGTTTGTTAAACTCGGTATAGCTTTTAAATTTAACATACAGGTGTTCTTAGAGATCATTATAATTAAATCAATATGTTTGGCAAAGATATAAATCTGCTAATAAAGCTATTAAAAGAGCTATAATAATGAAAATTACAAAGACAATATTGATTCCCTATATACGCTAATAATTTTATACATTAAATTTTAGTAGATTCACAAACTATTAATCGAATTGTCACATTTTTTATGTCATTTCCAAATCTTTTTAATTTGATCGTGAACAAAGTGAATTAGCTATTAAGATTGGTAGATTATATGACTAAAATAGAAAATAAATTAAGGAGAAATTAAAGTAGTGAAATAATGTGAATGTGGAGTGAATTTAACTTCATATACTAATATACAGTTTAAAGTTTAATTTTAATGTTCATTCATAGACTAAAATAAAAGGACAATAACAATAAAAAAAAAATCTATAAACTTATCTAATAGACTAACCAATATATTCAATAAATAAAAAAAAGGCAACAAATCTCGACCATCAACCAAAACAAACAATCATCTACCTTAGACCTTTTAACATATCAAATATAATTTTTGTGTTTTGGTAAATTGTATTTTGAGACTATGAAGTAAAATTATCCGTAGTAAGTATGCCGTATGAAAGGGAAAAGTAATCATTGAATTACATTGATGTTGTTGACAAAGTTGTGGTGTCAAGAAAATCGGGTTGTTTCAAAGCTTAATATGACCACACAGGTCAACATTATATTGAATATGACCACACGGGTCAACATGATACTGATTATGACCACACGGGTCAACATATAATTAAAACCTTAAGGATTTATCAGTTCATTCTTATATGTCACAGTGCACCTTATAATTAGCTTGAAATTTCATTTGGTTTTCACTAGAAAAGGAGAGATTTTCTCTTTGCAAATCGAGTGGGGTCACTCATTCATCTTTTTAGCATTTTATTATTCCTCACAAACACCGGCTTTTGCTTGATTAAACAAATTTATTTAAACTTTCAAGCAATACACGATGCCTCTCTTGAGTCTTTCTCAAAGCATCGAAAGAATCCAAAGCTACACCACGAGCACCTAAAGCTTCCATGCTCACAATCATGGTATGGTTCTTTGCCATTACACGCCTCAAATGTTGACAACAAGCAAAAAGAAATTTTGAAAATGCATCATCTTCACATGCTTGATGCACAAAGCATAAACACATACAATCATGTAATTTAAAAGATCCTGAAACATTCATCAAATTCTCTAACAACTCAAAATCTGTCATAGGCATCTAAATATCGTCATATGCTTATACAAGCGTCTGCACCAACATTAAAAAAATACACATAATTTGTTAGAATTATTGGATCACAGTAATCTGAGAGTCGTGTAAACACTTTCATATCGAAGTATTTCGATGGTTCTATCGAAATCTTTAATCGGATAAAACTCAGATTCATGAACCGAGAATGTGTTATGATTGTTATGAAAACCAGAACCAGAGAAACAGAAAATTATGACCAATAAAACCAAAACGGTTGTAACTGCCAAAGCAGTTATTTAACTACCGAAATGGTTAAATTAACGGGTAAAAATTAATGTCCAAAATACTGGGAATTTTATTTTTAAGTGTGTTTTTGACATAGCACTTTATATAAAATAACGGGTAAAAATTAATGTCCAAAATCCAAGGGCGCTGCCCCTTGGACCCTGCCAGGGGCTGCCGCCCCTTGGACCCTGCTACCAAGGGTTGCCGCCCCTGGAACCCCGCTACCGGGGGCGCTGCCCCTGGACCTCCGTGATTCGGGGCGATAATCACAATAACGTCATGCAAGTGTGCACTGATGAGGCAAAAAATGAACCACTTTTAGGGGGTCATTTAAGCCCGAAATTGACTTTATTTGATCAAATATTGCCCTAAATCGTTCCTTTTGTGATTTTAGGTACTTTGGGAGTGAAATCTGGAAAAGGAAGCAATTCGGACATTTTTGGAGCATAAAAGTGAAGAAAACGCCAAAGTCTTAATTTTCCTTGCTGGGAACAGTAGGTGACGGCGTCAAGAAGGAATTCCTGACGACGTCAAGAGCAATTTCCATGACGATCTAGTACAGATTTGACGGCGTCACGAAGTAGAGCGTCAAGAGTAAAATGCATGACGGCCTGGAAATGCTAATACATGACGGCGTCAAAAGTAGATCAAGGTAGTCCGAGAAGAGTTTTGGCGGCGAGGTGACGGCGTCACAAGATTGGTCTTGACGCCGTCAGACCCTATTTCCTATATATAGTTTTCTAATTTTCACACATTAAAAAGAGAGAAGTTTTGGAGAAACCCTAAGTACGAACTTGGTGCGAATTTTACAGGTTTTCAAGGGTTCTAAGCCCTTGATACCTTTCATGTATAATTGAGATAAGTATTCTTTTAATTCAATCAATATGTCTATGTGTTGGTTGTCTATATCTTGTTCTTGTCTTAATTCCATCATGTTAGGCTAGATCTATCTTGTGTTTGCTTGGATCTAATGAAACCTAGATGTTAATTATGTGTTGATTACTTATTTATAATTGTATTGGATGAATGAATTTGATGTTAGGCTTAAGAAAACTGGCAGATCTCCAAATGGTAACATGCTTGAACGTCTTAGGAAACATGAACCGATGTGCACTAGGTCTTTATTGGTTGTATTTAATGCATTAGCCACTGTTTATAATCCCTATGGTTGTGTTGGGCATGGCATAGGAGGAGATAAGAGCTCATAGAATTGGGGAGTTAAGTGCGCCACCCCATGAATGATATTAAGGAATACAATCCGTCATCCATGCAACTATAACAAGTAATTAACATGTAAAAGATGTCTAGGGAGTAGTGAAATCTAAGTAAACACATTTTCTCCGCTTATTGCTCACAACCTTAGTATAATTTAGTTTATTTTCATTTCTAGTATTTTATTTTGATTGCATCTTTAGTATTGGGTTAGTTGACTAGCAACTAATTCCGCCCAAATCCTTCAAACCCGAGATTTTTACTTGCTTTCTAAAAAATATAAAAATACAAAAATAATCATCCCTCACCTTTAGAACTAATATTTAGGTTTTCTAATCCTAGCGACACTATTCCTAGCTGAACGATCAATCCCCCGGTACTTGTCACTATACTATACTACAACGATCAGGTACACTGCCTGGTGGGGTAAAGCCTGGTGCGATTCCCACGCATCAAGTTTTTGGCGCCACAACCTGGGGAATAGTTATTGTCTAGGTTAGAATTTCTTTTTATTAGGTCTACTTGCTAGATTCCTTTCTAGTAAGATTTTATTTTTATTTTTAGGTTTTCTTTAGTCTATCTTATTTCTTTGTGTCTTTGTTCGTAAGTCTTCACCACATGACATCATGGACAACGGGAACATCTTTGAACCCATCATCCCACCACAACAAAACCCACCACTAGAACCCCTTAGGCCCCGAACCTTAGGAGAGTATTCCCGACCTAGCCATCAAGGCTACCGAAACACCATTGAGCTCACCGGAGCCAATGTGACCCCCTTGCGATCCGACACCATCCGGTTGGTGCAAAGCAGATGTGCATTCCATGGACTTCGTTCCGAAGATCCAAACCAACATCTTAAGGACTTCCTCAAAATCGTAGATTCCATAGACTTAGGTGTTGAAACTAGAGAGACTTCCTCAAAATCGTAGCTTCTCAAGATCCCTTGAGAGGTAAAGCCTGGTGCGATTCCCACGTATCAAGTTTTTGGCGCCGCAGCCTGGGGAATAGTTATTGTCTAGGTTAGAATTTCTTTTTATTAGGTCTACTTGCTAGATTCCTTTCTAGTAAGATTTTATTTTTATTTTTAGGTTTTCTTTAGTCTATCTTATTTCTTTGTGTCTTTGTTCGTAACTCTTCACCACATGACATCATGGACAACGGGAACATCTTTGAACCCGTCATCCCACCACAACAAAACCCACCACTAGAACCCCTTAGGCCCCGATCCTTAGGAGAGTATTCCCGACCTAGCCATCAAGGCTACCGAAACACCATTGAGCTCACCGGAGCCAATGTGACCCCCTTGTGATCCGACACCATCCGGTTGGTGCAAAGCGGATGTGCATTCCATGGACTTCGTTCCGAAGATCCAAACCAACATCTTAAGGACTTCCTCAAAATCGTAGATTCCATAGACTTAGGTGTTGAAACTAGAGAGACTTCCTCAAAATCGTAGCTTCTCAAGATCCCTTGAGAGGTAAAGCCTGGTGCGATTCCCACGTATCAAGTTTTTGGCGCCGCAGCCTGGGGAATAGTTATTGTCTAGGTTAGAATTTCTTTTCATTATGTCTACTTGCTAGATTCCTTTCTAGTAAGATTTTATTTTTATTTTTAGGTTTTCTTTAGTCTATCTTATTTCTTTGTGTCTTTGTTCGTAACTCTTCACCACATGACATCATGGACAACGAGAACATCTTTGAACCCGTCATCCCACCACAACAAAACCCACCACTAGAACCCCTTAGGCCTCGAACCTTAGGAGAGTATTTTCCCGACCTAGCCACCAAGGCAACCGAAACACCATTGAGCTAACCGGAGCCAATGTGACCCCCTTGCGATCTGAAACCATCCGGTTGGTGCAAAGCGGATGTGCATTCCATGGACTTCGTTCCGAAGATCCAAACCAACATCTTAAGGACTTCCTCAAAATCGTAGATTCCATAGACTTAGGTGTTGAAACTAGAGAGACAACCCGATTACGCTTATTACAAATCTCTCTACGGGATCAAGCTAGTCAATGGCTTGAGCGTTTACCCGCGGGATCCATCACCACATGGGATGATCTCACCACTCGTTTCCTTGCTCAATTTTTTCCACCGGGGAGAACTACTAAGCTTAGGAATGACATCTTGATGTTCCAACAACGTCAAAATGAAACCTTTTACGAAGCATGGACTCGATATAAAGACCTGCTCCGAAAAGCCCCTCATCATGGCATCGAACCATGGCTCCAGATTCAAATATTTTACGATAAAGTTGACTATCAAACAAGGAGAGCCATTGATTACGCAGCCAAGGGCAGGCTAAATAGACTTAGCATTGACGAGTGCTGGAAAGTTGTTGAGGGGTTGGCACAATACAAAGAAGAAGGATGGGAGGACCCGATGTTTCCAAGCAAGGAAAAATTTGACTACGCACACGCCACCCAAGAACAAATATTAGGATACATCGAGAAGCAGGTAAAAGAGTTAATGAGTATTGAGAAACCTGCTGCTGAACCCATGGGTAATCCTAATGTACGTAGGAATGCGGTTATCGACCACGATTTTCCTGAACGTTCACGACAAGAGGAATTTGAAGGGATAATGGTAACCTTCATGGATAATCAGGAAAAACATATCCAGCACTTAGAAGCACGCATGGAAAGCACTCACAAAGCTTTTATGAATTTAGCTGACCAATTCATATCGAGGGTCAAAGAAAAGATCAAAGAAAACTCCGCACCTAGAAAAATCGAAAAAGTCTTCGAGGTTTCAACCCCTTTGGCGTTTAACCAAGGGGATAGCGAGAAATTTTCCCCAAGTGCTTCACCATTAACTACCCCCCGTTCTCGTGAGCATCCCCAGGAAGAGGAGAATTCGCAATTCCATAACATTTTCATTGGATGCTTGCGAACCACATTCCCAAACCTATCCAAGAGACGTTCTTTTGGTTTTAAACCCGGTGTAAAGAGGTTGTACCTCAAAAACACCACTGATTTGAAACCCTCTATGGAACAACATCTCTTTTTACACACCGGTGACCCGTGCGCAGGTTACAACTTAGCCAAAACGTCACCCAATCCCATCTACAACCTCACCTCTTTCCGTGACAGCAATGAAACGTTCGACCCTGGTGGACCTCGTTAACGGAATAGCTACTCATGGTTTTACTAATGTTTAGCTATTCACAAAAAGTACAGGGACTAAATGTGGAATTAATCCATTTCTCACCTCACACAGGCATCTGACGGTGTCAGAAAAATATTCTTGACGCCGTCACCTCGATAGATCAGCAATATTAACCCAAAACCAATCACTTTCAACCCATACCCCACAAATCTCACCCAAAGTGCTGCTACTACTCCGAATCTCCACCCTTCAATCCGACGTCTTCCGCAACCAATCTTCACTTGGTAAGTGATTTTTCTTCATTCTTTTTCGATCAATTGTCCTTAGGATCAATCAATTTGGAAAACCCCTTTCGCCCGAAACCCCATTCTTGACCCATCATTGGCAAATCGTAATGCCATCCATTTGGTGATTTGTAAACATGGGGTTACCCATTGATTATGTTATCCCACTCGAATCATGCATTAGTTTAGGGAAAGCCACTCATGCCACGGATTTTTTGACCCCCCACCCATGTTTTCTGATTAAAGGAGCGTTTGGGTAATGGGTTAAGAGTTTGAAAATTGATTTTTCCCTCGCATTTGTATGATTCGGATTCTGCTCAGTCTGACGGCGTCAGGGCTACTCCTGACGGCGTCAGATGTGTCTAACAACAAGAAAATCATTAGAATTCTCGTTCTAATCGTTTCCGTTCACTCTACCTTTTTCCAGGAAAATGAGCAAGAGATCTCGTCAACATTGGGGCAGTTCCTCTAGGTCCCAAAGAGTCAATTATGGAGAATTGGTCCATAGTTGGAGCGAGTTTGACACTGTTGGCACCACCACCAAGTATGCGGAACTTTGTAACCACCATATTGATGCTGGAGCTGTGGTTGATTTGGAGTTTCTTAGGTCCCAAGGGTTGGAAGCTGCATTTTTGGAGAGGATCCACACTGATGGGTTTGCGGGTCCTCAATGGGAGAGGTTGTTTAGGATTAGGGAGACGGTGTATAGTGAGTTGGTTAGGGAGTTCTTTGCGACCTTCTATTTTGATCAGGCTGAGGCTAGGACAGACATGGGGGGCACCACTATCAATTTTAGGTTAGGAGGGGAGTTGCGATCATGTTCGGTTACTGAGTTTGGTTGGAGGTTAGGGTTGTATACTAGGGAGGAGGCGGTTGATGGAGAATTTATGCGGAGGTTGTTGCATGGGGAGACTCAGAGGAGTGAGATGAGGTGTATCACTTTTTGGCCGACCATAGGGGACGGGTTTTACACCTCGACTACTGGGGCAGCATCCATCAGGGACCCCATAGTTAGGTTGGTCCACAGGTGCATCACATACAGCCTGTTAGGACGTCATGGCACCACTCACCGTGTTACTGCTTCAGATCTTTTCTACCTGTACACCATCTTTTCAGCGGATGTCTACTGCAACATCCCATTTTGGGTGGCTAGTTATTTGAGGACCAGTGTGGGTGAGAGGGATATCGACAAGGTGTATGGGGGATGTTCGTGACCCGGTTGGCTCATTCCTATGATCTTCTTACTCCTCCAATCATGGGGTACTTGAGCGACTGTGGGGCCTGTAGGGTAGTGAGGGCTAAATCCCTCAGGCAGATGAGCATTGTGATGCTAGAGAGGAATGGGACCTATAACTGGTATGAGGTAGGGGCCTGATGTTGAGGAGGATGCTGATGATGAGGTAGGGCCCCAGCAGCATCAGTTCCAGGGTTATGAGGAGGGGACAGCTGACTACTACCGACACATGAGTCGGGGAGACTGGCAGGCACACCAGGGTGCCTGGATGGGTCATATGGACGCATGGCGGACCACCACTGACAAGCGCTTTGATTGGATGTATGATCACAGCATCCGCCAGATGCAGCACCTCTCCACCCGAGATCAGCTTGAGCCTCACCTGCAGATTGACCCATTCCCCGGCCGTGAGACTGACTACCCTCCCTACGGGTACACCGGACACCTCCCTCCTGGATATGACTACCGTTTTGGTCCTCCTCCCCAGTGATTCCTCTTGATTTCTGAACAATTTATTGATGGATGTGTAATTTGAAACATTTGGTACTGTAATAGCTTAGGATGCGGCCTCTGTTGGCCTTGAACAATTTATTTTTATGTTTACGTTTGTTTGAAATAATTGATGGTGCTCATGGTGACGTTCTTCATTTTTTGTGATTTTATTTTTGTTTGTTTGTTATTTGCTTCCGTATGCATGCTTAATTTTTATTGTTGGTAGATCATGTTTCTCAACTAAATAGTGGAAATACTTTACTTTGTTGTTTTGGCCTAGTCTTAACTTCACCTAAAAGTATTTTTGCAAAAGATAAGTGTAAGGGGAAACCCCAAATATGTTTTTAAGAAACAAACCGATCATGATTCTCCACAATATTAAATGAACATGTATATTCGTATTTGTTAGAGTCAAATGCTTTTATTGAGTCATAATGAAGTTTTGCAGGATTTTCCAGGAAGTAGGACCAAGTTTTTCTATTAATTTTCCAGAAACTTAACATAAGAATTTCTGCAAGTCACTTCTGACGGCGTCAAGAGTTAACTCTTGACAGCGTCACGTGTAAAAATCTGTAAATTTTACCGGTTTTGTTTTTCTAACGGAGTCTTATGGTTTTTGTGAATTATTAAGTTTTATAATCTCTAGGAAATCTGCAAATTTCATTCCACAAGCATTATATCTTATCTTGTTTTTTAGGATTTAGTAACTTATATAAGATGCCGCCGATTTTACGCGAGGTTGTCTTGTCTATTTTCTCAGGATTTACAGGTTATATATGACAAGAAGATGATTTATATTCTGGAAGGGAAGCTTTGATTGTTCATTTTCTTGGAGGAAGATTTAACCTGGTCACCTTATTATCCATACCGAGCGAATCAGGGGAGTATTTGATTTCAATCTTTTTACTTTTTTCACTTTTACATTCTTTACTTGAATATTGGGGACAATGTTCATCTTAAGTGTAAGGGGAGGGTAAAAAGATGATACCTTACATATGCACTTTTGCTTGAGTTTGTTTTGTTTGATGGTAGATGTGTAATAAAACTATGAGAAATACTTGTTAGTGTAATTTTAGCGCCAAATTTAAATTTTTTTACAACATTTAGGAGTGAAACTTTAGCCATAGCAAGCGTCTCATGGGTAGGAGATTGTATGACTAGCACATAACCGTACTTTCAGAAAAATTTTCCACCCAAATATGTGAGGTTCGCCTTTAGATTTGACAGGAAAAGCATTTATTATTAGTGCTTATGAGTGTACCGGTAGCATTTAGATTCTAGAACTTGCGTTAGTGATGCATCCTGAGACCGCTAGTGAGACTACATTCGTGTAGTAGGATTTACTACATGATAAGAGGCATTAGGATCACCCTTGTGTTAAACCCGTATCATAATTGCTTGACCATTTAAGTCATATTACTTGGCTAGTTAAGTCAACTAATTTTTCCCACACCTTAGCGTTGTACTCATTTTTAGCACACGAAACCCCTAGTACACCCCTCCGAGCCTATCTTTTCGTTTTTAACTTTAAGCATTTTACTTAAAGGAAGAATTTGTTACACCCCACTTAAATGTACACCCAAATCGCCTTAGCCTTCCGTGTATGCGCTCATCTTTAGTGCATTATTGTTATATGTTAAACCCTAAGTTAACTATCTAATTGATTACATGGTTGCTAAGTCGAGTCATATCCTTGTACATATTGTTTTGGGACGATTGGGACTCATGGGTAAGTACTTATTTTATGGAGTAATGGGAAAGAACATCATTTATTACCCCCATATGTACGTTAATCTTAAAAGTGCTCGAAGTGTTTTGATTTTCCTAATTCGAGTCGTTAGATTAGTTTATTGTAGAGTATGTAAAAATTCAAGTGTAAGGGGAATTTTCAACCCCTATGATGTATTACTTTGGATGGTAGGGTAAGAGTGTATGCAAAAAAAAAAAAAAGAAAAAAAAATCGAAAAATCAAGAAAAAGAAAAAAAAATAGAAAAAGAAAAAGAGAAAAAAAACATACGGACTACCATCCCTTTTTATTCTATGTCCATCTTATATTTTTGTTATTTTTCATTTATTAGCTTAAGTCGAGTCTAGTCTTTGCTTAGCAACGCCACATTGTACATGTAATTAACCAAGATTGTTAACTCACCACCAGTAAAAACTTCCTTTATCCAACAAAACCGTGTATTTCATATCCCTACACCTAACGTTACAACCCTTTAAAAGACCTCTTTGATAGTTTATCCTAGGTGCTTACGCCATGTGGTGGAGGTTTGATCCTTTCCCAAGCCTATGGTAATCTATTTTGCTATGACAGGTAGTGAGAGATATCTTCCGTTTCCATACTGTAATTTATACTTTATTACACCCGAGAGATGTGAGTATCTAAACACTATTTGTGAGGTGCTTGTGTATGACCTCCGTGCTTGTCTATTGGTCTTTAGTTGAACGATTATTTGTTGTAATTACTTTTATATTAGTGTTAAATGACCCCTAACTTGTATTTTGATTAGAATAAAAGCGCATTTGCTTGAGGACAAGCAAATCTCAAGTGTAAGGGTATATGATGAGGCAAAAAATGAACCACTTTTAGGGGGTCATTTAAGCCCGGAATTGACTTTATTTGATCAAATATTTCCCTAAATAGTTCCTTTTGTGATTTTAGGTACTTTGGGAGTGAAATCTGGAAAAGGAAGCAATTTGGACGTTTTTGGAGCATAAAAGTGAAGAAAACGCCAAAGTCTTAATTTTCCTTGCTGGGAACAGTAGGTGACGGCGTCAAGAAGGAATTCCTGACGGCGTCAAGAGCAATTTCCATGACGATCCAGTACAGATTTGACGGCGTCACGAAGTAGGGCGTCAAGAGTAAAATGCATGACGGCCTGGAAATGCTAATACATGACGGCGTCAAAAGTAGATCAAGGCAGTCCGAGAAGAGTTTTGGCGGCGAGGTGACGACGTCACAAGATTGGTCTTGACGCCGTCAGACCCTATTTCCTATATATAGTTTTCTAATTTTCACACATTAAAAAGAGAGAAGTTTTGGAGAAACCCTAAGTACGAACTTGGTGCGAATTTTACAGGTTTTTCAAGGGTTCTAAGCCCTTGATACCTTTCATGTGTAATTGAGATAAGTATTCTTTTAATTCAATAAATATGTCTATGTGTTGGTTGTTTATATCTTGTTCTTGTCTTAATTCCATAATGTTAGGCTAGATCTATCTTGTGTTTGCTTGGATCTAATGAAACCTAAATGTTAATTATGTGTTGATTACTTGTTTATAATTGTATTGGATGAATGAATTTGATGTTAGGCTTAAAAAAACTGGCAGATCTCCAAATGGTAACATGTAATTAATGCATGAGTCACTATTTATAATCCCTATGGTTGTGCTGGGCATGGCATAGGAGGAGATAAGAGCTCATAGAATTGGGGAGTTAAGTGCGCCACCCCATGAATGATATTAAGGAATACAATCCGTCATCCATGCAACTATAACAAGTAATTAACGTGTAAAAGATGTCTAGGGAGTAGTGAAATCTAAGTAAACACATTTTCTCCACTTATTGCTCACAACCTTAGTATAATTTAGTTTATTTTCATTTCTAGTATTTTATTTTGATTGCATCTTTAGTATTGGGTTAGTTGACTAGCAACTAATTCCGCCCAAATCCTTCAAACCCGAGATTTTTACTTGCTTTCTAAAAAATATAAACATACAAAAATAATCATCCCTCACCTTTAGAACTAGTATTTAGGTTTTCTAATCCTAGCGACACTATTCCTAGCTGAACGATCAATCCCCCGGTACTTGTCACTATACTATACTACAACGATCAGGTACACTGCCTGGTGAGGGTTGTAAGCTTCTCAAGATCCCCTGAGAGGTAAAGCCTGGTGCGATTCCCACGTATCATGTACTCATAACAATCCTGACTTGTTGAACATTTATCATGATTACACATTGGTCAACTAAGTCAATCCATTACACTTAAATCATATTGGTGATGTAAAATCACCAACATTCCTCCCCATTTAAGTGTAATCTTGATTAACTTAAAACAAACTCATAACAAACAACAAACTGATGCATAAATGAAATGCCGCGACGATTGAATTTCACATTAGTACATTAGCATTTATAATATTCGAATATCATAGTGTCACTAAATGATTGAACTCTTTCTATTCATAGTGAATACATGAAGATAATATACACAACAGTTTAGACATTCACATGTTCCACTTGACACTATTTTTTACTGGCTTGTGTCCTATCCTTCAATAAGCATATCAAAGCCAAGTCCCAAGCTTCTTGAAGAAGCTAAACTTCATGCTTATATAGGTGGTCTTTTATTCTTGCACCTGCACATGCAATTTGTCAAAAACCATTAAGAAATATAATTTCAACCTCCTTTATCTTGCAGTACTGAACACATACCGTGGGATGATGTAATTATGTGTTTTAATCCAAAGATATCAAGCTTTCCACATTGAATTCAGCATTTAACATTACGTTAGATGGGAACTGGGTATCTTGATACAAGGATTTAATTAGGTGGACTTTAAACCCATCCCAATAGCCGCCTTGTGTACGAGATCTCTTGCTAACCCTTTGGTTAAATTATTGGCTAAATTCAGTTGAGTTTTTACAAACTCCACAGATATCACACCATTCATGATAAGCTCACGAATCATACTATGTCTAACACCTAAGTGTCTAGACTTTCCATTGTACACTTGACTATAAGCCTTAGCCAAGGTAGCAGCACTATCACATCTGATAGAAATGGTAGATATCGGTTTTGGCCACAAAGGAATTTCATAAACCAAATTCCTCAGCCACTCAGCTTCACTACCAGCTGCAGCTAAAGCAACAAATTCAGACTCCATGGTTGAGCTTGTAATACAAGTCTGTTTCTTTAAAGCTCAACAAATAGCACCTCCCCCAAGAAGGAATACCCAACCACTCGTAGACGAGTGATCCTCCGTATTATTAATCTAACTGGCATCGGAATAACCTTCTATAACGGAAGGATAACCACTATATGTCAAACCATAATTCATGGTTCCTTTCAAATACTGAAATATTCGACCCAGAGCTTGCCAATGTAGAGCACTAGGATTGCTAGTGTACCTACTAAGCTTTCCTACAGCAAAAGCTATATCTGGTCTAGTGCTAATCATGGCATACATAAGAGATCCAATAGCTCTAGAGTATTCTAGTTATTTCACTGGAGCTCCTGTATTAGGTCGAAACTTCACAATAGGATCTACAGGAGTATAAACAGGAGAGCAATTATCAAAGTTAAACTTTGTGAGTATCTTCTCAATATAATGAGATTGAGAAATAGAGATACCATATTGATTCTAATACCAAGAATCACCTCTACTTCCCCCAGATCTTTCATATCAAAATTAGATGACAAGAATTCCTTTGTCTTATCAACTTGATCTTGGTGAGTACCAAAGATCAACATGTCATCCACATATAAGCAAATTATCACTCCTTTACCAGAAGCATCAAATTTGCTATATACACACTTGTCAGCTTGGTTTAAAGAAAAACCATTAGACAAGACCACAATCATCAAACTTTTGATGCCATTGTTTTGGTGCTTGTTTCAGACCATACAATAATTTCTTCAATTTACATACCTTGTTTTCATGTCCAGGCAACACAAACCCTTCAGGTTGTTTCATGTAAATTTCCTCATCCAAATCACCATTTAAGAATGCAGTTTTCACATCCATTTGGTGAATAACTAGATCATGTATAGCCGCAAGAGCTAACAACAATCTAATAGTGGAAATCCTAGCAACAGGAGCATAAGTATCAAAGAAGTCAATTCCCTCCTTTTGTCTAAAGCCTTGGATAACCAATCTGGCTTTATATTTATCTATGCTTCCATCCACTTTCATTTTCCTTTTAAGGATCCATTTACATCCTAAGGCCTTGCATCAAGGAGGTAAATCAGTTAATTCCCAAGTATCATTATGCATGATGGAATCAATCTCACTTTGAATTGCTTCTTTCCAAAGAGCAACATCCCTAGAATGAAACAATATTCACGTTGGAATCAATCTCACTCAAGGTCTTTGGATCCTCCTCAATAATGAAACAATATTCACGTTGAGATAAAGTCTTATCACTTGTTCCTTCAACCAAATAAAGTTGAAAATCAGAACCAAAAGACTTAGCTTTTCTTGTTCTAGTGCTTTTTCTAGGAATAGATGGACCAGGTACTTCAATCTCATCTTCAACTATTTTACTTGAAAATGACTGAACCATACCTCTTGGTCTAGTTATAGACGTGAACTGCTCTTCATCAAATATAGCGTCTCTTGACTCTATTAAAGAGTTCACCGACACATAATCATTAGGTTCTATAACATAAAACCTATAACACTTGGAATGCTCAGCATACCCAATGAAGATGCAATCTATGCCATTTTCACCAAAATATTTCATTTTAGGCTCAATTAACCTTACCACCGCTCTACAGCCCCAAACCCTTAAATAAGTCAAATTTTGGCACCTTCTTGATCCAAATTTCATAAGGCGTTTGTTTACTATTTTTATTTGGAGTTCTATTCAAAATATAACATGCTGTCAACATAGCCTCACCCCAAAATCCTTCACTGAGTCCAGAATAGGATAACATGGAATTCACCATTTCTTTTAAGGTCCTATTCTTCCTTTCAGCCACCCCATTTTGTTGTGGTGTGTAAGGAGCCGTGGTTTGATGTATTATTCCGGTTGATTGGAAATAAACTGGATCATAATACTCACCACCTCTATCAGTACGCAATACTTTTATCAAATCTTGTTTTTGAAGTTCTACTTCTTGTTTATAAATTTTAAATTTATCAAGAGCTTCATGTTTAGCATGCAATAGATAGACATAACAATATCTAGAAGCATCATCAATAAAAGTAATTACGTACTTATTATGTCCTAGTGAAGGATTGGCATGAAAATCACATAAATCACTATGTATGAGATCTAATACTTTGCTTTCCCGATTCACACCTTTAAAAGGTTGTCTAGTGATCTTTGTTAACATACAAGTTTTACAACTTTCATGTGTCATGTCAAAAGCAGGTATTAAACTCATTTTAGACATATCTTTCATTCTCTTGTAATGAACATATCCTAGTCTAGCATGCCATAATTCAGATTTACTTAAAGTATTGCTATTACTAGAAGTAATCATACAAGCAGAAGCATTAAACAAAGGATAATTCAAATTTAATCTAATCATTCCATTACATACATAACCAAATCCAACAAATGAACCATGTCTTGACAAGATATACTTGTCACTTTCCAACACTTGTTTGTAGCCACACTTATTCAACACAATTTCAGAAACAAGATTCTTTCGAATCCTGGGTACATACAATACATTATCTAAACATAAAGTTTTTCCAGAAGTGAAAGTCAATAAAATACGCCCTATTCCTTTGATTGGTTCAGTTGCAACATTTCCCATCTTTACAAATGATCCATCTTCAATCGATTTTCAGACTTGAAACCAACGAAGATCCTTGCAAACGTGACTTGTTGCACCCGAATCAACCCACCAAGCAACTTCATCATCTTGAACATAAAATGCATCAGAAATAATAGAAACATAATGTAAAACATTATCAAAATTCTGTATAGAATCAGAATTATAACCTTGTTGCTTTTCAGGATCCTTAGACCCACTTGCACCAACGCCTTTATTGTCCTTACGAGAGCGAAAATCCTTCTTCATATGACCAGGCTTGTTACATTTCCAACAAGTAAGAGTAGCCTTCTTGTTGGCAAATTTATCATCGCCACTTTTGAACTTTCGTTTATTCTTATTGTTGTTTGAATTTTTGGCTCCATCACCTTCAACCATGTTAACATAAGATGATCTAATTTGGTTCTTTCCTTTAGGATTATTATCAAGTTCCTGATTTCTTAATCCTTCATCAATTCGTAGATGACTACCGAGTTGAACCAAATTTAAATCTTCCTTTTTATGTTTCAAACCATGTTTGAATTCTTTCCAGGAAGGGGGCAGTTTATCAATGATAACTGCAACCGAGATGGCTTCATCCATCAACAAATTGTGTTGGGTAATTTGTCCCAAAATCCTTAACATCTCATGAAATTGTTCCATGACAGGCCTGGTATCAACCATTTTGTAATTCATAAAATTACCCACAAGAAACTTCGTTGCAGAAGATCTTCTGCCATGTATTTGGATTCTAGGGACTCCCATAGTGGTTTTGCAGATTCAGCGTTTTGATAGACATCAAAGAGGGAATGAGACATACCGTTTAGAATGTGACCACGACATATGTAGTCGTCGTTCTCCCACTTCATCCTCTTCCTGATCTGTTCCAAAGTTTCATTGTCTTTTCTTTCGGGAGTGGGTGTACTTAGAACATACACAACTTTCAGGGTGGTAAGAAGAAAGTGCATCTTCTTTTGCCAACGACGGAAATCCTGCCCTTCAAACTTCACCAACTTATCAAACTTGCTCGTCATATCCTTCACAGATTCTCCTCCGTTCGTCATGATCACAGATACATCGATCTTTGTTAGAATTATTAGATCACAATAATCTGAGAGTCGTGTAAACACTTTCAGATCGAAGTATTTCGATGGTTCTATCGAAATCTTTAATCGGATAAAACTCAGATTTATGAACCGAGAATGTGTTATGATTGTTATGAAAACCAGAACCAGAGAAACAGAAAATTATGACCAATAAAACCAAAACGGTTGTAACTGCCAAAGCAGTTATTTAACTACCGAAATGGTTAAATTAACGGGTAAAAATTAATGTCCAAAATACTGGGAATTTTATTTTTAAGTGCGTTTTTGACATAGCACTTTATATAAAATAATGGGTAAAAATTAATGTCCAAAAGCCAGGGGCGCTGCCCCTTGGACCCTGCCAGGGGCTGCCGCCCCTGGAACCCCGCTACCGGGGCCGCTGCCCCCGGACCCCCCGTGATTCGGGCCGATAATCACAATAATGTCATACAAGTGTGCACTCCGCACAATCCCGACTTGTTGAACATTTATCATGATTACACATTGGTCAACTAAGTCAATCCATTACACTTAAAATCATATTGGTGATGTAAAATCACCAACATAATTAATCAACCAACAGACCGTGCATGGCACGGGTTGGGTAAAAGCCTCGTATTAACTCATTTTAGTTTCCAAATCAAATTAACATTTTCACAAACTTTATATGTTTTACATGCTTAGATTCAATATAGAGCTACACTTATTTCATCAAAGCACGCACGGGAAATTTGCAATGGTTGGAATCCTATTCAAAATTGGCCGCTCTGATTCTTTTTTTTCAATGGTACGTTTGTACCTATAGATTGAAATACTAATGCTATCATTCATTAATAATAATCATCTGACAGTTTGCCCGAGTGGTCTAAGGCGCTAGATTTATGCTCTGGTCCGAAAGGGCGCGGGTTCAAATCCCACAGCTGTCATTAACTTTATTTTTATAAAGTTGCTTAATAATCATAAAACCTCTTTGATAACTGACTTAGCATTTCCCCATATTATACTCACCACAAGTCCTACCCGATAAAATATATTAATACCGAAAATTAAGTACAATGGAATGTGGCTGATGTACCACACTAAGCTCATGCACCACGCTTGATAAACAGAGCAAACCAAATAAAGCCTTTGACATGCCAAAGACACAACTACTCTAGCTATACATTACAAATAGAACCATAAAAAATCATGCATAACTAAATAAAATCTACACATTACTTAGAAGCAATAAATGTAAACGTTTCATCACAAATGGTATCCACTTCCGCATCATCATCACTCTCCTAAAGATCAAGTAAAATACCTTTCCCATCATCCAGATTTACAAGGTTTTAATGGCTTCCCATCATCACCCACTAGCACAAACTTCCCATCAAGCATCTGAGTTCATTAACTCTTGCAACCAAAGGCGTAGTACTTGGACTACCAGATGTCGTACCAACCAAGGGTGGCGTTGTATTTTCCTGAGGGGGTTTTTTACATATATATCCTTGCAAATTTCAAAAATTACATATATATCCTTTTGATGCATTAAAAAAATATGTTTTATGATCAAAATTTGGTAAAAACAATATATATGTAATTATTCGTCCAGGAAAGGATATACATGAAATTATTCATCCAGAGAATGATATACATGAAATTATGCATATCCTTTTCTACTTCGTATAGAATATTATTTTCAAAGTTCAAAGCCTCATATGATTTTTTAAGAGAAAATATTGATGTCATCCGAAAAACAATAACCTTTTTCGCTCGATGACATAGTGCTATCTTTGTGGCACCCCGATGTCGATACCACATTAGTATCAACATGTTTTGTCGTATCAGGAGAGACACTCGGCCCTTTAGCCAGTTGCACTGCTTTAGGACGATAAGCAAATTTCGAATTCAAAGAAACCTGTGTAGAATTTTTGTTAACATTCTTGCCACCAGATTTCTTCTTTGTTATTACGATAAAACCTTCGTTATCAGTACCCAAAATATGATCCTTATCTTTATCCATTCCATTCACCACAGGTTTAGGAGCAGCTTTGGGACATTCCTCAAGCGAGTGACCGTATATCAAACATGTAGCACAACGAGGGGGTGTCCACTTGATTCAATATGAATAGTCTCTTTTGTATACGCACTACCTTCAAGCTTAGGAACATCCATCACCAAATTTTCTCTATACTCATTACATGCATTAATCTCTATCAAGGCTCTTGCATAGCTGCTCCGCCCCCATGAATCTAAACATATGTTATTCGTATACGAGTCTAACATCGTAGGAGTACCAATTTTCGTGGCCATCAAGCTTAATCCATCATAAGTGTATGCAACCAATGGCACGTCATGAAACTTGACCCTGGAACTTGAGACAATTCTTCTTTCAAGAGGCTCACATAGGGCGACCACTTATTATGAAATATGTGAATTCCACGTATCATTCGTGGACCATCTCGAAGCTTATGTGTGGTCTTGGACCACCAAAAAACTCATCAGCTATTATGCGCAACATTTTTTTTTTTTTTTTTTTTTTTTTTTTTTTTTTTTTTACTAATTTTTTAAAAGTTGTTAAAGAGTGGCTGCAAGTGGAGGTATTTAGTATGAGAAATGGTTTGTGGGAATTGATCACTCAAAGGTTTTCATCTCAAATCTAGAGGATCTATGATCAAGACGAAGTTTATGGAGATGGACTTGATGGTAATGTTCATTGGATTTGTTATACTGGTGTGGGGAGGGACCGACAAAGCGTAGTGGCATTTGATTTAGGTGTCAAGACTTTAAATGAGATGTCACTTCCAGGTTTTATACAAGAGTGTCAAAATGTTCTTGGATTTTTGGCTGGAAAGCTATGCGCAATGTCATGCATTAATGGCAAGTCTGAAGTGTGGGTGATGGGTGAGTATGGGGTGGCTGAATCATGGTTGAAAAATCATGTCTTTTCACAGTTTAGTGGTGTAGCTCCGTTTGGATTCACTTTAAAGAATGAGTTTCTTTTTGAAGTTTGTGGTAATCGTTTAGTTCTATATGATCCGGTTGCAGTGAAGGTTAAATTATCAAAGATTGAAGCAAGACAAATTGGTATAACCAAAATTGTTCAGTATGTGGATAGTCTTGTTTGGATAGGACCTGCTAGGTGTGAGATTCCAGCATCTCTTTGTGAATTGGAAAATAGGTTTGGGGTGTGATGGTGAATGGTCAAAAATGCTACAAGATACTGCACATCAGATTTGCTCTTTATATCTATGCTACAACTTCTTTACGTGGTGCTATCTTTCTATAATATATGCACAATTGCAACCTAATTTAAATGGTTTGCTCGTAGATACGTTAACTTGTTATCAAGTGCAACTTTTGTAAAATCTATTTGTGTAGAGGTGACAAATTGACAAATTGAGGAGGTGACAAATCAGAAACTTAGTTAACTTAGAGCAAAAACACATTGAAAATTGCAACCTTTCAAATTAAACATGTAAACTGAACTTGAGACTACAAATCTTAAACCAACCAACAAACCTGCCCTAATATGTTCATATTGAGCTAGCTATGAAGTTCATACACCATTTATACAACCTAAACTTATTGGCCTCAGACCTAACACTAAAAAACTAAACATAATAAGACCATAGTCTTGACACAAAACAAATGCTTGTTTTCTATACTAATCGCTACTCGTTATGACTACCTAATATCACCATCTGATCCATAATTTGAAAGGATTTTCACGGTTTACTGTGGAAAAAAGTGAGTTGCGGGCTAGCTTGCAGTCATGTTGACTTCTTGTTGACGGTCGGTCTTGTTATGCATTCACCGTTCCTAGATTAGAAACATGATTAAGGGATGAACCATTACTTAGCAATAATGTATTGATAACTTTTTGCCAAATTGACATAGGAAAAAAATTTCATTTAGTTGCCAAGAAAAATACTTGTTACAACTTTCATGAGACGCTTAAGTAAACTGATAGTCAATTGTTTGTAGTGGCAACAAAAGTCGAATAAGGATTTTAGCCGAAAATGAAGTTATGAAGATAAAAAGATTTAAGTCTATAAACATCCAAAGTTAGAACTTACTTGATACAACTAATCACCAAATATAGTGCCAAACAAGAGGCGACTACTACCATTGCCAAAGGAGTGTCAATAGAACTCTGAAAAGGATGAACCAAGAGCTTTAAAAAGTCGAAGGTTATAAACTTCATCCAAAAAAAGGTGATCAAACTTATGGCCATAACTAACCTGGAATATACAAGTTACAGTGATAACACGAATGGCCCATTTGATTAAGTAGAGGTCTACACCATCATCAGTATCTCTAGATAACATGTACCTGATAAACAAGTATGAGATCAACAACTAAAACTCAAATAGATAAAGAACTGGCTGGTATACAGGTATAGTAAAAGTGGACCTACTTGCTAACTTTGGATGCGGTGAATAGTAAAGCAATCCCCACTACAAGCAAAACATACCGCCATACCTGTGTAGCTGCGACACACAACAAATTGTTCATTCCATAGAAAATAGAGACAACGACGTGATTAGGGATTCTTGAACTATCATATTTGGCTTTTGTTTCGACTAAATATCTTTCTTGTAAATATGCCAAAAAGAGAGTCTAATTTGCACATACTACCAATTGAAAAAAGCTGCACAATTGACATTCATGAGAATATAAATACAAATGAAAACAGATACCTTCATGAAGATAGACAGATATGAAACCATCAGTCCCGCTAGCAAATTTCACATCAACAAATAATTGCTCGTAAGGTGACATTACAAAGCTCCATAATTCATCTTCAAGAAATCTCCAATCATCCTTTTCACATTGGCATAATCCCAGTGAAGCATCCCTGCAAACAACTTCTTATGTGTAAGAATCATGGTTCTGAAGATTGGGATAGTGTTTATCGATGGGTGCAAAATATAACCGTGCCTGTTTTGACTCGTAACCCGACCTGCCCATGTTGCCACCTATTACAAATAAATTCATAAGAGTGGAACTTAAAAGCCTCTCTTACTTACCTGTGAACACAAATCTGGGCCTGTCCGTCATGCCACTCCCAGTCTGATGGATACAGCAAAACGCGATATCTCTTGGCAAAACTCCCTAGTTTCAATCTAGATATGCCTTCTACTGAAACACGTTCACAGTATTCCATGGAGCCACGAACTGGTGCCGGCGTAAAACGACTAATTGACGAATTTTTCACATTAACAACTGTGTTTATAAATGATGAAAGCTACATTGGTATTAACACTCTATACTCAAATCTATGCAATAACGAATGATTCTAAATCTGAAGTGAACATCCATTAATCTGGTGTAAACAAGTTATAATTTGTAGTAATTAAACACAGTATGAGAATAAGTAATAAAATTGATCACTACAAGTAAGTCATGCAGAGTAGTTAATTACCATATGGGTCGATTTTGTTATTGACACAAGCAACAATTATTGCTTCCTTGATTGCTGCCTTGTCACTCGCATGGTTACACATATTTGCAAAGGATGGAAAACGCCTTAAGCAGTGTTCATGTATACAACGGCAATGCTTGTAAAACAATTGGGCCTTTGAAGAAAGAATTCTCATTTAGTAAAAAAGAAAAATCATACTCTATGAATTTGAAAAGTAAATGCGGCTGTTTTAAATTGGTACCGTAGACTCAAGGCATTGCAATTCATCCACTAAATTTTGCTTGGGGCCTCGAACAGAACGGACGATTGATCGACCATTCTCTGGTCCAAAGAGAATCAATCCAACCATATCTATTCTACTGTTTAAATACTCCCATTGTGTGAATTCCTTATTTATGTCCATGATAATTGTAGGACGCATATGTGATCCTGATGACATATTATACTGCAGATACATACACTTAGCACTTATGTAGTATAACCAAAATGGTCATAACCTTTTCAATGAACAACAATCATGATGAATACTTACTGTTCCCCACAACGAATAACGTCCAAGATCCCATTCTCTTACTTCCGTGTTGTGTAGGTCAATCCGGTTAGCGTGGGCATCTAATACTTCCAATGTAGTGTTGTGTTCCGTCTTGGAGGATTCATCATTGTCCATAATAGACCGCTTGTCACCACTAACTATGGCGAGTATAATCAACATTAATAAGCACCAATATAAGAAGACGGGAACTCGTCATTGAACCCGAAAACAAACTAGTAAGATCACCATCGAAAATTCACAATAAGAACAAAGATAAGCAGGATTAGTATCCAATTCCAACCTGTGACAAGACTCGTGAAAAATAAAAAAATGGATATAAATGGATCCCGACATGTCAAAACTATATTGTTTGCGTTAGAGGGTGCTACAGGTAGAATAAAACTTACATGCCAGAATTAATCAAGTAATATAGTGCCAAGCAAGAACCGACTACAACCATCGCCAAAGAAGTGTCAATAGAGCTCTGAAAAGGAACAACCATAAGCCTAATAAGCCCAAGGCAACAAACTACATCAGAAAAAAGGTGATCAAAATAATGACCATAAGTCCATAACTGACCTGATAAATACATGTGACTGCAATAACACGAATGACCCATTTGATTAAGAGATACGCCATGTCATCAAAGCCTTTAGACAAAATGTAAAAGGTACCCCACTTGCTAACAACAGATGCCATGATTAGTAAAGCAATTCCCACCGCTAGCAAGGCATAGCTCCATGCTTGTGACACTGCAGCACGACACACATTTCAAATTTTCAAACCAACTGGTAAACAAATGCATAGATAATAATGGAAACTTATGACTTCTTGAACGAACAATTATATTTGAATTAACAATTATGGAAAAAATAGACAATAGCTGTCTAAAGTTTTAAATCACCCAATTTTGAAAGAATTGTGGAAACATAAACGCAAATGCAGACAAACACCTTCACTAAGAGACACAGTTACAGAATCATAAATCGCGCTAGTGTACTTCACATCAATAAATCTGTCCTCATATGGTGACATAACGGAGCTCCATGTCCCATTTTGAAGTGATCTCCATTCATCGTTTTCACATTGGCATTTTCCCTGTGAAGCATCTCTGCAAACAAAATTGAGGGTCGTTTGCGGTTATGTTTATGTCAAACGGATTGAATAGGTCAAATGAAGAAATTTACCTCTGCTTATTCAAAAAATTTAGAAAGGTTTATAAAAACTAAGAGAGCCTACTATGACTTGTTACCCAACTCGCCCATGCAAAAGCATAAGAGTATAACCTAAAAGCCTCTTATTTACCTGTGGAAACAAATTTGAACCTTGTAGTCATGAATCCTCTGACGGAAGTTCTCGTGTTGGAGTCAACAAAACACGATATGCTTTGACCAAACTCCATTGTTTCAGTCTTGATACGCTGCTTATAGAAACACGTTCACAGTATTTATCGAATTCGGGAGATAATGGTGATGGGGTTACGTCTATAGTCGGGTTACTCACACTAATGCCTGTGGTTTCAAATAATGAAATTAAACGTCATTTAGTGTATTTCGACCATGCTCAAATACGTATAAGTGCCATGTCGTAGAATTAATTAAACCAATACATTACCATATTTCTTTGTTTTAGTCATTCTACATGCAACTATAAACGCTTCTTCGATTGCTGCCTTGTCACTGACGTAATTGCATATGTTTGCCAAGGATCTCATTTGCCTCAAGTTGCGTTCAGATACAAAGCCACAAGGCTTTTTAAATAATCTCACCTTCAATGAAACCAATCTCATTTAGCAAATACAAATGATCACATCATATATGTAGTAAAAAAGTAAATAAAAATGTACCGTAAAATCAAGACATTGCCAGTCATCCACTACACGCTCAGGAGATCTAACTGCACGAAGGGTCGATCTATCTTTTTCTGGCCCAAAAAGAAGCAATCCAACTATACTAATCCTACTATTCACATACTCCATATGTGACAATGCCTCATGTAGAATCTTAGTAACTGCAGGTCTATCTGATATTGCAGACCTATTATACTGCACATTCATATGCAAATATAAGCACTTACATAAAGTGTAAAAAAAAAAAATACATTTTTTAATTTCAGACGATATAATGAATACTTACAATTTCCCACAAAAAGTAACGTTTAATATCCCATTCCCTAATACCATCCATCTTATCAAAGTGAATGCGGTTACTAATGGATTCTAGTTCTTCCAATGAAGTGGCATTAACCGCCTTGTGGTGTTCATTGTCCACGCGTGACAACCAAGTGTCACCATTTACTTTTGCTAGTAGAATCAACATTACAAGAAGCAAGCATATAAAGCGGCTCATCGTCACTGAAGCCGAAACAAACATAATGGTGTGAGGTTGAGCTTTACCTTCAAATCGATGAAACTGGCTTGAAAATTTATCCTGCAAAGCTATTAGCCAAAAACCAACAAATATATATATGGTTGAAACTGGCTTGAAAATTTATATCTATTTTGAGTGTGAAGTCGAGTTTTACCATCAAATCGATAAAACATATAGACTCCAAGAGTACTTAACTTCTTAACTGACTTCTAAGGGTAGAAAAAATAATAATAATAATAATAATAATAATAAAAAAATGAAAAAAAAAAAAAAAAAAAAAAAAAAAAAAAGCCAACTTATTCTTTAAATGAATCTATTTTAATAGAATCAAATAATTATAAAATTTAAATACAATTTTATCCATAAATATAACATATCAATATTATTATTTTTGAAAATTGAGATATGTAAAAACAATATGAAAATGATTGTGTTCACGTCAATATTCCACCACGATTGAAGGTGAAACAATTAACAGTACAAGAAGTATGCTTATAAAACGGCTCATAGTTAACCGAAGACGAAATAGACAAGATGGTTTATGGAATTTTAACCTGCTAGCTAGTAGCAAAAAACCAACAAATATAACTAACTTGAACTTTGATATTATGATGAGCTTACCTTAAAATCGACGAAACAAAGGATTGATGAACAAGAAACGAAAAAGCCGACTTTATCACACCTTCAAGTAAAAAAGGGCTACTCTATAAGACAAAAGACCAAAGCCCAAAGCCCAAAGGCCGAAGGTGTGCCCTTGCGACTTGCGATGCATATTTTGACTGACTTTTACCTTTCAGTTATAAAATAGCAACAGATCATTTGTTACAATCTCACAACAACTAGTGTACTTTTCAGTTAACAAGTGAGGCATACATAAGAACACCAAAAACTACGTTTTGGGCCTTGTGATTTAAAGCTATTGTCGTTCAAAATTATAAATAAACTAGAGCTATAGAAAGCACGTAGCAATGATTTAAATGTTATTTAAAGGTTCAATGTATACCGATAAACCACTTAAAGTGGTCCAAGCTGAACCAGAGTGCTCATGCAACATGCGGACGGAAAAGTGTAGTTTCATATAGTTAAAAGGTTTCAAGTGTCTAAGTAACTACAACTCATTTGTTACAATTAACTCCCTTTCAATAAAATACATAACTACGATCTCTTTGGAATTCAACGTGCTAAAAATCTAGCATTAAACCATTGTTCTATTCTTAGTATAAGTACAACCATTTGTGTATTATAGCAACACGACAGCTTTCATTTGCTCATAAACAAATTAACGCTTGCAACAATTCCATATAATTAGGAGCGTCTCAGCTTCTCGGAAGCATCTAAAAGCATCCACGATTGGTCAAATTGTTAAAAGTTTTTCGCTATTCTAAAAAGCTTTTTAAAAGGGTTTTTTTTATTGCATAAAAAGCTTATTTATTTATTTATTTATTTTAACTTGTCGTTCCTACAAACTTTAGTCATTACATGTATTAAGCATTAAATACAACAAGTCTTTAAAAACTTCATGCACAGCAGATGCTATAACTATATTCGGAGATGATGCATTTTCGTTTAAAAGATATTTGTTTTGGCAGTTTATAATTATTAGATTTTTTTAGGGAAAATCTTCAATTATGTCTTTAGAATCAGTTTGGTATATTAACTCTCTTTCAATCCATAAAGTAGCCAAACTATCTGGTGACATTGTTATTTTTGAACAATTTTTGTTTTGAAAAACTTCTTTAATTTCCACCAAAAGAATTGTCGCATGGGGGTTAAGTTTAATAACATTGTCTTATCATGATTGTAAGTTTTACATATCATGATTGTAAGTTTTACATAAGTACTTTTTATTTTGTATAGTTAGTAGTTAATCACGTAATCAGTTTTAACTTTTAAGTGTAACTAGGCTGCCAATATTTTTGCTTCTTTTTTTATAAAGTTTTTTAATAAATTTGCTAAATAATTAATATTATTAGATTATTATTTAAATTTATTTATATATGTTTCCAACTTTTTTAAGTAAAAACTAAACTATTTTAAATGAGGTCTTAAATAACCTAAACTTTTGTCACGTAAACTTGCGCGTCCCACAACGGGGCAGGGGTAAAAATTCCTAGTTCTTAAGAAAGGTCATTTCTCCGCTATAATATGGCCAAACTAATTAATAATTACGTCTAAGTTTATTCCAAACTTAATGTTTTAATGCACATAACTTAATTAGATTATTTTATGTCCATCAAACAAGGTACTTCATTAGATTATTCAATACAAAATGAAGTGATTTAACGTCGGATGAATTAAAAATGCTTAATGAATTAAATATGTTTAATGAATATGATTTTGATGAAGAAATTTATGTCCATCAAACTTAATGCTTTTTCTCCATTTATAAATTTCTTCACCATAATCATATTCATTAAACATATTTGATTCATTCAGCATCTTTAATTCATCAGGTGCTAAATAACTCATTTCTATTCAACGCTTCAACTTAACGCAATGTTTTCTATTTATTCTTCATCATGTACATCAGTACAAGAAAAGCCATACTAGTTGAAGAGGTCATCATAAGGTAAAAAAGCAAAGTTGAGAACACTACAACAAATACCCCTTTCCCCATCGATATTTTCCCCGGCGAAATTTGTCGCTGGGGAATGTCAACTAAACGACAAAAAAGTATCCTACGTGGCACAAATTCTAGTAGAAAAAGTCAGATATTTTTTCCCCACTTTTCCCCAGCGACATGTCGCTGGGGATAAGTGCGTTACAATTTGACCAAAAAAGTCTTCGTAAAACGTGGCGGGAACTTTTCCCGCTAACGTTTCCCCAGCGACATGTCGCCGGGGATTCTTGTTTTAAATTAAAAAAAAATTAATTAGTGGCTAATCACTCTTAATTAGCGGACAGAAAATTATTTACTTTTCCCCGGCGACATGTCGCTGGGGATACTATTTAAGCTTAATATTTGTTTTTTATTACTACCTTTTCCCCAGCGACATGTCGCTGGGGATAATCTTTGACTTCGTTGACTATTAATGAAACTACGTTTTTTATGTTTGTTTCGGTCCAATATTCCGTAACCATAACATGTCGACTCATCCGTTGAACATCTAATGTGTAACCATTACATGTCGACTCATCCGTTGAACGTCTAATGTCCAACCCTAACATATCGACTCATCCGTTGAACGTCTAATGTGAAACCCTAACATGTCGACTCATCCGTTGAACGTCTAATGTGTAACCATAACACGTCCACTCATCCGTTGAACGTCTAATGTGTAACCCTAACATGTCGACTCATCCGTTGAACGTCTAATGTGTAACCATAACATGTCGACTCATCCGTTGAACGTCTAATGTGTAACCATAACATGTCCACTCATCCGTTGAACGTCTAATGTGTAACCATAACATGTCGACTCATCCGTTGAACGTCTAATGTGTAACCATAACATGTCGACTCATCCGTTGAACGTCTAATGTCCAACCCTAACATATCGACTCATCCGTTGAACGTCTAATGTGTAACCATAACATATAGACTCATCTGTTGAACGTCTAATGTGTAACAACAACATATAGACTCATCCGTTGAACGTGTAATGTCCAACCCTAATATAGACTCATCCGTTGAATGTGTAATGTCTAACCCTAACATATCGACTCATCCGTTGAACGTCTAATGTGGAACCCTAACATGTCGACTCATCCGTTGAACGTCTAATGTGTAACCATAACATGTCGACTCATCCGTTAAACGTCTAATGTGTAACCATAACATGTCGACTCATCCTTTAAACGTTTAATGTGTAACCATAACATGTCGACTCATCCGTTGAACATCTAATGTGTAGACCCTAACATGTCGACTCATCCGTTAAACGTCTAATGTGTAACCATAACATGTCGACTCATCCGTTAAACGTTTAATGTGTAACCATAACATGTTGACTCATCCGTTGAACGTCTATTGTGTAACCATAACATGTCGACTCATCCGTTGAACGTCTAATGTGTAACCATAACATGTCCACTCATCCGTTGAACGTGTAATGTCTAACCCTAACATATCGACTCATCCGTTGAACGTCTAATGTGGAACCCTAACATGTCGACTCATCCGTTGAACGTCTAATGTGTAACCATAACATGTCGACTCATCCGTTAAACGTCTAATGTGTAACCATAACATGTCGACTCATCCTTTAAACGTTTAATGTGTAACCATAACATGTCGACTCATCCGTTGAACGTCTAATGTCCAACCATAACATGTTGAATATTCATTTGGAAGCAAAGTTTTAAAGACTTATTCGGATTTTGGTAAAAGTTGTGATGTATTTGTATTGCGTTGATCCGTTATATTGTATTTGTGTTTTGGTACAAGTTGTGGTGAGTATATACAGGTTTTGGTAGATTTTTTCCGGAAAAAATCTGGAAATTGCCTGCTGTGCAGGCTGCATTAAAAAAAAAATGACAGGGTTTCCCCAGCGACGTGTCGCAGGGGATAATCCAACTAAACGTTGACAAGTCAACGAAAAGTCATAGTTTCCCCAGCGACATGTCGCCGGGGAAAGTATGTGTATTCGTTGACTTGTCAACGTATTAGCAAGAATCCCCAGCGACATGTCGCTGGGGAAACTATGTGTTTTCGTTGACTTGTCAACGTATTAGCAATAATCCCCAACGACATATTATGGAGTCCCCAGCGACATGTCGCTGGGGATACCTTGCCACCGTGGCACTATTTCTTTGACTAAAAAATGAGTGGGACCCACCTCGTCGCCGGGGATTGTCGCTGGGAATACAATCCCCAGCGAGGCTTCCCCATCGAGGTTTCCCCAGCGACATGTCGCTTGGGAAAGGAATCTCCAGCGACATGTCGCTTGGGAAAGGCCCGTTATATCGATGGGGAAAGTGGTAAATGTTGTAGTGGAATGAGGTCGATCATGGTTGAAAAAGGCAAAAAGCTAGTAACATATTGGACCTCTTCATTCATCAAAACCTACTTTATCATTCATAAAAAATAAAAATGAGAAAATCAATGCCATCAACAGTGATAAGTGAGAAAAAAGATAGTACATTATTAATTTATTATTATGGTGACACAATAGATACAAAAACTTGGTATTGTCATCAACAAACTTAGTCGTTTACATTTAATTCAACAAAGTTGGTAATGATTTTGATTTCTCTCTATACTTTTGAAATTTCACTTTCCAATGTTCCTTGTTTTACATTAACTTTTGGAATGATAATCATGTTAATTTAATAATCATTAACAATAAAATTGTAAAATACTTGTTTTACATTAACTTTTGGAATGATAATCATGTTAATTTAATAATCATTAACAATAAAATTGTAAAATAGCAAAGAGTGTATAATTATATGAGATAGCATATGTATTATAATTTAGACATAGTTTTGATAATAAGGAACATAATTTAAATCTTAAAGCTAATGAACCTCAAGCTCACAATTAAGTTTGAGACGATAACCTAATCATATAATACTCCCCGCAGTTTGAATGGGAGTATTCTGAACATAGTGCATGTTGGGAGCCGCTTATTCTTTTCTTCGCTTCGTCATCTCCTTTGTTGTTTGTTTGAATGGAGCCCAACTATATTCAACGACAAAGTTGTTTATTGATTAACGACTTCCTCATATTTTGTGACGGTTTTTTCACGTCATAATTTGCTTTGCCTTTAGGTGAATTTTTCTTTCAACTAGTGTCCGACAAAAATAATCCCCAACAATTAAAAAAAATTGTGAATGGAAACAAATTTAGTTGATTGATTTATCAATATACACAAGGGGTGTATTATGATGGATTTGATGGTTAGGGCTTTGTTAGCAAGATTGGGTTTATGAGTTTGGTATTAAAATGACTAATTAATCAAAAACAATAGGCTAAAAGAACTAGGATTCCTATGGATCACTGACGAGTAGTCGATGACCGGATGATAGAAAGTTTTTGTTGATAAATCTTACCTGAAGCTCGAATATATATATATATATATATATATATATATATATATATATATATATATATAATCCTCTGCCTTTTTTTTATTCATCTGTTTATATATATATATATATATATATATATATATATATATATATATATATATATATATATATATATATATATTTAAACAGATGAATAAAAAAAAGGCAGAGGATTATTTTTGAATAACTTACATATATAAAATAACATGTGTATTTAGTATTTACAATAAACTAGCAGAAAACTTGCACATAACGACGAAGTAATAATTTTTTATCCATCAATATGTTATTTCATGCAAAATTTATTTTACATGTCACAACACAATACAAAAAATATCAATATCATATACCATTATCCTTAAAAGAAAATATATGAATTGAGATTCTCTCAAGTTGGCATGAACATAACCGATCATGTTCTCTTCATATACAAAATTGTGAGATGTACTGTGGGACCTGGTCTTTTGTTTGTTTGTGAGGAAACATAACTAATCATGTTTATCTAAACGTGAGAGAATCTGAATCCAAAATATATTAGCCCCTCAAATGATTACGATCTCAAAATCCTTTACATTGTACTTTATTTATCATTTAAAGCCTTTTTATATACAACATTTGAGTGTAAACACTATATCGACGGTACATGTTAGTAGGTCTCACATATATCTTTGTAGTCTCACGTGATATTTTTGTAGTCTCACCAATACTTAATTTTAAAAATAAGCAAAAGAATCAAAACCCTAAATTTAATGGACATCAAGCTCACAATCGAGCTTGAGCCAATAACCTAATTGTCTACTCAGGAAAAAAGGAAGACATATGTATATCTTTTGCTTAAAAATATAACGATGTTGACCAAATTGTAATACTATAGCGTAAAACGAAAACCAACTTGATATGAATCCTTGGCTGTTATCTTGATACATCTACCAATATAGACATGATCATCGAAGTTGATATAAAAGTTGTTCTATCATCTCATCATAACAAACATGCATGTACTCCAAAAAAAATTATTTACAGCTTGAATATATAAGCATGTGAAAATAGTCTAAGCTTATTTATAAACTAGAAGGTACACACGCAATACGGCGGCGAGTACCTGGCGACTATTTTTTTGACGAAAAAATGTGTGTCATGTGAACTTTTAAGCATAGCAAGACGACTGACATTTTTCTTCCCAACTTTCTTTTTCAACCTTTAAATATATTTAAAAATATTACAAATAAAACTTCAAATAAAATGACTAAACTAATCCATCAACATATTTGCCATAACTTTTGAGGATAAAACTACCAGCCTATGTATATTTAGATAAGCCCATTAATGGTCTAGATTTTCGGATAGTCTTATTAATAATCAATCAAAATATTTACTACATGATAATGATAGATTAAATAGGCTGTTACAACTTACAACGGACAAGTCAAAGGTTTTATAAATATTAAAATTGTCAAAATTAAAGATATTTAATTTGCATTTGAAGGTTGGCTAGTTAATTTCAATTTCTTATTAAAGAAATGTTTTTGATTTTAAAATTTTAAAACTTATTTATTTAAAAAATCTCGAACCTTTCATAAAGTAGTATAAATATAGATAAAATGAATAATAATTATCCGATGGTTCCCTAATAGGTATTGTCTTTCAACAATGAATCTAAATTAATTAGCATTACCAGTTATCAACTTTTAAATAAAAATTCTTAAACGAAGAGAGTTTCAAAGTTTAAAGTTGTTGTAGCTAGGTCATCATCGGTTGGTAAAAAAAAAAAAAAAAAAAAAAAAAAAAAAAAAAAAAAAAAAAAAAAAAGTTACCGTTATTTAGAACATTCCATTACCAAAACTGGAAAACATGCATTAACCAAAGCTTAAATTAAGTTGTCGTAGATATGTCATCGTTAGTTGGTAAAAAGAAATGTCTAATTGTGTGACTAAATCTTACTCAAAAATATATTTTACAATTTTATATTACGCTTTCAAAGTAACGGTATTGATTATTTAAACACGAGTACTTCAATTTGGATTTGTGAACGTCAAAAATGAAAAATCCATATCAAACACAAGCACATGACAACTATAGCAATTCTATCTTCAGCTCCAAGCCTCCAAGTAAAGTAACATTAAAGGATTTTTTTTCTTAAGTGCCCAAATATAATTTCATTAAAAAAACTAACTAACAAGCTAGAAATTACAGAGCAATTTAGAACTTCAAAATAAAAACTCGACCTGGAATGAAAAACATCTATATATTGTTAGGATATTAATTTGTAATAATTATGATATAAGCAAGGTTATAAACAGCGCGATACGTGACATGACGGCATGACTAATTAAGTCTCACACTTTAGCGGCTAAGGCAAAGTTTTTGCTTCTATAAAGCGGCACAAAATATGGAAATGTTTATATATTTATATCATAATATATATCAAGTTTACAAAAGATCTAGACGTAGCATAAGGCGGCATAAGACGTGACGTAACGGGATGATCAAATCTCACGCCTTGCGAAGCCTTGACGAAAGGTTTTTGCGCGCCTTTTAGAACTATAGATATAAGTCTAGGTGGCAAGTTTAAAACAAAAATACAAAATACAAAGATTACATAGAAGGAATAAGAAGCAAAGGAACTTTTTGTTTCAAGTATTTTTGTTCACACATGTACGTAATATACTAATACAGTATTGAACCAAAAGTCGTATAGTGTGGTATCTAATTGACAAATATTCTTGTGTTGCAACGCTTCAAACCTTACCAGCCAAAATCCTTGAATTTCTTACGAAACGCTCATTACTAAACGATAAAAAGTCTTGTCTTTTTAATGTCACTTTATACGAGGTATTTGGTCAAATATCAAACTATCTTTTCATCACATTCACACAATCACACGGTGATCCTCTTGACCCATTTCATCTCATTCTAGATCTTTTTCCATCTCTCTCTATATATATACTTGTGATGTAATGTTTGTGATACATTCGAAAACAAACATCGATAACTAATACAAAAACGCGAAAAATTTTCATATAACAAGAAAGAAATGGATAACAAAAGCTTACGGTTTTCTTCAATCTTGATTGTTCTTTTCATCATCTTTTGTGTACCTTTTGCTACATCTCAAGAAGTTGGTGAGTTCTAGATATGATGCTATAACTACTTCTAGTATATTATTGCATGCTTTATTGTTCTTTGATTATATATAACCCATATTGATGCAATATATCATGTATGGTCTCGTGTAGAGGATGAACATGAATTCACGTATGACGTGAACAGTCCAAATGGGCCGCATCATTGGGGAGAGATACATCCCGAGTGGAGCATGTGTAATCAAGGAGACTTGCAATCTCCTATTGATCTCACGCATAAAAGGGTTCAAACCACTTCACATCTTGGAAGGCTTGATAGAGATTATAAGCCTGCAAACTCTACTCTTGTTAACCGTGGCCACGATATGATGGTATGTAAAATAAATTTTTAAGTATTATTATCTATGGTGTAAACTCTGAATAGTATAGGTCGTGATCCAATGATCAATCTTTTAATCATACTAATACAAACGAAAGAAAAAGAAAAATATTTTTTTAAGCTATAAAATTTATAATATCTATCAAGGGACATAATTTATGCTTGATCATATAATATATTTGTATGAATAACAGCTGAGATGGATCGGAGGAGCGGGACATATGCATATAAACGGAACTGAATATCAACTTAACCAGCTTCATTGGCACACTCCAACCGAACACACCATCAACGGTCGAAGGTACCATATATAGTGCGTTATAAACAATTTTATTAAAAAAAAAAAAAAAAAAAAAAAAAAAAAATGCATCTGTTAATTCAGTTAGCTAAATCCAGAACCATGTTTTTACCATTTTTTTTTCTTTTGCTACACGTACAGATTCAATCTAGAGCTACACTTGGTTCATCAAAGTACGGACGGAAAAATTGCAGTGGTTGGAATCATGTACAAAATTGGTCGCCCCGATTCTCTTCTATCATTGGTACTTCTTCATATACTTTTCTATAATGATATTGATCTTTTTTTGTTTGATGTAAATAAAATCATTTTTTTGAAATGTTTTATCAGATGGAACCATATTTCAAAGCATTGGCTTCTACAAAAGATGTCGAAAAAAGCGTGGGAGTAATTGATCCACGAGAAATAAAAGTCGGAAGCAGAAAATATTATCGATATATTGGCTCACTTACAACTCCCCCATGTACCCAAAATGTTATTTGGACCATTGTAAACAAGGTATGATAATCTTTTTACTGTCTCTATAACATTATATGCGTTTGCATCACAACATATGTGAGATTAATACCTTTTATATTTCAATTTATATTAGGTGAGAACGGTTTCACGAGAACAACTATATGCAATCCGCGACGCTGTCCATGACATAAGTTTCTAGACAGTTTATTTTCAATACAAACTATTTATAGAATACAGCATGCATACTAATCTTACGTGTTGATGTAACAGGAAGCGGAAGCTAATGCGAGGCCAGTACAAGCTTTGAATAACCGTTGGTTGAAGCTTTACAGACCAGATGATCAACAAAATAATTAAGCGCTTACACTACTTGTAATTGAATTTTTAGCGTATTGTCTTATAGGGATACATGATATGATTTAATTTATTCAATGCAATCTATAATGATTTGTTGTATGGTAGATAGTATATGAACTCATAATATATATATGTAAAAATGTTTGGTTTTCCTTTTCTATTGGTGGCTCCAAAGATTATTAAGACGGATATATAAGTGACTAAATGAAAAACTTATCAAATAAATATACTCTAGTCATAACTCTTAACAACTCATAAATGATTACTAAATCAAGAAAAAAGTGTTGTTTCTATTTATAACCACTCATATGGATTTAGTTTAATATAGCTTAAACTCACTATATATAAAGAAAGATGACAAGATGATGGCCTGTAAATTGACTAATTAACTAGCTATAAATGGGCTCAAGTTCATAAGGAAGTCATTTTTAATGCAAGCTAAAAATAATTGGTTACATTAATTAGGTTGTCTCGTTATAAATGCCTATATTTTACCAATACAAGTATTAGCGGCGACACCAAATATATATTTTTATTCGTTCTTGGATCATTTATCGGTTTGCAACGAGAGTCACAGGCTGCAAACGGGCTGCAAACGGGCTGCAAACGCTTCATGATTTTGATAGTTTTAAGAGAGTGAATGCGTTAAAGTCATGTACTCTCACCGCAAAAAAAGTGGCCACAAACAAAAAATATATAAATTTAGAAAGGTGTATTTAGGGAAGAGTTCATCTCAATAAAATTACCCTTAAAGGCATTATACGTGAGAATGTTTTAGAAATCTAAAGTATTTAACAGAGTATTAGAAACGGACTTTCTCCATTTTTTCAAGTTAGCTAACAAACTTATATTTTTCACGATATAGGTAATAAAACTTTCAAATTCGTTGCAAGAACACTAGTTTTCTCAAATTTGACCGGCTAACTTTTGGTTCTGGCTCAACTATCTTCAAAACATCTTCAAAACTCAACTAAACATAACGGTAGGAAATCCAAACACCCCTTTATCAACATAAACAACTATGAACAGATTTAACATTTAAAGTCAAATATCTAAAGAAAATTTGAATACATATGTTGTTTTCACTTTTTCAGTCCAAGCAAAGAAACAACTAGTTCTATGTAAAATTAAATCTGATATAGAAAATAAAATATTTGATTTTGCATTAACTTGAGTAAAAAAGGAAAAGGAAACATCATCTAGAACACGCGCGCGCACACACATCATATTTTACCAGACATGGCACAGGTTTGGTGGTTTTACGACAGCTGTGGAGGTTCGTAGTCGGATGTGATGGTTTGGACGGGGCGGATGTGGTTCAGGGGAGAAGAGTTTCGACGTTGGTGTCGGGTATTGTAGCAAATTTAAAGTGTGTGTGTTTTAAATGTTTTTTGTGTATGAAAATCTAAATGCTTATGTTTTTGTGTGTGTTCTAAATTGTGTGTGTGAGTTTGTTGAAGATGACAACTAAATCGGGTCAATAAACCGGAACCAACAAATATCCAATGTGGAAATTGCACATATGATGGAATAAATTAAAATTACAAAAGTGGAAATTCATCCGTTTCATAATAGTGATATTACCCGGCTACAACAAGATTCATTACCTATTTTGTTACAAAAAATGTTTGTTAGCCAACTCGGGAAATGGGAAAAATTCATTTTTAATAAATGGACTTAACCTTATTAATATGGTAGTGTATTCGCACGCAACATTTTTTTAACCTGTTAGATTATTAAATTTTTAGAATCTTAAACGATAAGAGGAGAGAAGATCCGAACATTGAATCTTTGCCTGCTAATTTATTATTTTTTAAGAAAACAAGTTAATAATTTTAAATCTTTTTATTTAGTATAAAAAAAAGAAAAAAAACAAGAAAGAAAAAATGTCAACACCTTAATATTTTATAACAAATAAATTATAATCCTTACTCATAATCCATATACCTATTAATATCCACTTTTAGATTTATTATTGAAAAATAGCTTCCAAAGCGATACCGTTTAATTTTATGTATTAGTTTTAATTTAGTGAATAAAATAATAATTTATGATTTATTTACTAAAACCTTTTGATTTAATTATTATGTTAACTAAAATGAAAAAATCGTTGACCCCCTCTCCAGACACTACCTCGTTATAGAGACTTAAGGGTGTATAAATATTCATAAACTATACAAGTATTTGTATAATTTAAGAATATTTTGACACATTTAAGACTATACTTGTATAATTTAAGAATATATGGACAACCTTAGGTCTATAAGCAGGTAGTGTTTGAAAAAGGGTGCCCTAAGTAAATAAATAAATAAATAAAAACTTGGTAGGGGTATTGTTTTAACTGCTGCGAGGGTTTGATAAAAAAGCAAACTCAAGCTTTTCTAGTGATACAAATAGTTCTCTCTAAAAAAATCATTTTCGGATTTTGGGTTGCATTTTCTAAAGAAATGAACGTGATAACTTATTATATTCCTAATTTTGTATCGAATATGAGCATTTTGTTAGTAGCAACAACATTAAAGGACACACTTTTTCAAAAAATTATAATTTATTATCATACTCCTTCCGTTTCAAAATAAGTGTCAGGTTTGACTTTTTAAAGTATTTTTTTTTTAACTTTTACCTTAAACTATTTTTTTATTATATAATACTTGATAAAATTATCCTAATTAAAATTCATTTGAAACCCAATTTATTCATATATTTTGCATCAATTATTATATAATATAAATAAAAGTACTTACAGTCAAAGTTGAACAAAAAAAACTTTAAAAAAATCAAACCCGACACTTATTTTGAGATGGAAGTAGTACATTTTTATGCACAAAATTAATAATACATTTAGTCACCTCACAATTTCTCTTCTATTGTTATATATATATATATATATATATATATATATATATATATATATATATATATATATATATATTAAGCATGATTTAAGTATATATATTTACAATATTTGTTAATCTAAACGGCGTTTATTGTTTTAAAAAGACTAAAGCCTGATTCGAAATGATTATGTATTTGATTCATATTTAGAACCTTCCATGACAAAATTGAAAACAATTAACAAAAGTTTAAAGTTGGTAAAAGATGTCAAATTTTCTGACTAAAATAACAGTCCCAAAAAATATTTTACATTTTTATATTACGTTTTCAATGTAGCGATGTTGATTTTTCAAAACACGGCTACTTCAATTTCTCTATCAAACACAACAACTATCACCAACTCCTTCTTGAACTCCAAGTAACATACATCAAAATTCAATTTGTGTATGTTTATAAACTAAAGCATGCATCCATTATAAGAATGAACGTAACGTTATCTTGCATGCAAAGAAATATATTGAAAAGAAAGGAAGCCTTTCTAAAAAAAATATTGAAAAGAAAGGAATAGTTTGGAATAATGTGAGCTATATGCTGATTACTTGATATACAAGTATACAAGTCAAAATTAGTACACGATCCATCATAAAACAAAAATACAAAATAGAAGCATTCGAATAAGTAATAAAGGAAGTTCTTGTTTTAAATTTTACGTTCACACATGTAATATATATAGCTAGCATTGTACCAATTTGACATGTCTTTTATTGTTTCAAAAGTTCAAACCTTTACCTGCCAAATCCTTGAATTTCTTATGAAAGGCTCATTAGTAAACGATAAATAGTGTTGTCTTTAATGTCACTTAATACAAGGTATTTGGTCAAATATCAAACTATCTTTTTATCACATTCACACAATCACACGGTCCTCTTGACCCCCCTTTCATCTCATTCTAGATCTTTGTCCATCTCTCTATATATATACTTGTGTGTAATGTTTGTGATATATTCGAAACAATCATCGATAGTTTATACAAAAACCCAAAAAGATTTCATATAACCTTTACAAATGGAGAACATACGCATGCGGTTTTCTTCAATCTTGATTGCTCTGTACATCATCTTTTGTGTACCTTTTGTAACATCTCAAGAAGTTGGTGAGTTTTACATATGATGCTATAACTTCGACATTATAATAGATTTGTCGTTCTTTAATTTATTATATATAACCTATATTGATGCAATATGTTGTCTATGGTCGTGTAGAGGATGAACATGAGTTCACGTATGATGTAAACAGTCCAAACGGACCGCATCATTGGGGAGAGATACATCCCGAGTGGAGTATGTGTAATCAAGGAGACTTGCAATCTCCGATTGATCTCACACATGAAAGGGTTCAAACCACTTCACATCTAGGAAGGCTTGATAGAGATTATAAGCCTGCAAACTCAACTCTTGTTAATAGAGGTCATGATATGATGGTATGCATGATTATTTTCCTAGTTTTATCGTTAAGGTATCAAATCCAAATTCCCTCGGTCTAACAATAATTGGTGTGAATAACAGTTGAGATGGATCGGTGGAGCAGGACATATGCATATAAACGGAACTGAGTATCAACTTAACCAACTTCATTGGCACACTCCAACCGAACACACCATTAATGGTCGAAGGTACTATATAAGGCTTTATATGTAAATTTACCAAAAAGAAAATATTGTTATCTATTAATTCAGTGAATCAAATTCAAAAGATGTTTTTTACAAAACTTTGCTACACATACAGGTTCAATCTAGAGTTACACTTGGTCCATGAAAGTAGTGACGGTAAAATTGCTGTGGTCGGAATCATGTACAAAATTGGTCGCCCTGATCCTCTTCTATCGTTGGTACGTCATATACGTTTTAATTTGTTTGATAGTATCCATTTTAACCTCAAGCTTTTGTCCAACATACTAATTAATCTTTATATTCAAATTTTGACATATGATCAGATGGAACCATATTTTAAAGCACTGGCTTCTACAAAAGATGTCGAAAAAAGCGTGGGAATGATTGATCCACGGGAAATAAAAGTTGGAAGCAGAAAATATTATCGATATATTGGTTCACTTACAACTCCTCCATGCACCCAAAATGTTACTTGGACCATTGTTAATAAGGTAATGAACTTTCTATCATATATATGAATTTTTATAAGTACTCATCATACATAACCATAATGACATTCATGCTTTTATTAGGTGAGAACGGTTTCACGAGAACAACTATATGCAATTCGCGACGCTGTCCATGATGTAAGTTACTACACATTTTATTTTCATTAGGAACTATCTATAGAATACAACATACATATAAATGTTACGGGTTTTTGTAACAGGAAGCGGAAGCTAATGCAAGGCCGGTACAAGCTCTTAATAACCGTTGGTTGAAACTTTACAGACCAGACGACCAACAAAATAACTAGGAGCTAGCTCGACTATACATTGTAATTGAATTTGTAGTATATATTTTCATACAGGATATGATATGATTTCATTTATTCAATGGGAACAATAATGACTATTTATTTGGTAGAAAAAAAAGATGTAAAATGTTATATTTATATATAAAGTATACAGTTGATAGTTCTAATATTATAGAAGAAATACATGTTCTTTGGTTTTGCAATTTTATTTTCAATATATAATTTTCTGGATGTGAGTTGATTTACACACTTCAAATTTTGATTGACACATTTTATTTCATTTTATAAACAATTATACATAAATCACAGGATACATACTATACTTGTATTTTGGGTGTGCCAATCAAAATTTAAAGTGTGTAAATCACCTCCCTTGCAGGATACAGTTCACGAAACTGTAATTTCTTGTTGTTTGTGAAAACTTACACAAACAGCCCATTGGTTTAACTGATGTTGCAAAAATAAGGCCCTTGGGGACTAATGATGTAGCAGAAATCAGTTTCTTGGGGACTAATGATGTAACAGGTCCTCAAGGACTATTGATGTAACAAAAATCTGTTCTTAGGGACCGAAAGCATAACAAATATTCACATAAACCATCCCTTCTAACTACCTTTATTGAAAGAATTATTCCTATTTGAATTACATAAATAGTCAATGCTGTTTAATGGTCGTTATAAAATTCACCCCTAAAGAGTAAAGACCAACCATGTAACGGTAATCTACATAATTGGTCCATATAGTTTACCTGACTTTGCTAAAGCATCCGAAAACTTTAATTTTTTGTGAAAATAAATGTTTACTTAAACACTCCTTACATTTAGGAACAAATTACGTAATTCGTCCCCCAAAACTACTTTTGTAACAGAAAATAAATAAATTGTTCCTGACATCTTGAAAATTATCTGTAAGTTTAAAATTTATAAATTATTTTTTTATGCTTAAAACATGTTATGAGTAAAAAATGAAACCCGATTTAAATAGATCTTATACGTAAAAATTTTGACGTAAAACCAAACTCCCCACGACAACGCATGTAAAAAATCCTCCTTACTTACAAAACCACCTTTGTTTGGCTGTATAAATTTGTGTCCCATGATATTTTCGGAAGCCGTTAGTTGTCCTTTTCTCATGGTGTCTCCAAGAGAATCATTAAAACAAACAAAAATAGATGACATGAAATCTTATTAAAGAAAGAATAAATCTTTAACATCTTTTAAATTATTACTAAGTAAATCAAGATAAAAAGTTTTGTTTCTATATATAATCACTCACGTAGATTTAATTTAATGGTTTGGGCAATGTTTAAACCATATTATACAATCTATCGTTTCTATATTTAAAATAATTATGTATTTAATGTACAACAAATAAACATAAAAATCAACTTAAATATATGTCATTTTTAATTTAACAAAGTCTAAATTACTTTTTATATTCGTATTAAACATTGCCCAGTGGACATTGTTTAGCGAAGTATATCAAATAAAGCTTCAACTCAGTATATGTAAGCGGAGATGACTAGACGATGGCTTTTGTGAGTTGATTGACTTACTATAAATGGAATTATGGGATCATGATCAAAGTATATCAAAATTAGTGCAAGTTTAATATAGTGTAAATTGCAGAAATGGTCCCCGTGGTTTGCTCAGATCGCATGCTTAGTCATTGGACATTCGAAATTGCAGGAGGCCTCCCTATGAGGAGTTTTTGGTTCCATTTTGGTCCTTAGCCACTAACGAAATAATCCTTGTGGTTTAATCAGAATTGCATGTTTAGTCCCTGGCCAGGGACCAAAACGGAACCCAAAGCTTCCCACAGGGAGGCCGCCTGCAATTTCGAAAGACCGGAGACTAAACATGCGATCTGAGCAAACCACAAGGACCATTTCTGCAATTTAATCTTTAATATATTTGGTCAGGTTAAGTTGTCTCACTGAATACCTAAATGGCATGATTTAGATTAAATAATGCACTTTTAGTTGTTACGAAACCATTGAACCTCTTTCCCTAGCCTCAACGATCATATTTTTCACTAATCATACATTGTCATATGGTAACATATGTGTAGTGGTTTATTTCTTGTTTTTAGAGGAAAAGAAGTGTCTTGTTATGTAAGCTTTATAGCCTATGTAACGGGCTGAGATATGGGATTTCACTCATATCTTTTGTACTTAAAACGTTTTTTGAAGTAATACATTTGCCGGGTCTCTTGACATTTTACCCAAAATAAATAGGACTGATAAATTGATTTAATAACAAAAGTAATTCATTTGTATCATTACGATCGCCTTAAATTCATTTTCTAGTTTTTACCAATATATGTCAACTACATTGTTAATTGTTAAGGATAACTTGATGCATTAGTTAAGCCTACAATTCGATTTCCTCATCTCGAATTAATAGTGTTAGAAAGAGTTGTTTCTTTGAACAAGTTTGAAGCAACTAACAAAAAATTGATTGCTAACAAGTAACAACTAGTTACAGGTTCGGAATAATTAAAGGTTGTACGTTGGCATTTTTGACAATGTCGTTGCTTATTAATACGAGTTCACAACTTGATGTTAATCGAAAGCTTAAGAAATAGTTAGAATGGAAATGACACGGTTAGTTGCCAAGAAAATACTTCAATGTTTATTTAAAGGCACCATATTGGACAATACTAAAGAAAGAAATGAAAAAAAAATTTCATAGTGGAAGAAATTAACTTGACGAAAAGACATGAGACCAACCCTTTAGAAGAAACACAAAGAAAATTGTCCACTTGTATAAAATTACGGATAATTAGCTTAACTATACTACCTGTTATTAGAATCGAAAAATAAATCTAAATAAATCAAGACAATCATAAAAATATTACACAGTAACTTGCCGATCATGCACCAACAATATATTACGTTGCCGTTCATGCACCAACAACTATATAAAGATAATGTTAAATTAAATCAAAATAAGCATTTGTCTAATTGTCTTGTAAACGTATGATCATGCTATATTCCAAAATGATATTTAGATGTTAAGAACCCTAACGCTCCTTTTAGAAAACCAAATTAGTAGTGAACGTTTAAACAAAAGTTAAAGATGCAGACATGTTTTATCAATGGGATAATTATATGACTAGATCGTTGCCCTGTGGTTTGTCACTTTTTAGATCAGGAGTAATTTTAAATTCGAAAATAAACCGGGCAACTTGTACAACAGAACACTTGTCAGCTTATTAAAATTCGACAAGTGTCCCGTTATACAAGTTGTCCGGTCGCCCAATCTATCAAAAAAGTTGCCCGGACGACTGGTCTATTTTGGTAAATTTCCCTTTATCAATTGAATATTGTTAAAATTAATGCTAGTAATAATAAAAGTTTATGAGCTACGAAAAGTTTTAGAAATACCGGATAGTGATAAAGTTGAAAACTTAATTGATATGATACAAGGAAAAAGGTGGGGCGTCTCCCATAAAGTTCAGTATTTGTCGGGTAAGAATGCAGACTTTCACCTACTCACGAAGGAAGATAGGAAGAGTATTTTGTGTGATCTACAGGATAGTGGTAATTTGCTGATCTAATGTAGTAGTTGGATAGTTTTGGTGTTCGAGTTTGTGTATGTAGTTAGTGTGGTCATTTTGTGGCATGTCACAAATGATCTAGTGGTCTTTTCATGCGTTTATTATTATTATTATTATTATTATTATTATTATTATTATTATTATTATTATTATTATTATTTTACGGCAAAGGCAATTTAATAAAACTAGCAAGAAGCTAATAAGAATTACATTGGTTCAGAAAGAGCAATACAAGGGTTACAAATCCATTCAATCCAATTTGGTTTGGTTTTCTTTTCCATAAAAGTGATCTAGTTGTGCGAGGAGAGCTTGATATTACTTAAGATGAGCTGTTTGTTGGGCCGTTTTGTGGCAAAAACCATGTCGTTGCGGAATCTCCATAAGTACCAAAGAGTGGTTTGCTCTGTTAAAAGTTACGTATAAATATTAAATAGTGAATGACTAGTATCGAACCCGAGACCTCGGGATTGCACACATTACAAACGAGAATAAAGTAAAATATATATATATATATATATATATATATATATATATATATATATATATATATATATATATATATATATATATTTATAAACACTTGATGGACTAAATAATCGTTAATTATTAAACGTAAGTATTAACTATTATTAAGTAACGAAAGAATGAGGACTAGAGTGTAATTTGGAAGACAAGAGGGTTCTGGAATCCCCTTGGAGGGGGTGTGGCCGGTCGACCAAGCCTAAGGAGGGTCGACCCACCCTTGCTTGTTCCCCAAGATTGCTCTAGTATAAATACAAGGCCATAGGGTTAGACTTTTACATCTTTTGTGCACACACACAAAACCCTAAAGCTTTCCCTCTCTTTCTTTTCTTCTTGGCCGATCGGCACACAACCCATAAGGGTGTTTGGGTTGATTTTTTCCAAAGCAAATTAAGTGTTTTCGTTTACTTGCATAATCCTTTATTCGTTGGTAGTTTGTGTGTACAAGAACGAGGTAATTACTCACTATAGTAATTATCAAGAGATCGATAAACAAAACGGTAAAGGGTTTATCATTGATCTATTTTACACAAGATTCAAGGTTTATTGAAGTGCAACGGGTGTGTTCTTATTTATGTTTTAGTTAATATTTACTTGTTATACTTGATCCTAGCTTCCGCAATATGTGTTATTTAATTGTCAAACTCTAACAGTGGCATCACGAGCCATGTATAACATTTAATTGATTACTAAAACGTAATAAAAATCGGATCTTTAATTGTTTTAGATACATGTTTTTTCTAGGGTTTTCTTTAAAATTTTTTTAATAAAAATTTAAACCCTAACCCTAATTTTGGGGGGGGGGGGGGGGTCGATTTCCACTTAAAACCCTAATTAGGGTTTGTGGTTTAACTTGATTAATAGTAATCACATAGAACCCTAGGTCTTTAACCGGTTTTGTGAACGTACTTGTGACCTATGTGCTAATTGTTAGGTTTAATCCATGACGAAACATGCATGTTAGCCATGGATCTTGTTTGTTTGATTTATTTGTCACATGTTTTATATAGATCTACAATTGGGAAAGACTCCAATTAATATATATATATATATATATATATATATATATATATATATATATATATATATATATATATATATATATATATATATATATATATATATATATATTTATATATATATATTAAAATCAATTTATATGCTATGTGGTGTGTATATTGATTTTGGCCTACGCAATTGATTCGTCAATGTATGTGACTCTCCTCCATTAAGAGGAGAAGGCTTTGGTTGATTACATGCATAATTATACCTAGAATTGATTTTATTATGATCTTTTAATAAGGTTTGCATGTGGCTAATTGTTTCACGTTATTATTATTAGTTGTTTATTTTTCTTTAAATTACTTGTCTTTTTATTGTTTCTTAATTGTTGGACTTGTTGTAAGCAATAAAAAGGGTGATTTTCATAAAAGAAAATAATATGAACTAATAAAGGTGAAACACTAAGTGATAAAGATTGAATCTTTATTACATGATTTTGAGATTGAATCCATAAACTTTTGTTTGATTGATGTTTTGTACAAATATACTTTTAAAATTAAGTCCTTTAAGACGATATTCATAACCGTGATTTGAAGGCTTAGAAAAGAGCCTTAGAGTCTGCCTTGGTTATCACAATCTTGAATATGTCTTAAACGAATTACTTTTAAAATCATAATTGTAGAAAGTCATCTTAGGGTTTATTAAACCTCAAGTAAAACTTTGTGTATTAATTTCACGAATTGGTAATAAAAAGGTTTTGAAAACTTATGCTATAAAGATGAGTGCATGCATCTTTATACATATTTTGATTTACATATCAAAAATTGAATACCCTTATAATTTAAGTTACATGCCATCTATCTATAAGGAACACTTGGAATTTTAATTTAGTAAACGTGAGACCTAGGCTAAATTACTATAACAAGGTAAAATTCTTTTAACGCGTGAGACCATAATTGTAATTTTACAGTTTCTAAGGTAGACGACTTAATTAAGTTGTGTGTGAGACCTAGAACTTAAGGCATGAGATGGGATGAAACATGCTTACAAGGCAAATTGATGAATCAATTTGATGTAATTCCCATAATGATCTAGGAATTGTAAATCTTGTTTGCCAATTATTGTTCGACAGATTACTATCTTTTGTACTTTCACCACTAGCAGATCAACTGATGTGGTGGAACTATGTAAAGTTGGATCCTAGGTTTTCAAGAAAATTTTGGTGGTTATATGAATATAGCTATGGGTATTTTATTTTCTTTAAGATATTTATTATCGAAAATACTAATATTTGAACTTTTATCTGTAGATATGGCTCAACCCGATACCCCATCTGTGATTTCTGCTTTCAAGAGTCATCTTGAGAGAGAAAAATTGACTGGAAAGAATTTCAATGATTGGCACTGTTCGCTTAGAATTGTCTTGAGGGCGACCGGCAAGCTCAATTTCTTGACCGATGAATGCCCAACTGAGCTTGTTGCTACTGAACCAGAAGCAGTTAAGGCGGCGTGGAGGGAGAAACATGCTAAGTTTAATGAGGTTGCTTGTTTAATGCTCACTAGCATGAGTGCTCAGTTACAAAAGAAGTTTGAGTACTTTTTCCCAAAAGATATGCTTGAAGTACTTCAGCAATCTTATGAGAAACCTCCTGTAGTTGAATTGTATGATGAACTTGACAAGCTACACAACTGCAAGCATGGTGATGGTAAACCAGTTGAAGATTATGTGACTGAGATAAAGGAATCTTTTGATCAACTTCACAGAATTGGATTTGGTTACCCTGAGAATGTGCAAGTGCACTTGATCAACAGGGCCCTTAACAAGGACTTTGCTGGTTTTGTGCAGAATTTCAACATGCACTGCTCGGGGAAGACAGTCTCAGAATTACTCGCACTGCTTGTTGATTATGAGAAAAGTCTACCAGCCAAGGTCAAGGCTCCTACCCCGCAAGTGTTGGCAATTCATGGGGGGATAATCCAGAAGAAATCGCATGTGAACAAAGGCAAGAGGAAAGGTGATAAAGGCAAGCAGGTCATGGCTTATCAACCTCAACCCAAGATGAAGAAGAATCAGCCTAAGCAGAACAAGGTGAATCCGCTAAACAAGAAGGATCAGGCTTGTCACCATTGTCATGAAAAGGGCCATTGGAAGCGCAATTGCCCTCTCTACATTCATGACTTGCGACTCAAGAAGCAGGGGAATGAAGTTGGTAACCCCAGTTCATCAGGTGCGTTCTTTATGATTGAATTATTCACTCTTACTCCTAAATTGAATTCATGGGTATATGATACGGGATGTGGCATTCATATTTGCAATACCTTGCAGGGTTTCAGAGTTGAGAGAAAGCTGGCCTATGGACAACAATTCTTGCACGTTGGTAACGGAGCGCATGCAGGAGTTGAAGCTATAGGAATTTTTGATTTAGTGTTGCCTTCGGGCTTAGTACTATCTTTAAATAATTGTCATTATGCACCGTCAATTGTTACAGGTGTAATTTCATTTTCATGTTTGTTAAACCTTGGGTTTCATCATACTATTTCTAGCAATGGAATTTCAGTTTCTTTAAATGGTGGTTTTTGTTTTAATGTTATTGCTGTGAATGGTGTCTTTGAAATTGATATGAATAATAATGATAATGCTTTTGTTAAAAATAATTCAATGTATAGCATCAACAATAAGAGAATCAAGAAAGGTCTGGATTCGTCTTATCTTTGGCATTGTCGACTTGCTCACATTGGCAAAGATCGCATGAAAAAGCTGCAACATGATGGGCTTTTAGAAAAGATCAATGATGAATCATATGATAAATGCGAATCTTGCATTGCTGGGAAGATGACTAAGAAACCCTTTAAAAATAGGATTGAAAGGGCTAATGATCTACTTGGTCTTATTCACACAGATGTGTGTGGACCACTTAGACATGTGTCAAGGAGAGGTGCTAGCTACTTCTTAACATTTACGGATGATTACAGCCGTTATGGTTATGTTTATTTACTTAAACATAAACATGAGGTATTTGAAACATTCAAAGTGTTTAAAGCAGAAGTAGAGTTGCAACTAGGAAAGAAGATTAAAGCTCTTCGATCCGATAGAGGTGGTGAATACCTGAGTCAAGAGTTTATAGATTACTTAGAAAAAGAGGGAATTGTCCAGCACCTTACTTCTCCATATACTCCACAACAAAATGGTGTATCTGAAAGAAGGAATCGTACATTGCAAGATATGGTACGATCTATGTTTAATCTAACAACTGCGGTTTGCATTTTAAAAATGGTCCCAACAAAGAAGGTGGATAAGACTCCATATGAGTTATGGACTGGAAAAGCTCCTAAATTGTCTTATCTAAAGGTCTGGGGTTGTGAGGCGTATGTTAAACGTGACTCAGCAGACAAACTCCAACAAAGATCTGTAAAGTGCATCTTCGTAGGATACCCTAAGGAAACTATGGGTTACTACTTTTATTACCCAACTGAAAACAAAGTTTTTGTTGCAAGGTATGGAGACTTCTTAGAAAAGGAGTTCATATCTCAAGAATTCAGTGGGAGAGTATATGATCTGGAAGACGATCATGAAGATGTAGCACCTTCTGAAAACACTAGCCAAATTCCTGTGGAACCTGAAAGTTTAGGTCCTCCACCTGAAGTTGAAGTGGTTCCCGTTAGCAGGCCATCTAGATCTGTGAAGGCTCCTACACGTCTATGTCTTAACATGGAGTGTGATGACAACTTGATAGGGGATCTTGATGAACCTACAAGTTATAAAGCTGCCATGAATAGTCCTGAAAAGAAAAATGGCAGGGAGCTAGGAATGGGGAAATGCAATCCATGAAAGACAATGAAGTCTGGGAAGAAGTAGACCTACCTCCGGGTGCCAAGCTAGTTGGGAGTAAATGGCTCTACAAGAAAAAGACTGATATGGATGGCATTGTACACACCTATAAGGCCCGTTTGGTAGCTAAAGGCAATACTCAAACTTTTGGTGTTGACTATGAGGAGACCTTTTCTCCTGTAGCTGACATAAGGGCTATTAGGATTCTTATAGCCATAGCCGTTTACTATGACTATGAGATTTGGCAAATGGATGTCAAAACCGCCTTCTTAAATGGTCGCCTAGATGAAGACATCTATATGGCGTAGCCTGAGGGGTTTGTGAATCCAGAATTCCCAGATCGTGTATGCAAGCTTAAAAGATCCATTTATGGATTAAAGCAAGCATCACGACAATGGAATAAGAGATTTGATAGTGAAATTAAGAAGTATGGATTCACTCAAAATCTTGATGAGCCATGTGTATATCACAAAGCTAGTGGGAGTAATCTAATTTTCCTTATATTATATGTCGACGACATATTGATCATGGGGAACGACATTCCAAGTTTGCAAAAGGTTAAGGCATATCTTGGAAGTTGTTTTTCTATGAAAGATTTAGGGGAAGCTGCATTTATTCTGGGAATCAGGATATATAGAGATAGATCTCAGCGATTAATTGGATTAAGCCAAAGTGCTTGCAATGATAAAATATTGAAGAGATTCAATATGCAAAATTTCAAGAAAGGATATTTGCCGATGCAAGAGGAACATGGCTTGAGCGAGAAAGTTTGTGCTTCAACACCTGAAGAGGTGCAACGCATGAAGAGAGTCCCTTATGCTTCGGCTGTGGGATCTATAATGTATGCGGTGAAAAGCACAAGGCCTGATGTGGCGTTTGCTCAGAATTTATCCAGTCGATATCAGCAGAATCCAGGTGAAAAACACTGGACTGCTATTAAGAATATTCTTAAGTACCTTACGGCTACTTAAGAGATGTTCTTAGTTTATGGGGGTACTCCATCTGCAGACTTGATGTTACAGGTTACTGCGATGCTTCTTGGAAAGGTGATAAAGATGATACGAAGTCTCAGACTGGTTATGTTTTTGTCATTAATGGAGGAGCTGTGGATTGGAGGAGCAGAAATCAGAGTGTACTAGCGATGTCTGCTACAGAGAGTGAGTATATAGCCGCTTCAGAAGCTGCAATGGAAGCTGTTTGGATTAGGAAGTTCGTTTCAGGGCTTGGGGTTATGCCTTCGATTCAACGACCTATAAAAATGTATTGTGACAACTCAGCTGCAATTACATTTGCCAATGAACCTGGAATCATGAAAGGCACCAGACATTTCCCGATTAAGCACCACTATGTCAGAGAACAAGTTGAGATAGGTGAAATCGAAATGCTCAAAGTTCACACAGATGAAAACTTAGCTGATCAATTTACAAAGCCTTTACCTGGCACCAAGCTTTACAAGCATGCTGAAGGAATATGACTTAAATTAGCTGAAAGTTTCATGCCCATTTGTAATTAGTATTTGGATAAGGGATGTAATGTACAATTATTATTTTAATGAAATAAAGTATTGTTTATGTTTATTCATTCATTGTCTTAATAATATATCCTATATTTGCATGTTTAAGATCCATGAATAATTTATTATTCCAAATAGTCCATTGTCGATTAATGATATGGGAATATCATTAAACTAAGACAATTTTGAGTATTGGTTAAGGATCTACTTGAAAGTATATTGATGCGTAGTCATACCAATTTCACATGATATTCAATGAATTGAGTATTGGACTTATCCCAACAATATGATTTAAAATTTATTGTGAGAATCATATTTAAAGTTATCCTCAGACTTGAGATACCAGATAAGTGTCATGGATGTATTGCATTTTTGTGGAGCAATCTACCTGTAACACCCCTAATTCATGATGCAGCGGAATTCAACTTGGGTGTTACTCGACGGCACAACAGTCATAATAATAGAAAACGATCTCTAACCGAGTCGTAATAAAAAGAGTTGTCATTCATATTATTCAAATATATCAGAGTTTACATAGTAAGGTCCCAAAACAATTCCATGTTTCAAAATACATCAATATAAAGTCTTTGATGTTTTTATAGAATGACATAATAGTTTATAGCCTTCTTCCTTCGGTACGTGCCCTTCCGCTCCATTCTTGATTATCATGGACCTGAAATACATGCTTAAAAGGATCAACACAAAGGTTGAGTGAAGTTCATAGAGTTTGTTTAACGGTTGAACACAATATGTTGGTAGTAAGAGTTAATTAGACTCATACTCAAGTTAGAAAACAAAACAGTTATTATTATATACTAAGCTCATGCAACCAAGACGTTAACGGGTACCAATATCAATCGGCGGTTATGTTGCCCCGGTAAGTACTTTGCCGTCATACTTAATGTTCAAATATAGTGCATTCGTTTGAACTAATCTGCTCAAACAAATGGGATTCATCAATCCCAATAGGCCTATTCACAATACTCGCGCTCACTAATACTAGTGATTAAATGGTTCATGATAGGGGCCTAGGATTGGCAAGGTAGGTACTTAGTAATAATAAAACAATCAGGAAGCATACAGTTTCAAAGCATTGTGTTCGGTTTAAAAGTAGCATGTATTCCCCCCAAGGGTTTGTAAAACATTGAAGTAATGTAAAGTGGGGCTATGAACTCACCTTAAGTAGGATAGAAAGTAATGAAGGTGATGATTGGATCGTGTAGGTTTCTACGAGCAACCTATAATAGAATGTTGCGGCTTGGGATTTGTGTAAAGAATAACGGAGTGCCTATATATATATCTTGTATTTTAGTCCATGATGTGGTATGATGTATATTGTAAGTCTTTGAAAGAAAAGATTCATGAACATGTATGTTTTGGTATATCGTTTACTACCGTTCGGGCCGACATAATTCAGAAGTCATGTTAGTAAGCGTTCGAGGAGCCAGGACACTTTAACTCGTAAATCCACAACTCATCTCGACGGCTTACATAATGAACTCCTCACATGAGGCTCCCTACTATTGTAGTAGTTGATAAAATATATAGATATAAGTTTTGATCCGAAAAGTTACATGTCCGATATTTGGATAAACTTAGGAAAGTTTATTAGTACATGAAGATTGTTATTAGGGGTAGTTTCATAAGTCTTGTATGACCATTTTCTCTTGGTAATATCTCATGGTTCCTTTTTAAGTGAAGTAGATCCAAATTGCTTGTTCAAGTTATCGCCTAATTCATTGTTTCATGTTTACGCCTATGTAAGTTGGTATGGTCATTTCGTCATGGCCTAGCCATGACCTTTGGTCCTTGTTCCAAGGTCATGAGACACAACCTTGGCTCTAGCCATGGTGGTGGTCTTGATTATAGGTCATAAGACCTCTTGTTCCTTTCAAAGTATAACCATAATCTAGTGACTTTCGCCTAAAAATGGGCTGTTTAGAAATTGAAGAATTTTATTACTCGGAAAGCGTTTTTAGGGCTCGAGCCTCTTTACTCCTGAACGAAAACGGCGTTCCGGACAACTTTCGTGTTTTAACTTTTTGATGAATCGGACCAGAAGGGTGACTTTCAAAAACTCAGAATGCAAAACAGTAAGGTTTTGGCAGTTTTGCCGGAAATCTTTGGTAACTTCAAATCGCCATAACTTTTGACTCGTTTACTCTTTTTAGGTGGTTCAAGTTGCTATGGTTTCCTTGTTAAGTTCTCTACTGTAATATTTAATAATCCAATAACAAATTTTTACCATTTTGATCAGGTCTTACCAAGAAAGTCACTAGTTTGCTTGTTTTAGTAACTTATCTTAACAATCAATCACAACAACATGTTTTAGTCATTTTTATACACCATGGACATTCATACAAGACATAATATAGCAAGAATAACATGTAAATGATATGAACATGATAAATTAACAAGAAGCATGTTAGGTTTAGGCTTACAACTTTTGGCTTTCTAATAAAGAAAGGAAGTAACAAGTAAGGAAATGGACTTTGATAGACTTGCTTCAACCCTTTTCACTTCATGCAACCTTTCTACCCTTGGTATTCTTGAAAGATGGATGATGATGGTTGAGGTGAATTGAGTGGATTTAAACTCAAGAGAAATCACCAAGTATATTAGGGTTTGGAAGAGTTTTGGTGAATGATAATCTAACTAGGGTTTCTACCTTGAACTTCACTTGAATCTATCTAAAATTTGGAAGAAAATAAACTAAGTGTGGAGTGAAATGGGGTGTGGTGATGGACAGCAACAAGAGGGAGGGAGGGGGTATTTATAGTCTCTTGAGGAGGTTACATTTTAGGACTAGTCAAAGCTTCCTTAGTATACTTCAACACATGGAACTCATCCAAGACCATTTTGCCCAAGATTAAGCCACACAAGGGTGTGACTCCCCCCCCTAATGGCGGTTCACAAGAGCTAGGGGGGTGAGTTGGCTTGGCTTGGATATTATCCTAAGATATTTGCTAGTTTTGACTCAGGGAAATGCCAACCGTAAATGATTAGGCCTCAAAACGTAAAACCGGGTGTCGTAAAATTATGAAACTTGAAAGTATTGATAAACATGTCCATATGTCCCATAATAAAATATAAAATGAGTGGTAGGTGTCATTTGGGTGGTAAAACCCTGCTAAAACTGGAAACACGGGTCTAAAACGCGTAATACGTAAAATGTACGAATATTGCGTAAAATTGAGAAAAGTAGAATGTTACTTTTCTAATATGATATAAATGATTTAAAATGACTTATAATGTCTAGACTGGGCTCAGTCTAGTGTCGGTTGGTATTAAATGTTTTTTAGACATCAAACCGTAAGCCTAAAAATCACGAAATGACTTATAACATCAAGGGATGATTTTTGGTCAATGGAGGAGGGAAAAATATGTTGACTTATTTTAATAAGTTGAAAACTCAAATCATCTTAGAAACGCGGTGCAGGTATAGGCTAGGGTTACGGCTGAGTAAAAACGCTTAAAACTGAAAATTCCAGTTTTTCACGGCCGAAGTTTAATTTGGTCATGATTTTTCTCAGTCATGATTTATTCTCAAATAAATCATGAGTGTGTCAAACATTTTTCTGATGTGGGGTCACCTGACGGGGTCAAATTTCGTTGTGCGTGGAATTTCTGAATGACGTTTTACCCTAAAACGTGTATTTCCTTAATAACTTTCACGAAAATGATTTGACGAATGTCAAACATTTATTTTGCCATGGAAATGATTTATCACTCGAGAATATGAAATAAAAATCAACTTTCGGGAAAATTTCAGAAAGAAATGAATAGTAAAAATGAATAGTAAAATTTTCCGGGAATAGTAATTAACCTGAAATTGCGAATTGTTACAGTCTCCACCCCATATGAGAGCTCTGTCCCGGAGATCAATTTGCGTTAGGAGTAGAAGCTTCGTTGGTAAAAAGATGCGGGTATTTCTTACGTATCTGGTCCTCTCGTTCCCATGTGTATTCAGGACCACGTCGTGAGTTCCAACGAACCTTGACAATTGGAATACGGCTTTGCTTGAGTTGTTTGACCTCTCGGTCCATGATTTCTACGGGTTCCTCAATAAATTGAAGATCATCATTGAGTTGAATTTCATCGAGTGGAATCACGAGTGATTCATCCGACAAGCATTTCTTTAGGTTAGATACATGGAAAGTGGGGTGTACACTACTGAGTTCTGATGGAAGCTCAAGTCTGTATGCCACAGGGCCAACCCTGGCTAGGATTTTGAATGGTCCGATGTATCTTGGGTTTAGTTTTCCTCGTTTACCGAATCGTATCAAACCTTTCCAAGGTGATACTTTTAGCTTAACCCTATCTCCGACTTGGAATTCTAGGGGTCTGCGTCGTGTGTCGGCATAACTTTTCTGTCGATCTCTTGCGGCTTGTAATCGACTTCTGATTTGTACAATCTTATCTGTTGTTTCTCGAATGAGTTCTTGTCCAGTGAGTTGAACTTCTCCCACTTCAGCCCAACAAGTAGGTGAACGACACTTTCGACTATAAAGTGCTTCAAATGGAGCTGCTTGAATACTTGTGTGATAGCTGTTGTTGTAGGAAAATTCGACTAATGGTAGATGAGTATCCCATCCTTTTCCAAAATCTATTATACAAGCTCGAAGCATGTCTTCAAGTGTTTGGATGGTTCGTTCACTCTGACCATCGGTCTGAGGATGATACGCTGTACTCATGTCTAGATTTGTTCCAAAGGCGTCTTGGAGTGACTGCCAGAAATTGGAAGTAAATCTACCATCTCTGTCGGATATGATGGATATTGGTGCACCATGTCTTGAGACTATTTCTTTGACGTATAGTCGGGTTAGTTGTTCCATTTTGTAAGTCTCTTTGATTGGTATAAAGTGTGCGGATTTTGTGAGACGATCAACTATGACCCAGATGGAGTCATAACCGCTTGATGTCTTTGGAAGCTTGGTAATGAAGTCCATAGTAATTCTTTCCCATTTCCAAGTAGGAATCTCTGGTTGTTGCAATGGACAGTAAGGTTTTTGATGTTCGGCTTTTACTTTGGAGCAGGTAAGACATTTGCTAACGTATGTTGCAATGTCGGCTTTCATGTTCGGCCACCAATAGAGTAACTTAAGATCATGATACATCTTATCAGATCCTGGATGTATGGAGTATTTAGACTTGTGTGATTCATGCATGATCAAGTCTCGTAGGCCACCATAAAGTGGTAACCAACTTCGACCTTGGAAGCATAGAGTTCCATCTGAACGGGTTTCGAATTTATTCTGTATCATGCCATCCAACTTTTCCTTTTGGATGTCTTCTTGTTTCACCACCTCAGCTTGAGCGTGAAGGATTTGAGTAGGAAAGTTTGAATTTATGGTTAAAACTAAGGCTCGGACTCGTAGTGGTTTAACCCGTTCCTTTCGGCTCAGGGCGTCAGCTACTACGTTTGCCTTTCCTGGGTGGTAACGAATGTCGCAGTCGTAATCACTTAGTAATTCCAACCAACGACGTTGTCTCATGTTTAGTTCTTTTTGGTTCAAAATGTGTTGTAGGCTTTTATGATCAGTGTACACAGTACATCTAGTACCGTATAGATAGTGTCTCCAGATTTTTAGTGCAAAGACCACAGCTCCTAACTCTAAGTCATGAGTGGTGTAATTTTCCTCATGAACCTTGAGTTGTCTTGATGCATAAGCCATGACCTTATCGCGTTGCATCAATACGGCACCTAACCCTTGGTGCGAAGCATCACAATAGACTACAAAATCTTCGATCCCATCTGGAAATGCTAGGATAGGAGCACTACAAAGTTTCTGTTTGAGGCTTTGGAAAGCTTTTTCTTCGTCTTCATTCCACAAGTATTTCTTGTCTTTCTGAGTTAGCTTAGTCAAAGACTTTGCTATTGAGGAAAATCCTTCAATAAACCTTCGGTAATACCCGGCTAAACCCAGAAATTGACGAATTTCTGTAGGTGTGGTAGGTGTTGGCCAATTTTTGATAGCTTCAATTTTAGCCGGATCGACATGTAAACCGGTCTTGTCAATCACATGCCCAAGGAATTGTACTGATTGAATCCAAAATTCACATTTGGAAAACTTTGCATACAATTTCTCTTCCTTGAGTAGTCCTAAAATTGTTCTCAGGTGTTCTTTGTGTTCCTCTTCGTTTTTGGAATATATGAGAATGTCGTCTATGAATACGATCACGAATTTGTCCAAATATGGTTTACACACCCGATTCATGAGATCCATGAATACTGCCGGTGCATTTGTTAACCCAAATGGCATCACTTGGAATTCATGATGACCATATCGTGTCCTAAAGGCTGTTTTTGGAATGTCTTCATCACGAACTCTAACTTGGTGGTAACCTGATCGTAGGTCAATTTTTGAGTAATAGGTTGAACCTTGCAATTGATCGAATAAGTCATCAATTCTTGGTAGTGGGTATCGGTTCTTTATGGTTAATTTGTTTAGCTCACGATAGTCAATACACATTCGTAATGACCCATCCTTCTTTTTCACGAACAAAACTGGAGCTCCCCAAGGTGAGGAACTGGGTCGAATAAATCCTTTGTCCGAAAGTTCTTGTAATTGATTTGATAGCTCTTGCATCTCTGAAGGTGCTAGCCGGTATGGTGCGCGGGCAACTGGCGCCGCTCCTGGTATTAAATCAATTCTGAACTCTATTTGACGATTTGGTGGTAGTCCGGGTAAATCTTCGGGAAAGACTTCAGGAAATTCACGGGCAATAGGAACATCTTCGAGACGTTTTTCATCGGATTTCTTTTCGGTTACGTGGGCTAGAAAAGCATAACATCCTTTCTCAATGTACTTCATGGTTTTGATACATGAGATGATGTTTATTCGAGTTCCACTTTGATCACCACGAATGATCAAAGTTTCATTGTCACATGGAATGTGCACAACTCTTTCACCACAAATAATGTTAGCTTGATGTTTAGACAACCAATCCATGCCAATAACAACATCAAAACTTCCGAGTTCGATTGGCATAAGATTGATGTTAAAGGGGTGGTCTAAGAGATTAATGGTACAGTTTGGGATTACGGTATTGGTATTTACTAAGTCACCGGTAGCTAGTTCAATACTATAACTAGTGGTTAAAGTAATTGATGGAATATCAAGTAAAGGCGCAATTCTAGTAGATATAAAGCTCATATCAGCACCAGAATCGAATAAGACTTTAATAGGAATGTTATTGAGTAAGAACGTACCGGTAACCACGTTCGGGTCCTGGTGTGGTTCTCCATTTCCCATGACATAGGCTCTACCACGAGCACCTCCGCCTTGGGGTCCTTGGTTTTGAGGATAGTTGTTCTTGTAGTGTCCCCTTTCTCCACACCCAAAACATGTAACTATGGGCTGTGTGTTAGCCCCAGTAGCTATACCCTTGCCTCTACAATCTTTGGCAAGATGTCCGGGCTTTTGGCACTTGTTGCATTTGGCCGGGCAGGGACCTTCATGATGGTAATTGCACTTGGTACATTGTGGTAGATTACCAACGTACTTACCACCAGCTGGTGCAGCAACATAAGCCGTCGCGGCTTCTTGTCTCTTGTTCTGTTGATTGTGATGGTTGTTGTTTCGGGTTTGGTTGTTGTTGTTGTTGTTGTTACTCCCACGGTTACCATCCCATGGTCGCTTGTTGTTGTTGTTCTTGTTGTTGTTGTTACGGTAGTTGGAATTGTTGGGATTATTGGTATTGCTGGCGTTGTTGGTGTTGTTGGTATTGTTGGGGTTGTTTTGCTTTCGGGTTTCCGTCATACGTACCACTTGATCCATGAGGCTGCGGGACATCCGCATAGCTTCATCAAGTTCCTTGGGATTTGCCGAAGTCACATTCCCCTGTATGCTTGATGGAAGTCCCCAGATATACCTTTCCAACAATTTTTCCTTTGTGGAAACCATTGTTGGACAAAGTATCCTTAATTCCTGGAATCGACGGTTGTAGGTTATGATATCATTACCCCTAACCGTATGATCCCAGAATTCAACCTCCAACTTTTGCATTTTGCTGCGAGGGCAGTATTCCTTGATCATCATCTTTTTCAGGTTATCCCACGAAATCTTATAGGCATTCTCAATGCCCATGGGTTGAGCAATTGAGTTCCACCAAGACAATGCCTCATTCAACAGAGTACTCGTGGCATACTGAACTTTGTCACCCTCGGTACATTTAGTGACCAAGAACACTGACTCCGCCTTTTCAAACCAACGGGTCAAATCGACAGCTCCTTCAGTACCCTTGAATTTGATGGGTTCACATTTCAAGTAGGAAATGAACGAGCAACCCTTTGGTACGGTAGCAACATTTGTCGCCGGAGGGGTAGTTGAGTTCGGTCCTCCAAGGTTAAGACTGGCAATTCTGGCTGCTTCTGCAGCTATAGCAGCTTCCGCAGCAGTGGCGGCTTCCGCGGCTGTTGCAGCATCAGCAGCTGCTGCAGCATCAGCGGCTGCTGCAGCATCAGCAGCACCAACAGTTGTGGTGGCTTCGGCAGCTGCTGCAGCTGCTGCATCTACGGCTGCTCGTTCCGTGACAAGTGCTGCATTGACACTGTCCTTTACCAGTTTGCGGATGGCAGCTTGCGTCATCGTTGGTGGTGTCTTTTTCTTTGGCGCCATGATTCTATTGTTTAAAAGATACGTTGTAATTAGAGAGTTGTGAGATGAGCACAATTTGATAAGGATGTTAGGATAATAATGTTGAAACTTAAAAACATAACACATGATAGTATATAAAACAAGAGTTTTATTAATATAACGTTGATTACAAAATCGAACTTATTACATGTTCATTCAAAACTTACTAACTGATACTTTCAGTTAGTAATTACAACGTTGTAATAAAGATAACTAGTACTATAACACTAGTCTAACGTCGGTTGGGAGGTTGTCGTAGTCCGGACGGATTATTAATTCCGTGTGTTGCTAACACATCTACACTTTCGTTTGGATGGTATTCTTTGACATCCTTTTGGTATAGCCTTTGTTGTATGGAACTCATTTGAGTTTGCATTCCACACAAATCATTCTTAAGTTGATACCTATCAAAGTTTGCAACATCTAACCGGATTTCTGCGGTATTTAGGCGGTGAAGTAGTTTATGAATTTGTACCGCATCCTGTTCTTGGGCCCTCTCAACCAAAGTGAGTCTATCCTTGACGTTATCCAAGCCAGTCAAAGGATTTAAGACTACTTCCCCAACATAAGTCGAGTCACTCTTCACGTAGCTCATGTCAAGCTTAAACCAATATAGGTCGTCTCGAGCATTCATGGCATCCATTCTGGCAGAATTTACCTTGGATATATAGTCATTCATTTGACTTGCCATACTTTGAACTTTGAGTTGGGCTAGGTTGAGAGCTTGTTTCAAAGAGTAGATTTCGTATTGAGCTGAGTTCACGAACATATGTGTAGATGTAGATGTTCCGCCGGTTTGGTGAGTAGAATTCGAAACTTGAGCTGGAGTGGTACGGTTAGATTCTGATGAAATTGGTGAAACAGGAGGTGGAGATGTTAATGGTGATAGATGTGGCACCAATATTTGTTCCTCCGCTTCCTCATCGATGCCTTCGATGTCAACATCCATTTCAGGATCCTCTTCGTAATCATCGATGTTTATGTCCATATCCATTTCAGAATCTTCGTCTGAATCTATTTCGTTGTCTAGATCCTCATAAGGTTCTTCCTCATCATCGTAGTCAATTGCCTCAAAGTAAGGATCATTAGGTTCGGGAAGAATTGGTAAATACTCAGGCATAGCAGGAAGATGATCGAGAGATGGAGGTGCGGACATGATGTCTACAATTAGTATTTCGATGTCAAAATAAATCAAATGCTTATGGAAAATGCTCAACTATGGCAATGTGCATATAACAATATACAAATATGTTCATGTAGCATAACATGTGTAATAAGTCCATAATCTTCTGGAGGATGGAAGGCACGAAGAGCGGAAGGTTATAAAAATGTTTTTGCTTGTTATTGTAGTTATAGTTTAGGTCTCACTTAGACCCGTTTCTCTATAACCATGGCTCTGGTACCAATCTGTAACACCCCCAATTCATGATGCAGCGGAATTTAACTTGGGTGTTACTCGACGGCACAACAGTCATAATAATAGAAAACGATCTCTAACCGAGTCGTAATAAAAAGAGTTGTCATTCATATTATTCAAATATATCAGAGTTTACATAGTAAGGTCCCAAAACGGTTCCATGTTTCAAAATACATCAATATAAAGTCTTTGATGTTTTTATAGAATGACATAATAGTTTATAGCCTTCTTCCTTCGGTACGTGCCCTTCCGCTCCATTCTTGATTATCATGGACCTGAAATACATGCTTAAAAGGATCAACACAAAGGTTGAGTGAAGTTCATAGAGTTTGTTTAACGGTTGAACACAATATGTTGGTAGTAAGAGTTAATTAGACTCATACTTATGTTAGAAAACAAAACAGTTATTATTATATACTAAGCTCATGCAACCAAGACGTTAACGGGTACCAATATCAATCGGCGGTTATGTTGCCCCGGTAAGTACTTTGCCGTCATACTTAATGTTCAAATATAGTGCATTCGTTTGAACTAATCTGCTCAAACAAATGGGATTCGTCAATCCCAATAGGCCTATTCACAATACTCGCGCTCACTAATACTAGTGATTAAATGGTTCATGATAGGGGCCTAGGATTGGCAAGGTAGGTACTTAGTAATAATAAAACAATCAGGCAGCATACAGTTTCAAAGCATTGTGTTCGGTTTAAAAGTAGCATGTATTCCCCCCAAGGGTTTGTAAAACATTGAAGTAATGTAAAGTGGGACTATGAACTCACCTTAAGTAGGATAGCAAGTAATGAAGGTGATGATTGGATCGTGTAGGTTTCTACGAGCAACCTATAATAGAATGTTGCGGCTTAGGATTTGTGTAAAGAATATAATGGAGTGCCTATATATATATCTTGTATTTTAGTCCATGATGTGGTATGATGTATATTGTAAGTCTTTGAAAGAAAAGATTCATGAACATGTATGTTTTGGTATATCGTTTACTATCGTTCGGGCCGACATAATTCAGAAGTCATGTTAGTAAGCGTTCGAGGAGCCAGGACACTTTAGCTCGTAAATCCACAACTCATCTCGACGGCTTACATAATGAACTCCTCACATGAGGCTCCCTACTATTGTAGTAGTTGATAAAATATATAGATATAAGTTTTGATCCGAAAAGTTACATGTCCGATATTTGGATAAACTTAGGAAAGTTTATTAGTACATGAAGATTGTTATTAGGGGTAGTTTCATAATTCTTGTATGACCATTTTCTCTTGGTAATATCTCATGGTTCCTTTTTAAGTGAAGTAGATCCAAATTGCTTGTTCAAGTTATCGCCTAATTCATTGTTTCATGTTTACGCCTATGTAAGTTGGTATGGTCATTTCGTCATGGCCTAGCCATGACCTTTGGTCCTTGTTCCAAGGTCATGAGACACAACCTTGGCTCTAGCCATGGTGGTGGTCTTGATTATAGGTCATAAGACCTCTTGTTCCTTTCAAAGTATAACCATAATCTAGTGACTTTCGCCTAAAAATGGGCTGTTTAGAAATTGAAAAATTTTATTACTCGGAAAGCGTTTTTAGGGCTCGAGCTTCTTTACACCTGAACGAAAACGGCGTTCCGGACAACTTTCGTGTTTTAACTTTTTGATGAATCGGACCAGAAGGGTGACTTTCAAAAACTCAGAATGCAAAACAGTAAGGTTTTGGCAGTTTTGCCGGAAATCTTTGGTAACTTCAAATCGCCATAACTTTTGACTCGTTTACTCTTTTTAGGTGGTTCAAGTTGCTATGGTTTCCTTGTTAAGTCCTCTACTGTAATATGTAATAATCCAATAACAAATTTTTACCATTTTGATCAGGTCTTACCAAGAAAGTCACTAGTTTGCTTGTTTTAGTAACTTATCTTAACAATCAATCACAACAACATGTTTTAGTCATTTTTATACACCATGGACATTCATACAAGACATAATATAGCAAGAATAACATGTAAATGATATGAACATGTTAAATTAACAAGAAGCATGTTAGGTTTAGGCTTACAACTTTTGGCTTTCTAATAAAGAAAGGAAGTAACAAGTAAGGAAATGGACTTTGATAGACTTGCTTCAACCCTTTTCACTTCATGCAACCTTTCTACCCTTGGTATTCTTGAAAGATGGATGATGATGGCTGAGGTGAATTGAGTGGATTTAAACTCAAGAGAAATCACCAAGTATATTAGGGTTTGGAAGAGTTTTGGTGAATGATAATCTAACTAGGGTTTCTACCTTGAACTTCACTTGAATCTTGCTAAAATTTGGAAGAAAATAAACTAAGTGTGGAGTGAAATGGGGTGTGGTGATGGACGGCAACAAGAGGGAGGGAGGGGGTATTTATAGTCTCTTGAGGAGGTTACATTTTAGGACTAGTCAAAGCTTCCTTAGTACACTTCAACACATGGAACTCATCCAAGACCATTTTGCCCAAGATTAAGCCACACAAGGGTGTGACTCCCCCCCCCCCCTAATGGCGGTTCACAAGAGCTAGGGGGGTGAGTTGGCTTGGCTTGGATATTATCCTAAGATATTTGCTAGTTTTGACTCCGGGAAATGCCAACCGTAAATGATTAGGCCTCAAAACGTAAAACCGGGTGTCGTAAAATTATGAAACTTGAAAGTATTGATAAACATGTCCATATGTCCCATAATAAAATATAAAATGAGTGGTAGGTGTCATTTGGGTGGTAAAACCCTGCTAAAACTGGAAACACGGGTCTAAAACGCGTAATACGTAAAATGTACGAATATTGCGTAAAATTGAGAAAAGTAGAATGTTACTTTTCTAATATGATATAAATGATTTAAAATGACTTATAATGTCTAGACTGGGCTCAGTCTAGTGTCGGTTGGTATTAAATGTCTTTTAGACATCAAACCGTAAGCCTAAAAATCACGAAATGACTTATAACATCAAGGGATGATTTTTGGTCAATGGAGGAGGGAAAATATGTTGACTTATTTTAATAAGTTAAAAACTCAAATCATCTTAGAAACGCGGTGCAGGTATAGGCTAGGGTTACGGCTGAGTAAAAACGCTTAAAACTGAAAATTCCAGTCTTTCACGGCCGAAGTTTATTTTGGTCATGATTTTTCTCAGTCATGATTTATTCTCAAATAAATCATGAGTGTGTCAAACATTTTTCTGATGTGGGGTCACCTGACGGGGTTAAATATTCGTTGTGTGTGGAATTTCTGAATGACGTTTTACCCTAAAACGTGTATTTCCTTAATAACTTTCTCGAAAATGATCTGACGAATGTCAAACATTTATTTTGCCATGGAAATGATTTGTCACTCGAGAATATGAAATAAAAATCAACTTTCGGGAAAATTTTGGAAAGAAATGAATAGTAAAAATGAATAGTAAAATTTTCCGGGAATAGTAATTAACCTGAAATTGCGAATTGTTACACTACCACTTACCGTAATTGAAAGTCATAAGGGTTGTTTTCAGAAATGTTGCGAATTCATGGGTTATTCTTGTAGTCAAGAGAGAATTCGTTCCTTCTGATTTGTTCAGAAGTTTAATACTGCTGGGCCCCTCGTTGGGTTGACAAAATGTTTGCGTGGCCACGCCCAAAGTTTATTTGAAATACGTTCAGATATTTTGGTAATTTTGTTTAATCATAAAGAGACGAGAAACAAAATTTAATAAAGAACCTCACATCTTTATTAATGTAGTATTAGAAGCGAAAGGATAATAATAATGATGAATCATTAAAGGTTTTCCAGGAAACCTAGCTCGAGTCGAACTGGGGGCATTGGAGTGTTGCAAGACGCCAACCAATGTCATTTTACTATTAATAGATATACGAGTGGGAGCTGTTAAAAGTTACGTATAAATATTAAATAAATGACTAGTATCGAATCCGAGACCTCGGGATTGCACACATTACAAACGAGAATAAAGTAAAATAAATAAATATATATATATATATGTTATATGTATCATATATATATATATATATATATATATATATATATATATATATATATATATATATATATATATATATATATATATATATATATATATAAACACTTGATGGAATAAATAATCGTTAATTATTAAACGTAAGTATTAACTATTATTAAGTAACGAAAGAACGAGGACTAGAGTGTAATTTGGAAGACAAGAGGGTTCTGGAATCCCCTTGGAGGGGGTGTGGCCGGTCGACCAAGCCCAAGGAGGGTCGACCCACCCTTGCTTGATCCCCAAGATTGCTCTAGTATAAATACAAGACCATAGGGTTAGACTTTTACATCTTTTGTGCACACAAACAAAACACTAAAGCTTTTCCTCTCTTTCTTTTCTTCTTGGCCGATCGGTACACAACCCATAAGGGTGTTTGGGTCGATTTTTTCCAAAGCAAATTAAGTGTTTTCGTTTACTTGCATAAACCTTTTGGTAGTTTGTGTGTACAAGAACGAGGTAATTACTCACTATAGTAATTATCAAGAGATCGATAAACAAAACGGTAAGGGGTTTATCATTGATTTATTTTACACAAGATTCAAGGTTTATTGAAGTGCAACAGGTATGTTCTTATTTAGGTTTTAGTTAATATTTACTTGTTATACTTGATCCTAGCTTTCGCAATATGTGTTATTTGATTGTCAAACTCTAACATGCTCCACTACATCAAAGAAGTTCTTTAGGCTACTAGTGACACGAGCCGCATCAGCAAGAGTGATCGCATCGTAAAGAGTAGCTATTGAGATGCTATTAATTTGCCACCAATCAATGACACCTTTCCATGTATCTTTTGCAATATCACATTCCATTTTTTATCAATGACACCTTTCTGTGTATTAATTTGCTTAAAGTTAATGTGGTATTTTAACCACATTACATTATATTTATATGTTTTTTTTTGGTGTAATATATTTTATCAGGGAAACCCTTTACTAAAAAAAAAAATTAAAAAAAAAAATTAAAACACTCTAAATAAACTACCCACATTGATCGTGTTAGGCTAAACATTGAATTATTGGTTTTCGGTATCAAAATGTGAGAAACTAAAAGTTCGAACTTTAGTGAAGAGGAGGAGAAAAAAAAATAATAATAAAAATTAAAAAATAAAGGTCAATTTCTCAAAACTTTATAAAATATGGTTTGCTCGGTTTAAGGTTTAAGTCTTTGTGACATCGTACATAAACTGTGTGAATCAGACTAGAAACTGCAAACCCTAGTCACCCGTTAGACATCAATTTTGAAAGTCAAAAACTCCAATCAAACACAACAACTTTCAATGGCTTCATTAATACATCAAATAAAGCAACATTATATTATGATTTAAACCCCGTATAGCTAAAGTTTTTATGTACATGTGTGTCTGAACTTTAACTAGCAATTGAGAAACCTTGAATTTTTTGTTAAAATCTTAACCTACACGTTATTGCATATTTAGATAGTTTGATGCATTTTCTCTTAGACGTCAATACTTTATAGTATCACACTAGCTCGTTGTGACACCTTCCACTCTAATTTACTTCGAGAAAAGATATCCAATCAAAGATGCTCCTAAATGTGATTGTGATAATTGTTGCCGACAAATTTGGTCAATAGTTTATGAAAGTCTGACTTGCAAGGACACTTGCAATATTGTCACTCTTTTCATTTAACTAACAGAATAATACGAGGATTTTAGCCCGCGCGTTACCGTGGGATGTTTGTATACGCAAGATAGGCAAAAAAAGAGGTTCGAAGTTACATTCAGCTATGTCTTCATAGTGTTGTCTAAAACAGAAGTCATATAATTTATCTTACATATGCAAACATGAGTTACATAGGTTATTTTACATTCCTAAGGAAACTGCCTACGTACGGCTGTACATACTGGTACGAAACCGTTGTTCAAATGAGGTGCTAAAGAGGGTGGTACGATTGCATTTCTTGGTTTTGCCCACACTAATACTAAATATTTTAAAAGCTTCCTTTACACAGTAAATAACCTACAAAGGTTTACATATTTTTTTTGCATTTAGGATGCAAAAGAAGTCGTACAAAGAAGAAAACCATGAACCTCACGTCTATATACATACAAAGGTTGATTATCCACCACGTATATATCATCTTCTGGGTCTTCAAGGTATCGTAGTAAAAATAGTACTTCACTTCGTATACATGAGCATCGTTTCTTAACTAGGCAAGCTTTTGCACAACATCAACCAATATAGCAGCCCTGTCAATTTTGGTTTAAGAGGAAAACGATATAAGCATAATGAATAAGAAATAAAGATTAAATGACCAAAAGGACATTTGTTTGAAAAGTGCAGTTCTTATGAAACTGATTATTAGACGTCATAATTAGAAGCATATTTTGTTTAAACTAACATTGAAAACTGATAAAAAAAAATGGCTTATATTTAATTTGGGTCACTAAGTCTTTCACTGTCATATCTCGGTAACTGAATTAATTTTGGAATGTTCACTCTGTAATATATTCCATGTGAATATGACATTTATTTGAGATATTCATTTTTACATGTTCACTAATACTCTCATATACCGAGCTAACCACATCTAAGAAGTTCCTAACATCATGAAACAAACAACCGATATACCCAAAAACTATTTTGAACCATTTTCTAGCCTAATTCACGCAAAACATTTATAGGACATTTCCTAAGTACTAATATTCTATATAGACACCACTTACAACACACAAAATTAACACACATTGATCGAAGTTAAAAGATATTAACTTACAGGTCCGCCTGAACTAAGGAATCTGTGTGTAAACAGATGAGCGCCAATTATTTTCTCCATAACAAAAATAGTAAATAAACTATATAGTCGTTCAATGTTTTTAAGTTTTACTAATAGAAGGGAAAAAAAGTAAACATTTCACGTGACTGACCTCACTGCACCAACGTTTTTCTTCCATAGTAGCCTGCGAGGAGTTTTTCTTTTAGCATAATCACCTAAAAAGTTGGTCCATAGGCTTGGGTATATCGACATCCTCGTCATGCAATTACGTTTCTACGTTATATTTCTTTTGGGACGTAGTTGGATTATGATAGCAAGTATGTCATATATATAGTAGTAACACTTAGATAATTATCCATAACAAAGTGGGTATATAAAATGTCTGTACGTCATGTCATTTGATGCTGTAATATAAAATGTAGGAATATCTGGCAAATCTGATCATTTAAAATAATAAGATGATAATATGGCTATTAAAAACGCTCTTTTTGAAATAGAGATACTAAGAAACATAACTTAAATATCCAAACACCCTCTATATGACTAATCAAGAGTAAGTAAAACAGACCCTGGCTATAGCTGCAGTCCATGGCGTCGCCAAAAGATTGGTGATCAAATCCAACTGATGCACCATGTATCTATAGCCGAAGTGTACTGCAGGGAAAAAATTAAAGTCAATAAAGACCGAAAATGGTTTTCATTAAATAGCTAAAAAAATAAATGTTTTTTATTTTTTATTTTTTTTTATTTATTTTTTATTTTTTATTTTTTTTTTTTTGGGTTATGCAAGGTTGTTGTAATGTAAAAGAACCGTGACCTTGAAAAGTGAGCAATCTCTCTGAGTAGTTCCATTCTCAACCGTAGGCACTTGAGTTTCCTTATTTTCCTCCAACTAGGAGACACAAAATCACAAATTAATTAAGGCTTTGTTCATTTAAACAGCTTGTGCCCTAATAAATAGCTTATTCTGAAGCACAATGACAATGGAACTATTATATATTGTTTGAATCGAGTTATTTTGCGGGAGTGTTTGGTAATGCATATGTAGTTAAATACCATATTCCTTATTTAAACTCCTACTAAAAAGAGAGATTTATATATTGATATGTATTAAGAGAGTATAGGATGAGACTTACTGGGCACATATGTTATCTCATCTATAATGTCTGACTGTCTGACTGTCTTCCAATTCATCTTTAGTCAGCCCCCATATATTAGTTCTTTGTCAAAACGAAAATATATTTTTGGTTAGAAATTTAAGAATTTCCCAAATCAACCTGGGATGTGAAAAAAGGTTACACAAACTGACTTGGTCGATGCATTTTCAAACTGACCCAATTAGCGCATGCCGGGTCAAATTTCTTTTTTAGGGCAACAAAACTATCATTCCTTATAAAATAGTTGCTTAGCTAATTTTGCTTGTGCAAACCACACAATCCTCAGAACTGGCTTGCTTCAAACCACCATTAGAAACTCCACTACTTCACATTACGACCAATGTTCCCTTGGGCCGCGCATCAATCGTGTGCTGCTTTTTTATCGGATCCTCTTCTTTTTCCATCAGCAACTACAAAGAAAACAAACCAATTCTTACACATTAAAAATTGAAACGTAAAAACAAAATTACCGGAAAAAAACGTGCCTCGAATTTTTAATCCCCTCTTGAAGCAAATAAGCCCATAAGCCAGGTAAAAGAGCTAATCCAAACACCCCCTAATTACAGTGCTCCCCCAAAATTGCTATATCCACACTTTGTCGTATACCCCATTCAGCATTGAGCTCATTCTGTAGCCTCCTTGTTGACTAATATTAGTTTTCATTGTTTTTTTAGGTGATTATGCTTTTATTAATTTTTTATTGTTCCTGGTCAAGTTATCATACATGGTTAAGCATTTGAAGTCTCGAAAGAAAACTGATTATATAGATCTATCATAAAAATGATCAGCTTTACTTCTTCGAATCATAATAATTACTTTCAAAACACACATGGAAACGCCAATGCTTATGATTATGAATTTACCTTAAAATACGCATGTCCAAAGCTCCTATGAATGAACCTCGAGAAGTTTCCATGCACATTTCTGCAAAAGAAGTAACCAAGCTGAATGTAAATATGGAGCAAAAATATGATCATGACAACATAAAAGTTAATACTTACAGCTGATTCAAAGCTATGCATATGATTATGAATTTACCTTAAAATACGCATGTCCAAAGCTCCTATGAATGAACCTCGAGAAGTTTCCATGCACATTTCTGCAAAAGAAGTAACCAAGCTGAATGTAAATATGGAGCAAAAATATGATCATGACAACATAAAAGTTAATACTTACAGCTGATTCAAAGCTATGCATGAACTGATTCAAAGCTATGCATGAACTGGTGTTCAGGAATCTGCCCTTCAAGATGGTATGCAAAAAAATTACGAGTTTTCATGCTTTAAGTTCTGAAGAAGAAACGTAATGTACCAGGTTTTGACATGACTTACGTGAATCACAACAGATTTGGTCAATAATGATGGTGCTGGTTATGTTGTTCATTTTTAAATTCTGGTAGCGCACACCTTTAACATATCCTGGTCTTCCTTGTGCCAGAAACAAATACTTTGGCAACTTTGTGACCATTGACCCTCTTATTTCTTAACTAACATTTATGTTATTCGAAACGCACTTGATTCTATGCCCATGCCCACAATAAATATTCTTTATCTTAATATTTGTGCTACCATTTACAACGGAGATGCGGTCATCACCTAATAACAAATGGGAAAATAGATAACGTTTAGTATATTTGTACAATTGCTTAAATTTAAAGAGTATACTTCATGTGGTTCTATTTTTATATATAATGGGGTGTATGTCTTCGCTTATTTATTGGGCTTATAAGTTTATTGAGAGTTTCATAAGCTCATAAACTCACTTTGTCAGGTACTCAGGTTTATGAGCTTGTTTGCTTGGCCTTAAGAAATTTATCCACTTGGTTTAAAATCTGTTGCAATCTACTCATTTTTTATAGCCTCTGACCTTATTCTTTATGTTTATATTGCTATTAGGAATGCAATGTGTAAAAAATGTAAGGCGAAAGATGGTGTTTGCATTTGCATCTCTTGTAACTAAACACTGTAAATAGATAAACAAATTTTAATGATTTCATAAATTTAAAAGGTAGAATAATCAGGATCCGATAAGCAACTTAGTTTGTTTCTATCCAAATACTCAGAAGTCCAAAGTGCTTATATATATGTTGTACCAAACCGGAGAAACAAATTAGCAGTCTTTTAAGCAATCCAAAACACACCCCTAATAATTTATATGCTGAATCCGGTGGTGAAACATGTGTTGATTCAAATTAGGTTGCTAAAGCAACAAATCATTTCATATTCATATGTCTATTGCACTCCTATTATTGGGATTGTATATATAGTTTATGATTTTAAGTACATATGAGCATTTACTATGGTCTCATGGTATGTAGCACTTAATGCTACATACATTTGCATAAAAAATCTGATTCGTTCAATTATCAAGTAGCATTAGAAAACAACCAATTTGATCCTAACCTTAGCCTGCCAGCCTCTTCTTTATGAGATTCTACATCAGTTAAAGAATGGACCTCGGTTTGGCAAAGCACATGCAATACATGCAAGTCAAAAGAAAGCTAATTATTACACTTTATGAGGTCATGCATCAGTTAAAGAATGGACTTTGCGTTGCGGCGAGGGTTTTTGTTTTTGTTTTTTGTTTTTTTTCTTTTTGTGACAGAGTTTATTTGATGAACATTAAAGAATAACCTATCAAGACACTTTCAAATTTAAGTGATATTTTTACATATTACTTAACAAAATATCAGTTCACTGTAGCTTCACTGTAGCTCCCCTCACAGTTCACTGTGGATGGAAAATTACCCATCGGAGCGTGTCTAGTCGGAGCTGGTTAACCTATAGGAGCTACACCGATCGGATCTCAAAGTGAAAGAGGAGGTATGAGTGTGTGTGAATAGGGCGGGTCACTTCGGGCAACATTGATTTCGTAAATGGGCCGGGTTCAAAAGCGTTTGGGCTAACAAAGCCCTATGATTAGTATATAGATATAAAGAAACATCCATTACATTAACTATATATTAGCCATTACATTAACTATATATTGAGATATGAAAATTTTGGTGACTCATTAATATAAAATATTCAGATCAAAAGTCAATAAGGTCAACATTAAGTTTAAGGGATTCAAGAAATGAGATGCATAATTTATATGTAGTATAGATTAGTTAATTTAAATTAATAAGCAATTAAAGTAAATATAAAAAAACCCATGTCCGTTTATTAGAGCCTCATCGTGCCCAAATGGTCCCGAAAAAGGCCACCCGACGGTGCCACAACCACACTTTGAACGTTATGGAGTATGTGAGATAATGGAGGTGCATCGTTTATGGAGAGATAAGGGAGGTCAGTTAATGTGTTCATAAATAGTTTTGTTACAGAGATATGAGGTGCTGCGTATTGATTTGGAGGGGTAAGGATGAATGAGTTTTTGTTATAGTTAAATAAGAGAGAATGAGATTGAAGTGAGATGTGTATGTGTACTTGATGGAGAGATAAGGTTGGATGAGAGTGTTTTTAATATGTGTATGAAAAGTTGGTGTGTGATAATAAATGAAGTTGGTATGAGTAATATATGAATGTGTGTATCAGGAGTTGTTGTGCATTAATAAATGAAGTTGATATGAGTAATATATGTGAACGTTGTGCAACAGTCGAAATAACAAACACACTTTACTACCTTTTTTTTTGTCATTTTACCCACTTTTTTCTTAATTTTTACTTTTTAAAAATTCTATAAATACCCTATAATTCAACCATTTTTACACACACTTCAAACTTCACTTTTATCTCTATACTTCTCTACATTTTCTTATTTAATTTACAAAAATGAATCTGAATCAACGGGTCAACAACATGCTCAACGATCCGCAAAACCAAATACCGCCTCTTCAAATGCCAAATTCCTCATCTTCCTCTAATCCAAACACATCATCATTCGCAAATTTCATCACCTCCACCAACTTCCTTCATTCCCAAACCAATTCGCCACTTTTATGTACTTTTATTTTTATGTGTTGTTTTTATTTATGTTTTTTTATTTAATGTATTATGTCTACTAATGAAATTTTAATTTTAGTTAAATGTGTTGTTTTATTTAAATAAATCAAAAAATAAGTGGGGTTCAAGGGTGCACGACGGCACCAGAATCTGGTATTATAGGAGGGAGGGGTGTTTTTGGTGTTGTCGTTGATTCTGGTGTTATGAGAAATGGTGCTGATGTGTCAACACTTATTCTCACGCCACTAGCGGGACGGCTCTAAGGTACCTAGTGCTCTTAGACTTTCTATCCCTAGTTTAATTTTATCACTATTAATCAATCAGAATAACAAGCATTAACATTATAATAAATTAAAATCCAACTGCAGAATATTTTCATGTAAGATCATAGATGAGTCAAAGATCGATGTATATTTTCCGAGTATCTTTCAGTTTCTGGTATGTGTTTTCAGAGCACGAATCTTTTTCTTTCTAATATTTGACCCCGCTGTGAAAGTGGGGAAGCGGGTCGAATATTATAAAGAAAAAGATTCGGGCACTGAAAACAAATACCAGAAACTGAAAGATACTCTGTAATCATACATCAATCTTTGACTCAGGTACAATCTTACATTAATTTGTTATATACGGCACTTGGATTTTAATTTATTATAATGTTAATGCTTGTTATTTGGATTGACTAATAGTGATAAAACAAAACTAGGGATAGAAATTCAATTTAATTAAGGGTGTGTTTGGTTTCCACCTATGGGAATCAAACTATCACTATGAAAGTGATAGTTTGTGTTTGTTTGTGTTGCTTGGGCCCACAACTATGACTATGAAAGTTTAATATATTCCATACTCTATATACAACTCTTGAGGGGGGAATGGATCTTTCATAGTTGAGGGACCCACCACTACTATCAAACTCATACCCATTGTCATTCCTCGCAGCATACCAAACGCACCCTAAGTATATATACTTTACCACTTGCAGTGGATTACATATTAAGCATAAGCTCTTTTAAATCATATTTTGGTTTCAAATTTATGCGTCAATATTTTTTTAGTTTTTTATTAACGATATATCTCATAAGTACCGAATTAGAAATCATTTAAGAAATGAAATCCGATTTAGTGAAACAATTAGGCAATTCGAGTGAATAAGCAAGTTGCGAAATCGAATTACAGCATTTAGTTCATAAGAACCGTAACTGAGTTTCATACACTTAACCAATATTCGCATTATAACTAACAAAAGCCGTGAGTGAGACTTTTGTTTTATTGACTTTGATGACCGTTACTTGAACTCATTAGCTCTGCACGTGCATTTCATTTTTAGCTTGTATAGATATCAAAAGCAGCACTTTGTTTTCAGGGATCAATGACGACGACCTCGCGTCTTCTTTTGCTTGTTATAGTGATGTTACTTCCCAAAGTACATGCTAAACAACACAATAGTACCACTTGGGAATTACTACTACCTCTCGCAAAAAAACATTCGCTTAGACAGTACCGAATGCATCCAAGAATTATATTCTAAACGTTGCTTGTTGTGGGAGACAGTAAGTATTTTTCGTCATTTATATCCTACTTTTACCACATTGACTGATTATATATGTATCTACAGTACCTTACTTCATCAACTTCTAGATGACTGACAATTGTTAAGGAATTAAATTAGGCGTTAACCCAATTGGAGTATATTAAAAGTATAATCAATATTTTTCAATTTAATTCCTTGACAATCGTCGGTCTTTTAGAAGTTGATAAAGTATGGTACCGTAGATACATATATAAGAAGTCTATGCGGTAAAAGCAGGATATAAAAGACGACAAATACTTACTGTGTCCCACAACAAGCGATGTTTAGAATCCAATTCTCGGATGTATTCCGTATTATCTAAGCGAATGTTATTTGCGAGAGGTAGTAGTAATTCCCAAGTGGTACTATTACGGTGTTCAGCAGGTTGTGGGTTCAAGGTTCAAGCCTCGCTGGAGGCATTTGTGAGATAGGTGGTATAGGGTGTGAAAAAAATTGCCGTTGAGAAAAAAAATCAATACGATGGTGTTATTTCTATTTGGACCTGAGAAATGTTGATCGACACTCGTTGCTATTAGAGGCCCCAAGCAAAATATTGCTGCAAAGAAATTTTTAAATAATTTTAACGGATGCGTATTCTCAACAAAAAATGTTTGATGAGAGGATAATAAAAAGCAATTAAATGATAAGTTAAACTATTTATTACAGCGGCACTTTGATTTTAGTACTATGGAATTACTAATTATTGCTTTCATTTCTAAAACCACAGCCGTGAATGTGAAAAATCCGTCAATTCTTCGTGTCTCACCCGCACCAGTTCGTGGCTCTTCCTGTGAACGTGTTGCAATAAACTTGGGAGTTTTTCCAAAAAATATCATGTTTTGTTACAACCTCAGACGAGGAGTGGCATGACGAGGAGGCCCAAGTTTGTGTTCACAGGTACGTAAGAAAGGCTTTTAGTTTCTACCTTTTATGGTATTGTTGGTAGTCTTCATTGAACTGAGGCAAGAATGTCGTAAACCAATATGTTTAAAAGTTATAAATTGGAATCAATATGATTAAGAAGTCAGTTAGATAAATTGATGCGTGTTTTTGATAACATTTCACAAACACGTCCGTAGATTAAATAAACCAAAAAAATATCACATAACATGTTATCTTTTTATCTTTTTTTATTATTACTTTTTAAATAGAGATGATAATTTTTAAACTAAATTTGATTATGTCTAAATCTTCATATGCTATTAGATTAATTATTAAACATAGAGTAAATTGTAGAAATCGTCCCTATGGTTTGCCAAAATTGCATAAATCGTCCCTGGTCTTCCATAAGTGCAGGCGGCATCCCTGTGGCGAAACTTTGGATCATTTCGGTCCCTGGTTTTAAAGGGCGTTAAGTGGATTCCGTTAGCAGTTACACGTTAGCCCTTTTAGTCAACAACCGTTGCAGCGTTCATCCTTTAAACTAATGACCGTATATAATTTTTTTTATTTAAAGTTTTTTACTTTTATTTTTTATATACATTTTTTATATACATTTTTTATAAAAACATATACGTTTTTATATAAGTATTTATACTTCTTTTATAAACACATATAGGCTATTATATACCTTTTTATATACGTTTGTGTATATATATACATATACACAAAAGTATATAAAAACATATACACAAACGTAATAAAAGTTATGCAAAGACGTATATAAAAACATAATAACATATTGCATATATAAAAATGTATACAAAACATATATAAAAACTTATAAAAAACATATATTAAAGCCATATATAAAAACGTACATAATTTGTATTATTTAAAAGTGTTTACAAATATATATATAAAAACGTATAAAAAGTATATAATAATGTATATAAAAAGGTATATAATAGTGTACATGTTTTTATAAAATAACATCCCGAAATTTTCCTATGATTAATACAATATCTAATAACCATTTTTACGGATAAAATTTTTCGTTTTATTCAACAATAAGACTAACCAATACGTTTAAACTTGATTCACGACCTTGACAAGCAAACCCACCGACAAGTTATCATATAACTTGTACACATATTGATTTTCACTAGCAACCATTCTAAATGACTCCAAACGAGGCAACAACACCCAACCCATTTCTTTTCTATTATGGCCTTGTGTCCTACGGCTAACAAACATTTTTTTTATATATATTGTCACTTAAAGACTCAACGCACCCCTAGTTATGTTGTTTTTACAAGTCGCGAGACATGTTTGCTTTAGCTCATTTATTTCCAAACTCGACACATAACATATCACTTATAAAAACCCATGTTAGAGACGTAACATTTATCTCGTGTAGCCATGTAACAAAGTAGAGTAAACGAATAATAAAACATATGATAATGTATAATAAGTTTTGAAACGAGGTATGTACACTTGAACATGAAAACAAATCGCTTGCATGTTATATCATAAAAATTGTACCAGACGTAATCACCTATAAATAAGCTTGTTTTTATTATTTAACGCAACCCATTTTTAAGTCTCTAAACCCAGTCCAAACGACCCTTAAATTTTTCTTTTTCTCTTCTTTCTGTTCCAGTCGAGACCAAGTGCACCCTAAGTATACTTTTCTCCTTCTATGTCCAGCCACGACTAGGCTCACAAACTATTTCGTTTTCCCTGTGAACTTGACTTGCAAACTGATCTAAGCAACCTATACACACATGTTTCTAGTAACTTGTTCATTTAGTTGTAAGGTTTCATATGAATCCAAAGGCACCTCAAATCTTCCTCAATAGCTAAGATACATTCTTTGGAAACCTTTTGAACTGAACGAATTCCATAGCAAACGCAAGTTTCCCCAACCTCTTTGTCTCAATTTGATTGGGTAGGATGCTCGTATGACATATGTAAATAATCGAGATGCATTCACACTCCAAGTCTTGCCATATTCCTGCTCCTTATCACCACTTGTCTAAGCATAACAGGAGTATATAAGTGGCAGTTCACACTTTCACCCTCCCTCACTCGATTACTACCTCAGGTATAGCCTATAAAAACCAGGTGCAACTTCTATATCACCTTCCTGCTCCAATTGCCACTTGTCGCATTTTAGATTAATACTTATAGGCTACATGTCGATCACAACTCACTACAACTCACATCACATACAAACCTGTAGTCTTTCTAGTCGAACCATGGTAAAAGAGAAGCATGGTTATGGAAGCTAGTAACTGATCTTGGATTCCTAGTTGAACACTTAACCGAACCTTACACCATCACCTTTTCACATCTCACTATCACAACACAAAACACAGATGCTACCACACTTTTCCAACCTCATGTCATGTGAGAAAGAAAGAACAGCAAGGCGTGGGTTGATCTCCAAGTCCTAAAAGTCTCTCCTTATTTCTTGTATGTAACGGGTTAAGTCTTAGCCACTTCGGGTTTCACGTTGTCTATCATTCACTGTCGAGAAAGGAGGATAACAAGGAAGTGCACAAAGACCTTGGGATTTTTCCTCTTGGGTTTACCTCGACACTCATGCATGTAGTGCCCACTGTAAGCATCGACATCTCCCAATCACATTTACCACTTTGTTTCTTTTCATTTACATGCGCATACACTATTAACATAACACACTTTCACTTTCGACCTTCATAAAATTCAAGTGGCGTCATACGAAAACTTGTGTGGTAAAATCTTAATATATACTTTACTAATAAGCTACCCACTGTCAACATATGCTTGTACATATACACATTCATATATATACATGCATGCAAGGTGTGGCTAGATGGTGATTAAACTTGTGTGGCGGATAACTAGTTGAACAACATTTATAAACCTCCAACCCTCTCATGCCACAAGCTCACGTCAAACCTATTTGAAAATCTTGAACATGATAGTAACGTGTCACACCCCCAGAATCGGGTCCAGCGGAAGCATATACGTAGCTGGGGTGTAACTGAATTGGTATTACAAAACAAGTGTAAAATGGTTTTCGTTTCAATCATTTAGAATAAAATAGCTTAATCAAAAATGTTGAATTTATATTGTTAAAAGTGGTGCGGAAGTAGGCCTTTAAAATACTTTTAAACGGTCCCCAAATGAATATCAGAGTCTTCTATGACCATGCCATGCCCTGCCAAAACCTCCTGTAGCGTGTCATTGCTTAATGCCTGAAAATACATGCTAAAAAGTGTCAACACGAGGTTGGTGAGTTCATAGGTTTATAATAAGACAGTAGTATTGTGAGTTCAATAGAGAGTAAAATTTGAAGAGTGGACCATGAGTAGAGTATGTGATCATTACAACGAATACAATGCCACATAGAAAAATAGTCTATTACGCTAGCGCTAAGTTCATGCAACCGAAGCTATAACAGTGTGCATGCTCAAAGAGCATGAAATCATATATAGGTGCCCGGCAAGTGTTTATCCCAGACACTTGTGTTTCGACATGGTATACGTTCGTTTGCCTATCCGGTCAAACCGAACGGGGGAGTTACCCCCAATAGATCTATTTATAACATTCGCGCTTCCCAGCAGGAATTGACGGTTCATGAGTTTGGGCATAGTGGGATTCAAGGGCTTAGGCTAATCCGCGTAATAGTGTAAATAAAACATAAGTTTCAGTGTGGTCCATAAAAGTGTTTGCATAAAAGCAATAGTTCATAAAGTATATTGCCTAAAAGCAATAGTTCCTAATGTGTGTTGCATGTTTATAAAGCATTTGTGTATGTGAGAAAATAATCAAGTATGCAACCAATATATACATAGGTGCATTTAAATAATCAATCAAGCCTTCAAAGAAACAGTAGTGTTTAAGTAAACAATTGCGCATTCAAGCATTGAGTTTAGTAAAAAACGAGCATGTATTCTCCCCCAAAACAGTTATGAAAACAGGTAAAAGTAGGGGGTATGAACTCACCTGGTGCGATAGCTATGACGACAAAAGTGGATACACTGAAATGAGGCACGATCTCTAATCGCAACCTATTATGAATGATAGTTTCTAATGTAAGAAATGAAATGATGCTACACATGCAAATACGTATGTTATCGATACCACTCATTAGTTTTGAAAATAACGTTTATCGTCGACAAATACGTCTTTGACGTCTCGTTAGGTTAATAACCACTTTTCAGGTAAATATGTTGAAATGGTACTCCACGATCCTCGTTTGGTGTTCTATCGGCAAATATAAGGTTTTCGTCGCAAAAATAACATTTTCATTACTTGAAAGTATGCCCAAAATGGCCTCGCAAAACAGGTCGCGAAATGTTGTACGTTAATGGTTAGTGATAAAACTCGGCGTTTTTGAAAACCTTGTAACAATATCTTGAAGTCGTGTCATTTAACTTTTGGTTATACGGGTCTTGATCGATGAGAAAATCGACTCTTATCGTTGTTACTTGAAAGTATTATGTTCAACACTTAGAAAATTTCATTATAGTAAAAGCTGTCAAAATATATATAGTTTATCGGGTATATAGATGAGGTCGTAGTTTATTCGTTATAAGTTTATTCGACGAACGGCCAAATGATTTGAAAAGCTTGTTGGAAGATCTTGATTTCATAAAACTACGGCTTGGACTCAAATTGATCCGATCATGAAGCAAGACAGTTTTGCGGCAAAATAATAATAGAAAAGCTGATGGAAATTTGTAAAAATCGTCTAAGTTCAAACGCTTGTATCTTTTTCGTTATAAGCTCGTTTTCTACGTTCTTTATATCCCCGGAATCGTGGGATGGCATACTAATATATTTTTGATAAATCGGGACGGCTAAATCAAGTTTTAGGCCTCAAAACAGTCCATGAAAATCGTGGGACAGCAAGTAATTTTTCAGAAAATAGTTTTCGTTGTTAAAATTGAAAATAGCATATCTTTTTCGTCGTAACTCGGATTTTAGTGATTCAAGCGGCCACGGTTTCGTTTTTAAAAGTATTTTCTGAATATCTAACCCAATGTTACCCGGAAACCCCTGAGTTTTCTGAAATTGGCGATTTGGGACAGAACCTATATTTGAAAGTATTTTTCGTTGTTAATATTCGGAAAATCATATCTCCTTCGTTATTAACTCGTTTTTATCCCCGTTTTCGGCCATAGTTTCGTCTCGTAATGCATTTTCTAAATCTTTGGTCCAAAGTTACCCAAAATCCACTGATTTTTCCACGTTTAACAAAAATGGACAGTAGTTTTGAAAGTTTGTCAAATCTTAGTTTCCTAGTTACTAACTTTGTTCAAATCTTAACCGATCTACTTCAAATCAACTCCACAAGTACTCAATCCTACCATACACCTTCTTAGGGTGTCATGGGGTCCTAAACATCACCAAAAATGGTGGATCTATGAGATTGCTAATAAAAATTGTAGATCTATGTTTATAAACAAAAATAAACAATAAGTGGTATGGATCTTACATACTTGCATGTTTTACCAATATATCTTGAAAATATAACATGTAGCTAGTGAAATGAAAGTATGAAAAGTTCAAAAAGTGTTTGTGAAGCTTACTTTAATATTTGAGGTGATTTGAAGATGATTATGTTAAGAAACATAGGGTTTTTACCACAAAACCCCAACTAGATCTTGATTAGGACTTTATTAAACACTTGGATCTTGAAAAACTATGGATTCTTCCTCTTGATCTTGTCTTGGCCGATCACCCCAAAGAAGAGAGGATGAGAGAGTTTTGCTAGTTTGTTTTGTGAAAAATGAGAAATGAATGAAGTGTAGTATATATATATATGGTCTATGTCAAAAAGTGGTCAAAGTCTTATGGTCTTAGGGGGGGCAATGGGGCGGCACAAAGGAGGAAAAAGGGGAGGCTTATTGGTGGCTCATTAATGAATGTGTCTAGATATTGGATGACTTAGTGTATTTTGTGTACACTTTGGGTGTTATCGGGTACCGAGTTAACTTAAAATAAATGTTAACGAGGTGAAATAAAATACGACGAAGTTGTAAAACTTGTAAAATATTATTCCTGATGAGAATCGGGTGTTAAAATAATTATTGAATTGAAATAACGCAAACCGACGGAGTAATAAGCTCCGACCGTAAAATGTAGTAATTGATTAGAGAACACCGGGTAAATTAATAATATAATTTTTTTTATATTATTATAATGAGTATAAAAATATGTTTGGATCATAGTCGGGAGTATTGGGTATACATTCGTAGTAAAAACTGAGTGGTAACGTTAATTACAAATTAAACATACGTATATAGAAATAATGCATATCCGTGTAGGTTCTAAAGTGATGATGATTTGCAGACTACTCTAGTCTATATGAAATGTCATTAATTAATGATGCATGAATTCGCAGCTAAACCCAACTGGTTACGCGAATTTGAAGACCCGTAAATTCAGTTTACGTAATAGTGAATGATGATCATGAATAGTGATTCCCCCCAGGAATGAATAGTGTCACATGAATAGTAAAATTTTTGAACGTTTCTCGGAATCACAAACTGACTCCAAAAATGATGAATAGTGACCGGTGAATAGTAATTGGTGAATAGTGAATAGGAGAAATGTCCCGAAAATGCGGGTTGTTACGTAACGTTACTGATAACTCACTATAGAAACTAGATGAAAAGATAACAAGGATCAGTTGATAAAAAGATGAACCATGAACGATTTTGTAAACACAAACAAACCCACGACACAGTTTTCATCAGGTAATATAACATAAATAATTAACACATGAAACTAATCTTTAAATATAGTTTTATGAAGAAGTTTATCAAATAACTCCCTAGCTCAGTTGGCTATGTCTCTTGGTTTCAAACGAAAGGTCATGGGTTCGAACCCCGCACCTCACTTTTTATTTGTATAATTATTTTTGCAACTTTCACATTTTAACAATTACAACCCCTCAATTATACTCTACTTGTCACATTTCTAAAAGTTTCACAATTTTTAAACTCTTATGTTATTGTTACAATTTCAGCACCTCAATTCTCATACGTGACATTTTTCACCTAAAACTTTTATAAATATGAACGTATATAGTTTTTACCAATCTTCGTCTAAATGAAAATATGGTTAACACTAATTTTACTTGGAAACCACATCAACGTAAACAATGAGCTATATATATTAGTCCTAATATATTATCACGAATTTAATAAATATATACTTTATATATTTTCACACCTCGAAAACTTAACAAGAATGATAAATATAAAAATGACGACATCATACTGACGTATATAGAAACCTACATTTTGAGGAGATAATGAAGTAATAATTATGAATAACTATATATTTCTGAATATACATATATATAATTTATAACGTAAATTATATGACTTGACGATATTATCGGTTAACATGAATAGACATTTAGAAATGGTTATTCCTACAATAAAACTCATTGATTCACTTAACTAGGGGTAACGTACAATTACTATAATTTATCATTCACCAACCTTCGATACATGTTATAAATTCATGACGAGAAATATATAAATATTAAACAATACTTATACATAAAGACAAGTTATATTGTATATAACTTGCTCTTGAACTATTAAGCGTTTTGCCACGCAAGCCACCTCTGCCACAAGTCATTTTGTCATCGAACACTATTCAAATCACGATTCTCGATAAGTCAACTTATCTCGGACTTCCATATCATTCAGGTTATCTTTTAAGTCATTTCCATTCTACCTCTGACTTTACGTTATCTATACCTATCATAACTCTCAGGTGAGTCATAGCCCCTACTCTTAATTGTTTTATAATGATTTATACACGTTTTTGGGGGAGATACATGCTTAACTATTGTTTTATACTTTTACAAGTACTCGTTAACTATTTATATATTACTATAAGTTCATAGCTACACTTTCTATCGTTTAATTGTTTTATAAACTCTTTGAGAGAGATGCATGTGTAACAACTTTTCTAACGATTTTACTATCGATATTTGGAATTATGGAACAAACTGTTTGGATACAGTTTCAACTGTTTAAATACGGTTCTCCACAAACTGTTTGGATACAGTTTCAACTGTTTAAATACGGTTCCCCGCAAACTGTTTGGATACAGTTTCAACTGTTTAAATACGTTTCTCTACAAACTGTTCGGATACAGTTTCAACTGTTTAAATACGGTTCCCCGTAAACTGTTTATGTTATGGATGCAACAACGTGGCCCAAATATCGAAACTCGTGTTAAATGGATTTATAAACCAACTACTATTTTGGGTGTTGACCCGGTGAAGGGCAAACCAACGAACTATTTTTGAATTAATAAGGAAACCACCCATTCTCTAATTAACGATTTAAACTATAAACTCTATGAACTCACCAACCGTTGTGTTGACACTTTTAGCATGTGTTTATCTCAGGTAACTAAACAAGAAGGAACTTGAAGGCACGGAGTGGGCTTGTAACCCGACATGGGCTTAAATAAACGTTTTGACACATTTCAAATAAACTTGTTGTTTAAACTATGGAATATTTTGATGTCTCGAATATGGTATTTTGAATGAATTAAATTTTAAAGCGTCACTTTTGTGTCATTTTCTATGATTGTGATAAAGATCCTCGAAGTAACACCCAAAAAGTCTTCCGCTGACATTTTAAGTCTTCCGCTAACATGTTAAGTCTTCCGCTGACGTGATAATTTTAGGGGTGTTACAGATTGGCATCAGAGCTACAGTTATAGAGAACCAAGTGTTTTGAACATTGGACTATAACTACACTTTTAAAACGGACCACTTTTACAAAATACCACCTTATGCCCTCCGTGCCTACGCGTTTCCAACATCTGGTAGAGACATTACTTTTACATGATTTCTTATATATGTTAACATGTTATGATTATGCTAATGACTTATATTTACTAATCGGGATTATTACAAATACCGTGTCTTCATACTTCCATTCGCCAGAAGATTATGTGACTTTTAGATAGTTTATGCTACAAAAACACTCTAGTATATATATATATATATATATATATATATATATATATATATATATGCTCCCCCAACTATTTTGAGTACAATACCAATCCTCCTTAATTATCTCACTCTCATCAGTATAGATGCATATGACATACTCTTTTTATACTCTTGGAAAAATCTGCGCATTACCTCGTCGATTAGTATGAGTGTTGAGTCAGAAATTCTTAAGTAGGATGATTTACAATGTCTTTATTTGAATGGATTAGGACGCCTTTTTATTGAAATAAAGAAATTGTAAACCGCCGAACCATAAGTTTATACTTCGTTATTTACATCGTTTGGGACGCTTCTCTATGTAACTAATGTATTATAAATAAGTGGGCTTAATTGTATCTGAAATGGCATGCGTATGAAATCAAGGATCACTAAAGTTCATAAAACACTAAAACTTCAGCCAAAGACTCACAATTTTCTTCTGCATATGCCTAATTCTAAGGCATTACGGCACAACCACACTTATTCGATCATGTGCTTACTTTACATTCTGGTGATTTATGAAACCTTTTCACGACATTGTATGTGATTACAATGGTCTCTCTTACTTCTCCAGTGCTATGAGTGATATAGTGATCTCCGAACCTTTCACAACTTTACCTAAAATCCATCAAAATCTATAAATTCCTCTAATAGAAATACAAGATATGGAATTGCTAAGGAACAAACAGATTCATCATCTACAAAATCTTGAAACAAAATACCGTGTTGTCACTTAAAACTATATTTAACAAGTTTTCTCTTTACAAAAGCTGAAGTTCAGCAACTTTCTCTTCATTTAACATGTTTCCACTTGAAAACTCTTATTATTAAAAATCTGTTAACAAGCAACTAGTTTAACGGGTAGGTTACCCTACAGATTTTAACTTTCACGAAACAAGATAGTGTGAACCATGTTTATCTTCAAAACATGTTAAAATAAAAATCTTCATTCAAAAATGGAATTGTTTCTTAAGTCAAGTTAATCAAAAGGAATTGAACATAAGACAACGTAAGTAATTAGAACTACTCAACAATTATGACTATGAGAACTGCTATCATCAAAGAAAAAGCTAATGTAGTAGTAGATACGTTAAGCTAGAAAGAAAAATTAAAAAGAAGAAGCTAATGTAGTAGTAGATACGTTAAGCTCGAAAGGAAAATTAAAACCGCTCGGGATTAGATCGTTAGGAAGGACTATTTGTTCACCCTTTCCACTCACCTTTACAGCTACCTTATCTTAGAATCCCGGGACGGGATTTCGTTCAACGGGTAGGTAATATAACATCCCGAAATTTTCCTATGATTAATACAATATCTAATAACCATTTTTACGGATAAATTTTTTTGTTTTATTCAACAATAAGACTAACCAATACGTTTAAACTTGATTCACGACCTTGACAAGCAAACCCACCGACAAGTTATCATATAACTTGTACACATATTGATTTTCACTAGCAACCATTCTAAATGACTCCAAACGAGGCAACAACACCCAACCCATTTCTTTTCTATTATGGCCTTGTGTCCTACGGCTAACAAACATTTTATATATATATATATTGTCACTTAAAGACTCAACGCACCCCTAGTTATGTTGTTTTTACAAGTCGCGAGACATGTTTGCTTTAGCTCATTTATTTCCAAACTCGACACATAACATATCACTTATAAAAACCCATGTTAGAGACGTAACATTTATCTCGTGTAGCCATGTAACAAAGTAGAGTAAACGAATAATAAAACATATGATAATGTATAATAAGTTTTGAAACGAGTTATGTACACTTGAACATGAAAACAAATCGCTTGCATGTTATATCATAAAAATTGTACCAGACGTAATCACCTATAAATAAGCTTGTTTTTATTATTTAACGCAACCCATTTTTAAGTCTCTAAACCCAGTCCAAAAGACCCTTAAATTTTTCTTTTTCTCTTCTTTCTGTTCCAATCGAGACCAAGTGCACCCTAAGTATACTTTTCTCCTTCTATGTCCAGCCACGACTAGGCTTACAAACTATTTCGTTTTCCCTGTGAACTCGACTTGCAAACTGATCTAAGCAACCCATACACACATGTTTCTAGTAACTTGTTTATTTAGTTGTAAGGTTTCATATGAATCCAAAGGCACCTCAAATCTTCCCCAATAGCTAAGATACATTCTTTGGAAACCTTCTGAACTGAACGAATTCCATAAGCAAACGCAAGTTTCCCCAACCTCTTTGTCTCAATTTGATTGGGTAGGATGGTCGTATGACATATGTAAACAATCGAGATGCATTCACACTCCAAGTCTTGCCATATTCCTACTCCTTATCACGACTTGTGTAAGCATAACAGGAGTATATAAGTGGCAGTTCACACTTTCACCCTCCCTCACTCGATTACTACCTCAGGTATAGCCTATAAAAACCAGGTGCAACTTCTATATCACCTTCCTGCTCCAATTGCCACTTGTCGCATTTTAGATTAATACTTATAGGCTACATGTCGATCACAACTCACTACAACTCACATCAGATACAAACCTGTAGTCTTTCTAGTCGAGCCATGGTAGAAGAGAAGCATGGTTATGGAAGCTAGTAACTGATCTTGGATTCCTAGTTGAACACTTAACCGAACCTTACACCATCACCTTTTCACATCTCACTATCACAACACAAAACACAGATGCTACCACACTTTTCCTACCTCCTGTCATGTGTGAAAGAAAGAACAGCAAGGCTTGGGTTGATCTCCAAGTCCTAAAAGTCTCTCCTTATTTCTTGTATGTAACGGATTAAGTCTTAGCCGCTTCGGGTTTCACGTTGTCTATCATTCACTGTCGAGAAAGGAGGAGAACAAGGAAGTGCAGAAAGACCTTGGGATTTTTCCTCTTGGTTTTACCTCGACACTCATGTATGTAGTGCCCACTGTAAGCATCGACATCTCCCAATCACATTTACCACTTTGTTTCTTTTCATTTACATGCGCATACACTGTTAACATAACACACTTTCACTTTCGACCTTCATAAAATTCAAGTGGCGTCATACGAAAACTTGTGTGGTAAAATCTTAATATATACTTTACTAATAAGCTACCCACTGTCAACATATGCTTGTACATATACACATTCATATATATACATGCATGCAAGGTGTGGCTAGATGGTGATTAAACTTGTGTGGTGGATAACTAGTTGAACAACATTTATAAACCTCCAACCCTCTCATGCCACAAGCTCACGTCAAACCTATTTGAAAATCTTGAACATGATAGTAACGTTACTGATAACTCACTATAGAAACTATATGAAAAGATAACAAGGATCAGTTGAGAAAAAGATGAACCATGAACGATTTTGTAAACACAAATAAACCCACGACACAGTTTTCATCAGGTAATATAACATAAATAATTAACACATGAAACTAATCTTTAAATATAGTTTTATGAAGAAGTTTATCAAATAACTCCCTAGCTCAGTTGGCTATGTCTCTTGGTTTCAAACGAAAGGTCATGGGTTCGAACCCTGCACCTCACTTTTTATTTGTATAATTATTTTTGCAACATTCACATATTAACAATTACAACCCCTCAATTATTACTTGTCACATTTCTAAAAGTTTCACAATTTTTAAACTCTTATGTTATTGTTACAATTTCAGAACCTCAATTCTAATACGTGACATTTTTCACCTAAAACTTTTATAAATATGAACGTATATAGTTTTTACCAATCTTCGTCTAAATGAAAATATGGTTAACACTAATTTTACTTGGCAACCACATCAACGTAAACAATGAGCTATATATATTAGTCCTAATATATTATCACGAATTTAATAAATATATACTTTATATATTTTCACACCTCGAAAACTTAACAAGAATGATAAATATAAAAATGACGACATCATACTGACGTATAAAGAAACCTACATTTTGAGGAGATAATGAAGTAATATTTATGAATAACTATATATTTCTGAATATACATATATATAATTTATAACGTAAATTATATGACTTGACGATATTATCGGTTAACAAGAATAGACATTAAGAAATGGTTATTCCTACAATAAAACTCATTGATTCACTTAACTAGGGGTAACGTACAATTACTATAATTTATCATTCACCAACCTTCGATACATGTTATAAATTCATGACGAGAAATATATAAATATTAAACAATACTTATACATAAAGACAAGCTATATTGTATATAACTTGCTCTTGGACTATTAAGTGTTTTGCCACGCAAGCCACCTCTGCCACAAGTCATTTTGTCATCGAACACTATTCAAATCACGATTCTCGATAAGTCGAACTTATCTCGGACTTCCATATCATTCAGGTTATCTTTGAAGTCATTTCCATTCTACCTCTGACTTTACGTTATCTATGCCTATCATAACTCTCAGGTGAGTCATAGCCCCTACTCTTAATTGTTTTATAATGATTTATACGCGTTTTTGGGGGAGATACATGTTTAACTATTATTTTATACTTTTACAAGTACTCGTTAACTATTTATATATTACTATAAGTTCATAGCTACACTTTCTATCGTTTAACTGTTTTATAAACTCTTTGGGAGAGATGCATGTGTAACAACTTTTCTAACGATTTTACTATCGATATTTGGAATTATGGAACAAACTGTTTGGATACAGTTTCAACTATTTAAATACGGTTCTCCACAAACTGTTTGGATACAGTTTCAACTGTTTAAATACAGTTCCCCGCAAACTGTTTAGATACAGTTTCAACTGTTTAAATACGGTTCTCTACAAACTGTTCGGATACAGTTTCAACTGTTTAAATACGGTTCCCCGTAAACTGTTTATGTTATGGATGCAACAACATGGCCCAAATATCGAAACTCGTGTTAAATGGATTTATAAACCAACTACTTTTAACATGTGTTTATCTCAGGTAACTAAACAAGAAGGAACTTGAAGGCACGGAGTGGGCTTGCAACCCGACATGGGCTTAAATAAACATTTTGACACATTTCAAATAAACTTGTTGTTTAAACTATGGAATATTTTGATGTCTCGAATATTCGGTATTTTGAATGAATTAAATTTTAAAGCGTCACTTTTGTGTCGTTTTCTATGATTGTGATAAAGATCCTCGAAGTAACACCCAAAAAGTCTTCCGCCGACATTTTAAGTCTTCCGCTGACATGTTAAGTCTTCTGCTGACGTGATGATTTTGGGGGTGTTACATAAAGATCTCAACATTAACTGGAAACTCAAAGTAAGAAAAGAGATTCGAATTAATGATGATTTGTTATTGATAAGATGAAGGTGTTTGTTACAAGAGAGAAAGAGATTACAATATCAATGCTAACTAACAACTGATAACAAGAAGTGAATTTATACAATGTGAAATGAGTAAAAGTGAATGGGCGAGAAAATCAGTTTGTGTCACAATTCATAATTTCAAGTCCTTGTTCAGATGTCGAAAATTCATTATTCATCTCGGGAAGTTACTATTCATCAATTACTATTTACCAATCACTATTCATCATTTTACTATTCATCATTTTTGGTGTCAGTTTGAGATTCCGAGAAGCGTTCAGAAAATTTACTATTCACATGACACTATTCAATTCCGAAGAGAAAACACTATTCATGTACTTTACTCATTTCATCGTAAATTTAGTTTACGGGTATTCAAATTCGTGTAACCAAATTGGTTCAGGAGCGAATTCATGCATTATCATTGGGACACTTCATACGGACTAGAAATAGTCTGCATATCATCATTATGACACTTGCATATTATTTCACTCGTAGGATATTTAACTTAGTACTTTTGGTATAATTAACTTTTACGTATATTTATTTCTAAACAAACGTTAACACGCGACCAATAATGTGACTAACACGTCCGACACTCCCGACTATGATCCCAATATATTTTTATATCCATTTTAATAATATAAAAATTATAATATTAATTTACCCGGTATTTTGGGAATTTATTTAATTATTATCGTAAGTTTACTAAAATTACGACGGTTTTCGTAGAAACTAAATAATAATTATCTAAACACTCAATAATTATACCCAACATATTTTTACAATTTTTACGACTTTATTATGTCCCGGTTAACTCCTTTAAAATTTATTTTTAATTAACTCAGTACCCGATATTCCCTAAAACTATTTATATACACGTAATAATATTAAAAACTACCAACTATCTTACACTATTCCACTTTTTCTTCCTTTTCTTCACTAAATGCAGCCCCCTCCATGATAATCAACTTACACCTTTGAATTTTTACTACTAACTCATTAAAGAGTGTCATAGATTGTCTAGGTAATAATATATAAAACATAAAACTACATTTTCTCATTCATTTCACCAAATCAAGAAACTAGACTCATTTCTTTTTCTCTCTTCCTTATGGTGCTCGACCTCAACACAAAAACAAGAAGGAACCATTATTTTTTCCAAGATCTAGTAATATTCAAGTGTAGTTTGTACTCCTTTTTTGGTTTTGAAATATAAACTCAAGGTTTACATAGATTTTCATCCTCAAAATCTCCTTAATCTTTTAAGTAAGCGTATGAAACTCATCTTTATGATTTTATCTAGTTTTTATAAGATTCATATGATATATATACTAGATCTACATGCATATGCTATTTATACCACTCCATTTTATACATATCTAATTTTTGAGCCATAGAAATAGATTATAGGTAGATCCTTGTTAGATCCACTTGATTTATAATGTTTAGGAACCCATGACACCCTAAGAAGGTGTATGGTAGGATTAGACTAGTTTTGTGGTGATTGAAAGTGGTTTGGTTGAAGTTGGAACAAGATTGGAACCCTAGAAATGGATTTTGAAACAATACAAATACCTACTGTCACTATTTTTAAAACGTGGGAAACTCAGTAGGTGATGGGTAATTTTTTACCAAATATTTAGAAAATACTTTTAAAAACGAAGCCGTGGGCGAAAGAACGGATTGAAACGAGCTTATAACGAAGAAGTTATGATTTTTGCAAGTTAATTGACGAAAACTATTTTTCTGAAAAACTGCATGCTGTTTGACAATTTTCGACGGACAAATAGAGGCGTTAGACGTAACCTAGAGGAGCCGAGCTATCGAAAATATATTAATACATACTAAGACGAATCCGTGGATATAAAGAACTCAAAACGACCAAGTTATACACGTTTTAAAATCGGCAAAACTATATATATATTTAGTCACTACTAGAAATAATATAACTACGTACTAAATGCTATATTTTCTAGATTTCTTATTCAAGGATTTTATTCTTAACTAACGAAGTATGTACGACCCAAGGTTTATTCATGCGACTACTAGATGTTATTTTAAGGTTTTCAAAACGAGGAATATAACAATAACATTTTATATACGATATATTACGATAAATTTCTATACTTCTAATTGGACTTATTTTTTCTAAGTATGGAAAATACCTTACTATTGACAATAACTAGTATTTTCAAATTACGAGTGGTATAGGTATCATGTGCATGAACATTCACTACATCATTTCATGATCTAAAGCAGATCATATTCATTCATTTAGGTTGCGGCTAGTGTTTGCGCCTTGTTGTCCCGATTATTTCATCACACTTTTTACATTTTGTCGGTTTACTTTATACTTGTGGCCAATGTACATACGATTTAACTTACAAACCTATGGAATTCACCAACATTCGTGTTGACGTTTCAGCAATGTATTTTCAGGTTATTAAGGTAGCTCCTGCTTGCATGCATTTGGACCTTCATAGAGTCGCGGAGTCGACGCGTCTCACATATATATATTTTCTGCACTTATGAAACGTTTGATCTGGATTGAACTTGTTTTTCATAAACTTGCAACACCTTTTTGGGACCTATGTTTTGTAAACTCTGAATGTTTTAATGATCAAACGATGTATTTTTCTAAACGACACTTTAGGTCGCTCAATGTAACTGTAACTGTGGTGCTATGACAGTCACCCCCAGGTATTCCATTTCCGCTGCCATTCAGGTATTTTGGGGGTGTGACAGATTGGCATCAGAGCTAAGGTTATAGCGAACTAGGATGTATCAGGGACCCTAGACTATAACCACATCATCATAGCATCTCATCATTTCATCATAGGTGCATATTCATTATACATGTTGTTTCATGCACACATTGTGCGAGTTATTTATACCCATACTCATATACAGTGGCGAAGCTTGGATTTTGTAAGTAGGGGGTGGGATCTAAATTTTTTTTTCCCTAAGGCTATATTTCAGGTATACCGAAATTTTTGGGGGGTCGAAACCGAATATACCGAAATTTTTCTACACGAAAACTATATACCCCCTACATCGCAAAAAAAATTTCGGGGGGTCGGGCGCCCCCCCCCCCCCCCCCCGGCCCCTATGAAGCTTCGCCCCTGCTCATATATATATGATTATGTTGACCTGGTTCACAAGTGACATGTCTTCAGATACCCACCCTGTTATCCTTTCGTCGGATTCCGACATTGAAGATGCCTTGTCATCTTCCACTACCATTGTACTACCAGTTACACGTACGCCGCCATTAGCACCATTGAATTGTTATAGGAACAAGGTTTTCCTAACATCCAGCCCATACATAGAATGCCATTTGGTAGGATATTCAGACTTAATCTTAATGGACCTATTAGGATGCTTATTGCAAAGAAGATAGTATGTTTTCTTTCCTTCACTAGTAGGGTGCTTACTACTCAGGTACTACCACCACCGTCAGCTACTTATTACACTATTGGTCGTCCCATAGTGTGTACTTCAGTTTTACCTCTTAGATGTCACGAGATTGTGCGAAATAGGGTAGCATTCCATTTACTATTATCATCATCACATCTCAGAGACTCTACACCCATATATGACAGGCCGCTTAAAAAGCACCCACTATTTGACATACCATTACCATCTACCATACATTCCACCACCTTATAGGTTTGAGGTTGGTGAGAGTTTGAGAGCCTCTACTGCTTGACAACCTACTACTCTTCATCGTTAAACGATGATCTCTAATTATTTGAGATTACCCACGAGTGTTTGGACGATACACTCTGAATAATACCACAAGACTCACAAACACAATAAGAATTGCAACAAATCGCTCAAGGGTGGCATCTATCACAAGGACTCTATATTATCTTAGATGTGATCGACTCATACCTCCATAACACAATAAACCAACAAGATGCCTTGAACGGTAATATACCATCATAATGGAACTCATCACAACTCTCCCTTCATTATCAAGTTTGATTACACCACATTCTAAGCCTATGATTACATCATTAGTCGCTCTAGCAACACTCTACCGACCAATGTGGTCATATTAGTAGATTTGACATGTAATTACAACTTTGGGAAGATGCAAGTAAGACAATAGGATTAATAAAGACGAAGATGTCTTTACAATTAAATGGCCATGTTGACCAAGATAAGAGTGACTGCCCTAGTTTTCGTGTTTCGGAGATAATAACAATTCAAGTAAGTCAAAGTCAAATTAAATTTTTGTACAAACAAAAAGATTTCTTGCAAACCTTACGAAGTACGACAAATTATTGATTTTCAATGGTTGGATTTAAAACTCATTTTTGTTTAAGCAACAATCTTCTTGAACTCCCTTTTTCCAAAGACATATATATATATATATATATGTAAGATATTGTTTTTATCAAAATACAAAATATTTCGTAGTTACATCCTTTACATAACTATATTCATTACAAACTTCAAATAAAGTCACTCCAAGATACATTTATGACCAAATTTCACAATATTTCACTCAAATAAATGTTGTTAATTTTAGAAACCATATCTCCAAGAAGGAACACGCATAACTCATGAACAAATCTCAAAAGCAACCACTATACCTACTTGCTATTTGACCTTAGATGCGAAAGAAACGCCTCTACCAGAGATTGCCAATATTGATACACCATGCCTTAACACCAATACTTCAAATTACGACCTTTTTCGCTCATTCCATATAATAAGACCCTCACGCTAGTATAAGTTCGTTGGATTAAAAGATCAAGGTACAATTACTCAACAAAATTTATATTCTTTTCGGAGACCGATGTAGCTTAGTCACATTGGGACAAGACCTCATTTTCATGATAGGATATCGAGAAGTTCCACCTAACCATAAGACATTTAGCTTGCATTCATGGTAAATCAAAACATCATTCGATGTGGTACCTACTTGACTCAGATCACCCGTACAACATTTTCCATTCTTTGTACATTTTAGTCATGCCTAGAGGGATTACACATTTGAACCTGCGAATTTTACCTAGTATAAATTCTCGAATACTTCAAATCATTGGCACCAAATTTCTGCCCTATATCCTTTCATACATAGACTATCCTTTTCAATTGACTGTAGATGCCTTAACGACATGTTCATCTTTCACGCTCTCAATATCACTACCATATTCTCAACCACTTCATAATCATAAACCACTGCCCTGTTATGAACTAAGATGCTTACATTCTTTAAATAAGTGAATTAGTAGACTATTACCATACCATAAGATTCACCCATGTATCCAATAAACCATTCTACGAATTTTACTTCAAGCTATTTTACTACCATACGGGGAAATTGTTTTACGAAATTATCAAAAGAAACTATTTTATTACCACCCTATAAATTGATTCTTCCGTTATTGCACCAAGTATTTACTATTATCACGCGAAATTATTTTCATGTTACCTTGAAAGGAAATATCAGGATACCATTTTTAATAACAATGCGTTGAACACCATCTAAAACTTTTGAGAAAAGTAATACTATTTTGACTAAATCAAGCATCGCATCATTAGTCCTCAATTATACATAGCCTGATCACCTATGTATAATTCAGGAAGGATTGTGCCATGAAGTAAATAATTTTTTTTTTGTATTGCTAATAACAATCTTCATGTAAAAGCGTTTTAAACAAGTAAACTCTTTTATAAATGTCTCTTTCTGACAAACTTTCCCCTGGATACTTACCTCACCTGTCACTCACTTAGCCATTAAGATGGACTTTCCATTGACTTCTTTAGGAGAGACTTTCCCTATCAAGTACTAGGAGGATTACTCGATACAAGAAAAACAATAAAAGGGTTACGGAACTACTAACCTAGACTAGAAGTATACACCAAGACCATTTATAACTCAACAACAATTCTAAGATGCCACTAGACCATCCGAACCACCATCTCTGACCTAGTTGTCCAATTCTATCATTCAAAGGTACTAGCAAGACTGAGCTACAAGATCGAACACATTGTGAAGGTACGCTAAACAACACTATAGAAATAAACCAAGCACATAATTGAGACGGTAAAGCAATTCATTTAAACATGGCCTCATCTAAATGCAAACTTCCCTGCAGTGAGTTTACGCCAAGAATGATTGATTCGAATTATGGATATCGATATAGATTCCCCTAAAGCGTTGTGTCCTCAAGAAATTCTAGGTAACCTCACCTATACATCAAGAGAGGCATCAGGCCCAAGCATATCTCCCTAGCTTCATTCGGGAATAAAAATAGACATTCATCGACATAGTATCAATGGACACCCTCATTTTGCCAACATGATGACAATTTCAACAATAAACCATTTCAGGACTTAAGTTGGTTGAATACCTAGGCTTGTAGTTTTGCCAAATACCCACCAATAGGCATCTTCCAATATCAGGAACCGAATGTTAGACATCTATGCATTTATGCGAACATTACCTATCCTACTATTTTATCCTTGTTAGTATTTTTACTTTTAAATGAAGTTGATTTCAAAATTGTGTTTATACAAGTCACATATCTCGTACAAAATAATTTTTGAATTGCCTATTTTGAACAAATACAATCCTTTTAGTCAATATTTAGCAAAACCATTGTACAATGAGAACTATTTAAACATCAAACTTTGGTAAACAGTACTATTCACAACATTTTTGAAAATAGTGTCACATTTCATAACTACTGAATTTTGAATCATCAAGAAAGACATTACATAGTAAACCAATTGTTCCATTTCCTAAATTCGTTTATTCAAAAAAAAAATCGACCAAAAACTCAAAATCGCGAGATAAATTTTGAAAACAAATCACTATACTACATCGCTTATGCATTTAGGGCTTTGTGATTTGACAATAAGGAATATTGGAATATGAGATCGATTTCAAACGTCAGCAATGGAGACCAAGCACAATAGGCAAAGAAAGACACATGTCTTAGCACCCATTAGACCAAAATACAAGGAATCAAAGTGTTACCCATATTCTATCTTCTTCGTATAACGCCCTTTTCGAAAAGTATAACGTTGTAGAATTAGTCACCAGATTCATTGTAACCATTTCAATTATTGCTGATAAGGGTGATCGAATCACCTCAGACTTCTAGCAATCATTTTAAGATTTCCTTCGGAACCCTTTTATATGTAAACACCGCCTATCATCCTCAGACCAATGGTCAGATCGAGAGGACAATTCAAACGTAGGAAAGTTATGCTCAGAGAGTGAGCGATTGACTCTAGAAATGGTTGGACTAACCATTTATCATAAACCAGATTCGTTTGCAACGATAGTTATCGCACGAGCGTAGAGACTACACCATTTGAGGCACTCTATGGTCGAAGTACCAATTACCCATTTACAGACCGAAATTGGAAAGTTAAATTCACTGGTCTAGAACTAAACTATGGAACAACAAAGGAAATTTCACAAGTCAAGAACAAGTTACAAGCCACGAGAAACTGGTAGAAGTAGGATTGGTGCATGACGCACATCATGCGGATTGGGTATCCCTGAACAGGAAACCATCTAGATTCAAGTGGGAGAACGAACTAAGTTGAAAGCTTTGCCTTGGAGAGGCATGATACAATTTTGGTAACACAAGAGATTGAACCTCTAGTATATTGAACCATTTAAGATTCATTATAGAATCGACTATTTGACGTACAAATTTGAGTTCTGGCAGAGTTCAGCAACATATATTACCAATATCACATTGTAAACCTCAAGAAGCGCTGACCATCTATCGACGGACCGAATGCGGAAAAAGGCCAAATTCATTATTTCTGTAAGCACTCATGAAATAACCAGGAATTTCCTGCAAATCAAAAATCAATTACAAATCGATAAGTTGTAAACCCTTAAAAATTTCAAGTTGGTAGTAGGTCACATTAAAAGTTCTGCCTAGGAAAGGCACGATACCATTCAGAAAAATCCGGGAAGTTAAACTCGATGTACACTAGACCATTTAAAATTTCAGACAGAGTAGGCCAGTAACCCTCAGACTTGAGCCTTGTTGGAAAGTTGCAAGATTATACAAACATGTTTCACAATTTCAAATCCCGAGAAATGACTTTCAGATTAGTCACTCATGATTCCATTGGAAGGAATCGAAACCAATGACAAACCTAAACCTGGTAGGAGAACCAGTAGAAATCATGGACCGTGAGGTCGAACGGTTGAAGCAAAGTCGAATTCCTATCGTTAAAGTTCGCTGGAATTCTTGAAAAGGACCCGAATATACTTGGGAACGGGAAGACCAAATGCAACTCAAGTATCCACGTCTTTTTACCGAATATACTTCAAAGACCAACCAAAACTGAACTTTGGTACGAAGTTCCTTTAAGAGGGGAAGACTGTCAGAATTCGTAATTTCAAGTCCTTGTTTAGATGTCGAAATTTCATTATTCATCTCGGAAAGTTACTATTCATCAATTACTATTCACCGATAACTATTCATCATTTCACTATTCATCATTTTTTGTGTCAGTTTGAGATTCCGAGAAGCGTTCAGAAAATTTACTATTCACATGACACTATTCAATTCCGAAGAGAAAACACTATTCATGTACTTTACTCATTTCATCGTAAATTTAGTTTACGAGTATTCAAATTCGCGTAACCAAATTGGTTCAGGAGCGAATTCATGCATTATCATTGGGACACTTCATACGGACTAGAAATAGTCTGCATATCATCATTATGGCACTTGCATACTATTTCACTCGTAGGATATTTAAATTAGTACTTTTGGTATAATAAACTTTTACGTATATTTATTTCTAAATAAACGTTAACACGCGACCAATAATGTGACTAACACGTCCGACACTCCCGACTATGATCCCAATATATTTTTATATTCATTTTAATAATATAAAAATTATAATATTAATTTACCCGGTGTTTTGAGAATTTATTTAATTATTATCGTAAGTTTACTAAAATTACGATGGTTTTCGTAGAAACTAAATAATAATTATCTAAACACTCAATAATTATACCCAACATATTTTTACAATTTTTACGACTTTATTATGTCCCGGTTAACTCCTTTAAAATTTATTTTTAATTAACTCAGTACCCGATATTCCGTAAAACTATTTATATACACATAATAATATTAAAAACTACCAACTATCTTACACTATTCCACTTTTTCTTCCTTTTCTTCACTAAATGCAGCCCCCTCCATGATAATCAACTTACACCTTTGAATTTTTGCTACTAACTCATTAAAGAGTGTCATAGATTGTCTAGGTAATAATATATAAAACATAAAACTACATTTTCTCATTCATTTCACCAAATCAAGCAACTAGACTCATTTCTTTTTCTCTCTTCCTTGTTGTGCTCGACCTCAACACAAAAACAAGAAGGAACCATTATTTTTTCCAAGATCTAGTAATATTCAAGTGTAGTTTGTACTCCTTTTTGGGTTTTGAAATATAAACTCAAGGTTTACATAGGTTTTCATCCTCAAAATCTCCTTAATCTTTCAAGTAAGTGTATGAAACTCATCTTTATGATTTTACCTAGTTTTTACAAGATTCCTATGATATATATACTAGATCTACATGCATATGCTATTTATACCACTCCATTTTATACATATCTAATTTTTGAGCCATAGAAATAGATTATAGTTAGATCCTTGTTAGATCCACTTGATTTATGATGTTTAGGAACCCATGACACCCTAAGAAGGTGTATGGTAGGATTAGACTAGTTTTGTGGTGATTGAAAGTGGTTTGGTTGAAGTTGGAACAAGATTGGAACCCTAGAAATGGATTTTGAAACAATACAAATACCTACTGTCACTATTTTTAAAACGTGGGAAACTCAGTAGGTGATGGGTAATTTTTGACCAAAGATTTAGAAAATACTTTCAAAAACGAAGCCGTAGGCGAAAGAACGGATTAAAACAATGCTTATAACGAAGAAGTTATGATTTTTGCAAGTTAATTGACGAAAACTATTTTTCTGAAAAACTGCATGCTGTTTGACAATTTTCGACGGACAAATAGAGGCGTTAGACCTAACCTAGAGGAGCCGAGCTATCGAAAATATATTAATACATACTAAGACGAATCCGTGGATATAAAGAACAAGGAAAATGAACTCAAAACGACCAAGTTATACACGTTTTAAAATCGGCAAAACTATATATATATTTAGTCACTACTAGAAAAATATAACTACGTACTAAATGCTATATTTTCTAGATTTCTTATTCAAGGATTTTATTCTTAACTAACGAAGTACGTACAACCCAAGGTTTATTCATGCGACTACTAGACGTTATTTTAAGGTTTTCAAAACGAGGAATATAACAATAACATTTTATATACGATATATTACGATAAGTTTCTATACTTCTAATTGGACTTATTTTTCCTAAATATGGAAAATACCTTACTATTGACAATAACTAGTATTTTCAAATTACGAGTGGTATAGGTATCCTGTGCATGAACATTCACTACATCATTTCATGATCTAATGTAGATCATATTCATTAATTTAGGTGAGTTTTCATCACACTTTACTATCATCACACTTTACTATCACTTCAGGTGAGTTTTCATACCCCCGTTTTCAATTACTTATTTGATTTCAAATCACATGGGGGAGAATACATTGCATCAATTACTTTTGTACATGCCTAAGTATTCAATTCCATACATTTCTTAAGTTGCCTTACTACCAAGTTAAGTCCCCTTTATTATCATGGACCGTTAATTATAATGCCAAGCGAGAGTGAGTGGATAGATCTATCAAGGGTGACGCCTCCATTTGTGTTTGGGTTGCTCCAACGGGTACGAATGCATTTCATGTCTAAGCTATTTGAGTGTCTAGTAAACACTCCTTTGGGGCCAATACAATATTATGTCTAGCTTCGGGGTCATGAGCTTAAGAGCCAATGTATTACTTTTGACATTTTGTCGGTTTACTTTATACTTGTGGCCAATGTACATACGATTTAACTTACAAACCTATGGAATTCACCAACATTTGTGTTGACGTTTTAGCAATGTATTTTCAGGTTATTAAGGTAGCTCCTGCTTGCATGCATTTGGACCTTCATGGAGTCGCGGAGTCGATGCGTCTCACATATATATATTTTCTGCACTTATGAAACGTTTGATCTGGATTGAACTTGTTTTTCATAAACTTGCAACACCTTTTTGGGACCTATGTTTTGTAAACTCTGAATGTTTTAATGATCAAACGATGTATTTTTCCAAACGACACTTTAGGTCGTTCAATGTAACTGTAACTGTGGTGCTATGACAGTCACCCCCAGGTATTCCATTTCCGCTGCCATTCAGGTATTTTGGGGGTGTGATAGTTTGACTTTTTTAGTTGACTGTTTGACTTTGACCATTTTGTATAATTCGTATCAATACTTCCTCCTTCCAAAATTGCTTGTCCTCAAGCATCAATATCAATCTCAGGAAATCTCTTGGCCAATTCACTGTGTAACTCCCAAGTTGCATCCTTAATTGTACCATTCGACCAGAACAAAAACTTGAGTAGAATAACCAACCTTGCCCAACTTTCTATCCAAAATTTCCACTGGCACACTTTCTAGCGCTCCTTCTGAAATAAGTTGAGGAAGTACAGATGTAGTATTAGGAGCAGGACCTTTATACTTTTTCAACTGTGAAATATGAAATACTGGGTGAATTTGAGAGGTGAGTGGTAGTTCCAGCTTATATGCAACTTTGCCAATCCTTTGAATTATCTGGAAAGGACCATAATAATTGAGCTTGTTATACTTGCCCATTCTAATTGTGACCTGTCTGTGTGGTTGAAGTTTTAGGAGCACCAATTGACCAACCTCAAATTCTCTGTCAGTTCTTCTTGCATCTGCCACAACTTTCATTCTTTGTTGAGCCCTTTCCATGTGAAATTTGAGTAGTTGCAATGCAGCTTCTCTTGCAGCTAAGGTTCTATCAACAGAATCCACCAAACTCTGACCTTGAAATAAGCAATGGGATCTGGTGGTGATTGACCATATAGAACTTCAAAAGGGGTGGTATTGGTAGTGGTGTGATAGGTGGTATTGTACCAGTATTCAGCTAACCCCAACCATTTAGACCAAGCTTTGGGCTTTTCACCTGACATGCATCTGAGGTAGTATTCTAAACATCTGTTAACCACCTCATTTTGGCCATCTGACTGAGGATGATAAGAGGTGGATAGGTGCAGGCTCACATGTAGAAGTTTGAACAATTCCTTCCAAAACAAACTGAGGAACACTTTGTCTCTATCACTTACTATGATCTTTGGCAGCCCATGAAGCTTGTAACCATTATCCAAAAAGACTTGAGCAACTTGTATTGCAGTATAGTAAAGGGGTGGCTCAAAGCAATAAAGTGACTATATTTGCTAAGCCTATCTACCACAACCAATATCACAGTTTTGCCATTTGAAGGTGGAAGACCTTCAATGAAATCCATTGACATTTTAGACCATACCTTGGTAGGAATTGGAAGTGGTTGTAGCAGTCCTGGATAAGCAGCAAAATCAGGTTCATTAGTTTGACATACCCTGCATTCAGCTACAAACACTTTAACTTGCTGCCTCAATTTCTTCCAATAGCATAAACCAGTAATTCTCTTGATGGTTGCTTGCACTCCTGAGTATTATTTGTTTTTAATTCGAGATTAATACATAATTGAGAATTTAGGTCAAAACCCCGTCTGTGCACGGGTTTTATATGTAGTAAAATATATGATTTATGAATATGATGTGAGCTTACCTTAAAATCGACGAAACAAAGGATTGATGTGGGTGGGAACAAGTCAACAAGAAACGAAAAAGCCCACTTTGTAACCTTCAAGTAAAAAGGCTCCTTTATACAGACAAAAAGCCCATGACGAGCTCAATCATTTGACAAAAGGCCAACAGATCACATCATCACAATAGTAACAAGAAATCATTTGCAACAATCTTACAGCAACTCTTGTACTTTTCAGTTAACAAGTGAGGCATGAGAACACCAAAACTATGTTTTTGGCCTCGTGATTTAAGGCTATTGTTGTTCAAAATTATAAATAAACTAGAGCTGTTGGGTTTTGAGATTCTACTGCTCAGAATTTAACTAAGTGTCAAATTGCTGCTGATGAGAATCTGCTGCTAGTATTATGAATTTGCTGCTAGTATTATCAAAATGCTGCTAGGTCAATCTGCTTCTGAAGACTCTGCTGCTTAAGAGATAAACTTGTATACACGGATGGATAATTATGGAATAGATAGTGTGTATATCTTATACGATTAGGAAGATATTATCTTGTGTAGAAAGTTATTGTAAACCTAATAGGACTCCTTGGTCTATAAAAGGAGGTGCCTAGGGTTAGAGTAGGTACATATTATTTTATTCTCATTTCACTTCAAGGTTGTAAAACCCTAGCATTATTGAGTGCTCGTATAAAGTGTTTAAAACTGTTCTTCTTAAGTTAAACTTTAATCCCCGTTATAGCTTAAGTGTTAATTCAAGTCAACTTCTATAAGATCGTTTGCTCAACTGGGATAAACATGTGGTATCAGAGCTTGTGATCTAGAAGTTGTAATCAAGAAGAACTTGTTCCTTACAAGTTAACTATTCCAAATCAACTGCTGAAGATAGGTGACGACACACACATGGTAACTGCTTCAAAGGTTCCCATGCTCAAGCAAAGAGAGTATGAGCTGTGGAAGATGAGGATCAGACAGTACATTCGCATGATTGACTTCAACATGTGGAATGTCATTGTGAATGGTGACTCTCTACCACAAAAAGGTCCTGATGGAAAGAGATTCCTATCAAATCTGCAAAAGAAAACTCAGTAAGAAATATGGAGATCAAGGCACATAGTATTCTCTTGATGGGGATACCGAATGAATTTCAATTGGACTTTGATGGCTGTGAGACTGCAAAAGATCTGATGGATGCAGTGGAAATCAGATTTGGAGGTAATGATGCTACCAAGAAGTCAATGAAGAATATGTTGAACCATCAGTCCGAAAACTTCTCTGCTACAAGTGGAGAAAAGCTTGATGGTACATACAACAGGCTTAATCAACTTGTTAGTCACTTAAAGCTTGTTGGTTATGTTGTTCCTCAAGAAAATGTGAACCTTAAGTTTCTTAGAAGTCTAGCACCTGAATGGAGCATGCATACAGTTGTTTGGAGGAATAAGCCTGATTTTGAAACTATGAAGTTAGAAAACCTCTACAACAATTTGAAGGTGTATGAACCAGAGCTAAACTCTTCAACTACTTCAACTTCTGCTACTCAAAATCTTGCATTTGTGTCCTCAGACTAAAGGATCTCAAGAATCCCACTCTACTACTTATTGGGTATCTGCTGCTACAACTGATGGATCTGCTGCTAGTTCTACTGATAATAATTCCATCAGTGATGCCGCCATATGTGCATTCTTGGCTGATCTGACATCAAACACAAAGTCACAGGTTCTCAATCAAGATATGGATCACATTGATCCTGATGATCTTGAAGAAATTGATCTTAAATGGCAGATGGCTCAAGAAGATTCTTGAAGAGGACAAGAAGAGAAGTCAAGTACAGGGCTAAAGAAAATTTGGGGTTTGATAAGTCAAAGATGGAGTGCTACAATTGCAACAGGAAAGGCCACTTTTCCAGAGAATGTAGGGCTCTAAAGAAGAATGCTAAAACTCCAAAGAAGACCTCTGAAGAATCAAAGAATACCACAACTGCATCGGTGGCTTGTGATGGGTTTGGTGATTATGATTGGAGTGACATGGCTGAGGAAGAACCCCAATTACTCTCTTGTGGCTCAAGTCAAACCTAAAGTGCATAACTTTGCACTTATAGCCTATGCATCATCGTCTTCTGGATCTGACTATGAGGTATCTAATGATTCTGATCTATCTGTGTATTCTTTTAAATCATGTGCTAACACTGTAGAAGAACTTAAGTCTAGGAATGTAACACCCCCAATTCAATGATGCAGCGGAATTCAAACTGGGTGTTACTCGACGGCATAACAATCATAATAATAGAAAACGATCCCTAATTGTGTCGTTTTAAAAGATTTATCATTTAAATTATATAAATATTAGAGATTACAAAATGAGGTCCCAGATGGTTCCATGTTTACAAATTACATTAAATGAGTTTTTGAATGATAATAAAATTTATAGCCCTCTTGAATATTTGTGCTCCTCCGTGTCAGCCTCTAACATCATGGACCTGAAATACATGCTTAAACTGTTAACACAAAGGTTGAGTGAAATTCATAGAGTTTATTAAATGGTTGAACACAATATGTTGGTAGTGTGAGCAATAGACTCACACCAATGGTGTTGAAAACAAAACGGATATTATTATTACACTAAGCTTATGACACCAAAACGTTAACGGGTACCAATATCAATCGGCGGAGTTATCCCGGTAGGTACTTTGCCGTCATACGTAAATCTCAAATATAGTGCATTTGTTTGAATTTAGTCAATACAAATGGGATTCGTCAATCCCAATAGGCCTATTCACAATATTCGCGCTCACTATTACTAGTGATTAAATGGTTCATAATAAGGGATATTGGATTGGCAAGGATAGTACTTAGTGATAATAAAACAATCCGGAAAGCATACAATTGAAAAGCATTGTGTTCGGTTGGAAAATAATAGCATGTATTCCCCCCAAGGGTTTGTAAAACAATTAAGTAATGGAAAGTGGGGCTATGAACTCACCGTAAGTTATGCAGTAAGTAGTGAAAATGGTAGTCGAATCCCGAAGATCTCTATGAGCAACCTATAATAGAATGTTGCGACTTAGGTTTGGAGTAATGTCAAAGAATATGAAGAATTGCCTATATATGTCTTGCATTTAGTCCATGATGTAGTACTTAGTATATAATGTAAGTCTTTGAATAAAAATGGTTTATGAAGCATGTATAGTTTGTATATCGCTTATTACCGTTCAGGCCGACATAATTCAGAGGCCATGTAGTAAACGTTCGAGGTGCCAGGACACTTTAATTCGTAAATCCACAACGTTCGAGGAGCCATGGCAAGTGGGAATGCAAAATTAAAACGACAATGGTGGTACTAGTGAATGGAATACTATCCTCTTTCGCGCTACCTCGCGACATATAAGAGGTAAAACTAAAGTACGCACTATAGGACGACCAATAGTGTAATAAGTAGCTGACGGTGGTGATAACACCTGAGTAGTGGGTGCTCTACTAGTGAAGGAAAGAAAACACACTATTTACCTTGAAATAAGCAATCTAATATGTCCATTAAGATTAAGTCTGAATACTCTACCAAAAGGAATTCTATGTATGGGCTGAATGATAGGAAAACCCTGTTCCTATGGAAAATCAATAGTGCTAATGGTGGTGTAAGTGCAACTGGTGGTATAATGGGAGTGGAAGATGACAAGGCATCTTCAATGTCGGAATCCGATAAAAGGATGTCAGGGTGAGTATCTGAAGACGTGTCACTTGTGAACCAGGTCAATGAAATGATATATATATATATACTAATATGAGTATAAATAACTCGCACAGGGTATACATGAAACAAGATGTATCATGATTATGCACTTATGATGAAATGATGAGATGCTATGCTGATGTGGTTATAGTCTAGGGTCCAACATACATCCTAGTTCGCTATAACCTTAGCTCTGATGCCAATCTGTTACACCCTCAATTTACCTGACTTGCAGCGGAATGGAATACCTGGGGGTGTCTGTCATAGCATCACATTTACAGTTACATTGAACGACCTAAAGTGTCGTTTGGAAAATACTTCGATTGATCATTGAAATAATCCAGAGTTTACAACATGAGGTCCCCAAAAGGTGTTGCAAGTTTATGAAAAACAAGTCATACTAGATCAAACGTTTACATAAGTGCATGAAATAATAGTGAGACGCGTCGACTCCGCGACTCCTTAAAGGTCCAAATGCATGTCACATGAGCTACCATAATTACCTGAAATACATTGCTAAAACGTCAACACGAATGTTGGTGAATTCCATAGGTTTATAAAATGTAATGTTGTACGGCCACCACAAGTAAAAGTGTATAACAGAAGTCAAGTAAAATAGTACAATAGACCTTAAGCTCATGACCCCGAAGCTAGACTGTTGAAATTATATGCCCCTTCTGAATGTTTTGCCAGAACACTCCCAAAATATCAGACATGAAATGCATCCGCTTACTCTTGGTATTAACTACCACGGATGGAGGCGTCACCCTCAATAGATCTATCCACTCACTCTCGCTTAATTGGCAAATTAACGGTCCATGATAATAAATAGGGGACTTTAACAGGTTGGTAAGGCAACTTAAGCAATGTACATATGTTTTGGTACTTGGGCTCGTACTAAAATAATTGATGCAATGTATTCCCTCGTGGGATTTGAAATCAAAATATTGTATTGAAAACGGGGCTATGAAAACTCACCTTAAACTGATGATACTTTGATGAAGTGAAATGAACAACAACAAGGAACGGTTAGCTACCTTAACCTAATATAAATGATGAACGATCTTTTTAGATCACAAATGATGTTATGAATGTCCATGCACATGTTTCCTATACCACTCTACTCTTTGGAAAAATACTTGTTGTTATAAAAAATATACATTTTCCAAGACTTAGGAAAATAAGGCAACTAGAAAAATAAAACTAGTTGAAATGTATATATATATATATATATATATATATATATATATATATATATATATATATATATATATATATATATATATATATATATATCGTATGTATCAATGTTAGTGTTGAAATCCTCGGTTTGAAATCCTTGATATAACGCCTTGTAGTGATAAAAATATACTTGTAATTACTAATACTTCATTAGTTATGAATTTGGGTACTTGGTAATATTTCTAGAAATCTAAAGTTACTACGTAGTTTTAGTGTTATTATTTTCAAAAGCTGTCAAAATAATATAAGTTTTGCCGATATTGAAACGTGAATATCTTTGTCGTTATAAGTCCGTTTTACTTGTTCTTTATATCCACGGTTACGTCTTAGTATGTAGTAATATATTTTGGAAAGCTTAGCTCCTCCGGGTTACGTCTAAAGCCTCGTTTTGTCCGACGAAAAACGTCCAACAGCATGTATTTTCAGAAAATATACTTTTTGTCAATAAACTTGCAAAAATCATAACTTCTTCGTTATAAACTCTTTTTAATCCGTTCTTTCGCCTACGGATTCGTTTTTGAAAGTATTTTCTAAAAATTTTGCCAAAGTTTCCTTTGTATTTACTGATTTTCCTGGATTTACAAAAATGGGACAGAATGTATAAACACTTGTTACTAATCCATTTTTCATGTTCAAAACTAGTTTCTACTTCAACCAAATCTCTTGCAAACACCACAAAGCTATAGTAATCCTACCATACACCTTCTTAGGGTGCCATGGGTTCCTAATCACTACTAATCATGTTAATTTAACAAGGGAACACCTAAATCAAAATCTAGGGTTTGTATGTTCAAAAAGTTAACAAAAATAATGTGGTATAGCTAACTTGTACATGAAATTAAGCATGAAAACCATAAGATACAAGTATTAATTAGATGAAATCATGAAAATAAATTTGATAACTCACTTTGAAATAATAGGTGATTAGATGATGAGAAATCTTGTGTTACTTGTGTTTATGTTGCAAGAATCTTGATTAGAATGACAAAAGGAACAACTTTGTAGCTTTAAACTTTGGAAAATAATCACTTGATCATGGATTTTTAAATGGGTCGTGGGTATGGAGAGAAAGAGATGAGGTTTTGGTCTCTTTGACTCTAAAATTTTGTATGTGTTATGTTTTAGGTGTTTTTAGATATTTAGTATAAGTTAGAGTAAATTACATGGTTGGTCCCTGTGGTTTATACAAAGTAACAAGTTTCGTCCCTCTCTTTTAAAAGTTGCATGGTTAGTCCCTAAGTACGTAAACAAATAACACCACTGGTCCCTTGGTTTAACTGGTGTTAACTAAGGTTAGTTAAAATTTACAAGTTAGCCCCCTTTGGTTAAATAGCGCTGCATCGTTAATCCTTTGGTTAAATAGCGCTGCATCGTTAATCCTTTGGCTAAATAGCGCTGCATCGTTAATCCTTTTAACGTTTTCGCCCGTTTTGTCCGTTTTTTTTTTGTTTTCGCCCGTTTTTGTCCGTTTTTTTTTTTTGTTTTCGCCCGTTTTTGTCCCTTTTTTTTTACGTTTTCCGCCCGTTTTTGTCCGTTTTTTTTACGTTTTCGCCCGTTTTTGACCGTTTTTTTTACGTTTTCGCCCGTTTTTGTCCGTTTTTTTTTTGTTTACCGCCCGTTTTTGTGCGTTTTTTTTTACGTTTTCGCCCGGTTTTGTTCGTTTTTTTTTTTTTATTTTCGCCCGTTTTTGTCCGTTTTTTTTTACGTTTTCGACCTTTTTTTACGTTTTCGCCCGTTTTTTACCCTTTTTTTACGTTTTCGCCCGTTTTGACCGTTTTTTTTACTTTTTCGCCCGTTTTTGTCCCTTTTTTTATGTTTTCGCCCGTTTTTGTCCGTTTTTTTTTGTTTTCGCCCGTTTTTGTCCCTTTTTTTTACGTTTTCACACTTTTTTGTCCGTTTTTTTTTTGTTTTCGCCCGTTTTTGACCCTTTTTTTACGTTTTCGCCCGTTTTTGTCCCTTTTTTTACGTTTTCGCCCGTTTTTGTCCTTTTTTTTTTGTTTTCGCCCGTTTTTGACCTTTTTTTTTACGTTTTCGCCCGTTTTTGTCCGTTTTTTTTTTTGTTTTTTTCCGTTTTTTTTTGTTTTTGTCCGTTTTTTTTTGTTTTTGGGTAAAAAAAAATATTTTTTCTAAAATATTTTTCCTAAAATATTTTTTCAAAAATATATTTTAGAAACTTTTTTTTACCCCAATATATTTCTAAAATATTTTTTCTAGACGGGCGAAAACGGAAAAAAAACGTAAAAAAAGGGGACAAAAACGGGCGAAAACGTAAAAAAAAGGGACAAAAACGGGCGAAAACATAAAAAAAACGGGCGAAAACATAAAAAACGGACAAAAACAAAAAAAAACGGACAAAAACGGGCAAAAACGTAAAAAAAAGGGACAAAAACGGGCGAAAACGTAAAAAAACGGTCAAAAACGGGCGAAAACAAAAAAAAATGGACAAAAACGGGCGAAAACGTAAAAAAAACGGACAAAAACGGGCGAAAACAAAAAAAAACGGACAAAAGCGGGCGAAAACAAAAAAAAACGGACAAAAAAGTGTGAAAACGTAAAAAAAAGGGACAAAAACGGGCGAAAACAAAAAAAAACGGACAAAAACGGGCGAAAACATAAAAAAACAGACAAAAACGGGCGAAAACAAAAAAAAATGGACAAAAACGGGCGAAAACGTAAAAAAAAGGTCAAAAACGGGCGAAAACGTAAAAAAAACGGTCAAAATCGGGCGGAAAACAAAAAAAACGGACAAAAACGGCCGAAAACGTAAAAAAAAGGGTCAAAAACGGGCGAAAACGTAAAAAAAAACGGGCGAAAACGTAAATAAAAGGGACAAAAACGGGCGAAAACAAAAAAAAAACGAACAAAACCGGGCGAAACGTATAAAAAAACGGACAAAAACGGGCGAAAACAAAAAAAAAGGACAAAAACGGGCGATAACGTAAAAAAACGGTCAAAAACGGGCGAAAACGTAAAAAAACGGACAAAAACGGGCGAAAACGTAAAAAAAACGGACAAAAACGGGCGAAAACAAAAAAAAAACGGACAAAAAACGGGCGAAAACGTAAAAAAAAATGGACAAAAACGGGCGAAAACGTTAAAAGGATTAACGATGCAGCGCTATTTAGCCAAAGGATTAACGATGCAGCGCTATTTAACCAAAGGATTAACGATGCAGCGCTATTTAACCAAAAGGGGCTAACTTGTAAATTTTAACTAACCTAGTTAACACCAGTTAAACCAAGGGACCTGTGGTGTTATTTGTTTACGCACTTAGGGACTAACCATGCAACTTTTAAAAGAGAGGGACGAAACTTGTTACTTTGTATAAACCACAGGGACCAACCATGTAATTTACTCTATAAGTTATAATGTATTATACTAGTACATAAATGGTAGAGGTTAGGAAAAGAAATGTATTTGCCTTGGTGAGGACTTTAGGGGCCGGCTAAGGGTGGAGGAGGGGGGGGGGGGGGGGGGGGGGGTTGGGGTAGCTTGGATTTAATTAGGAAATCTTGTGTAGTTTGTGTGTAAGTGTTAGTTATAATCGGGTACCGGGTTTGCTAGAAATAAATGTTAACGAAGTTATTCGGGATAAAATAAAGTTGTAAAAATGTTAAAAATATGTTGGGCACAAGTACTGAGTGTTCGGGTGATTATTGTTTAGTTTTCACGAAAACCGTCGTAATATTTATAAACTTACGTTATAAATAAAATAAATTTCCAAAATACTGGGTAAATGAATATAATAACTTTTATGATGAAATAATGGATATAAAACTATGTCGGGACCATTATGGGAATATTTAGATATATTCATCGTGTTTATTAACCGGGTGTTAACGTTTATTTATAAATAATTATACGTAAAACGTTAAATATATCAAATATATAAATTTGAAATCCTAAGAGTGGTATAACATGAAAATGCTATTATGATGATATGCATACTGTCTCCAGTCCATATGCAGTGTTCTTACTGATAATGAAATGAATTCGCACCTAAACCAATACGGTTACGCGAATTTTAATTCCCGTAAACTAAATTTACGATGAAATGAGTAATGCAAGTGAATAGTGAAAACTTTTCCGGAAATGAATAGTGTTCAGTGAATAGTAAAATTCTCAAATATTTATCAGAATATCAAATTGACCTCAAAAATGATGAATAGTAAAACGATGAATAATGTTTTGATGAATAGTGATTTATGAATAGTAAAATGTCGAAGTTTGGGAAATGACCTGAAATGGTAAGTTGTGATAGTCTTCCCCTCTAAAAGGAACTTCGTCCCGAAGTTCAGTTTATGTTGGTCTCTGAAGACATATTGGTGAAAAGGTGATGATATTCGAGAATTCCAGCGAACTTTCACGATACGAATTCGACTCTGCATCAACTGTTCGACCTAACTGTCCATGATTTCTACTTGTTCTCCTACAAGGTTTATGTTTGACTTTGAGTTGGATTCCTTTCCAAATGGGATTATGAGTGACTAATCTGAAAAGATGATAATACATGGTTGTGTAATCCTGTTGTTCTCTAACAAGGCTCAAGTCTGACGGCCACTAGACCTACTCTGTCTGAAATATTACATGGTCCGGTGTATATCGGGTTTAACTTTCCAAGTTTTCTGAATGACATCATGCCTTAGAACTTTCAACATAACTCTGCCTACCAACTTGAAGTTTTAATGGTTTACAACTTATTGAACTTGTAACTGATTCTTGACTTGTAGGAAATTTCTGGTTATTTCATGAATGCCTACTAGACTAGTATGTTGGGCTTTTCCAAATTTCGATCCGTCAATGGATATTGGCACTTCGACCATAGAGTGCCTCAAATGGTATAGTCTCTATGCTCGCGCGATAACTATGATTGCAACTGAATTTGGTTTATGATAACTGGTTAGTCCAACCATTTCTATGGTCAATCACTCATGCTCTAGGCATACTTTCCTATGTTTGAATTGTTCTCTCGCTTTGACCATCGGTCTAAGGACGATAGGTGATGTTTACATCTTAATGGGTTTCTAAAGGAAATCCTGAAATGATTGCTTGAAGTCCAAGGTGAATCGGTTTCCTTAACAGGAATAACTGAAATGCGTACAATAAACCTTTGTGACTAATTCCACAACGTTCGGTCCTTCGAACTTGGCGTTATCTGAAAGAGATAGAATGTAGGTAACAATTTGATTCCTTCTGTTTTGTTCCAACGGATGATAAGACATATGTCCTCCTTTGTCTATTGGGTTTGGTCTCCACTACTGAAGTTCGTGATTAATTTGTGATGTCCTTCCTAATTCCTTCATCACATATTCCAAATATTCTTTATTGTCAAGTCACAAATCCTAAATGCATAAGCGATGTTGTAGGGAAATCGGTTCTGGAAATTTGTCTCGCGATTGTGAGTTTTGGTTGAAATCTTTTTCTGAATAAACGAATTTAGAAAAATGGAGCAAATGATTTACTTAGGAATATTTTTCCTGCTGATTCAAAATTTCAGTAGTTATGAAATAGAAAAAAAATGTTTTCAAACATGTTGTGATTAAGACTGCTTACCAAAGTTTGATGTCTATGTATATTTCTCATTGTACAATAGTGTTGCTAAAGACTGACCAAAATAATCGTACTTGTTCAAAATAGGAATTTCAGAAATCATTTTTCCACACGGTATGTGATTTATGTAAACGCATCAACTTTATTTAAAAGTGAAAACACTAACAAGGATAAAATGGTAGAATAGGAAATGTTCGCTTAAATGCATAGATGTCTAACATTTAGTTCCGGAGGTTGGATAATGCCTATTGGTGGTCATCAGTCATAACTACAAGCATAGGTATTTAGACTAACTTAAGTCCTGAAATAGTTTATCGTTGTAATTGGCAAGGCGAACGTATCACTTGATGTTGTGTTGATGAATGTCTATTCTGTTTTCCCATGTAGATGAGGAGATATGTTCTGGTTTGATCCCTTGCGTGGTATGAAGGTGAGGTTATCGGAAATTTCTAGAGACATAATGCCTTAGAGGAATCTACATCGATATTCTTGTTTCAAACAATTGTCCTTTGTGAAAACTTACTACAGGAAAGTTTATGTATGGATGAGGCCATGTTTAAATGAACTGCTCTACAGTCTCAATTAGAAGCTTGGTTTATTTCTATTGTGTTGTCCTGCGGACATTTATATTGAGTTCACTCCTGTAGCTCAGTCTAGCTAGTACCTTTAAATGATAGAATTTTACAACTAAGTCAGAGATGGTGATTCGGATGGTCTCGCGGTATCTTAGAATTTGTTGTTGAGTTATGAATTCTCTCACTATATACTTCTAGTTCTGTTTAGTAGTTCTGTAATCCTTTCATTGCTTTTCTTTGTATCGAGGAATCCTACTTGTAATTGATATGGAAAGTCTCTCCTAGGGAAGTCAATGGGAAAATCCAACTTAATGGCTAAGTGGGTGACAGGTGGGGTAAGTATCCAGGGATAGTTCGGCAAAAGGGATGTTTATGGAAGAGTTCCTTTGTTTACAAAACTTTTAAGTGAAGAATGTTATTAACAATCCTTTGAAAAGGTAATTATTTCCTTCATGGCATAATCCTTCCTGAATTTTACATAGGTGATCAGGCTATGTACAATTGAGGACTAATGATGCGATGTTAGAATTTGTCAAAATATCATAACTTTTCTCAAAAGTTTTAGATGGTGTTTAACGCATTGTTATTAAAATGGTATCCTGATGTTTTCTTTCAAGTAACATGAAAATTGCCTCGCGTAATAATAGTAAATACTTGGTGCAATGACAGAAAAATCAATTTATAGGATGGTAATAAAATAGCTTACTTCAGAAATTTTTCTGTAAAACAATTTCCCCATATGATAGTAAAATAGCTTGAATGGTGTATTGGATACGTGGATGAATCTTGTCGAATGGTAATAGTCTACTAATTCATCAAAAACGAAATCAGCCTAATCCCTGATAAGACAATGCTAAAATGTTGCGAAACGATTGAAGTTTGAGCAATTGGGATAGAAAATGGAGTAAACGATGGTTATGATTATCACAGAGATAACAAAGGATAGATACTACATTGGATAGAAAAGTGCTTAATACAACTAGGTTATGTCATCGTACCAACGGTAAATACAAAAGGAAAGATACAACCCTAAAGGGCTCGAACTACGGTTTATATATTGAAACAAGGCTCCTTCTGCTGAAACATTGTTGTTATCCTTGATGTTGCTAATATCCTGACGGTTCTCTTTCAACAGCTCACGCTATTCCTCGAGCGATTCAGTCTTGATTCCAAGTTCCTGATTTTCCTTGTTCCTTAGCTCCGGGCAGTCATTCTTGAAATGCCCTAAGTTTCCACATTTAAAGCAACTCCCTGGGGTCTTATGATTTGTGAGTTTCCTACAATCCTTAGTCCGATGACCCTACTTCTTGAACACTCCACACGGTTTACTGCAATGATCTCGGTGATGTTGATTACACAGGTTGCAGTAAGGTAACTTTCCAATATACCTTCTCTTTGTGTACGGTTCTGCAGCAAAGGCTCTATTCACTTCTTGTCCTTTGGGTGATTGTTGAGCAGCATTGCAACCTAGATTGTTGTTCCATTTCCTTTTATTGTCACTATTGTTTCCTGATGTCTTGGCGTGAACTATGAGTTCATTTGCTTCGATCGCCATTTTGATAGCTTCAGACATGGTATCGGGTTCCCATGCAATGACCAACATACGAATTCCATTTGAGAGTCCCCCGATGTACCTTTCAAGTTTCTTGCTTTCCGGTTCATCCATTGTAGGACCTAGTCTTGTTAATTTATAAAAATGAGTAGTGTACTCGTCAACATCATTTCCTACCATAGTAAAGTTTAGTGTTTCCTGTTCTATTGCTCGTAATTCACTTCCTACACCAAATGTTATACTCATCATCCTTCTTAGTTTCTCCCAAGAGTGTGAGTAAGCAGCATCAACTCCCACCATCTTAATATGTTTGGTCCACCATTCCTATGCATGATCCTGAAAAGTGCATGTGGCGAACTTAACCTTGTCTTCCTTACGACAGTCGCCACATTGAAATATTGTTTCTATTTCTTCGAACCATTTGAGAAATTCCTTTGTGTCTCTAGTTCCGCTAAAGGAGGGAGGATTGCACCCCATAAATTCCACGTGAGTAAGTTCCTTAGTGAGGGCGGTGGCTATGTTCTTGGCAATGACTTGTCCAACAGCAGCTTGCGTCATGCTTGGAGTGGTTTGCTTAAATCTCTCTTCATCAAATCATAAGAGACCATGAGGATATAGTTAATAAAAGTCATCATATTCACAACACATGAATATAATACATGAAAATTTCGGTCTACGTGAACCGATATCACAAATAGCACAACCATTCCTTACATAGTAAAGTCACACTTGATATATTTGTTTGTACAACAATCAAAAGACAACAAGTTCTTTAGACTATGTCCCACACCTGCTGTGGCTAGGATAATAGTAAAAGCTAGTGAGGATATAAGTTTGGTCTAGAGACTTCCTGGTGTCCCTCTGTGTGAAGTCAGGTTCGTGGCATCATAAGGTCGAGATAGTCCCGAAGTGGTGTCTGAAGTTGTGCATCTATCAAATCTTAGATAATGTAGGTTCTGAACCATTCCTGAAGAATCTGCAGATGTTCCTGTTGAGTCCATGATATTTGTATTATCTACTAGGTGTTATCTAGTTCATGGCAAGTGGGAATGGAAAAGGAAAATGACAATGGTGGTACTAGTGAATGGAATACTATCCTCTTTCGCGCTACCTCGCGACATCTAAGAGGTAAAACTAAAGTACGCACTATAGGACGACCAATAGTGTAATAAGTAGCTGACGGTGGTGATAGTACCTGAGTAGTGGGTGCTCTACTAGTGAAGGAAAGAAAACACACTATTTCCCTCGAAATAAGCAATCTAATATGTCCATTAAGATTAAGTCTGAATACTCTACCAAAAGGCATTCTATGTATGGGCTGAATGATAGGAAAACCCTGTTCCTATGGCAAATCAATAGTGCTAATGGTGGTGTAAGTGCAACTGGTGGTATAATGGTAATGGAAGATGACAAGGCAATGTCGGAATCTGATAAAAGGATGTCAGGGTGAGTATCTGAAGACGTGTCACTTGTGAACCAGGTCAATGAAATGATATATATATATATATATATATATATATATATATATATATATATATATATATATATATATATATATATATATATATGAGTATAAATAACTCGCACAGGGTATGCATCAAATAACATGTATCATGATTATGCACTTATGATGAAATGATGAGATGCTATGCTGATGTGGTTATAGTCTAGGGTCCAAGATACATCCTAGTTCGCTATAACCTTAGCTCTGATTCCAATCTGTCACACCCCCAATTTACCTGACTTGCAGCGGAATGGAATACCTGGGGGTGTCTGTCATAGCATCACAGTTACAGTTACATTGAACGACTTAAAGTGTCGTTTGGAAAATACTTCGTTTGATCATTGAAATAATCTAGAGTTTACAATATGAGGTCCCCAAAAGGTGTTGCAAGTTTATGAAAAACAAGTCATACTAGATCAAACGTTTACATAAGTGCATGAAATAATAGTGAGACATGTCGACTCCGCGACTCCATAAAGGTCTAAATGCATGTCACATGAGCTATCTTAATAACCTGAAATACATTGCTAAAACGTCAACACGAATGTTGGTGAATTCCATAGGTTTATAAAATGTAATGTTGTACGGCCACCACAAGTAATAGTGTATAACAGAAGTCAAGTAAAATAGTACAACAGACCTTAAGCTCATGACCCCGAAGCTAGACTGTTGAAATTATATGCCCCTTCTGAATGTTTTACCAGAACACTCCCAAAATGTCAGACATGAAATGCATCCGCTTACTGTTGGTATTAACTACCACGGTTGGAGGCGTCACCCTCAATAGATCTATCCACTCACTCTCGCTTAATCGGCAAATTAACGGTCCATGATAATAAATAGGGGACTTTAACAGGTTGGTAAGGCAACTTAAGCAATGTACATATGTTTTGGTACTTGGGCTCGTACTAAAATAATTGATGCAATGTATTCCCCCATGGGATTTGAAATCAAAATATTGTATTGAAAACGGGGCTATGAAAACTCACCTTAAACTGATGATACTGTGATGAAGTGAAATGAACTACAACAATGAACGGTTAGCTGCCTCAACCTAATATGAATGATGAACGATCTTTTTAGATCACAAAATGATGTTATGAATGTCCATGCACATGTTTCCTATACCACTCTACTCTTTGGAAAAATACTTGTTGTTATAAAAAATATACATTTTCTAAGACTTAGGAAAATAAGGCAACTAGAAAAATAAAACTAGTTGAAATGTGTATATATATATATATATATATATATATATATATATATATATATATATATATATATATATATATATATATATATATATATATATATATATATATATATATATATATATATATATATCGTATGTATCAATGTTAGTGTTGAAATCCTCGGTTTGAAATCCTTGATATAACGCCTTGTAGTGATAAAAATATACTTGTAATCACTAATACTTCATTAGTTATAAATTTGGGTACTTGTTATTATTTCTAGAAATCTAGAGTTACTACGTAGTTTTAGTGTTATTATTTTCAAAAGCTGTCAAAATAATATAAGTTTTGCCGATATTGAAACGTGAATATCTTTGTCGTTATAAGTCCATTTTACTTGTTCTTTATATCCACAGTTACGTCTTAGTATGTAGTAATATATTTTGGAAAGTTTGGCTCCTCCGGGTTACGTCTAAAGCCTTGGTTTATCTGACAAAAAACGTCCAACAGCATGCATTTTTAGAAAATATACTTTTCGTCAATAAACTTGCAAAAATCATAACTTCTTCGTTATAAACTCTTTTTAATCCGTTCTTTCGCCTACGGATTCGTTTTTGAAAGTATTTTCTAAAAAATTTGCCAAAGTTTCCTTTGTATATACTAATTTTCCAGGATTTACAAAAATGGGACAGAATGTATAAATACTTGTTACTAATCCATTTTTCAAGTTCAAAACTAGTTTCTACTTCAACCAAATCTCTTGCAAACACCACAAAGCTATAGTAATCCTACCATACACCTTCTCAGGGTGCCATGGGTTCCTAATCACTACTAATCATGTTAATTTGACAAGGGAACACCTAAATCAAAATCTAGGGTTTGTATGTTCAAAAAGTTAACAAAAATAATGTGGTATAGCTAACTTGTACATGAAATTAAGCATGAAAACCATAAGATACAAGTATTAATTAGACGAAATCATGAAAATAAATTTGATAACTCACTTTGAAATAATAGGTGATTAGATGATGAGAAATCTTGTGTTACTTGTGTTTATATTGCAAGAATCTTGATTAGAATGACCAAAGGAACAACTTTGTAGCTTTAAACTTTGGAAAATAATCACTTGATCATGGATTTTTAAATGGGTCGTGGGTATGGAGAGAAAGAGATGAGGTTTTGGTCTCTTTGATTCTAAAATTTTGTATGTGTTATGTTTTAGGTGTTTTTAGATATTTAGTATAAGTTATAATGTAGTATACTAGTACATAAATGCTAGAGGTTAGGAAAAGAAATGTATTTGCCTTGGTGAGGACTTCAGGGGCCGGCCAAGGGTGGATGAGGAGGGGGGTTGGGGTAGCTTGGATTTAATTAGGAAATCTTGTGTAGTTTATGTGTAAGTATTAGTTATAATCGGGTACCGGGTTTGCTATAAATAAATGTTAACGAAGTTATTCGGGATAAAATAAAGTTGTAAAAATGTTAAAAATATGTTGGGTACAAGTACTGAGTGTTCGGGTGATTATTGTTTAGTTTCACGAAAACCGTCGTAATATTTATAAACTTACGTTATAAATAATATAAATTTCCAAAATACTGGGTAAATGAATATAATAACTTTTATGATGAAATAATGGATATAAAAAATATGTCGGGACCATTATGGGAATATTTAGATATATTCGTCGTGTTTATTAACCGGGTGTTAACGTTTATTTATAAATAATTATATGTAAAACGTTAAATATATCAAATATATAAATTTGAAAATCCTAAGAGTGGTATAACATGAAAATGCTATTATGATGATATGCAGACTGTCTCCAGTCCGTATGCAGTGTCCTTACTGATAATGAAATGAATTCGCACTTAAACCAATACGGTTACGCGAATTTTAATTCCCGTAAACTAAATTTACGATGAAATGAGTAATGCAAGTGAATAGTGAAAACTTTTCCGGAAATGAATAGTGTTCAGTGAATAGTAAAATTCTCAAATGTTTCTCAAAATATCAAATTGACCTCGAAAATGATGAATAGTAAAACGATGAATAGTGATTTATGAATAGTAAAATGTCGAAGTTTGGGAAATGACCTGAAATGGTGAGTTGTGACAATGGTTACTCTAGTTTTGTCGTGGTTCTCAATATATGTCACTAGTTTTCTTGTTTACTTAACATAAGTTAATATATAGTTTCCAAAACTTCTTTTAATAGTTTTTATACATGATGAATACAATAACAAGACCATATATAGCATAAATGAAATATAAATAACATGGAAATGATATTGAGCAAGAAAGTGTATTAGAGTTTCTTACAACTTTAGGCTTTCTAAGAAAGGAAAGTAACAAGTAAGGATAGGACTTTGATTGACAAGCTTCTCTTCACTTTAGCAATCCTTCTACCCTTGTATTCTTGAAGGATTTGTGATGAGGTTTTAGGTGACTTGAGTGGATCTAAACTCAAGAGAATCACCTAAAGTTTCTAAGGATTTGAAGTAGTTTGGATTAATCAAAACCCAACTAGAGATATAGCACTTGATTTCTTGAGTAATACTTGAAGTAGAGGGAAAATTAGGAGTGTGTTTGTGTGTGTGAGGTTATGAACGACCAAGAGAGGGTGAGGAGGGTTATATAGGGCCATGAGGAGGCGCTAGGAAGGTGTTAGGAAGGTGTAAATGAGGAGGTGCAAGTTTAGGATATTTTAGGAAGCTTAGCTTAGAAGTTTACACACATGTAACCAATCCATGAGTACAAGACTTTGAGATTAAGCCACATGCAAGGTGAATCCCCCTATAGTTGGCCATATGAAGATATGGTGTGACTAGATGATTAACTTGGTATTACCTAGCTTACGGAGTGAGTTTTGGTCTCGGTAATCGCTAACGGTAAGTCGTTAAGTCAAGAAATTTAAAATCGGGTATTCTAAAAATATGAAACTTATAAAGATGTTAGAACTTATTAATATAACCTATCTTAGCATATTTAATGAGTGATAAGTTCTATCGGGTTGTTTAAACGCTGTTAAAACTGGAAACGCGGGTCTAAAACACGTAATTCGCGTAAAACACTGAACTGGAAAACATAAAATTCTAAAACTTTTGAAATTGTCATAAAATGAGAGAAAATCATATTTCTATTGTTTATAGTGTTTTATGGACATATCAGGATGCTTGAATGACGTTTAAACCTAAACGTAAATCTCGGACACGGTTTCGTGATTTTTGTAGAAATGATCCGACGAGTGTCAAAGTCTCGGACTATCATTAAAATAGTTTAACTTACGAGAATATGAAATAAAAATTTCGGGAGTGAATAGTGAAAGTGAATAGTAAAAATTGAATAGTAATAGTGAATAGTAATCCGAAAATGTGAATTGTTACAGTCTCTACCTTTTAAGGGAGCTCCGTCCCGGAGATCAATTTGTGTTGGGATTAGAAGCACTGTTGGTAAAAAGATGTGGATATTTCTGACGTATCTGGTCCTCTTGTTCCCATGTGTATTCAGGACCATGTCGTGAGTTCCAACGAACTTTGACAATTGGATTTCGGCTTTGTTTGAGTTGTTTGACCTCTTGGTCCATGATTGCTACGGTTTCCTCGATGAATTGAAGGTCGTCATAGTCAATTGCTTCAAAATAGGGATCATTGAGTTCGGGAAGAAATGGTAAGTGAGCGGGCATAGCAGGAAGATGATCAGGAGATGGAGGTACAGACATGATGTCTACAATAAGGATTATGATGTCAAAATAAATCTAACGTTTATAGGAAGTGCTCAAAATATGACAAGCGTTTCTTTAGATTAGATACATGAAAAGTGGGGTGTACACTACTGAGTTCTGGTGGAAGCTCAAGTCTGTACGCTACTAGGCCAACCCTGGCTAGGATTTTGAATGGTCCAATGTATCTTGGGTTTAGTTTTCCTCATTTACCGAATATTGGTAAAGATGTCAAGTTTGCTTTAAAATCTTAAGAGATTTTAAAGGATTATGACGGAATGGTATCCTTAGGACCTAAACAGGCTAGTACTTCTACGGGATAAAGAGAAGAATTGATAATTATCCCAAGAAAGTAGTTCGGATTATCTTATAAATGAAAACTTTCAAGAATGAAATTAGGTAGTACAAATAAGGTGTTCAGATTTCGCTGAGTGGTAAGACACTATCGTGTCTCTAGATCATTTTAATGAATTCTAGTGGTCTATCAAGTTCATGTAAGAAATTAATCTGAACATAACCCTAGTACAACTATTCCCAGTATTTGAAAATTTTAAGTCGAACATAGTTAGTCAGACTATGTTCCACTGTCCCTAGGTTAAATATAGGTGACTAGTCTATATTTAGCTGAGGTTCGATAAAATTTTCAAATACCTAAATTAGGTATAATTGTGATATGTCCGTTGCTTTTGAGAAAATGTCCACTAAGCAAAGGCGATGTCAAACCATTCAGTTGCAAGTCCCGCCCATACAAGACTTGTAACCTATGTTTTCACACTCCATTGCGTAGAAGATAGTACGGGTGGATACGTGTGGAAAGGAAGTTTTAAGTAATTCTAAAACAGTCCATACTTGGCCAGGATCACGAACTTTTAACAATGAAGGTTTCAGAAGATAACTTTGATGAATGTAGAGAAAGTTGTTGAACTTTGATGAATGTAGAGAAACTTCAGCTTTTGTAGATGATGGATTTGTTTGTCCTTTAGAAATCTCATATTTCTATTTAGAAATCGATAGATTGTGATGGGTTTTTGATATCATATGAAATGATATTGATGATGTGATGGAATAATTCCAGAGACCATTGCGTAAATCATAATGTCTTGGAAGTAGATTAGACCATTGTGCAATTCATAATGTCTGGGAAGTAGATTAGACCATTGTGTGACTCAAAACATTTGAGAAATGATTAAGAACATTGTATCATACAATGTCTGGGAAATAGGAAAGACCAATGCAATCAGTTATAATGTCTTGAACATAAAATGTTGGAGTAGGAACATGATTGGGATAATGTGGTTGTGCCGAAATGCCCTAGAATAGGCATACGCAGATATGTTTAGATAAAATGATTGAAAATAACTCGAATGTATATATCAATATACTAGTATTTTTGTGTAGCATAACATGCTTACGGGGGAATGCTCAATTATGCTAATGGTACATATATCCATATGCTAATATGTTTGTGTAGTATAAAATGCTTAATAAGTCCATAATCGTCTGGAGGATGGAAGGCACGAAGAGCGGAAAGCTATAAAAATGTTTTTGCTTGTAATTGTGGTTATAGTTTAGGTCTCAATTAGACCCGTTTCTCTATAACCATGGCTCTGGTCCCATCTGTAACACCCCCAATTCAATGATGCAGCGGAATTCAAACTGAGTGTTACTCGACGGCATAACAGTCATAATAATAGAAAACGATCTCTAATTGAGTCGTTTTAAAAGATTTATCATTCAAATTATATAAATATCAGAGATTACAAAATGAGGTCCCAGATGGTTCCATGTTTACAAATTACATTATATGAGTTTTCGAATGATAATAAAATTTATAGCCCTCTTGAATATATGTGCTCCTCCGTGTCAGCCTCTAACATCATGGACCTGAAATACATGCTTAAACTGTCAACACAAAGGTTGAGTGAAATTCATAGAGTTTATTAAATGGTTGAACACAATATGTTGGTAGTGTGAGCTATAGACTCACACCAATGGTGTTGAAAACAAAACGGATATTATTATTACACTAAGCTTATGACACCAAAATGTTAACGGGTACCAATATCAATCGGCGGAGTTATCCCGGTAGGTACTTTGCCGTCATACCTAAATCTCAAATATAGTGCATTTGTTTGAACTTAATCAATACAAATGGGATTCGTCAATCCCAATAGGCCTATTCACAATATTCACGCTCACTATTACTAATGATTAAATGGTTCATAATAAGGGATATTGGATTGGCAAGGATGGTACTTAGTGATAATAAAACAATCAGGAAAGCATACAATTGAAAAGCATTGTGTTCGGTTGAAAAATAATAGCATGTATTCCCCCCAAGGGTTTGTAATACAATTAAGTAATGGAAAGTGGGGCTATGAACTCACTGTGAGTTATGTAGTAAGTAGTGAAAATGGTAGTCGAATCGCGAAGATCTCTATGAGCAACCTATAATAGAATGTTACGACTTAGGTTTGGAGTAATGTCAAAGAATATGAAGAATTGTCTATATATGTCTTGCATTTAGTCCATGATGTAGTACTTAGTATATAGTGTAAGTCTTTGAATAAAAATGGTTTATGAAGCATGTATAGTTTGTATATCGCTTACTACCGTTCGGGCTGACATAATTCAGAGGCCATGTAATAAACGTTCGAGGAGCCAGGACACTTTAATTCATAAATCCACAACTCATCTCGACGGTTTACTTTAATGAACCCCTCACATGAAGCTCCCTAGTGTTGTAGTATTTGATAAAAATATATAAGTTTTTGATCCAAAAAGTTACATGTCCAAATAATTGAATAAACTTAGGAAAGTTTACTTTTAAATGAAGATTGTTATTTCAATGAGTTTCTTAAGTCTAGTATGAATATTACTTGTAAAGTCTCATGGTTATTTTGATGGAGTAGATCCAAATTAGATGTTTATGTTACCATTAACTCTTTAGTTCAGGTTTTCGTCTTGGTAAGGTTATATGGTCTTTAGCCGTGGCTTTGCCGTGACTTTGGTCATTGTTACCATTGTCTTGAGACTCATCCTTGGCCTTAGCCATGGCTGTGGTCTCGGCTTTAAGGTCATTAGGCCTCTTGGTTTTACTTAGCCATTACCAATACATGGTCATTTGGTATTAAAAATGGGTTGTTAAGAATTTGAAGAAAAATATCACTCGTTATGCGTTTTCAGGGTTCGAGCTTCTTAGTTTCTAAACGAAAACGTCGTTCCGGACAACTTTTGTGCTTTAACTTTTTGATGAAATGGACCAGAAAGGCCTTAAAAAAATACGGATTTTGATCAGAAAGTTATTAGGCAGTTTCGGGTTTTTAGGTTCACTAACTTCTTTTGGCCATAACTTTTGACTCGTGTACTCGTTTTAGGTGGTTCAAATTGCTATGTTTTCCTTTTTAAGTTCTCTATAATAGTAGGTAAGTGTTTCATATCATGGTTAGTTTATTTTGGTCATGGTTCTCAATATAAGTCACTAGTTTTCTTGTTTACTTAACATAAGTTAATATATAGTTTCCAAAACCGTTTTAATAGTTTTTATACATCATGAATATAATAACAAGACCATATATAGCATGAATGAAATATAAATAGCATGAAAATGATATTGAGCAAGAAAGTGTATTAGGGTTTCTTACAACTTTAGGCTTTCTAAGAAAGGAAAGTAACAAGTAAGGATAGGACTTTGATTGACATGCTTCTCTTCACTTTAGCAATCCTTCTACCCTTGTATTCTTGAAGGATTTGTGATGAGGTTTTAGGTGACTTGAGTGGATCTAAACTCAAGAGAATCACCTAAAGTTTCTAAGGATTTGATGTAGTTTGGATTAATCAAAACCCAACTAGAGATATAGCACTTGATTTCTTGAGTAATACTTGAAGTAGAGGGAAAATTAGGTGTGTGTTTGTGTGTGTGAGGTTATGAACGACCAAGAGAGGGTGAGGAGGGTTATATAGGGCCTTGAGGAGGTGCTAGGAAGGTGTTAGGAAGGTGTAAATGAGGAGGTGCAAGTTTAGGATATTTTAGGAAGCTTAGCTTAGAAGTTTACACACATGTAACCAATCCATGAGTACAAGACTTTGAGATTAAGCCACATGCAAGGTGAATCCCCCCTATAGTCGGCCATATGAAGATATGGTGTGACTAGATGATTAACTTGGTATTATCTAGCTTACGGAGTGAGTTTTGGTCTCGGTATTCGCTAACGGTAAGTCGTTAAGTCATGAAACTTAAAATTGGGTATTCTAAAAATATGAAACTTATAAAGATATTAGAACTTATTAATATAACCTATCTTAGCATATTTAATGAGTGATAAGTTCTATCGTGTTGTTTAAACGCTGTTAAAACTGGAAACGCGGGTCTAAAACGCGTAATTCGCGTAAAACACTGAACTGGAAAACGTAAAATTCTAAAACTTTTGGAATTGTCGTAAAATGAGAGAAAATCATATTTCTATTGTTTATTGTGTTTTATGGACATATCGGGATGCTTGAATGACGTTTAAACCTAAACGTAAATCTCGGACACGGTTTCGTGATTTTTGCAGAAATGATCCGACGAGTGTCAAACTCTCGGACTATCATTAAAATAGTTTAACTTACGAGAAAATGAAATAAAAATTTCGGGGGTGAATAGTGAAAGTGAATAGTAAAAAGTGAATAGTAATAGTGGATAGTAATCCGAAAATGTGAATTGTTACAAGGAATGAGAGCCTTATAAAAGAAGTTGAACACCTAAAACTTGATAACTTAGGTTATAAAATAGGTATTCAAAATGTGGAAAGAAGATTAGAATATCTCAAACAGTGTGAGCTAGAATATGTAGATAGAATTAACCTAGAGGATGTTGAGATCTATAAGAAAAATAGTGAGATTGAATTTCTCAAGAAAAAGCTAGAAGAAGCATAAAAAGATAGGGATGCAGCTCTTGCTGAAAAAGATAAACACATAGTAAGAGTTGAAAAACAACAATTTGCTTCAAATCTAGTAAATAAGTCTATTGAGAGTCTTTTGATGAGAAAAGGAACTAAAATAGGCTATAATGATGTTGCTCCTCCAGTTAAGAGTGCCTATGCTCCACTAGGAAAAGAACTGTCTTTTATAAGTGAGTTAGACATGGAAAAACCTGTAGGTGAAACCAGTAATTGTGTCACAGAAACACCTAAGGTTGAAGTTAGAAAATTTCTTGATGCTCCTATTATTGAAGACTGGAATTCAGATAGTGATGAAGAACAGGATGAACTAAAACAAAGTGTGAAAAAGGAAGAAATTCCGGCAAAAGTTGAACCTAAAATTGAACAGGTTAAGTTTGTAAGACCTGTGTTGGGTAAGAACATCTCTAGGAAAATGGTAGAATATAAAGAGATACCTAGAGAACAGATGAAAAGTTTTTATAATAAGCCTAGGGGTAATTAGAGAAACTTTAATAACCTAGATTCAAATAAGTTAGGTAATGAGTTTCAATTAAAGAAGAAGGCTTGTTATAAGTGTGGTAGCTTTGAGCATTTGATTACTAGTTGTAAAGACCACCAAAAGCCAGTGTGGAATCAATACTCAAGGGTGAATCATAAATATGTTTCAAAAAATACTCACCCTCATCCAAATAGAAATATGGTTCCAAGGGCTGTGTTGCTAAGCACTGGTGCAACTAGATCTATTTTTGCTACTAAATCTAATAGGGCTTTTAAAACTACAACGGGTTCTGCTGCTGGCTCTGCTGCTAGTAAGCATTCTGCTGCTAGTATAAAACTTTCTACTTCTGGGCCAAAAGTTATAACAAATACAGTTGTTGGAAATCATTTTTATGTTGTTAAGGCCTCAGCTTGCTGGACTTGGAAACCTAAATCAACTGTTTCAAATCATATTTCCAAAAACAACAGTGCATCAATAGACTTAAAGAAATTTGACTATGTTGAGGCACAAGGCAGATCCAAGTCAGTAATGGCTTGGGTCCCCAAGAGAAACTAATTTCTCTATTTTCATGTGCATGGCAATCTACAGGATGAGCTAAAAGATATTTTTATTGTTGATAGTGGATGCTCTGGACATATGACTAGTGATGAGTCTCAACTTGAAGACTTTGAGGGTTTTGAAGGTGGTTATGTTGCTTTTGGGAATGATCCAACAGGTGGAAAGATTATTGGCAGAGGAACACTAAAAACAGGAAATTTGGATTTTGAGAAGGTGTTCCTTGTGAAAGGACTTAAGTTTAACCTCTTTAGTGTCTCACACATGTGTGACAAAAAGAACTTTGTTCTTTTTACGGACACTGAATGTATGATCCTTTCTCCTGATTTTCAGTTGTCAGATGATAAATTTGTGCTATTGAAAGTCCCTAGAACTGAAAATATATACAGTGACCATATTAAGAACATTGTTCCCAAAAGAGCTTTGACTTGTCTAATTGCAAAGGCCTTTCTTGATGAGTCCAAATTATTGTATAGAAGACTTGGACATCTGAATTTCAAGACCATGAACAAGTTAGTGAAAGGAAATCTTGTGAGAGGGATGCCTTCAAAGATGTTTGAAAATTGTGAAACTTGTGTTGCATGTCAAAAGGGTAAACAGCACAGAGTTTCATTCAAGTCCAAGACTGTGAACATAATTACCAAGCCCTTACATTTACTTCACATGGATTTATTTGGGCCTGTTTTTGTGAATAATTTGAACAAGAAGTCTCATTGTCTAGTTGTCGCAGATGATTTTAGTAGGTTTACTTGGGTGTTCTTTCTAGCTACTAAAGATGAAACTCCAGAGATTCTCAAGGCATTCATAATTAGAGTTGAAAACCTGAATAACCAAAAGGTAAAGATAATCAGATGTGACAATGGAACTGAGTTCAAGAATAGTGTGATGAATCAATTATGTATGGGCAAGGGTATTCTAAGACAGTTTAGTGTTGCAAGAACTCCACAACATAATGATGTTGCAGAAAAAAGAAACAGGACATTGATTGAGGCTGCAAGAACAATGTTATCTGATTCGAAATTACCTATACCTTTTTGGGTTGAAGCTGTAAACACTACATGTTTTGTGCAAAATAGAAGCAAGGTAGTTAAGCCTCACAATAAGACTCCATATGAGTTATTTCATGGAAAGAAACCAATGATTGATTTCTTTAAACCATTTGGATGTCCTGTTACTATTTTGAACACTAAGGATCAGTTAGGCAAGTTTGAAGAAAAAGCTGATGCAGGATATTTTATTGGTTACTCTATAAACGGTAAAGCTTTCAGGGTTTACAATAAGAGAACCAAACAAGTAGAGGAGATTTTACACATCAATTTTAGTGAGAACTCATCTAATACTGAAGGGAAAGGATCAGAATGGCTGTTCAATATTGATATTCTTACCAAGACTATGAATTATGAGCCAATTATTGCAAGTGAATTCACTAATAAACCTCAAGAAGAATTTGTTTTGGTTGAGAAATTGAAGATTGATCCAACTTTACTACCCTTTCAGAAGGTTCAAGGTTCACAAGAAGATGATGTTACTCATGAGAAACCTAAAGAAGCAGAAGAAGGCATTGAGATACTTGTTGATGTTGAAAAGGTAACCAATGAAGCACCTAAAGTTGTTGCAGATGACTCTACAGCAAGGCCAAATCAGTCCTGCTACAACAGAAGACTCAACTGCTGAACCAGAAGACTCTACTGCTAGGCAAAAAGACACAACTACTGCTTCAATCAATTCTGCTGCTCCAAAGTTTCCATCAGTGGACACACAGGGTAGATCTTTTGCTGATCCAAACTATCCTGATGATCCAAATATGCCTCCTCTAGAGAACATTTACTATAACACTGATGATGAAGCTCTTGATGGTAAAATGTTTGGAGCAGAGGCTGATTTTAATAACATGGAACTCAATATTCATGTTAGTCCTACACCTACAACAAGAGTTCATAAGAATCATCCCAAAGATCAAATTCTAAGTGATCCAACATCATCTGTTCAAACAAGAAGAATGACTAAAGAGCAGAAAGATATACAACATCAAAGTTTCTTCGCAAGATCTCTTCATCAAAGAAACAGTCACAAAGATCTTCAAAATTGCTTGTTTGCCTGTTTTCTATCTCAAATAGAACCCAAAAATACCTATAAAGCCTTACAAGAGCCAAGCCGGGTGGAAGCAATGCAAGATGAGCTTCTGTAATTTAAACTACATGAAGTATGGACCTTGGTTGATTTATCAAATGGGCAAAGGGTAATTGGAATTAAATGGGTTTTTAGATGCAAAAGAGATGAAAGAGGCATACTCATCAGAAACAAGGCAAGATTAGTTGCACAAGGATACACTCAACAAGAAGGCATTGACTATGATGAAGTATTTGCACCAGTGGCAAGGATTGAGGCCATTAGATTATTTCTGGCTTATGCTTCTAATTCGCCTCAAACAGTCAGCTAAGTTTACCAGGTGATGGTCAACTAAGTCAAATGTCTAAGGCAAATGCTTCCGTGGAATACAATGTTTCCCCGGGTCGTAATGTCCCAACGAGGTGTGCGATGTTTATTAAAAACGAATCTGTGATCGAGTGAATGTGAACAGGAAATGTATAAAAGTGTGTGTGTGTGATTACACTAAGGTTTTATAACTTAAATAAACTATTAGAACGATTACGTAAAACCTAGATATCTAAAATGTTTAAACGTACACCAAATTAAAATCAGACGCGACTGCGTAGTGAGAAAAAGGTGAGTTTTAAGGAAAATAAACTACAAGGGTTAAAAATGAAAATTCTATAAACTTAAACTTAAAAGAAAATTAAATTAAAAAGAAAATTATTTTTTAGATTATTTTATTATTTATTATTAATTATTTAATTAAAAACTATTTAACTATTTAATTAAAACTAATTTAAATTAACCTAAAAATGATAAATATTATAAATTAAACTAAAAACTTGTAAAAATAATCTATAAAACTTAAAATGAACTTGAAGAAAGTATAAAAATTAAAAATAAATATTTTTGTCTTTTTATGGATTTCTTATTAATTAAAAACTATTTATATTAATTATACTAATTAAAATATTTTAAATTACAAATAATACTAAATTAACTTAGAAAATTATGAAAAAATTTATAAAATTATTTTATAACATTTAAAAGCTAGGAAAAATATAAAAACTAGGTGTTACCTTATAAAAATTAATTATGCTATTTAAAACTTACTTATTAATTAATTACTAATAAAACTATTTTTAATTCTAATAAATAGTAAATTACAAAATTAAAATCTGAGAAAATTATTAAAAATACTTTAATATAAAAGGAAATTAATAAAAATATAAAATTACAAATTACTTAATAAAAATCTGAAAATGAAAATTAAAATTAAATTAAATTAAATAGAAACTATCACTTATTTTTATGTTGTCTTTTCTGGATTTTTCTTTTACAAAACTAAATTATATCTAAAAATAAACAACTTTTGTAAAAACAACTAATTTATAAGCTATTAATAAGCTCTGTGGAAGCTTATTACCATCACAGTTGACTTTGTTTCACCAAAGTAGCAAATAAGCTCAAATGAGCTTGTGTGGGACCCACTATGGATAATTCTGATCTAAATAAGTATATTGGACTTGTCTAAGCTAAAATTTGCCAAATAAGCTTAGTAGATAAGCTGATAAGCCAAAAATAAGCTATTCCAAAAACTAATTTCAACACAGAATAGGGACAAAGTATAAGAGCAATTTCAAGTGGGGTCCACAATGATTCAGGTCAAAAAAGTGGTCAATTATTGTTCCCTGGTAGGAGGGGGGTTGGGAGAACCTAAGTTGCAGGTGTGGGGTCCACTGAGGTGGTCACAAATCACCACCAAAGTGGTGGTGATGGGTTGGTTATCTGCTGCACAGGGGAGTGCTTGCCCTGCAGCTGAGTTTGGCCAGGTGTGGGGCCCAGTAGAAAAATCCTAAAAATACATGCTAAGTTGGAACTTAAAGACAAGCTAATAGGCTATTACTACAACAAATTTCAGACCTTGAAACTTAATACAAAATTCACAACAAATCTTGGAGTTTTGGTAAAAACTGAGTATCAAGCAATTTGACTTTTGATAAGAACTTGGAATTTGACTTTGGTGAATTTCTAAACTATCTTACTGATTAATTAAGGTGTACTAAGCTATTATGAAACTAATCTAGGCTATAAGTTCAAATGACAAGCTAATATTAGGACTTATGAAATCCAATTCCCTCACAGTTAACTGTGAGGGTGGATCAAGTAGGTTCTTTGACTTTTTGCTTTGTGAGTACTAGATTTAATGACTTGTATGGACTATTACAATCTATTGTAACCTATTTAAGTAATAAACAACAACAAAAACCAATTCTTCAGTGGTGCTAACCACTGATCCAAACACTACCTTATAACTATGAAAATGAGATTTTATAAAGCAACTGATATATTTAAACTACTAAACTGTTTTAAAATACTAAATTATGATTATGTAAGATCCAATGAACATAAATCAGTCATCTCACAAGCATATAACACAAGTTTGTCAAGTTTGGGTTTTTAACTGTGAGATTTTCAATTTTAGTACAAGCTAATCAAATGAACACAACACTGATTTTAATTAATATTGTAACTTAACAAAACTATTTAAACATGAAAACACAAAGATCAAAGTGAATAAAGTACAAGAATAATAAAATGCCAAAATTAATGAAAATGCTTACAAAATGGAATTGACTGAGAAACAATGAACCATGAACAAGTGACCAATCCTAACACCTCCCAAAAGGTACTAAACCAGAAACATATCCAAATAACACCTTGCTCAGCTCTCTTCTTCCTAAAACACTATTTTTTTTTTCTTTATATTTTCTTTGGGATTTTTGGTATTTTTCTAGTTCACTGAGTATTGCTAATTTATAGCTTCTAAAAGGTTAACAAGCTTTATCAAGGCTTATATAAGCTCAGAGAAGCCACTAAAACACTTAATAACAACAAATTCAACAACTTGGTATTTTGGAAATTTAATGAAAATACATAAACTGGAATCAAACTTAAAACTTGAAATTGATTGTTATAAAAGTTCTTAAAGATACTGAGAATGATAAAAAAAAAAACAAGCTCTTAATTAAAGATTACAACTTGAAAATAAAGATTACACTACTACGATTAAGCTACACTAAAAACTAATCTAATAATTCATCTCTTCTGCTTCTTTTCCCTTTTGTAGAGATTTTGTGAGTTTGTGGGACCCACAGAGGCATTTCCCACCAATCCTTAGCCGTTGATAAGGTCTAAACAATCCAAGCCGTTTAAAATTGTAACTTGGCGCCAAAGGGTCAAACTATCAGGTTTGGTTACTGTAGATTGCGTGGAGAGAGTTTTTAGGGTTTTGGAGGGTTGTGGAGGTGGAGGAGAGTGGGTAGGCAAGTTGGGTTGAGCTGAGGTGGAGATACCATGGTGGTATTGATGCTACAGTGGTGGTGGTATGGTTTGGGAGGGAAGGGGGTGTTTGACCTGGGCGTTGACCCTGGTAATATTTATAACGGGGTGTGGGCTGGATTTTGGGCTTGGTTAATGATGAGGCGAAAAATGATCCATTTTTAGGGGGTCATTTAAGCCCGAATCCGAATTTATTTGATCAAATATTGCCCTAAATCGTTCCTTTTGTGATTTTAGATACTTGGAGAGTGAATTCTGGAAAAGAAGCCATTTTGGACGTTTTTGGAGCATAAAAGTGAAGAAAACGACAAAGTCTCAATTTTCCATGCTGGGAACAGTAGGTGACGGCGTCAAGAGTAATTTCCTGACGGCGTCAAACCTCAAGAATTAAAATTCGTAGTTCGTGAAGGCGTCAAGAGTTTTCCTGACGGCGTCAAACCTCAAGAATTAAAATCCGTAGTTGATGACGGCGTCACACACAGGACGTCAAGAGTAATTTGTGTGACGGCCTAGGCCTTGACGGCATCAGAAGTAGATTAAGGCCGTCCGAGGAAGTATTTGGCGGCGAGATGACGGCGTCACACCTTTGTTCTTGACGCCGTCATCCTTATTTTCCTATATATAGTTTTCTAGTTTTTCACATTTAAGGAGAGAAGTTCTGGGAGAAACCCTAAAGACGATCTTGGTGTAACTTTACAGGTTTTTCAAGGGTTCCAACCCCTTGATACCTTGCATGATTAATCAAGATAAGTGTTCTTCTAATTCAATCAATATGTCTATGTGTTGGTTGTCTATATCATGTTCTTGTCTTAATTCTATCATGCTAGGCTAGATCTCTTTTGTGTTTGCTTAGATCTAATGAAACCTAGATATTGATTATGTGTTGATTACTTGTTTATTCTTGTCTTGGATGAATGATTTATATGTTAGGCTTAAGAAAACTGGCAGATCTCCAAATGGTAACATGCTTGAACGTCTTAAGAAACATGAACCGAGGCGTACTAGGTCTTTATTGGTTATATTTAATGCATGAGCCACTGTTTACAATCCCTATAGTTGTGCTGGGCATGGTGTAGGAGGAGATAAGAGCTCATAGAATTGGGCAGTTATGTATGCCACCCCATGAATGGTATTAAGGAATACAATCCGTCATCCATGCAATTATAACAAGTAATTAACGTGTAAAAGATATCTAGGGAGTAGTGAAATCTAAGTAAACACGTTTTCTCCAATTACTGCACACAACCTTAGTATAATTAGTTTATTTTCATTTTTAATATTTTATTTTGATTGCATCTTAGTATTTGGTTAGTTGAATAGCAACGAATTCCGCCCTAATCCTTCAAAACCCGAGATTTTACTTGCTTTCATAAAAATATAAAAATACAAAAATAATCATCCCTCACCTTTATAACTAGTAATTAGGCTTTCTAATCCTAGCGACATTATTCCTAAGCTGAACGATCAATCCCCCGGTACTTGTCACTATACTATACTACAACGATCAGGTACACTGCCTGGTGGGGGTTGTAAGCTTCTCGAGATCCCTCGAGAGGTAAAGCCTGTTGCGATTCCCACGCATCAGGTAATTAAAAAGGGTGGGCTTGGGTAGTTTGTATTTGTTTGGTTTGGATTGGACTTGGATTTAGATAATAATAAGGGTCCGTTTGTATTGTAACTTGGAAAATCACAAGGACCAAATTTGTAATATTCTGAAAGTTTAGGGTCTGACTTAGTGACTTTCTCATAGTTATCATAAGGACCTAATTTGCCATAAATGAATAGTACACGGGTATTTTTGATATATTTCACTTTTGAAATACCCGGGGACTATTTTTGCCAATTCAACAAACTTCAGGGACTGATTATATAATTTCACCAAACTTATCACCCAAGGACCATTCTGCAAAATATTATTAGTACAAGGACCAAAATTGATTTTCTCAAAGTTTTTAACATCCCAGGGACCATTTATGTCAATTTCCAAAGTATAGGGACTAAACTTGTAATTTTGTGAAACTTTGCACCAAAGGACTAAATATGTAACTTTGTGATTTAAAATGACCTTTCGTGACATTTTCATGTTTTTAGAATAACCAGGGACTAGTTTTGACAACTTTTGAAACTTGAGGGACTGAAACTGCCAATTATGCAAACTTTGTACGTTTTTCATCTGTTTTTGCATATTTTGCATTTGAAACATATAAAACACACTTCTAAGATATTTTAAACATTTTGATGCATATTTGAGTATTTTTGGATGTTTTGGCAGCTCAGATTAGTATAAAATGCTGAGTATTTAGACACTCATCAATCCCCCACACTAAACTATTGCTAGTCCCTAGCAATCTATTTGAGAAAAAATTAATGGATTTTTACTCTTTACCAAAAGCCATCACTTCTGGAGTAGCCAGGTGTAAGAACTGTGGCACACCTGATAACCGTGTGATTTTGAGCAAATCACCAGCTGTCAACGGATTTGATTAGTCTTTACCAAAAGCCGTTTGCTTCTGGACTAGCCAACTTTTGATGGAATAGTCAACATCTTGGTGAGCTGATTACCAATTATGAATTTTCCACTGCATTTACCACAAGCCATAATCTTGCGGGCTAGCCAACTCATTCGCTTTTTAGGATATGGCGAGTTGAGGTACCATACAATTTTGGGCAAATTGCAAGCCATAAACGGGTTTGAGTTATCTTTACCAAGAACCGTTTGCTCCTGGATTATCCAATCCTTATATGGGTTAGACATGGCGGACTGATAACCATTTATTGCGTTCTAAGTGAGAAAAAATTTTAAAATTTTGGCTAAAATGGGGGTTCTTGATGGAACATGTGTTTAAATTCGTTAGAATAACGAATCTCCCCCCACACTTAGAACTGAATATTGTCCTCAATATTCAAAGTACCGGGTGTTAAACCAACACTTAGAACGTAAGAAGGAAAATATTCCATAGCCTTTATTTAAGTTTATGTACACACATTTTTTTTTTTTTTTTTTTTTTTTTTTTTTTTTGAGATGGTATATACATATATACAACATATGGGTTAGTATCTCCCCCACACTTAGGGTGAAAACCCTAAGTACATGCTACTGTTTTTGTTTAACAAGTCGCTAGCTTGACTCGACCCCGAATTCCTTTGTCCATGGGGAAGCACGATGTGGAAGAGACAATCTGCATCGGACTTTCATTCAAGATGTTTGGATAAACATTTGAAGCACGTGAAAGTTCCACACCGATGAGATAAGTACCCGGCTCATAATTTATAAATGAGAATGCCTGGGTCAAAGATAATGTCTTCATTCCCGAAGGAGTGAAGAACAGGATAGGGAACAGGATATATGAAGAAAAGAAAGAAAGTCATGATGAAAATCATAACTAACTCCTCATCTTCAATAGGAGAATTCATTGTTTCATGAATCTCCTCTTTTGAGCTCGTTTGATCAAGACATATTATGGGTATGTCTAGATCAAAATAGAAATTATCATACTCCGGAGGAGATATGATATGAGTGAGTTCACAGGAGAACTCCTCAAAGGTGAATGATTCGTATTCGGGATTGATTTGAGTGAGTTCATTGGGGAACTCCTCAAAAGTAAATGATTCCTAAACGGGAAAAGAATTATAAGAATGAGAAGTGGTGATACCACTTATCTTCTCTCCCGAAAGATCAAAATGGAACGTTTGCAATTCCGGAATAGAATCATTAATCAAAACCTCACTATCCTTGATGGGGATAGGAGATGAAATAGGCTCTTCATTAAAAGCCTCGATTCTAGAAATGAGAAGATTAGCATTTAATAACGTAAGACGAAGAGATTCGTCTTGGATTATTTCTTCATCATTCTCTTCTTCTGTGGTGACAAACTCAGAAGGTGTTGGATCGTGTACACCTTGAACTTGTGTTAATATTGATACTTTGAGTGATACCACTAAGTATGCGGAATCTACTTAATGATACTTAGAAGATTGATTGTGAATGAAACAGTTGTATGTATGTGAAAACAATGTATGTAACAAAACAAATAGCTCCAATATTATTAATGATAATAATACGAGTGATCTATGATATCACTAGGGTTACACCTTGAAGCTCTAGGAAAAACGTATTAGAAAGATATATTCTAACTATAACCTAGGATCTCCTTTTATACAACAAGGAGTCCTCTTCTACAAGATAAGTATAATACTAATAGAATAAGATATACACAAGATCTTTTCTATGTTTATCTAAGCGCGTTTCTCTAACAGTTATCAAGTAAGCAGTGGTAATATTTGTTCTTGTAGTGGTAATGAGTTTCCACTGCAAGTACAATCTTCTGCAGTTGTAACATCTTTACTAGCCGTGGTAACTGTTAGTATACTTCCCAACAATCCTCCGCTAAACTTATGACTTATAGGTAAATCAACAAGTTTATTCAAGTATACAATAAACCTGAGGATATGGGAATTCTTCCAAACACTTATCTTGTTTTTCTCAACACTTTATCAGCTCTTGCATATTCATCTTGAATCTTCTGAATCAAAGCTCTAATTTTTTCATTATCTGCATAAACTCTCAACTTTGATTTCAACATTGCAAAAAGAGTTTTAGCTCTGAGTGGATATTCCTTCTCAGCAAACATAAACACATCCACTTTATCTGTTGTAGAAACATGATGAACCTCACATTGATCATAATATGTCCATGTAGTATTCAATTCTGATGAATCAAACTTCCAATACTTATCATTAAGATCTGGTTCATATAGTCTTCTTAAATCAACCCAGAGCTGCATTTCTTTCATATCCTTGAAAGTATGATCCTTGAATCTTTCATTAACAAGCTTCCAAAGAGTATCAAGATCATCTCTGTCACATGCTTTAAGAAGATCTTCAAACTGAATGAATGATGAAGATTCTCCTCCCAGTCTTATAATTTTCCAAGTAGAAGCAAAATTCTTTGCTGTGTACACTTCCCAATCAATAATTTGATGTTTTGTTTGTAAAGGATCTGGGTAGAAATCTTCTTCTTCAATAATGATAATTGCACTTTGTAGATCTTCTACACATTTCTCAGATTGAGATTCTTTCTCTTGAGGAACTTTCACCCTTTTTGTGACATGATCTTCAGTTGTTGAAGCTTTCCTTTTACTTTGTTTAAATCTATCAACTTCTTCAAAATCAATAGGTCTAAAGCTACTATCTTGCCTTTTAGTTCTGTAGTAGATACCTTCAATTCTTTCATGAGACATACCTTTGAAATCAGCCATCTTCCAAGTTCCAACATGACAGCAAAATACTTTCATCTCATGAATGATCTGTGCAGGTTGTCTCTGTTTCTTTTGACCTTTTCTGACTTTTCCAATAACCTCATCCAGTGCTTGTTGATTCTTCATTTGAATGAAATCAGCCAATTGAGCTGTTCTTTGTTCTTCTGTCAAAGTCTTGTTAGCAACAAGCTCAATAGCTTTCTTCTTTACAACTGGATCATGTTTAATCATATGTTCAATCTCTTCATCTGTTGGCACATATGAGAACATAGGAGGTTTCTCATGTAAGATAGTTGGTGGAATCACTGAGAGTGGTTGTGCCATTACTACTTCAAGTTTACCTAACCTCTGTGCTTCCATAAAACTAGCAACATCATCCTCCTTTTGCTTTTTCATATTTTTTCTCTCTGCAGCTTCAAGTTGTTCTGCCAATCTTGCATCAAAATCAATTTGAGTTTGATCTTTCTTGGAAATCATGCTCTTGTTCTGCACCAAACACAATTGCTTTACCTTTGACTGATCTTTTTCTGGCAGCTTCTTCCTCTGCAGTGGTAACTAATGGAACATCAGTGGTAACATTTTCACTTGCAGTGGAAATTATTTGATCAGTGGTAACATGTTCTGCTTCAGTGGAAATTTGTTGAGTAGTTCCAAGAACATCTTCAGAGTTAAAACCAGTATCAACAACCATATCTTCAAGATCCAATTTCCTCCCCTCAATCTCAGCTACATCATCTTTTGCTTGAACATTTTCAGAATCATTGAGATCAGCAAACATATCATCAAAATTAGTACTCCTCCCCTTAATCTCTGCATCTGTTTTCCTCCCCTGTTTGGAAGAAGTTCCCAAGCCATAACTAGAACCTGCAGAAAGATCATCATGTGGTGATGATGGAGAAGAAACTACAGCTTGAACATGTCTTTTCTTCTTGAGATTCACAACTTCATCCTGCAACTTTTGAATCTCAGCCTTCAATAGATTCAACTCTGTGGCATGTTGTTCTTTGGTCTGTGCCAGATCTTTCTCCAGAGTTTGAACCTGTTTGACTAATTTGGTACATAATTCCATCAATTCAGTTAGTGTCACACTGCCCTCAACACTTCCAACTGTGTTACCTGTTGGGAGAGGTGAATCATAAGGCATTGATTCAGGCTCTTCTCTAGTTGGACTAGATTGAAGCCTTGAACCACCACTGCTTGTTCCTAAACCATAAGGGTCAGCAACATGCAATGTTGTCATGGAAGGAGTTGGCTGTTTTTGCCTCCTTTCATATGTGTGAGTTACAGCAGGGATATGTTGAATTTGTGGAACAGAAATAGTGGGTGTGTGATGGGATACAACTGGGATTGTTGCATCTTCACCCTGTACCTGTGAAATCTTTGCAAGCATGTTTGGTAAAAGAGGATGAATCACTCCATTCCAAAATTCTGAAGCCTTACACATATTTTGAAATACTTTTGACTTAAGACATGGAGTTTCATAAATCCTATTATGATTTTGCAGTTGAAATTCATTTAACACTGCTTGCACAAACCTTGGATACATCAAAAATTTGTATGAACTTGTTACATTGCCTTTCATGTTATCAAATATAAACCTTGAAAAATTGAAAGTCCTATCAGAAACCAAGCAAACTAAAGGGTAAGCCATAGTTGATCCAAATTGTTCATAAGAAGTTTTCTTAGGACATAGGCAATGCAACAGAGTGTGTATCAAAAATCTCCAATGGGGACAAAAACATCCTTTCTTAAAAGTTACTTTTTGGTCAGATGTATCATACCCCATCAAAGCAATGTAGTTGAATATGTCTGAATTAGGTAATGTGATGATACCATTGAGATCATCTAATTGGAGAATTCTCCTTAAAGATGACTCAGTAACATCAATAGTTACCCCATCAACTGTGGCTCTAAGAGCTTCCACAGATTCATGTATGTCCCCCTGTTCAAGTGTTATGGACTCCACAGAGTTCCAAAACTGTTTGATTTGAGAAACAAAGATTGTGGGATTCATAGTTAAGGCATACCTTATATGAGTTGTGTTTAGGAAATCCACAATCTGATGAAAAACGGGTCCACTCTTGTTGTTGGACTTTTGTAGGTAAGCCACTTGATTGTGTTCATCTGCAAACTTGAGAGTCACCATGATTTTGTGATTTGAGAGATAAAAGTGTTAGTAATCGAGAATAAAGAGCAAGCCATATAATGATCAATTTATACTAATAGGGTTTTGAGAAAAACGCGTATGGTGAATTATCTATAGAAAGATTTATCTTTAGAAAAGAATAAATAAAGTTTGGTAAGTAGATAATTCCCAAAAATTTTACCCTATTAATAAGGAAAGACAGTTATATTTGCAACGGCTAATAAAAATAAGATTACTGACACACAGTTCTAACGGCTAGTTCACTAGTGGTAAAATTTACACTATCAGTGGAAATGGTGAACTTGCAGTGGTAAAAATCAACAAAATTTCAAAGAGCAGTGGTAAGTAAAGCATGTAAAAGTTGCTGCTCTTATCATAGTTTTTAGCAAACTATCAGCTATCAATGGATTTGATAAGTCTTTACCAGAAGCCGTTTGCTTATGGACTAGCTGATTCTTATGTGGGTTAGACATGGTGAATCAATAACCATTTGTTGTGTGTCTAAGATACACACCTTATTACTCCAATGATATAGGTTGTATATTATAACACAAAATAAATCTCATCTTAACCCACAAAGATTAACCCAAGTAACTTTTTAACCAAGTTGCTATACACAAAAATATCTTCTCAAAAGTCAAACCACAATTACTTCTCAAACCAACCAAAACAGATGGAAGTAAATAACCTTCATTAATTAGCCTAACACCTAACCTTGGCTTATTTAATCACCTCCAAACACCACATCTCAGTCACCAATAATCTTTCAAACCCTAATATCCCAATCAACCTAATTCTCTTTCAAAACCATGTCATCAAATCCTGAAACCTCTGATCAACACTCTTCGTTTCCAACATCAGAAGAAGATGTACCACCATATCCATGGGGACTTGAAGATTCTGACTTTAAGAGAGAGATGGAGAAACGATGAGATGTGCAAGAAACACAATGGAATGCACACATAAAGGGTGAATCGAGCCATGATCCTAATCCTGCTGAGAGAGAGCTTGTCTCTCCCTTCATCTGGACCTCTGATGAAGAATCTTCAGAGGAAGAGAATGAAGATCCAACCTTTCTTCCTCCTTCTACACCAGAGAGATCCTAACCAAGATCAAGTAAGAGAGATCCATCTCTCCCATCATCATCAAATTTGGTGTTGGATCTTCCTGCTCTAGAACCTGGTCTTCTGCATCAAGAACATATTGGACAGAGCAAGAAGGCTCAGATCATACATAAGGGAAAGGAGAAGCAGAAGTAAATGATTGAGGAATGTTGCCAAGGAACAAAGTTCTTGAGTATTTTCTTGACTTTGTTACTTGAGCATCTTCACAGTCTTCCTTCTCTTCTTTTTCCATTTTCATCTTCAGCTTCTTCATTGTACTTGTCATAGCCTCAAGTATTATGTAATAATTGATAGAAGCTAGTAGTTCTCAATTAGCCAAATGTTTTAGGAATGGTCTTTGTAATTCAGTTGGAACTTTGAATGTAAGCTGTAACTTGTGTCTTTGAATGAATGAAAAGATCTTCTTAAATTAATCAATATTGTAAGACCTTCAGCATTATTATCTTTGCAGTAGAAACTATGTTCAGCTTATTTGACCACATTCCCTTGGCTACACCTCTTGGTGACTTTTGCAATCTCATAACATTTGCAGAACAGACATATACCAAACAACTTGCAAACATATTAGTCAGTCACTGTAAAACTCAGAAAGTATTATCAAGTCATTCATAATCATTAGTAGTCTTTGACTGTCCCTGCACTCAACATAAAACAATTAGTACCTTTTGGGGACCCAAGCCACAAATGACTTGGATCTTCCTCGTGTATCAATATAATTGTATCTATCAAAGGTCATTGATACACCATTGGGATTGTTTGAGGTTGTTGTTCCTTTTGGTTTCCATTCCCAATGAGCTGAGGCCTTAACAGCATTTCCCATGTTTACCCTTTTCTTATTCACATAGACACCAGTGGAAACATTTGGTCTTGCAGTGGTAACTGCAGGCCTAGCAGTGGAAACTGCTGGATTAGTAAATTTGGGTCTCCACATGTGATTCTTGTGATCATTCTTTTCAAAATAAGTCTTTTTCCCTGTTTGATAAGATTTAACAAAAGTAGTGACAGGGGACTTAGGATAAACTCTGTTTTTACTACTGGCAGTGGTAACTGCTGGTCTAGCAGTGGAAATTGGTTTGATGCCAGTGGTAAGCAAAACAGACCTGAGAACCATCTTGCTTAGGGGGTTTGGGTGAGTTATTTTATTAGAATTATGTCCATTCACCCTTGTATTCACAAATACTTCCCTTCTTCCCATGTGGTAGTTACAAGTATAGGAAAGGTGATCAAAGCTACCACAAATATGACAGGCCTTATTGTTGAACACAAAATCACTACCAAACTGCCTAGTTTTAACATGATTCCAACTTCTCATGTTTCCTCTAGGAGATTTAGACCTATCCCTGTACATCTCTGCATACCTAGTAGTAGGCCTAGTGTGATTTGTTTGTGTCCTAGGCTTCTCTTTGACAACTTCAGGAATACTTTTTCTTTCCTCTACTTTAACATTTTCATGAACACTAGATTTAGACTCAACATTCAAACATTCATCTTTAAGAGATGAGTCACTAGCACTATCAAAAGTCTCAACCTCAACCTGAACCTTTTCAGTTTCAACTAGTTTAACAAATTTTGGTCCATAGGTCATAGGTGGATCCTGAAATTCTTCTAAGCCTGTGTGAGCTAGATCAATGCCAGGAGGTGCTGGAACACCTCTTAGAGGTGGTGGAACAGATTTGTATCCAAGACCTAATTTAGCTTTGCTCACAACTTGGGCTTCCCAAATTTTGTCAATACTCTTGGATTGATGATCTAGTGTTTGCTTAGTTATCTGAATATTCTCACTAGCCTTTTTAACTTTTTCAATCTCTTCCCTAAGAGCTTTATTTACTTCAACATAAAAATCTAAGTCTCTTTTTAAAACAGCAATGTCATCACTGAACTTAGATTCATTTGCCCTATAATGCTCTATCTGTTTTTCAAAAACACCTAGACCTCTTTTATGATTTGCTAAATTATAATTAGTATGATGTAAATCTAGCATCAGTGCATCATATTGTGTTTTAGAGATCTCTAACTCTTTTAAGGCCTTACAGTTTTTAGAACAAGCATTATTAGTATGTACCTCAGTGTCAGAGAATGCCATGAGTGCATGCTCAGAAGCTAGCATTGCAGATTCTGAATCATCTTCTCCATCCTGAGTCATAAAGCTCCAATCAAAGCTCACTCCATCAATAGCCAATAGCACCTTTGGCTCTTCTGTTGTAGGTTCTTTATTCTTATCCTTCTTGTACCAAGTTGATTTGTTGTCAGATTTCCTTGGTTTTCTACATTCTCTTGCAAAGTGCCCCTTCTTGTGACAATTATAGCACTCAACCTTCTTTTTGTCAAAACCTACAGTCTCATCACCACTTATATGTATCTTTCTCCCTGTCTTCTTCCAGAACTTCTTTGATCTTAAGCTTAGTAATGCCACCTGCCATTTAATGTCCATCTCCTCCATATCATCTTCATCAATTTGATCCAAATCCTCATGATTGAGAATTGAACCACCCACATGGCTTGATATAAAGGCATAGAAAGTAGCATCACTTAGTCCTGCAACCTGTTTCTTTGAGCTCCTAGTGGAAACACTTCCATTACCAGTGGAAACAATCATGTTACCACTGTCATCATCACTATCACTTTCTTCATCTGAACTATCATTACTTGATGATGATATGAGTGCTACACTTGCAGAACTTGTTCTTAATTTGCCAGCTTTCTTTAATCTTTGTTCAATAACTTTGAAGTTATTGTACACATCATTAAGCTTCATGGTCTCTAGATCTGACTTATCTTCCCAAACAGCAACATTGGTATCAAACTCAGAAGGTAGGCTTCTTAGGAATTTAAGATTGAGATCTTCCTTTTCCACCTCAATTCCAAAAGCAGTGAGTTGAGTAACGATCTTTTGTAGCCTTGTGAATATGCTATCAAGAGATTCATTACTTTTTGAACCAAAGTTTTCATAATTCTGCTTCAGTAAAGTCTTTTGAGTCTTCTTGGTAGAATCATTACCACCAAACACTTCACAGATCTCATCAAAAAGAGTCTTTGCAGACTTGTATTTGCTAAAAGCCAGAACTTGTTCTCTGGGTAGAGCCATCAATAATAAACCTCTAGCCTTCAAATCATTCTTTAGTTGACTTCTTTCTTCATTAGTGACAGGACCAGTGTTAACTTTTGTTACTGTCTTGTCACCAACCTGCTCTACAGTTGTACCAGGTTTGAATGAATTTCCACACATTATAATCTCCCATAATGTGTAGTCTTGAACCATAAAGAATTGTTCTATCATAAGCCTCCACATCTCAAAGTCATTTATCTTAAGCTTAGGAAGCTTTGCAGCAATGTTTGATTGGCTTGTTTCTGTCTCCATTGTATCTTTTGAGTCTGCCATAGGGTCTTCTAAATCAAAATATCAAAGCCTTGCTCTGATACCACTTGTTGGATCGTGTACACCTTGAACTTGTGTTAATATTGATACTTTGAGTGATACCACTAAGTATGCGGAATCTACTTAATGATACTTAGAAGATTGATTGTGAATGAAACAGTTATATGTATGTGAAAACAATGTATGTAACAAAACAAATAGCTCCAATATTATTAATGATAATAATACGAGTGGTCTATGATATCACTAGGGTTACACCTTGAAGCTCTAGGAAAAACGTATTAGAAAGATATATTCTAACTATAACCTAGGATCTCCTTTTATACAACAAGGAGTCCTCTTCTACAAGATAAGTATAATACTAATAGAATAAGATATACACAAGATCTTTTCTATGTTTATCTAAGCGCGTTTCTCTAACAGTTATCAAGTAAGCAGTGGTAATATTTGTTCTTGCAGTGGTAATGAGTTTCCACTGCAAGTACAATCTTCTGCAGTTGTAACATCTTTACTAGCCGTGGTAACTGTTAGTATAATTCCCAACAGAAGGTAATTCCCCCACATAACTCATGTCTCCACAAGATAAAGAATAGTTCTCATCAGAATCAGAGAACATCTCAATATGATCATTTGGAAAGACAAGAGGGGGAGGGATATCACACACATGATCAAGAATTCCCTGTGACTCACTTGGGATTGAGACAAGGTTCTCAACACTAGACTTTATGAATTCGTCAGATTCCTTTGCAGGAATTGTGTCAAGATGCTCGTCCCCCATGTTCAGAGAATGAGTGGGAACCTCGGGTGTGATAACAGCAGACTCAGGGAGATGAGAAGGACTAGCAGTAATGGAGTCTACAAGTTCCATTATTTCTACTGCTGGTGATTCAGTTATATTCTTTTCTCCATGTATATCCATGGAAGAAGTCTCAACTGATGAACTTGATGAGGTATCATCACTTTCATCATCTTCATCGAGAAGAGCAGCATTTTGAAATTTGATACGTGTTATAGCTGCTTGTAGTAATTCATCCATGCTTCTTTCGTCTCTAGCAGCATGTTCTTCAGCAAGTAATTTCGTGATAGATTTATCACGAGAATATGGAATGAGTGGAAACTGTGGGGGTGTGAATGTGTCAAAACCGGATGTATTAGAACTAGAACAATGTTCAGGTTTATAATACGGTTGGCATTGGAAATCATCATGAGGACCCCCACAATGTACACAAGAAAAGCTTGGTGCATTGTGAAACGAAATATTAGCCAACTCCTCCTTAAGGTCTTTAAGTTTTTCAAGAACCTCTAGACAAGGGTCTTGCTGGTTTTGAGGAGTTGCTTGGTTCATTTGGTACTGTGGAGGTGGGTCTTGAAACGAATAGTTGTAATCGTTACAAGGAAATGGATTCCTTGTTTGACAATCAGAGCTAAAGTGTGGACCTCCACAGTACTCACAACAGTAAAACTGTTGAGTCTGGCTTGGTGTATTTTGATACGAAGCATCATTGAGATTTGGATAATATGATTCTTGCTCGTATGAATGTGATGGATAGTTGGAAAAATTTGAGGAGTCGTTGAATGAGCTTTGATTAGGATCATAAGCAAATGAATTACTTGATCCACAAAACAAACAACTCCCGTCTCGAATATCATTACCACATTGTTCACATATACACCAACGACATGGAAAACCGAAAAGCGGCTCACAACAACCGACACAAGGAACAAAATCTGGAGGTGGGACAAGTGGTGTGCTCTGAGAGCTAGGAATTTCCACCACTTCCGTTATGGTCTCTGGTTTTTGTTTTTGATAAATGTGAAGATTAGGCAAATCGTTCTTTTTAGTCACTGCCCTAAGCTCTGTACGTTTGCTTGACAAACTTTTAACCGTAAACCGTGAAAGGTTAGGATCAATTGTGAGCTTAGATTCTTGGACAACCGTAGGTTGGACGTATTTAGCACTTCCATAGTCAGAGGAAAGTACAGGGTCCTTTGTCACCCTGGTTTCTCGTTCCATTTCCCTCACTGGAGAGGGAATATGAATCGATGGTCCATCATAATCAACACGACATCTCGATATCTTTGACAAGGCAATAAGTTTTTCGATGTTGCTCTCATAGGCCCTTTGTTCAAAGAAATCGTCATCAAGAGATGTCATTAGAATCAATTATGGGACAAGTGGAAGAAGGTAGAATTAAAAGGATAGAGGGTAAGGGATGAATATTTTTGGTATTTTGAAAAATTTTTGTAGTAATAATAATAAGGAAAATATTTTTAGGTTTTTGTGTTTGTTGAAAACCAATTTTAAAATGTTTTCGGGAACTTTTTTTTTGGTTTTATATGATAATTATATGAACAAGGACGGATAAATATACAATGAGCGTGTATTCAGGTTCACTAATACGCAAAATCGTTTAGAATAAGCGCACAACCTCCCCGGCAGCGGCGCCAAATTTTGATTCGCCTCAAACAGTCAGCTAAGTTTACCAGGTGATGGTCAACTAAGTCAAACGTCTAAGGCAAATGCTTCCGTGGAATACAGTGTTTCCCCGGGTCGTAATGTCCCAACGAGGTGTGCGATGTTTTATTAAAAACGAATTTGCGATCGAGTGAATGTGAACAGGAAATGAATAAAAGTGTGTGTGTGTGTGTGATTACACTAAGGTTTTATAACTTAAATAAACTATTAGAATGATTACGTAAAACCTAGATATCTAAAATGTTTAAACGTACACCAAATTAAAATCAGACGCGACTGCGTACTGAGAAAAATGTGAATTTTAAGAAAAATAAACTACAAGGGTTAAAAATGAAAATTATATAAACTTAAACTTAAAAGAAAACTAAATTAAAAAGAAAATTATTTTTTTGATTATTTTATTATTTATTATTAATTATTTAATTAAAAACTATTTAACTAGTTAATTAAAACTAATTTAAATTAACCTAAAAATAATAAATATTATAAATTAAACTAAAAACTTGTAAAAATAATTTCTAAAACTTAAAATGAACTTGAAGAAAGTATAAAAATTAAAAATAAATATTTTTGTCTTTTTATGGATTTCTTATTAATTAAAAACTATTTATATTAATTAAACTATTTTAAATTACAAATAATACTAAATTAACTTAGAAAATTATGAAAAAATTTATAAAATTATTTTATAACATTTAAAAGCTAGAAAAAATATAAAAACTAGGTGTTACCTTATAAAAATTAATTATGCTATCTAAAACTTACTTATTAATTAATTACTAATAAAACTATTTTTAATTCTAATAAATACTAAATTACAAAATTAAAATCTGAGAAAATTATTAAAAATACTTTAATATAAAAGGAAATTAATAAAAATATAAAATTATAAATTACTTACTAAAAATCTAAAAATGAAAATTAAAATTAAATTAAATTAAATAGAAACTATCACTTATTTTTATGTTGTCTTTTCTGGATTTTTCTTTTACAAAACTAAATTATATCTAAAAATAAACAACTTTTGTAAAAACAACTAATTTATAAGCTATTAATAAGCTCTGTGGAAGCTTATTACCACCACAGTTGACTTTGTTTGACCAAAGAAGCAAATAAGCTCAAATTAGCTTGTGTGGGACCCACTATGGATAATTCTGATCTAAATAAGTATATTGGACTTGTCTAAGCTAAAATTTGCCAAATAAGCTCAGTAGATAAGCTGATAAGCCAAAAATAAGCTATTCCAAAAACTAATTTCAACACAGAATAGGGACAAAGTATAAGACCAATTTCAAGTGGGGTCCACAATGATTCAGGTCAAATAAGTGGTCAATTATTGTTCCCTGGTATGAGGGGGTTGGGAGAACCTAAGTTGCAGGTGTGGGGTCCACTGAGGTGGTCACAAATCACCACCAAAGTGGTGGTGATGGGTTGGTTATCTGCTGCACAGGGGAGTGCTTGCGCTGCAGCTGAGTTTGGCCAGGTGTGGGGCCCAGTAGAAAAATCCTAAAAATACAAGCTAAGTTGGAACTTAAAGACAAGCTAATAGGCTATTACTACAACAAATTTCAGACCTTGAAACTTAATACAAAATTCACAACAAATCTTGGAGTTTTGGTAAAAACTGAGTATCAAGCAATTTGACTTTTGATAAGAACTTGGAAATTTGACTTTGGTGAATTTCTAAACTATCTTACTGATTAATTAAGGTGTATTAAGCTATTATGAAACTAATCTAGGCTATAAGTTCAAATGACAAGCTAATATTAGGACTTATGAAATCCAATTCCCTCACAGTTAACTGTGAGGGTAGATCAAGTAGGTTCTTTGACTTTTTGCTTTGTGAGTACTAGATTTAATGACTTGTATGGACTATTACAATCTATTGTAACCTATTTAAGTAATAAACAACAACAAAAACCAATTCTTCAGTGGTGCTAACCACTGATCCAAACACTACCTTATAACTATGAAAATGAGATTTTATAAAGCAACTGATATATTTAAACTACTAAACTGTTTTAAAATACTAAATTATGATTTTGTAAGATCAAATGAACATAAATCAGTCATCTCACAAGCATATAACACAAGTTTGTCAAGTTTGGGTTTTTAACTGTGAGATTTTCAATTTTAGTACAAGCTAATCAAATGAACACAACACTGATTTTAATTAATATTGTAACTTAACAAAACTATTTAAACGTGAAAACACAAAGATCAAAGTGAATAAAGTACAAGAATAATAAAATGCCAAAATTAATAAAAATGCTTACAAAATGGAATTGACTGAGAAACAATGAACCATGAACAAGTGACCAATCCTAACACCTCCCAAAAGGTACTAAACCAGAAACATATCCAAATAACACCTTGCTCAGCTCTCTTCTTCCTAAAACACTATTTTTTATATTTTCTTTGGGATTTTTGGTATTTTTCTAGTTCACTGAGTATTGCTAATTTATAGCTTCTAAAAGTTTAACAAGCTTTGTCAAGGCTTATATAAGCTCAGAGAAGCCACTAAAACACTTAATAACAACAAATTCAACAACTTGGTATTTTGGAAATTTAATGAAAATACATAAACTGGAATCAAACTTAAAACTTGAAATTGATTATTATAAAAGTTCTTAAAGACACTGAGAATGATAAAAAAAAAAAAAAAAAAAAAAAAAAAAAAAAAAAAAAAAAAAGCTCTTAATTAAAGATTACAACTTGAAAATAAAGATTACACTACTACGATTAAGCTACACTAAAAACTAATCTAATAATTCATCTCTTCTGCTTCTTTTCCTTTTTGTAGAGACTTTGTGAGTTTGTGGGACCCACAGAGGCATTTCCCACCAATCCTTAGCCGTTGATAAGGTCTAAACAATCCAAGCCGTTTAAAATTGTAACTTGGCGCCAAAGGGTCAAACTGTCAGGTTTGGTTACTGTAGATTGCGTGGAGAGAGTTTTTAGGGTTTTGGAGGGTTGTGGAGATGGTGGAGAGTGGGTAGGCAAGTGGGGTTGAGCTGAGGTGGAGATACCATGGTGGTATTGATGCTACAGTGGTGGTGGTATGGTTTGGGAGGGAAGGGGTGTTTGACCTGGGCGTTGACCCTGGTAATATTTATAACGGGGTGTGGGATGGATTTTGGGCGTGGGTAATTAAAAAGGGTGGGCTTGGGTAGTTTGCATTTGTTTGGTTTGGATTGGACTTGGGTTTAGATAATAATAAGGGTCAATTTGTATTGTAACTTGGAAAATCACAAGGACCAAATTTGTAATATTCTGAAAGTTTAGGGTCTGACTTAGTGACTTTCCCATAGTTATCATAAGGACCTAATTTGCCATAAATGAATAGTACACGGGTATTTTTGATATATTTCACTTTTGAAATACCCGGGGACTATTTTTGCCAATTCACCAAACTTCAGGGACTGATTATGTAATTTCACCAAACTTATCACCCAAGGACCATTCCTGCAAAAGATTATTAGTACAAGGACCAAAATTGATTTTCTCAAAGTTTTTAACATCCCAGGGACCGTTTATGTCAATTTCCAAAGTATAGGGACTAAACTTGTAATTTTGTGAAATTTTGCACCAAATGACTAAATATGTAACTTTGTGATTTAAAATGACCTTTGGTGACATTTTCATGTTTTTAGAATAACCAGGTACTGGTTTTGACAACTTTTGAAACTTGAGAGACTGAAACTGCCAATTATGCAAACTTTGTACGTTTTTCATCTGTTTTTGCATATTTTGCATTTGAAACATATAAAACACACTTCTAAGATATTTTAAACATTTTGATGCATATTTGAGTGTTTTTGGATGTTTTGACAGCTCAGATTAGTATAAAATGATGAGTATTTAGACACTCATCAATCCCCCACACTAAACTATTGCTAGTCCCTAGCAATCTATTTGAGAAAAAATTAATGGATTTTTACTCTTTACCAAAAGCCATCACTTCTGGAGTAGCCAGGTGGAAGAACTGTGGCACACCTGATAACCGTGTGATTTTGAGCAAATCACCAGCTGTCAACGGATTTGATTAGTCTTTACTAAAAGCCGTTTGCTTCTGGACTAGCCAACTTTTGATGGAATAGTCAACATCTTGGTGAGCTGATTACCAATTATGGATTTTCCACTGCCTTTACCACAAGCCATAATCTTGCGGGCTAGCCAACTCATTCGCTTTTTAGGATATGGCGAGTTGAGGTACCATACAATTTTGGGCAAATTGCAAGCCATAAACGGGTTTGAGTTATCTTTACCAAGAACCGTTTGCTCCTGGATTAGCCAATCCTTATGTGGGTTAGACATGGTGGACTGATAACCATTTATTGCGTTCTAAGTGAGAAAAAATTTTAAAATTTGGGCTAAAATGGGGGTTCTTGATGGAACATGTGTTTAAATTCGTTAGAATAACGAATCTCCCCCCACACTTAGAACTGAATATTGTCCTCAATATTCAAAGTACCGGGTGTTAAACCAACACTTAGAACGTAAGAAGGAAAATATTCCATAGCCTTTATTTAAGTTTATGTACACACAACTTTTTTTTTTTTTTTTTTTTTTTTTTTTTTTTTGAGATGGTATATACATATATACAACATATGGGTTAGTATCTCCCCCACACTTAGGGTGAAAACCCTAAGTACATGCTACTGTTTTTGTTTAACAAGTCGCTAGCTTGACTCGACCCCGAATTCCTTTGTCCATGGGGAAGCATGATGTGGAAGAGACAATCTGCATCGGACTTTCATTCAAGATGTTTGGGTAAACATTTGAAGCACGTGAAAGTTCTACACCGATGAGATAAGTACCCGGCTCATAATTTATAAATGAGAATGCCGGGGTAAAAGATAATGTCTTCATTCCCGAAGGAGTGAATAACAGGATAGGGAACAGGATATATGAAGAAAAGAAAGAAAGTCATGATGAAAATCATAACTAACTCCTCATCTTCAATTGGAGAATTCATTGTTTCATGAATCTCCTCTTTTGAGCTCGTTTGATCAAGACATATTATGGGTATGTCTAGATCAAAATAGAAATTATCATACTCCGGAGGAGATATGATATGAGTGAGTTCACAGGAGAACTCCTCAAAGGTGAATGATTCGTATTCGGGATTGATTTGAGTGAGTTCATTGGGGAACTCCTTAAAAGTAAATGATTCATAAACGGGAAAAGAATTATAAGAATGATAAGTGGTGATACCACTTATCTTCTCTCCCGAAAGATCAAAATGGAACGTTTGCAATTCCGGAATAGAATCATTAATCAAAACCTCACTATCCTTGACGGGGATAGGAGATGAAATAGGCTCTTCATTAAAAGCCTCGATTCTAGAAATGAGAAGATAAGCATTTAATAACATAAGACGAAGAGATTCGTCTTGGATTATTTCTTCATCATTCTCTTCTTCTGAGGTGACAAACTCAGAAGGTAATTCCCCCACATAACTCATGTCTCCACAATATAAAGAATAGTTCTCATCAGAATCAGAGAACATCTCAATATGGTCATTTGGAAAGACAAGAGGGGGAGGGATATCACACACATGATCAAGAATTCCCTGTGACTCACTTGGGATTGAAACAAGGTTCTCAACACTAGACTTTATGAATTCATCAGATTCCTTTGCAGGAATTGTGTCAAGATGCTCGTCCCCCATGTTCAGAGAGTGAGTGGGAACCTCGGGTGTGATAACAGCAGACTCAGGGAGATGAGAAGGACTAGCAGTAATGGAGTCTACAAGTTCCATTATGTCTACTGCTGGTGATTCAGTTATACTCTTTTCTCCCTGTATATCCATGGAAGAAGTCTCAACTGATGAACTTGATGAGGTATCATCACTTTCATCATCTTCATCGAGAAGAGCAGCATTTTGAAATTTGATATGTGTTATAGCTGCTTGTAGTAATTCTTCCATGCTTCTTTCGTCTCTAGCAGCATGTTCTTCAGCAAGTAATTCCGCGATAGATTTATCACGAGAATATGGAATGAGTGGAAACTGTGGGGGTGTGAATGTGTCAAAACCGGATGTATTAGAACTAGAACAATGTTCAGGTTTATAATATGGTTGACATTGGAAATCATCATGAGGATCCCCACAATGTACACAAGAAAAACTTGGTGCATTGTGAAACGAAATATTAGTCAACCCCTCCTTAAGGTCTTTAAGTTTTTCAAGAACCTCTAGACAAGGGTCTTGCTGGTTTTGAGGAGTTGCTTGGTTCATTTGGTACTGTGGAGGTGGGTCTTGAAATGAATAGTTGTAATCGTTACAAGGAAATGGATTCCTTGTTTGACAATCAGAGCTAAAGTGTGGACCTCCACAGTACTCACAACAGTAAAACTGTTGAGTCTGGCTTGGTGTATTTTGATACGAAGCATCATTGAGATTTGGATAATATGATTCTTGCTCGTATGAATGTGATGGGTAGTTGGAAAAATTTGAGGAGTCGTTGAATGAGCTTTGATTAGGATCATAAGCAAATGAATTACTTGATCCACAAAACAAACAACTCCCGTCTCGAATATCATTACCACATTGTTCACATGTACACCAACGACATGGAAAACCGAAAAGCGGCTCACCACAACCGACACAAGGAACAAAATCTGGAGGTGGGACAAGTGGTGTGCTCTGAGAGCTAGGAATTTCCACCACTTCCGTTATGGTCTCTGGTTTTTGTTTTTGATAAATGTGAAGATTAGGCAAATCGTTCTTTTCAGTCACTGCCCTAAGCTCTGTACGTTTGCTTGACAAACTTTTAACCGTAAACCGTGAAAGGTTAGGATCAATTGTGAGCTTAGATTCTTGGACAACCGTAGGTTGGACGTATTTAGCACTTCCATAGTCAGAGGAAAGTACAGGGTCCTTTGTCACCCTGGTTTCTCGTTCCATTTCCCTCACTGGAGAGGGAATATGAATCGATGGTCCATCATAATCAACACGACATCTCGATATCTTTGACAAGGCAATAAGTTTTTCGATGTTGCTCTCATAGGCCCTTTGTTCAAAGAAATCGTCATCGAGAGATGTCATTAGAATCAATTATGGGACAAGTGGAAGAAGGTAGAATTAAAATGATAGAGGGTAAGGGATGAATATTTTTGGTATTTTGAAAAATTTTTGTAGTAATAATAATAAGGAAAATATTTTTGGGTTTTTGTGTTCGTTGAAAACCAATTTTAAAATGTTTTCAGGAACTTTTTTTTTGTTTTATATGATAATAATATGAACAAGGACGGATAAATATACAATGAGCGTGTATTCAGGTTCACTAATACGCAAAATCGTTTAGAATAAGCGCACAACCTCCCCGGCAGCGGCGCCAAATTTTGATTCGCCTCAAACAGTCAGCTAAGTTTACCAGGTGATGGTCAACTAAGTCAAACGTCTAAGGCAAATGCTTCCGTGGAATACAGTGTTTCCCCGGGTCGTAATGTCCCAACGAGGTGTGCGATGTTTATTAAAAACGAATCTGCGATGTATATTAATTAAAATCTGAGAAAATTATTAAAAATACTTTAATATAAAAGGAAATTAATAAAAATATAAAATTACAAATAACTTAATAAAAATCTAAAAATGAAAATTAAAATTAAATTAAATTAAATAGAAACTATCACTTATTTTTATGTTGTCTTTTCTGGATTTTTCTTTTACAAAACTAAATTATATCTAAAAATAAACAACTTTTGTAAAAACAACTAATTTATAAGCTATTAATAAGCTCTGTGGAAGCTTATTACCACCACAGTTGACTTTGTTTGACCAAAGTAGCAAATAAGCTCAAATGAGCTTGTGTGGGACCCACTATGGATAATTATTATCTAAATAAGTATATTGGACTTGTCTAAGCTAAAATTTGCCAAATAAGCTCAGTAGATAAGCTGATAAGCCAAAAATAAGCTATTCCAAAAACTAATTTCAACATAGAGTAGGGACAAAGTATAAGAGCAATTTCAAGTGGGGGGGGGGGGGGGCACAATGATTCAGGTCAAACAAGTGGTCAATTATTGTTCCCTGGTAGGAGGGGGTTAGGAGAACCTAAGTTGCATGTGTGGGGTCCACTGAGGTGGTCACAAATCACCACCAAAGTGGTGGTGATGGGTTGGTTATCTGCTGCACAGGGGAGTGCTTGCCCTGCAGCTGAGTTTGGCCAGGTGTGGGGCCCAGTAGAAAAATCCTAAAAATACAAGCTAAGTTGGTACTTAAAGACAAGCTAATAGGCTATTACTACAACAAATTTCAGACCTTGAAACTTAATACAAAATTGACAACAAATCTTGGAGTTTTGGTAAAAACTGAGTATCAAGCAATTTGACTTTTGATAAGAACTTAGAAATTTGACTTTGGTGAATTTCTAAACTATCTTACTGATTAATTAAGGTGTATTAAGCTATTATGAAACTAATCTAGGCTATAAGTTCAAATGACAAGCTAATATTAGGACTTATGAAATCCAATTCCCTCACAGTTAACTGTGAGGGTGGATCAAGTAGGTTCTTTGACTTTTTGCTTTGTGAGTACTAGATTTAATGACTTGTATGGACTATTACAATCTATTGTAACCTATTTAAGTAATAAACAACAACAAAAACCAATTCTTCAGTGGTGCTAACCACTTATCCAAACACTACCTTATAACTATGAAAATGAGATTTTATAAAGCAACTGATATATTTAAACTACTAAACTGTTTTAAAATACTAAATTATGATTATGTAAGATAAAATGAGCATAAATCAGTCATCTCACAAGCATATAACACAAGTTTGTCAAGTTTGGGTTTTTAACTGTGAGATTTTCAATTTTAGTGCAAGCTAATCAAATGAACACAACACTGATTTTAATTAATATTGTAACTTAACAAAACTATTTAAACATGAAAACACAAAGATCAAAGTGAATAAAGTACAAGAATAATAAAATGCCAAAATTAATAAAAATGCTTACAAAATGGAATTGACTGAGAAACAATGAACCATGAACAAGTGACCAATCCTAACACCTCCCAAAAGGTACTAAACCAGAAACATATCCAAATAACACCTTGCTCAGCTCTCTTCTTCCTAAAACACTATTTTTTTTATTTTCTTTATATTTTCTTTGGGATTTTTGGTATTTTTCTAGTTCACTGAGTATTGCTAATTTATAGCTTCTAAAAGGTTAACAAGCTTTGTCAAGGCTTATATAAGCTCAGAGAAGCCACTAAAACACTTAATAACAACAAATTCAACAACTTGGTATTTTGGAAATTTAATGAAAATACATAAACTGGAATCAAACTTAAAACTTGAAATTGATTGTTATAAAAGTTCTTAAAGACACTGAGAATGATAAAAAAAAAAAAAAAAAAAAAAAAAAAAAAAAAAAAAAAAAAAAACAAGCTCTTAATTAAAGATTACACTACTACGATTAAGCTACACTAAAAACTAATCTAATAATTCATCTCTTCTGCTTCTTTTCCCTTTTGTAGAGATTTTGTGAGTTTGTGGGACCCACAAAGGCATTTCCCACCAATCCTTAGCCGTTGATAAGGTCTAAACAATCCAAGCCGTTTAAAATTGTAACTTGGCGCCAAAGGGTCAAACTATCAGGTTTGGTTACTGTAGATTGCGTGGAGAGACTTTTTAGGGTTTTGGAGGGTTTTGGAGGTGGAGGAGAGTGGGTAGGCAAGTGGGGTTGAGCTGAGGTGGAGATACCATGGTGGTATTGATGCTACAGTGGTGGTGGTATGGTTTGGGAGGGAAGGGGGTGTTTGACCTGGGCGTTGACCCTGGTAATATTTATAATGGGGTGTGGGCTGGATTTTGGGCTTGGGAATTAAAAAGGGTGGGCTTGGGTAGTTTGTATTTGTTTGGTTTGGATTGGACTTGGGTTTAGATATTAATAAGGGTCCGTTTGTATTGTAACTTGGAAAATCACAAGGACCAAATTTGTAATATTCTGAAAGTTTAGGGTCTGACTTAGTGACTTTCCCATAGTTATCATAAGGACCTAATTTGCCATAAATGAATAGTACACGGGTATTTTTGATATATTTCACTTTTGAAATACCCGAGGACTATTTTTGCCAATTCACCAAACTTCAGGGACTGATTATGTAATTTCACCAAACTTATCACCCAAGGACCATTCCTGTAAAATATTATTAGTACAAGGACCAAAATTGATTTTCTCAAAGTTTTTAACATCCCAGGGACCATTTATGTCAATTTCCAAAGTATAGGGACTAAACTTGTAATTTTGTGAAACTTTGCACCAAAGGACTAAATATGTAACTTTGTGATTTAAAATGACCTTTGGTGACATTTTCATGTTTTTAGAATAACCAGGGACTAGTTTTGACAACTTTTGAAACTTGAGGGACTGAAACTGCCAATTATGCAAACTTTGTACGTTTTTCATCTGTTTTTGCATATTTTGCATTTGAAACATATAAAACACACTTCTAAGATATTTTAAACATTTTGATGCATATTTGAGTGTTTTTTGATGTTTTGGCAGCTCAGATTAGTATAAAATGATGAGTATTTAGACACTCATCAGCTTCTTATAAAGACTTTGTGGTGTATCAGATGGATGTCAAAAGTGCTTTTCTATATGGGACAATCACAGAAGAAGTTTATTGATGCGTGGGAATTGCACTAGGCTTTACCTCTCGAGGGATCTCGAGAAGCTTACAACCCCCACCAGGTAGTGTACCTGATCGTTGTAGTATAGTATAGTGACAAGTACCGGGGGATTGATCGTTCAACTCAGGAATAGTGTCGCTAGGATTAGAAAGCCTAAAAACTAGGTCTAAAGGTGAAGGATGATTCTTTTTGTATTTTTATGTTTTTCTGAAAGCAAGTAAAATCTCGGTTTTTAGAGGAGTGAGCGGAATTAGTTGCTAGTCAACTAACCCAATAACTAAAGATGCAATCAAAATAAAATGACAAAAATGAAAATAAAGCTAATTAAACTAGTGGTGTGAACAATATATGGGAGAATTGTGTTTACTTAGATTTTACTACTCCCTAGATATCTTTTACAGGTTAATTACTTGTTACAGTTGCGTGGATGACGGGTTATATTCCTTAATACCAATCATGGGGTGGCGTACTTACTTCCCCAATTCTATAAGCTCCTACTTCACTCCTTTGTCGAGCCTGCAAGAAGCTCCTAACATGGGATCACTAGAATTCGCTCATGCATTAAATACAACCATAAAAACCTAGTACACATCGGTTCATGTTTCTTAAGATGTTCAAGCAAGTTACACAATGGAGATCTGCCAGTTTTCTTAAGCCTAACATTGAAATCATTCATCCATTACAACTATAAACAAGCAATCAACCTATAATCAACATTTAAGTTTCATTACATCTAAGCAAACATACAAAAGATCTAGCCTAGCATGTTAAAATCAAGATAAGTGTAATATATATTCAAACAACACATAGACATATTGAATGAGTTGAAAGAAAAACTTATCTCAATTGAACATGAAGGGTTTCAAAGGGTGAAAACCCTTGAAAATACTGGTACAAACGAGCTAGGGTTTATAAAGTTCGGCCCTAGAATTCTCCAGACAAGTTCCTCTTTAATGAATGAAAATTAGAAAAGTATTTATAGATTTCATGAGGTGACGGCGTCAAGAGTAAAATTTTGACGCCGTCATCTCGCCGCCAAAAATCTTCTCGGATTGCCTAGATCCAGATCTGACGCCGTCATGTGTATTCTTGTTCTAGGCCGTCACTAAATTTACTCTTGACGCCCTTGTTCTGACGCCATCACGTTTTCTCTGGGCCGTCATCCATTTTGCTCCTGACGCCGTCATAAAATCCTTCTTGACGCCGTCACGTACTGTTCCCAGCAAGGAAAATCAAGACTTTTCCGTTTTCTTCACTTTTATGCTCCAAAAACGTCCAAAATGCTTCCTTTTCCAGAATTCACTCCAAAAGTAACTAAAATCACAAAAGGAACAATTTAGGGCAATATTTGATCAATTAAATTCCAATTCCGGCTTAAATGACCCCCTAAAAACGGATCATTTTTCGCCTCAACATTTATGTGTCTCAACCACTTGGTTTTGAAGACCCTGATCATCCTGACAAAGTTTACAAGGTGAACAGAGCAATGTATGGTTTACATCAAGCTCCTAGAGCTTGGTACGATACTTTGTCAACATATTTGCTAGAATCTGGGTTTAGTAAAGGAAAGATTGACAAGACTTTGTTTCTCAAAAGAAACAAGGATGATATTTTGCTGGTACAAATTTATGTTGATGACATCATCTTTGGTTCTATAAACAAAGCTATGTGTGTTGAGTTTGAGAAGCTTATGAAGGATAAGTTTGCTATGAGTTCAATGGGGGAACTCACCTTCCTCTTGGGTCTGCAAGTTATACAAAAGGAAGATGGCATATTTATTAGTCAGGATAAGTATGTTAATGATATTTTGAAGAAGTGTGGATTTAAAGTTGCTAAGCCTGCAAAGACAACCATGGAACCTAATAAACCATTGTTGAAAGATGAAAATGGCAAAGAAGTGGATGTTCACTTGTATAGATCAATCATTGGTTCATTGATGTACCTTACAGCTTCAAGGCCTGATATTATGTTTGTTGTATGTGCATGTGCAAGATTCCAAGTATGTCCCAAAGAATCACATCTCAATGCAGTGAAGAGAATTTTTAGGTATCTGAGGCATCAACCTAAATTGGGCCTTTGGTATCCTAAGGATTCACCTTTTGATTTGGTAGCATACTCAGATAGTGACTATGCTGGAGCTTGCTTGGATAGAAAGTCTACAACAGGAGGTTGTCAATTTCTTGGAAACAGATTGGTGTCATGGCAATGCAAGAAACAAATAGTGGTGGCAAATTCTACAGCTGAAGCTGAGTATGTGGCTGCTTCAAGTTGTTGTGGTCAAGTGCTTTGGATGCAAAATCAACTACTGGACTATGGGTATAATTTTATGAACACCAAGATTCATATTGATAATAACAGCACACTTTGCATCATTAAAAACACTGTTTTTCATTCTAAAACAAAACATATTGAGATAATACATCACTTTATAAGGGATTTTTATGAAAAGAAGTTGATTCAAATTGTCAAGATTCATACTGATAACAATGTTGCTGATCTACTCACAAAACATTTTGATGTGGGGATGTTTCAATTTTTAATTGCAAACATTGGTATGATCAATCTTTGAAAAACATATCTCATTATGTTTTTGTAAAGTGACTGTGCTGTTGTTTAAAGTTTTTTCTGTTGCTCCTTATGAGCATTTTGCTAGTTAGACTTCACTCTGCTGCTACATGCCATTCTACTGCTGGGCATACCTAGTACATATGCAACATGTGTTTGTGTGTTTTGTGGTTTTGGACTAACATTTTGCAGAATAAGTTCAAATAGATGATTGTTGCTGTTTTTAGAAGAGTCTAATGAAACATGAATAATACAATTTCATTCATTCGAGGTGATGCCAAAAGATTACAAACGTTTTTCACAACCACAAGAGAATGATTACATCAAAAGATTACTACCAAAGATTACATCAACGTCTATGGCAGGGTAGACCAATAACCACTTCTCTTGACTTTTGGAGAGGAGGATTTGACCTTCTTGTTCTTGTTGGTGGTCTTCGTAGTGATGCTTGAGGTCTCTCAGGTGTTGAAGGAGGATTGCTTTGCGGTTCATCTTCATCTGATGATGTATAGAGGAATGGTGATATGAGTTCTCTAGGAGTGGTTGGATAAGGATCCAAGGATTGGGATCATCTGAAGATTCAGATGAAGCAGCAGACATGGGGGCCTTGCTTGACATACCAATATCTTGCTTCTTGGCAAGATCCTCTGTTTCATCTTCCTTAGAAGATTTAGGGGTCATCACAGTTTTCCCCTTTGAAGTGCTTGGAGTATGAGAGAGGTTCAAAAGATCCTTGAAAACATTGAGGTCATGTTTCCTTTTTTGGGCCTGCTCTTTGGTTCTGCATCCATCACGGGGAGGACGAAATGGTGGAACATACGGAGGGAGTGGAGTGGAATCTAAAGCTTCATCAGATGATGAGTCAGATGAGATGGTGATTATTTCTGGGTTGGATTTCATGTTGATTGTGATTTGATTTGATTGATTGGTAATTTTGGAAGAAATTAGGGTTTTTTATTGATAAATTAGGGAAAGATTAGATCCCTTTTAATTATATTGATCAAGGAGTGAATGCTTGATAATCGGGCATTAATGACGAAGATTTCTTTGACTTTTGACTTTTGACCAAGAATATCTTAAGAATAGTCAACTCTGCTGCTGGCAAAATCATTCTACTGCTATTTATAATACTCTGTTGTTGGTTCTGCTGATACACAGGGTTCTGCTGCTATGGTTGAAAGTGTGAGGGTGGTTCTGTAACATCTTCAAACATGTTTAAATACCTAATTGGATCTCACAATTGGTTTTCACGTGCTCCAAATTGAAGTTTCCACAAACCCTGACACTTCATTATTCTCAAAGTAAAAAATCCCCAATTCTCCAAACCCTATTTCATGGAATCAACACGCACCTGGGCAAAAAGTCATAATAATGTTGCTTTATTGGATGAAAAGATGGTTCCCGAAGGCTTCACAGACATGGTTAAGTTCTTAAATGCTACTTCTCTTAGGTATGCATTAATTGTGAATCCTACTATATATATTTCCTACATCAAACAGTTTTGGCTTACTTCAAAAGTCAAAACTAGGAATGGGGAAAAACATATTAAGGCCATGGTAGATGGTCAACAAGTACTTGTCACTGAATCATCTATCAGAGAACTTCTTCTCTTTATGATAAAACAGAGATTAATTGTCTTGCTAACTCTGCCATTTTTGAAGGTTTAAAAGATTTGGGATATGAGGGCCAACATTCTAGTTTAAAATTGCAAAAAGGGCTTCTTTGTTCTCAATATAAATTTTTGGTTCATAATCTTCTTCATTGTTTGAGTTCAAAAACTTCTAGGTGGAATAAGTTCAATGCTACCATAGCATCTGCTATGATATGCCTGAGCAAAGGAGACCCATTTAATTTTTCAAACATGATTTTGGAAGGGATAGCTAAAAGTATCAAAGAGTCTAGTTCATACTTACTTTATCCAAGATTTATTTAACTCTTTGTGGAAAACCAAATTTCAAAAGTAAGAACACATAAAGCCACTTATGCATCTCCTAAGTTGGTTCCTAAAATGTTTACTTTCTTACTTAAAAATGGAAAAGGATTTTCAGGCACACTTGCATCACTTACACCTTATATGGTGCAAATTGTGCAAAATACTCAGGGTGAAGGATCAGGAACTCCCACTGATTCCCATCACACACCTAATTTTACTGCATCTGTTACGCAACCAAGAATACTCTACACCCATAGGAAAGCCAACAAGACACTGAGCGACCTCAGGCTAGTGTTAGGATGGATGTACCAGATGAGGCTGTCCTAGGTGATGGAGAGGACATGTTGGCAAGGGCTGTCACTACTGCTACTAGCTTAGCAGTAGAGCAGGACAGTGATAATATAACTAAGACCCAAACTAAGGCAACATCTAATGAGGAGGGTTCTGATGAATCTGAATCCAATGATGGTAACCCTAGCCACATGGCAAATACAGGGGGCTCAGATGATCAAACTAGGTTTGATACTGAGTTTAAGTCCCAAGATTCACCTCTCGGACCAGGTTACACAGGTCGAAGTGATGAGGACGGATCAGTGACAAATGAATTGATGGATGATAATGTACAAAATGACAATGTCAATGATTCACGTCTCGGACCAGGTCACACAGGTCAAAGTGATGAGACTAGTATGAAACTTTTAAAGCAATTGATGGCTACTTGTACCAACCTGGAGCTTAAGTGTGAAACTTTGGAGGATAAGATTCTTGGTCTTCAAACTCTTTCTAATGAACAAGCTAAGAAGATTACAAAGTTGCAGAGAAAGATAAAGTCTTTAAAGAAATCAAGATCTTCAACCTCCTTAAGAAGATTGAAGAAAGTGGGCACATCTCAAGTTGTCAGTTCTCCTGAGCATTATGTCAATTTGGAAGAGGATGCTTCCAAATTGGGGAGGAATGAAAAACAAAATGAGGAAATGGGTTCAGGGGAGACTAATTTGGTGAAAGATGATGCTGGGTTAGATGTGGATACTGCTAAGGTTTCAGGGGAGGTTACAATGAATGATGAAATGGAGGTTGAAAGTCCTCAAGATATGGATGGTTTTATGGTTACAGACAAGCAGGGTAATGAAGTTGTAATTGAAGAGTTGGTTTGTGTTCAAGAGAATGTGGTGGAAAACTCAAAACTTTGGGGCTTGAGCAATTAGTGAAGGCTACAAGGTTGATGGGTGAAGCTTTGAAAAGTCTTGGTGATTCTATGGCTAAGGATATGGACACTGCTGCTGCTACTAACAAGACAAATGACTCTGCTGCTACACAAAATTTTACTGCTCAGGATTCTGCTGCTCATGAATATGTTGCTGATCCTGCTGCTAGTAAGAAACTCAATTCTGCCGATGTACAAGGTTCGACTGCTGGATCTAGTGACAAAGCTGTTGCTGAGGCCATGGTGTTGTTAAGCAAGAAGACAACAGATGTTCAACCTAAATCACAATCTCAACCAACAACACAACAATCAACACAACCAAGTCAATTACAACCACAACATCCAACATCCACTATAACATCTCCATTACCAAGAGTACCTGTAAAGGGAGTAGTAATCAGAGAACCTGCTGCTTCAAAAAGACATACAAGTTCAATTTCATCATCTACTGCTACTGATAAAAGGAAGGGAAAGGTTACTGAAGAACCTATGCTAGATTCTGATGATGATGAAATAGATTACTCCTAGATTCCTTTTCGTTATTGGCCTAAAGAGTTACAAATTGAGCATGATTCAGTTGTTGCAAGGAAAGAACAAGAGCAAAAAGATATTGTTAAGCAACAACTACTACAACAACAAAAAGAAAGGGCTGATAAGGAAGCTGAGGATTTGAAGAGGTATGAGGAATGGGTAGATGAGAAAATAAGAATGGATGCTGACATTGAATTCTCCAAGTTAGTTAAAATTGAAGAACAAGAATTTCTAGAATTTGATGTTGTAGCTTGGATGAAAGAATTCACAGCAAGGAAAAAGAAAGAAGCTGCTGCTGTAAGAAGGAAGAAGAAAGTTCTTAGAGGACCAACTCCACTTCAACAAAAGAGAGAGCATGAGAGATACCTGAAAAACATGAAGGGTTGGAAACTGGTACAATTGAAACACAAGACAGATCAAGAGGTGTTTAATTTGTATCAACAGACTAAAAAGGAAATGGATACCTTCTTTCCTATGGGTTGTGCAAGAGATCAAGAACATTTTGCTCAAATGAACAAGAAGTTAGTACCTGAGAAAGTTAGTGAAGCAGAGCTTAAAGAGGCAGAGGCTATTGAAGAAGAAAAGACTTCTTCTAGCAGAGGTACAAAAAGAAAAAGTATAAGGAAGAAAACTTTTGCTAGGAAAAAGCAGAATGTAGCAGCGTAGAGCAATTCTGAATCTGAAGATGATGATGAATATGTGGATGATTTTGAACATATTCCTCCTGAGCATCTAAAACAACACATGCAGGTTCTAACTATGGTTGCTAAAAGGGAAGAACCTGAGGTAGTTGATGTTGAACAAATGGGAATCACATATCCAATCATTCAAGTAACTACAGGATATCTAAACACTGTTAGAACATTTCATGATGTCAACAGATCTGATGGGAAGACATCTAGATTTCTTAGACTTCAATAGATGTTGTACTATTTTGACAGAGAGGATATTTGTACTCTATGGAGGTTGTTCAAAGAAAAGTATGGTGCTACAAAGTTTAATGTGGTGACTTATAATGATCAAGAAGCTATGTTTGACTATATTATCTGGAGAGCTTTGAAACTTATGTTTGATCCTTCTTTGGAAGACTCAGAGTGGACAAAGATCAGAAGGTACAAAGTCAGAAAATGGATCCTCTTTCAAAGTTCTGGGGTTATGTCTTAGACATTGGGCCACATACTTTATATATGTTGATTGAAAAGGATTATCCATTGGCATCTTGCTTGGAGATTATTTATCAGATGGTGAATGATGTTAGGCAGCTTAAGCTACAAAAGGCCTATGATACTGATGATCAAGCTTTTGACTTGTTATGAAAATATAAGAAGATCATTGGTCAACAGTCATCTAAGAAGAAGTAGTGTGTTTGGAAGCATCCTCCTGGTGTTTAATCAAGCTTTGAAGAAACTTAATCATTTAGAAGTAAATATTAAGTTTAGGGGAGGATTGTTGGGTTTTGAGATTCTACTACTCAGAATTTAACTAAGTGTCAAACTGCTGCTGATGAGAATCTGCTGCTAGTATTATCAAACTGTTGCTAGGTGAATCTGCTGCTGAAGAGTCTGCTGCTTAAGAGATAAACTTGTATACACTGATGGATAATTATGGATTAGATAGTGTGTATATCTTATACGATTAGGAAGATATTATCTTGTGTAGAAAGTTATTGTAAACCTAATAGGACTCACTGGTCTATAAAAGTAAGTGCCTAGGGTTAGAGTAGGTACGTATTACTTTATTCTCGTTTCACTTCGAGGTTGTAAAACCCTAGCATTATTGAGTGCTTGTATAATTAATATATTAAAGTGTTGAAAGTGTTTAAAACTGTTCTTTTTAAGTTAAGCTTTAATATTCCGCGTTATAGCTTAAGTGTTAATTCAAGTCAACTTCTATAGGATCATTTGCTCAACTGTGATCAACAAGAGCTATAGAAAGCACGTAGCAAACCTAGCAATGATTTAAATGGTATGGTTAAAAGGTTTAATGTATACCGATAAACCACTTAAAGTGGTCCAAGCTGAACCAGAGTGCTCATGCGACATGCGGACGGAAAAGTGTAGTTTCATATAGTTAAAAGATTTCAAGTGTCTAAGTAACTGCAAATCATTTGTTACAATTAACTCCCTTTCAATAAAATACCTAAAACGTGCTTAAAATCTAAGAGCATCCACAATTGATCAAATTGTTAAAAGTTCACTATTTTAAAAAGTTATTTGAAAGGGTTTTTTGCATTGCATTAAAAAAAAAAATTACAAAAACTTAATAAACCTCACGTCTTTCTTACAAACTTTAGTCATTAAATGTATTATGCATTAGATGCGGCTTAATGCATTGTAGATGCTCTAACTATGCTAGGTGATGATGCATTTTCGTTTAAAAGATATTTGTTTTGGCACTTTATAATTATTGGATATTTTTTAGGTAAAATCTTGAATTATGTCTTTAGAATCAGTTTGGTATATTAACTCTTTTTAAAGTAGCCAAACTATCTTGTGACATTGTTATTTTTAACAATTTTTGTTTCGGAAAAATTCTTTAATTTCCACCAAAAGAATTGTCACATGATTGTAAGTTTTAAATAGGTACTTTTTATTTTGTATAGTTAGTAGTTAATCACGTAATCAGTTTTAACTTTTAAATCTAGGCTGCAAATCTTTTTTTTATAAAGTCTTTTAATAAATTTGCTAAATAATTAATATTATTAGATTATTATTTAAATTTACTTATATATATTTCAAACTTTTTTAAATAAAAACTAAATGAGTTTAAATGAGGTCTTAGATAACCTAAACTCTTGTCACGTAAATTTGCACGTCCCACAATCGGGCATGGGTAAAAATTCCTATTTCTTAAGAAAGGTCATTTCTCTGCTGTAATACGGCCAAACTAATTAGTAATTACTTCTAAGTTTATTCCAAACTTAATGTTTTAATGCATATAACTTAATTAGATTATTTTATGTCCATCAAACAAGATACTTCATTTTGTATTGAATCATACAGGTGAAAGCTTTTTCTCCATTTATAGAAGTAATCAAATAATAATTTCTTCACCAAAATCATATTCATTAAACATATTTGATTCATTCAACATCTTTAATTCATCCGACAGTAAATCACTCATTTTTATTCAACGCTCCAACTTAACGCAATGTTTTCTATTTATTCTTCATCATGTACATCGATCAGTAGAAGAAAAGCCATACTAGTTGAAGAGGTCATCATAAGGTAAAAAAGCAAAGTTGAGAATGAGGTCTCACATGAAAATCATGGTTGAAAAAAGCAAAAAGCTAGTAACATATTAGACCTCTTCATTCATTAAAACCTACTTCATCATCCATAAAAAATAAATATGAGAAAGTCAATGTCATCAACAATGATAAGTGAGAAAAAAGATAGTAGATTATTAATTTATTATTATGGTCTTGTCATCAACAAACTTAAGGGTTTTCTTTTTTCTTTTTCTTTTTTCTCCTTTAGTTAAGAGATGTAATTTAATATTATTTTTTTTTTGATGAGACCTATAAAATTCTCTTGTTCTATTTATATTCACAAAGCTTAATTTATCAACACTTTCCTATTAAGATGCTTATATAATAGTAAGAGGATGTTTCTTTTCTTCTTAGTAGGGAAGAAAAGTGGGCCTAAACCTTTAATGCCTCTTAATTGGGAGGAGCATTAAAACTTCCCTTTCCAAATTAAATGGCTAATTAAGTGGTTCATATGGAACCACTTAATTTGATAAACACCCCCTAAGACCCACATACACCCTAAGCTAAGAAAAAAAAAAAAAAAAAAAAAAAAAAAAAAAAAAAAAAGCACTCCCTTAGTCGTTTACATTTAATTCAACAAAGTTGGTAATGATTTTGATTTCTCTCTATACTTTTGAAATTTCACTTTCCAATGTTCCTTGTTTTACATTAACTTTTGGAATGATACTCATGTTAATCTAATAATCATTAACAAAAAAATTGTAAAATAGCAAAGAGAGTATACTTACATGAGATAACATATCTATACTATTTATAATGGAAGAAGGACTCTCTCTCCAAAAAATTCAGATGTACATAAAATGATGCATAGTTTACAATACTTTAAAGCAAGCAATTTTCATAATTACAACAACCAAAGCATTATGTACAACAAAAACTAGCATGAATCGAAATTCAGACCACTTTTCTTAGAATTCAACATTAATAGCATTAAAAACACCCCTACACCCAATATTACAATTATTTAAACACAATGTACAACCCTCATTCTACATTAATAGCATTAAAAACATTCCTATACCCAAGATTACAATCATTTAAATACAATGTACAACCCTCGTTCTACATTAATAGCATTAAAAATATCCCTACACCCAATATTATAATCATTTAAACACAATGTACTATCTTCATTCTACATTAATAGCATTAAAAACACATCTACACCCAATATTACAATCATTTAAACACAATGTACAACCCTCCATCTTAACCTAGACATGAACCTGTGACCAAGACTCGACTCAATAAAACTCGACTCGATACACAAAGTTGTGACCAAGCAAATTTAGATGTCGGAATAATATCCCATAACATTTTTATTAATTCCATTGAAAAATTTTATTTGTGGGTACCTGCCGCTGCAACGCGCGGATACCCTGTTAGTGTATTATAATCTAAACATAGTTTTAATAATAAGCAACATAATTTAAATCTTAAAGCTAATGAACCTCAAGCCGACAATTAAGTTTGGGACAATAACCTAATCATATAACATCTCCCCACAATTTGAATGGGAGTATTCTAAACATAATGCATATTGAGAGCCGCTTCTTCTTTTATTCTTTTCGTCATCTCCATTGTTGTTTGTTTGAATGGATCCCAACTATATACAACGACAAAGTTGTTTATTGATTAACGATCTCCTTTTTTTGTGATGTTTTTTCATGTCATAATTTGTTTTGACTCTAGGTGAATTTTTCTTTTAACTAGTGTCTCCGACAACAATCATCCCAAATAATTATAAAAAAAAATTGTGAATGTAAACAAATTTAGTTGATTGATTTATCAATATACATTGGGCCATAGGGGGTGTATTATGATGGTTAGGGCTTTGTAAGCAAGATTGGGTTAATAAGTTTGGTATTAAAAAGACTAATTAATCAAACACAATAAGCTAAAAGTACTAGGATTCCTATTTATTATTGGCAAGTAGTCGATGAACGGATGATAAAAAGTTTTTGTTGGAAAAAAAATGTTCGTCGTCTTGTTGTGCTTAAAAGTTCACATGAAAAATATTTGTTCGTCATAAAAATAGTTATTGGGTACCCGTCGCCGAATTGCGTGAGTACCTTATAGCTTATAAATAAGCTTAGACTATTTTCACATGCTTATATATTCAAACTGTAAATAATATTTTGTTGGAGTACATGCATGTTTGTTATGATGAGATGATGAACAACTTTTATATCAACTTCGATGACCATGTCTATATTGGTAGATGTATCAAGGTAACAGTCAAGGATTCATATCAAGTTGGTTTTCGTTTTACACTAAAGTATTACAATTTGGTCAATATCGTTATATTTTTAAGCAAAAGATATACATATGTCTTCCTTTTTTCCTGTTAGACAAGGCTCAAGCTCGATTGTGAGTTTGAGTTCCATTAAATTTAGGGTTTTGATTCTTTTGCTTATTTTTAAAATTATGTATCGGTGACTAAAAAGATATATGTGAGACCTACTAACATGTACCGTCGATATAGTGTTTACACTTAAATGTGATAGATAAAAAGGTTTTAAAAGATAAATAAAGTACAGTGTAAGGGATTTTGACATCATAATCATTTGAGGGGCTAATATATTTTGGATTGAGATTCTATCACGTTTAGATAAACATGATCAGTCATATTTTCTCACAAACAAAAGAAAGATCGAGTCCAACAGTAGACCTCACAGTTTTGTATGTGAGATAGCATGATCGGTTATGTTCATGCTAACTTGAGAGAATCTCAATTCATATACTTTCTTTTAAGGATAATGGTATATGACATTGATATTTTTGTGTATTGTGTAAAAGAATGTGTCATGTAAAATAAATTTTGCATGAAAAAACATATTGATGGACAAAAAATTATTAATACGTTGTTATGCGCAAGTTTTCTGCTAGTTTATTGTAAATACGCATGTTTTCTTATATATTTAAGACATTGAAAAATGATCTTCCACTTGCTAATTTTTTTTTTTTTTTTTTTTTTTTTTTTTTTTTTTTGATATTCAAGGATTATGTAAGATCCATCAACCATTACATAATAATTTAAATACATTTAAAAATATTACAAATAAAACTTCAAATAAAATGACTAAACTATTAATCCTTCAACACATTGCCATAACTTTTGGAGTAAAGATCATTTGAGGACCAAACTTTTTTTACATACCAAGGGACTAATCTCCACCCTCTATCTTTATTTGATCTAATGGATGAGATTAATCCCAACAATTTAAAAAACCCACTTTCATCCTTTTTTTTCAAATATTAATATCTTTCAAACCGTTAATCATTAAGCGAAAAAAAATATACCGTTACGACGAGCATTTAATTATCTTTCTATAGATAGGCTAATTGATATATTTTCGACAAAAAAAAATTTTTTCGTTTTTTTCACGTTTTTTTTTCGTGGCCGAAAAAATCATATATGATATGTAATATCATATATGATATGCAATATCATATATGATTTTTCATGTAATATCATATATGATATCATATATGATATTATATGTAATATCATATATGATATTGCATATCATATATGATATTGCATATCATATATGATATGCAATATCATATATGATTTTTGTTTTCTGCCAGGAAAAAAAAAGGTGAAAAAAACCATTTTTTTTTTTTTCGAAAGTATATCAAAGTGCCCGTCTATAGAAAGATAATTAAATGTCAGTCGCGATGGTGTAATTATTTTCGCTTAACGATTAACGGTTTAAGAGATATTTAAATTATAAAAAATAGGTGAAATAATAAAATATTTTTAATCTCAACCATTGATTTCCTTTTTAGATGGATGGTGAGGATGAGTCCCTTGGTATGTGAGTAATGTTTGGTTTGTAATATAACTCGACTCTAACTTTTGAGGATAAAACTATTTGCCTATGTATATTTAGATAAGCCCATTAATAGTCTAGATTTCCGGATAGTTTACTAATCCATCAATATATTTACTACAAGATTATGATAGATTAAATGTGCTGTTACAACTTACAACTTACAACTAACAAGTCAATAGGTTTTACAAATATTAAAATTGTCACAATTAAAGACATTTAATTTGCATTTGCAGATTGGCTTGTTAATTTCAATTTTTTATTAAAGAGATGTTTTTAGTTTTAAAATTTTTAAAACTTCTTTATTTAAAAAATCTCAAACCTTTTATAAAGTAATATAGATATAGGTAAAATGAATAATAATTGTCCGAAGGTGCCCTCAGAGGTATTGTCTTTGAACAATGAATCTAAATTAATTAGTATTACCAGTTATCAACTTTTAAATAAAAATTCTTAAACGAAGAGAGTTTCAAAGTTTAAAGTTGTTGTAGCTAGGTCATCATCGGTTGGTAAATAAGAAAAGCTACCGTTATTTAGAACATTCCATTACTAAAACTGGAAAACATGCATTAACCAAAAGCTTAAATTAAGTTATCGTAGATATGTCATCGTTAGTTGGTAAATAGAAATGTCTAATTGTGTGACTAAAACTTACCCAAAAATATATTTTACAATTTTATATTACGCTTTCAAAGTAACGGTATTGATTATTTAAACACGAGTACTTCAATTTCGATTTGTGAACGTCAAAAATGAAAAATCCCTATCAAACACAAGCTCACAACAACTATAGCAATTCTATCTTCAGCTCCAAGCCTCCAAGTAAAGTAACATTAAAGGATTTTTTTTCTTTAGTGCCAAATATAATTTCATTAAAAAAAACTAACAACCAGCTAGAAATTACAAAGCAATTTATAACTCCAAAATAAAAACTCGACCTGGAATGAAAAACATCTATATATTGTTAGGATATTAATTTGTAATCATTATGATATAAGCAAGGTTATAAATAGCGCGATACGTGACATGGCGGCATGACCAATTAAGTCTCACGCTTTAGCGGCTAAGGCAAAGTTTTTGCTTCTATAAAGCGACACAAAATATGAAAATATTTATTAAATTATATCATGATATCTATCGAGTTTACAAAAGACGTAACATAAAGCGACATAAGATATGGCGTGAAGGAATGATCAAACTTCACGCCTTTGTGAAGTGCGCGGCTTTTAGAACCATAGATATAAGTCTAGGTGACTAGTTTAAAACAAAAATACAAAATACAAAGATTACATAGAAGGAATAAGAAGCAAAGGAACTTTTTGTTTCAAGTATTTTTTCACACACGTAATATACTAATATAGTATTGAACCAAAAGTCTTTTAGTGTGGTATCTAATTGACAAATATTCTTGTGTTGTAACACTTCAAACCTTACCAGCCAAAAACCTTGAATTTCTTATGAAACGCTCATTACTAAACGATCAAAAGTCTTGTCTTTTTAATGTCACTTTATACTAGGTATTTGGTCAAATATCAAACTATCTTTTCATCACATTCACACAATCACACGGTCCTCCTCATTCTAGATCTTTGTCCATTTCTCTCTCTATATATATATACTTGTGATGTAATGTTTGTGATACATTCGAAAACAAACCTCGATAACTAATACAAAAACGCAAAAAATTTTCATATAACAAGAAAGAAATGGATAACAAAAGCTTACGGTTTTCTTCAATCTTGATAGTTCTTTTCATCATCTTTTGTGTACCTTTTGCTACATCTCAAGAAGTTGGTGAGTTCTAGATATGATGCTATAACTACTTCTAGGATATTATTGCATGCTTTATCGTTCTTTGATTATATATAACCTATATTGATGCAATATATCGTTTATGGTCATCGTGTAGAGGATGAACATGAGTTCACGTATGATGTGAACAGTCCAAACGGGCCTGATCACTGGGGAGAGATACATCCTGAGTGGAGCATGTGTAATCAAGGAGACTTGCAATCTCCTATTGATCTCACGCATAAAAGGGTTCAAACCACTTCACATCTTGGAAGGCTTGATAGAGATTATAAGCCTGCAAACTCTACTCTTGTTAACCGTGGCCACGATATGATGGTATGTATTATTGTTGTTTAAGTATTTATTGTATGTGTGGTAAACGAAAGAAAAGAACAATATTATTGCCTGAAGGTTAACATTTTTTTAAGCTATAAAGTTTATAATATCTGTCAAGGGACATAATTTATGCTTGATCTTATAATATATTTGTATGAATAACAGCTGAGATGGATCGGAGGAGCAGGACATATGCATATAAACGGAACTGAATATCAACTTAACCAACTTCATTGGCACACTCCAACCGAACACACCATCAACGGTCGAAGGTACTATATATAACACGTTATACACAATTTTTTTAACAAAAAAACACATTGCATCTATGAATTCGATCAGTTAGCTAAATTCAGAACAATGTTTTTACCATCTTTTTTCTTTTGCTACGCGTACAGATTCAATCTAGAGCTACACTTGGTTCATCAAAGTACGGACGGAAAAATTGCAGTGGTTGGAATCATGTACAAAATTGGCCGCCCCGATTCTCTTTTATCAGTGGTAAGCTAGTTAAAGAATTTATTCTTACATGATATTAGATTTACACAAATAGTTTTTGATCAACATTATAATCTTGATATTCGTATTTTTTTAATATGTGATCAGATGGAGCCATATTTTAAAGCATTGGCTTCTACAAAAGATGTCGAGAAAAGCGTGGGAGTAATTGATCCACGAGAAATAAAAGTCGGAAGCAGAAAATATTATCGATATATTGGCTCACTTACAACTCCCCCATGTACCCAAAATGTTATTTGGACCATTGTTAACAAGGTATGATAATCTTTTTACTGTCTCTATAATATTATATGCGTTTGCGTCACAACATATGTGAGATTAATACCTTCTATATTTCAAAGGTGAGAACGGTTTCACGAGAACAACTATATGCAATCCGCGACGCTGTCCATGACGTAAGTTTCTAGACAGTTTATTTTCAATACAAACTATTTATAGAATACAGCATGCATACTAATCTTACGTGTTGATGTAACAGGAAGCGGAAGCTAATGCGAGGCCGGTACAAGCTTTGAATAACCGTTGGTTGAAGCTTTACAGACCAGATGATCAACAAAATAATTAAGAGCTTACACTACTTGTAATTGAATTTTTAGCGTATTGTCATACAGGGTACATGATATGATTTAATTTATTCAATGCAATCTATAATGATTTGTTGTGATCAAATAATATATATGTAAAAATGTTACTTTTGGTTTTCCAGTTAGAACATGACAATAAGAGAAACATGGTTTGCATGTAATTTGGTTTTCCTTTTCTATTGGTGGTATCATTAAGACGGGCAAATAAGTGAAGAAATGAAAAACTTATCAAATAAATACTCTAATCATAACTCTTAACAACTCATAAATTATTACTAAATCAAAACAAAAGTGTTGTTTCTATTTATAATTACTCATGTGGATTTAGTCTTTAGTTTAATATAGCTTAAACTCACTATATATATAGAAAGATGACAAGATGATGGCCTGTAACTTGACTAATTAACTTGCTATAAATGGGTTCGCGTTCATAAGGAAGTCATTTTTAATGCAAGCTAAAATTAATTGGTTACATCAATTAGGTTGTCTCGTTAAATGCCTATATTTTACCAATACAAGTATTAGCGGCGACACCAAATATATATTTTTATTCGTTCTTTGATCATTTATCGGTTTGCAACGATAGTCACGGGCTGCAAACGCTTCATGATTTTGATAGTTTTAACAGAGTAAATGCGTTAAAGTCATGTACTCTCACCGGAAAAAAGTGGCCACAAACAAAAAATATATAAATTTAGAAAAGTGTATTTAGCTAGGGAAGAGTTCATCTCAATAAAATATACCCTTAAAGGCATTATACGTGAGAATGTTTTAGAAATCTGAAGTATTTAATAGAGTTAAGTTCATTTATTAGAAACGGATTTTCTCCATTTTTTCAAGTTAGCTAACAAACTTATATTTTTCACGATATAGGTAATAAAACTTTCAAATTCGTTGCAAGAACACTAGTTTTCTCAAATTTGACCGGCTAACTTCCGGTTTTGGCTCAACTATCTTCAAAACTCAATTAAACGTAACTGTAGGAAATCCAAACACCCCTTTATCAACATAAACAACCATGAATAGATTTAACATTTGAAGTCAAATATCCGAAGAAAAATTGAATATATATGTTGTTTTGACTTTTTCAGTCCAAGCAAAGAAGCAACTAGTTCTATGTAAAAATCTGATATAGAAAATAAAATATTTGATTTTGCATTAACTTGAGTCAGAAAGGAAAAGGAAACATCATCTAGAACACACACACGCGCACGCGCGCGTACACACACACACACACCATATTTTACCAGACATGGCACGAGTTTGGTGGTTTTACGACAGCTGTGGAGGTTCGTAGTTGGATGTGATGGTTTGAACGGGGCGGATGTGGTTCAGGGGAGAAGAGTTCCGGCGTTGATGCCGGGTATTGTAGCAAATTAAAAGTGTGTGTATTGTAAATGTTTTTTGTGTATGAAAATCTAAATGCTTATGTATTTGTGTGTGTTTTAAATTTTGTGTGTGAGTTTGTTGAAGATGACAACAAAATCGGGTCAATAAACCAGAACCAACAAATATCCAAGGTGGAAATTGCACATATGATAGAATAAATTAAAATTACACAAGTGGAATTTCATCCGTTTCATAATAGTGATATTACCCGGCTACAACAAGATTCATTACCTATTTTGTTAAGAAAATGTTTCTTAGTCAACTCGGTAAATGGGAAAAATTCATTTTTAATAAATGGACTTAACCCTATTTAATATGGGAGTGTATTCGCACACAACTTTTTTTTTAACATGTTAGATTATTAAATTTTTAGAATCTTGAACGATAAGAGGAGAGAAGATCCGAACACTGAATTTTTGCCTGCTAATTTACTATTTTTTAAGAAAACAAGTTTATAATTTAAATCTTTTTATTTACTTAAGAAAATCAACACGTTAATATTTTATACCAAATAATTTATCATCCTTACTCATAATCCATATACCTATTAATATCCACTTTCAGATTTATTATTCAAAAATAGCTTCCAAAGCGATACCGTTTAATTTTATGTATTCGTTTTAATTTTTAGTGAATAAAATAATAATTTATGATTTATTTACTAGAACCTTTTGATTTAATTATTATGTTTATGAAAATGCAAAAATCATTGACCCCCTCTCGAGACACTACCTTGTTATAGACTTAAGGGTGTCTAAATATTCATAAACTAGCCTCAAGGTCCGCCTGATGGGCGGCTAGCTTTTAAATTTTAATTAGAAGATAAAGAAATAGTGAAAGGCTTGATAAAATAACGTTAAACAATTTATAGTGGGTTTGTTGTAGATTTTATAATATGCGACTAATGCGAAGATGACTACACTAAAATCACCAACTTTAGTTTTGTTAATGGTCATGAAACAAAATTATTATGGTTGCATTTTCAATGTCGGTTATAACTTATCACCAATTATAACTTATTTTTGAATGAAAAAATGCACCAACCAATATTAACATCAATCAAGTTAAACAAAAGCTAGTGATACCAACCCATAATTCTAAGAAATATCCTTTTTCATTTGTACCCAATAAACTTAATTCGACATCATAAACGGGAAAAAAAATCTACCTTTATTAGATTTCGTGTAAAGCATTTCATCATAACACTTGTAGCTTGTCTCTAATACAACAATGGAAAACATCATGAATCCCATTAATGGTATTCTATAGATATACCCAACTACATAAGATGAAACCTTAAGTTAGCTATATGATAATGATACCATACTTTATCACTACTGAAAGTACATAGTATACTAATATACATATCTCCATAGCTTGATAAAAAATAGTTTACGAATCATCTGATATTTTCTTGTTAATCTCTATAATTAAATTGAGGGCCTCTTGGGTTTGCTATCTTTCAAAGGTTCCAAAAGCCAAAATATCTGCATATTGTCTTTCAAGTGCTTTCATGATTGCTTTTTCCACATTTGCAGCCGCCTTTAATGTGTAAAAATTAGAAAAAGAACACTTAGCATCAATATATTTCATTCATTCAATCATTACCAACTTATAAACTTGTTTTTTGTTATAAACTTACAATCTCCAAGATGAATATGTATTGAGGCCATCGGTTAATCACAACTTCATGCTTATTTGATTTTATCAAATACATATTTTCCTCATTCCTCAAGTTTCAACGGCAAGAACCACACCTTTATTTTATTAATTTCTTTGTGCTCAAGTGATCCGCAAGACGTTAGACTCTCAATCAGGTATAAATGCACAAAATTACATACATGAATTTTAAAAGATATGTAGTGATCAGAATTTTACGGAAGCAGAAAAATGGCTCACCGATGCACAAAAACTTCCTAACACACTTCCAAAACGTGTTGATGATGAGAAATGAAGACGAATAGATCTTAAACTTTTGTTTTCTTAATCCGAAACCTGTAAATCCGATAAAAAGAATTATACAGTAGTGTTAATATAAATAAAGTCAAAAACATTATTCGCATTATTCGGTATTCTCGTGTTTTGATAATCACAAAGTATAAAGACATGCTACGTAAAGTTATGGTTTATAAGTTTTTAATCGAGGAAACTCGTTACATCTATGTAGCTACTTGAACATCACTTCAGGTATGAACAAACGTTATATCATCATTAGTTAAGTGATCAAAGAATTTTATTTTCACCTAAACTTACATTTTTAAGTTTGACAAAACATTTTCACAAAAGTATTTTTGTGTTTTTAAAGAAATGTTTTATTAAGAAAATAAATTCAAATTCAAACCTTATAACAGCTAGTCCCCCCCCCCCCCCCAAATCAGTTCAGCCTGAACCAGATAAGTTTTCACCACGTTAAGACAAAAACGGAGCATTTTGTCGCGGCGGTACCTTAAATAGGCCGACGGTCCCTTAGTGATAAAGGACCGTCTGGCATTTGCGGGACCGTCCCTTTCCCTCCTGTCGCCTATAAATACTGAACTATTACACTTCAAAAATTAGACTTTCACACACACAAAATTTTCTGGTCTTTGTTCCTTTTATTCTTTGATCACTATAACATGTCGGTATATTTTTATAAGTGATTTCCTTTTCCGTCAAGTGCAAGAGAAGAACTCTTGACAACTATGAAGATTCAAGATATTATAGGTGTCCACACACAAACGTAACAAGTGTTACGTGATAGGATATATGTTATGTCATTGTTTTCCGACTTGTGTGTGAGTCGAGGATGGGGATATTTGTGTAAACTTGGATGGTGATGTAGTTCCAAGTATTGTATTTGTGTGAGCTTGGATGGTGATGTAGATCTAAGAAGTCTTGTAACTAGATTAGTTCATATATTTGATGTAAGGAGAGTGATGTCCTAAAGTTTAGGTTAGGATTAGTTTAGTCATTATGTAAAGACTTGGATCAGGTGATGATCAAGTGTGTCATGTGTGTGAAGGTTTGATTCGGGTGAAGAATCAAGTGAGTCGTGTGTGTGAAGGCTTGGTTCGGGTGAAGAACCAAATATGTCAAATAAGTGAAGGCTTGGATCGGGTAAAGATTCAAGATGGACAAGAGTACTTATTCTTGTGGTCACGTGGGCCTTGGAATAGATTGGTTCTAGCTATGATTAGAACTCGACATTATGCTTAGTGTCGTTAAGCCTTGTGTAAGCATGGGTACGGATTGCTCTGCCTGAAGGAGTGTGTTGATATAGTGATTGATAACTCTCGAGTGTGGTACTCGGGGAGTGGAGTAGGATGGAGAGTGGGCTTCGTGCCGAACCACTATAAATCGCCGCGTCTCTTGGTTGTGTTCTTTCTTTACTCTTTACTTTACTTGTTTATTTATGTATGCTAGTAATTAAATTGATATCGCATAACTAGTAGAATTCAACAAGTTTGTAAATGAAAAATAACTGGACCTAGAACGGTGAAACACTTTAGAAAATTAAAAAGAAGCGGCGAAACTATTCAACCCTCCTTCTAGTTTCTACAAGTAGCATTCATAAACACAAACCGAAAGTATTTTCAATCGTTGAAAAATAAATCATTTATGCATTTTATCAAACACTTAGAGTACATGAGAATAACATAAGCATCAACACTTGATTGTTTAGTGTAGTAAAAGATTACCTTTTAAATGTACTAAGTAGTCCTAAAAACATATTAAATAATCATATTTTACAATTAGATTGATACTAATAATCTAAACACGAATCGTAAGTTAAAAAAAAAAACCCAATCTTAATTCAACACTATAACCATAACAGATGAACACAAAACCATAAATTAAGACTTCTATGCAACACAAACACCTAACCTTTTAAAAAATCTAATTCAAGACTTTCATCAAACAACTAGTATGTAATATTAAACCAACAAAATAAGTTGGCTAACATAGTTGTTGATATAAATAATGTTTAAAAACGTTATTAATATTTCTCAATAAACCTATGTTTTGATAATCACAAAACTCAAATCAAATTAAGTCAAGATTAAGACATAAGCAAGTATTTAGTAACAAATATTTACCTCCACATCAAATATCACTTAAGGTATGCATAAACTAAGCATCTTATGTATTACATGATCAAAGGAAACCTTGTCTTAAGACATAACATTTTATAAAATGATATTAACATTTTATATATATTTGTAAATCATTTTTGGTATTGTTATATTAAACTACAAAGATATGATTTCAAATTTCCAACCAAAAATGGCAAATTTTATCCAGAAAAACTTTTCAAATGTTCAGTAGGGCGGGCCCCCCTTAATTTTACTAGGAGGCCCCCTTAATTATTAAGGGGACCGCCCACTAATTAAGGGGATCGGCACGCTCCAAAACAGTATTTTCTGGCCCTTTAAATACTGGATCATTTCACATATTTTTCTCACCTTTTTGCACTAAAAACTTTCTGATCAAACCTCCATTTCTATATCAAAAATCATTTGATCATATAACTCATAAGTCTTTGTTTCTAAGTGATCCAAAACTTCATCCACTCAAGTGCAAGAAGAAGAACACTCCTCTACATCCATCTAATTGTAGTAGTGTTGTGATTAGCTATTTTCATATTGTAGTAGTGCTAGATATTTGTAAAGGTGTTGTGTAAATTTGTTGATTGTACAAACTAGGTGTGTTGTAAAGTAGTTTAGTAGTTGTGACTTAGTTGTGCTTAGAAGAAGGTGTGAAGTTGACAAGGTGTGAAGTCTTGAAGAAGTTGTGAAGGTGTGAAGAAGGTGTGAAGTCTTGAAGAAGTTGTGAGATTGGTTCTAGCTACGATTAGAACTCGACATTTAGCTTAGTGTCGTTAACTCGTGTAAGCCAAGGTGTGTAAGGTTTCTCCACCATAAGGAGTTTGTTGACATACTGAAGAAAACTCTCGAGTGTGGTACTCGAGGAGTGGAGTAGGGCAAGGAAGGTGTCCTTGTAGCCGAACCACTATAAATTCGCGTGTTGTGGTTTGATCTTTCTAACTCTATCTTTTCTTCATTATATTTCAATACTTTCATTATTAGATTAGAATTCCTTATATTGGTTGTTACTTGAATTCACTTGAGATCGAATCGAAAGTTTTTAATAAGCTACAAAATATTTTAGTAAAAAATTTAAAAAGGACGTAAAACTATTCAACCCCCCCCCCCCCCCCCTCTAGTTTTCCACAATTGGTATCAGAGCCACGTCTAGCAAGATCTTTAAAATATATTGTATTTTAAAACTTGTAACGATCTATGGAATCTGAAAAATATTTAGAAGGGCAATCTATGCAAAGACCACCCTATTTGAAAGTGATGGATATTTATATTGGAGAAATCGATTCTAAACTTATGTGAAGTCAAAGGATCTAGATCTTTTGCATGTTATTACTAATAGTAATTTTTTACCTATTCAAAATAACCCCGAAACAAAGAAAGATGAAATCGTACCTTTTGAAAAACAAAATGATGATTTAAAAAGAAAACTTGCTAAAACTAATGAAGCAAAAATGGTTATTTATAATGCGCTACCACGTAAAGAGTACAAAAGGATCTTTATGTGTGAAACCGCAAAAGAAATTTGTAACTCTTTACTAATAACTCACCAAGGTAATAGTCAAGTCAAAAATAATAAGGTAGATCTACTTGTTCAACAATATGAGCAATTCACGATTCCGGAAGAGGAATCAAGTGATAATGCTTTTGCTAGATTTAACACTATCATAACAAGTTTAAAAGCACTTGATGAGAATTTTTCTAGTAAGAATTTTGTTAGGAAGTTTCTTAGGGCTCTTCACCCAAAATGGCGAGCTAAAGTGACGGCTATTGAAGAATCAAAGAATTTTTCAACATTGCAACTTGATGAATTAATTGGAAATTTAAAAGTCTACGAAGCAATTATAAAGAAGGATTCCAAAATGGTCAAAGGAAAACGAGAGCAAAGCACGTCAATCGCCTTGAAAGCTAGAAAGGAATCTAGTATCGAAGATAGCTCATCTTCCGAAAGTGATGACGAATAATACGCCATGGCCGTAAGAGATTTCAAGAAATTCTTTAAAAGGTGAGGAAGATTCGTAAGACAACCACATGATGAAAAGAAAACATTTCAAAAGAGTAAGGATGACAAGAACAACAAGAATGAAAGGAAATGTTTCAAGTGTGGTGATCCAAATCACCTTGTTGGAAAATGTCCAATGATGACAAGAGATCAAAATCAAAGAGCATTTATTGGAGGAGCTTGGAGTGATAGTGATGAAGATGAGAAAGAAACGACAAAGGAAGAAAAGTGTCTTATGGCGAATACATCAAATGAGGTACGTTCCGAAACCGAATATTTTAGTGATGAAAGCTTATCATTAGATGAAAAAGACCTAGATAATGAATATAATAGGCTATGCAAATTAGAACAACTAGTAATGGCCAAAAACAAATCACTAAAATACATAAATAATCAATTGGAAAATGAAGTACTAGAACTAAAAATTAAAATACATCAACTTGAAAAAGGTAAAGAAATTTTTGAAGAATGTAAATTATGTCAAGAGATTAAAGGTGAAAACGAAATACTTAGAGAAGAAATTTGCAAACTTGATAAATTTGAAAGTAGTAGTCACTCGCTTAGTAAAATAATAAGCATTCAAAGATTATCCGGAGATAAAACCGGTTTAGGATTTAACTCAAACGAAACTTCAACAAGCGAGATTAAAAATGTCAAATTCGAAAATGAACTTAATGAACAAAAACCTCTAAAATCTAATCCTAAGTATATACTCATTAATGATAGAAAAATACCTCTTGCCAACAATGAAGAAGTTAAAGCTTTTTATAAACCATCTTTAAAAACCGAAGTAGGATCTTCTAAACCTAAGACAAGATCTAAAACTCCACCACCTAGAAAACCAAATAACCCTCATCCTAGGCCTAAAACACCTCAACCAAGAAGAAACCAAAATAGGCAAAACTACAATAACAATAGTAATCAAATGTGAAACTATCAACAAAGCTATCCTTGGGGTATACTACCACCTTTCATGCATCATAGTCAAACGTTAAACATGTTTGGACCAAACAACTTTGGACCAAAGAGGCAATGGGGACCAAATAGCTATATGAACACTCCTTGAGGCAATCTTGAAGTTTTCACACCATAGACTTGTTCAAAGTCTATATGTCATCTTGAAGATTTTGAAGATTTTTGTTGAAGACCGCCGGGTACGCCATTCTTTCACAACTCATTGCCATGCTTAGATAAATATGCTTTGTTTGATTACGTTGTTTGTATAGATATAGCTTGTTATTTTCCTCTAATTGTTCGTTCATATATATATATATATATATATAATATATATATATATATATATATATATATAGATATATATATACATATATATATATATATATATATATATATATATATATATATATATACATATATATATATATATATATATATATATATATATATATATATATATATATGAGTAAATTACATGGTTGGTCCCTGTGGTTTATACAAAGTAACAAGTTTCGTCCCTCTCTTTTAAAAGTTGCATGGTTAGTCCCTAAGTACGTAAACAAATAACACCACTGGTCCCTTGGTTTAACTGGTGTTAACTAAGGTTAGTTAAAATTTACAAGTTAGCCCTCTTTGGTTAAATAGCGCTGCATCGTTAATCCTTTGGTTAAATAGCGCTGCATCGTTAATCCTTTGGCTAAATAGCGCTGCATCGTTAATCCTTTTAACGTTTTCGCCCGTTTTGTCCGTTTTTTTTTTTGTGTTTTTTTTTTGTTTTCGCCCGTTTTTGTCCCTTTTTTTTACGTTTTCGCCCGTTTTTGTCCGTTTTTTTTTTACGGTTTTCGCCCGTTTTTTGACCGTTTTTTTTACGTTTTCGCCCCGTTTTTGTCCGTTTTTTTTTGTTTTCGCGCCGTTTTTTGTGCGTTTTTTTTTACGTTTCTCGCCCGGTTTTGTTCGTTTTTTTTTATTTTCGCCCGTTTTTTGTCCGTTTTTTTTTACGTTTTCGACCTTTTTTTTACGTTTTCTCCCGCCCGTTTTTGGACCCTTTTTTTTTACTTTTTCGCCCGTTTTTGTCCGTTTTTTTTTATGTTTTCCGCCCGTTTTTGTCCGTTATTTTTTTTTTGTTTTCGCCCGTTTTTGTCCATTTCTTTTACGTTTTCACACTTTTTTTGTCCGTTTTTTTTTTTTGTTTTCGCCCGTTTTTGACCCTTTTTTTACGTTTTCGCCCGTTTTTGTCCCTTTTTTTACGTTTTCGCCCGTTTTTGTCCTTTTTTTTTTGTTTTCGCCCCGTTTTTGACCTTTTTTTTTACGTTTTCGCCCGTTTTTGTCCGTTTTTTTTTTGTTTTTTTCCGTTTTTTTTGTTTTTGTCCGTTTTTTTTTGTTTTTTGGGTAAAAAAAAATATTTTTTCTAAAATATTTTTCCTAAAATATTTTTTCAAAAATATATTTTAGAAACTTTTTTTTACCCCAATATATTTCTAAAATATTTTTTCTAGACGGGCGGAAAACGGAAAAAAACGTAAAAAAAAGGGGACAAAAACGGGCAAAAACGTAAAAAAAAAGACAAAAAACGGGCGGAAAACATAAAAAAACGGGCGGAAAACATAAAAAACGGACAAAAACAAAAAAAAACGACAAAAACGGGCAAAAACGTAAAAAAAAAGGGACAAAAACGGGCGAAAACGTAAAAAAAACGGTCAAAAACGGGCGAAAACAAAAAAAAATGGACAAAAAACGGGCGAAAACGTAAAAAAAACGGACAAAAACGGGCGGGGAAAACAAAAAAAAAACGGACAAAAGCGGGCGAAAAAAAAAAAAAAACGGACAAAAAAGTGTGAAAACGTAAAAAAAAACGGACAAAAACGGGCGAAAACAAAAAAAAACGGACAAAAACGGGCGAAAACATAAAAAAACAGACAAAAACGGGCGAAAACAAAAAAAAAGGGGACAAAAACGGGCGAAAACGTAAAAAAAAGGTCAAAAACGGGCGAAAACGTAAAAAAAAGGTCAAAAACGGGCGAAAACAAAAAAAAACGGACAAAAACGGCCGAAAACGTAAAAAAAATGGTCAAAAACGGGCGAAAACGTAAAAAAAAACGGACAAAAACGGGCGAAAACGTAAAAAAAAACGGACAAAAACGGGCGAAAACAAAAAAAAAACGAACAAAACCGGGCGAAAACGTATAAAAAACGGACAAAAACGGGCGAAAACAAAAAAAAAACGGACAAAAACGGGCGAAAACGTAAAAAAAACGGTCAAAAACGGGCGAAAACGTAAAAAAAACGGACAAAAAACGGGCGAAAACGTAAAAAAAAACGGACAAAAACGGGCGAAAACAAAAAAAAAAACGGACAAAAACGGGCGAAAACGTAAAAAAAAATGGACAAAAACGGGCGAAAACGTTAAAAGGATTAACGATGCAGCGCTATTTAGCCAAATGATTAACGATGCAGCGCTATCTAACCAAAGGATTAACGATGCAGCGCTATTTAACCAAAAGGGGCTAACTTGTAAATTTTAACTAACCTAGTTAACAACCAGTTAAACCAAGGGACCTGTGGTGTTATTTGTTTACGCACTTAGGGACTAACCATGCAACTTTTAAAAGAGAGGGACGAAACTTGTTACTTTGTATAAACCACAGGGACCAACCATGTAATTTACTCTATATATATATATATATATATATATATATATATATATATATATATATATATATATATATATATATATATATTCTCATACTTATTATATTATATATATATACATATACATATATATACATACTTGCACATAACCTAGATACGTCATTAGTTGACTTTCTAGAACTCCAGGAAATTGTTCGTTATCGAACCCTTTCCTTCCCCCTCGCGAAATTCTATTATGTCTACTTTTAGAAGACTCATGATGATGAAGAGATATGAGTCAAGTGGACTATTATCATGTAAGAACACCTTCGCACATGAACACTATGGATGAAACAAACTCCTTTCGCCGACTATATTCTATCTCCGTTATCATCTCTCAAACCTCACCTATCAACCCATCATTCACTCACATTTATACTTATATATATATACATATATACACATATTCACATATTCCCGAACACACCTCAAACCCCTCGTCAACTTAACACTTTGATCATTTTATCCAAAATTGTCAAAGGTACATTTTAATTATCGAAACGGTAATTAAAAATTGTTAAGTATTTTATCATCGTGCCAATAAACACTTACGTATTTTTGATATATTATAAATGTAATTATATACGTATAAATATATTTTTTCCAGAAACTAATTCTGCGAAAATTCAAAAATTTAATGGGAGGCCCCCTTAAAGATTAAGGGGACCGGCTTGTTATTGGGGGCGGTCCCCTTAATGTTTAAAGGGACCGGCCATCTGACACTCCCAAATTCGTTTTCCACCTTATATCCATTCCCAAACACTCCATTTGTTCATATATTCCTCCCTCACCACTGCTGAGTACGAACCAAAACAACCAAAACCATCAAAATCCTCTACCAAATCACCAATCCGGGGTTGTTTCGCAAGGGGCAAACATTAACCAAACGTATAACAACATCTTTTGTGAAAATGCCAAAGACCACGGTTGGTGATGTCTCCAAAACCAAACAATACATTCCAAAAGTTTCCTCTACTCCCGGCATGTCTCCTTCAGTTGCATGTTTCTATCGTCCCATTGAAAATAGAAACATTCACGAAGGAAGACTTGTCGATCCATCTTTCTATGACTCTGATCAAACCGAACGAATGTTCTCCAATATTCGTTTTGAATGTCTTTACCAAATCAATGAACCAATCATTCCTCGTTTTATCCTCGACTTCTATAGCCAAGTGACGGTGCAAACCGATCCCTATGGTCTTCTCCTCATTTCCTTCATGATCCAAAATCAATTCATCACTCTTACTCTTGCTCAATTTGGTCAAATTCTTAGAATCCCATACAACGGCCAAGCCATATTCTCAAATGAATGGGATCTTTCCTCTCTTGAAAGAAATCGTCCTCAGGATGGCCCATACTATTCTGAGATTCCTAGTCTTGATGACATTCGTCAACTGCTTGATCTAGAACGTCGTACGACTAGTCGAGTAATCAAGTCGAAGAATGTCGATATTCATGCAAATCAAATCCTCCTCAAAGAGCTAAGCCACGAGATGAAAAAATGGGAAGAACTCATTCGCAAGAATGCGTTTGGTACCGGTGGTCACCGTGATCATGTCACGGCGAGTATCGCCCACATGTTATATTATGTAGTTACTAAAGAGAACTACAATTTGGCTTATCTTTTTGTTCATCGAATCATGTCCGCCAAAAACACCCCAAATGCCAATCTTCCTTACGGTATGTTCCTCACACGACTTTATCGTTATGTCATGGAACATTACCCACATCTTCAAATGGATTACTACGTTCAAATCCTTCCTACTTTGAACCAACTCACTTGTGTTCGTACTCGTCGTTCTCGAAGTGACAAAGGAAAATCTCGTGTTCCTTTGTATTCTAGGCCTCGTAGGTCTACATCTCATCGTGACGATGATGATGATGATGAGGAGGAAAACACCTCACGTGTTAGTACCCCCATCCCCCACGACCTTTGTTGAAAATCTTTCCGATATTGACGATACCGAGTATCAAGTTCCTCTTCCTCATGAACGTACCGATGAGCTTCTCTTCACTCGTCAAACGTCCATTATCAACCGTCAACAACAAATACATGAAGAACTTCGAGGAGGATTCAAATCCGTTGGAAAGATGTTTAGGAAGATGATTGGGAAGAAGAAGAAGTAGATGATGTTGATGTATTGCTACTAATTATTATTAGTTTCTATTAGACATTTGTATGGTTTGTTATTTGTCCGATTTATTCGGAAATACTTGTGTTATTTCTTGTTTATCTCTTGGATGATGTTTAGACTTTAACTATTATCATGCTACTATCTTAATGTTATGCTATATTTCTTTTCAAAGTGAAATATAATATGTTAATTTGCATGCAAAATTTGGTTATATATATATATATATATATATATATATATATATATATATATATATATATATATATATATATATATATATATATATATATATATTATATATATATATATATATATATATATATATATATACATATATATATACATATATATATATATATATATATATATATATATATATATATATATATATATATATATATATATATATCATCATTCCTAGAGTATATACTTCTAATAGAGCTTGCTGGAAATACACACTTGAAAAATCACCCATTTCTGCAAATTTTGGGTTTCTGGTCATCTGGGAAAACACCAGATGGGCGGCCCCCTTAATTTCCTAGGCGGTCCCCTTAATCATTAAGGGGGCCGGCCTACAATTAAGGGGACCGACCATCTGGAACTGGATTTACTGTTTTCTTTTGCATCTTGTGAACCCTTTCTCTAGTATCAGCTATCATTTCCCATTTTAACCCAACTGATTTTAGAATCTCATTCAACCATTTCAATTATTTACCTAAATCAACCATTTCCATACTATAATTCCCTCCATAATCACCATTCTTCATCTCATCATTTCTCATCCAAATCATCATGACTCCACCAAGCACCTCAAACTCCAAGGCCTCTAAGAAACAAAAGCTTGTGATCATCCCTCCAAAATAACTCTTCATTGACTTAACAAATGAAGACAACAAAACCCCATCATCTCCACCAAAATGCTCATCTCCAAATGCACCTAATGCACCATCCAAAACACCTTCCACTCATGGAACTTCCTCATCCTCCATACCCTCAACCTCATCAATCAATGACTACATCAATTCACACTTGTCACCACAAGTATCATCACCACATCCTACACAAGAACCTACTTCCACCCATCTTACCATCTCACTTTCACCAATAACACCACTTGATGCTCATCTCTCATCTCCACCAATTACACCACCATTCTTAGCCAATCCCGTGCCTTGGAGGTTACTTGAATCCCATGGGGATACTTGTCTTTGTTGCATCCACAACCGAACCATTATCTTTGGTCTTAGAGATGAAATTCAATATATGTTTTCATATATTGAACATTTGCTTACTAACCCACCACCACCACCAACTCCACCATCCTCTCCAATTATTCCTCCACCACAATTCTCACTCATTCCTCCACCATCACCATCATGCTCTATAAATTAAGCATATGATATTCTTAATAAATAAAGCCTTTACCACCCTTTTGCTTGCAAGCTCTATGAAGTCCATGTACTCTTTGCATGATGATGTATTTTTCTAGTTGTTAGCTTATGTACTAGCTTTCCTACTTGTAATCCTTATGAGTACTACTTGTATTGTTGTGTCTTGACACAAACATTGCTTTAATATGAATGCTTCTTTTCAAACATGCTTAATTATTTTCTTGTCACCTTATATATGTTTGCATGTATATACTTGTGCTTCTAATATTTTTGTTTTGCAAAGCATTCCATAGCTCGTTCTATTGGTGCCCCCAAACGAGGGGGAGTACACATCAAGGAGGAGATATCTTCCCGTCAAATTTTCACGTTTGAAAATTGTCGGCATAACCTTTTTGATTCTACAAAAAGGGGGAGAAGTAAATAAAAACTCACTAAAATACTTGTTTAAAAACTAATTTTTGAGTTAATGAGTTTAAGTTTTGTAATCATCAAAAAGGGGGAGATTGTTGATATAAATAATGTTTAAAAATGTTATTAATATTTCTTAATAAACCTGTGTTTTGATAATCACAAAACTCAAATCAAATTAAGTCAAGATTAAGACATAAATAAGTATTTAGTAACAAATAGTTACCTCCACATCAAATATCACTTAAGGTATGCATAAACTAAGCATCTTATGTATTACATGATCAAAGGAAACCTTGTCTAAGACATAACATTTTATAAAATGATATTAACATTTTATATATATTTGTAAATCATTTTTGGTATTGTTATATTAAACTACAAAGATATGATTTCAAATTTCCAACCAAAAAGAGCAAATTTTATCCAGAAAAACTTTTCAAACGTTCAGTAGGGCGGCCCCCTTAATTTTACTAGGCGGCCCCCTTAATCATTAAGGGGACCGCCCACTAATTAAGGGGATCGGCACGCTCCAGAACAGTATTTTCTGGCCGTTTAAATACTGGATCATTTCACATATTTTTCTCACCTTTTAGCACTAAAAACTTTCTGATCCAACCTCCATTTCTATATCAAAAATCCTTTGATCATATAACTCATAAGTCTTTGTTTCTAAGTGATCCAAAGCTTCATCCACTCAAGTACAAGAAGAAGAACACTCCTCTACATCCATCTAATTGTAGTAGTGTTGTGATTAGCTATTTTCATATTGTAGTAGTGCTAGATATTTGTAAAGGTGTTGTGTAAATTTGTTGATTGTCAAACTAGGTGTGTTGTAAAGTAGTTTAGTAGTTGTGACTTAGTTGGGCTTAGAAGAAGGTGTGAAGTTGACAAGGTGTGAAGAAGGTGTGAAGTCTTGAAGAAGTTGTGAAGGTGTGAAGTCTTGAAGAAGTTGTGAGATTGGTTCTAGCTACGATTAGAACTCGACATTTAGCTTAGTGTCGTTAACTCGTGTAAGCCAAGGTGTGTAAGGTTTCTCCACCATAAGGAGTTTGTTGACATAGTGAAGAAAACTCTCGAGTGTGGTACTCGGGGAGTGGAGTAGGGCAAGGAAGGAGTTTGTTGACATAGTGAAGAAAACTCTCGAGTGTGGTACTCGGGGAGTGGAGTAGGGCAAGGAAGGTGTCTTTGTAGCCGAACCACTATAAATTCGCGTGTTGTGGTTTGATCTTTTAACTCTATCTTTTCTTCATTATATTTCAATACTTTCATTATTAGATTAGAATTGCTTATATTGGTTGTTACTTGAATTCACTTGAGATCGAATCGAAAGTTTTTAATAAGCTACAAAATATTTTAGTAAAAAATTTAAAAAGGACGTAAAATTATTCAACCCCCCCCCCCCCCCTTCTAGTTTTTCACAATAGTATTTTAGACAAAGAAAAAAAGATAACATTGATATGTAGCATACCTTTTTCTGTTTTTAGGTATTGCTTATTTCATTCAAGACAAAGATCATCAACCTCCAAAACGGAAAAATTATATTAGGGTTCAGAAATTTTTAATTTTGAAATTGAAGTTGAAATTGAATACCTTGGAATTGAATTATACCTATGTTGATTGATTGATTAAAATTAAAGGATTGCGTTTTTTTATATACCTTTGAAAGTGATGTGGTAGCTGTTAAATCTGCTGGCATGATTTTGATCTTGATGTGGAAGCTGATACGGTTGCGTGTTTCCGGTTTCTTTTATTTTTGATTTTGATTAAAGGTTAATTTTAATGGAGGCTGGTTTTGATTTTCGTTTAGAGGATTAGAAAGGGGATCTCGAGAGAATGCTATGTGTTTTTTAGATGGGTTGTATCAAATGACAAAAATGTGAGTGATGCCGCTAAAAGTTTCTCACAGTGAATGCTTAGAAAAGGAAATGAATTATAGACTATTGGATTAGGTCTATTTTACACGTGGCGAATTTTAAATAATTTTGGGTTAGAGATTGCTTTTTTAAAACCATGTTTTATATAGATACTAGATAGTAGATTATACAAGCACTTGTATAATTTAAGAATATTTTGACACCTTTAGGTCTATACTTGTATAATTTAAAAATATTTGAAACAACCTTAGGTCTATAACCAGGTAGTATTTGAAGAGGGGTGCCCTAAATAAATAAATAAAAATTTGGTAGGAGTGTTGTTTTAACTGCTGCGAGAGTTTGATAAAAAAGCAAACTCAAGCTTATCTATTGATACAAATAGTTCTCTCCAAAAAAAATCATTTTCGGATTTTGGGTTGGATTTTCTAGAGAAATAAACGTGATAACTAATCATATGCCTAATTTTGTATCGAATATGAGCATTTTGTTAGTAGCAACAACATTAAAGGACACACTTTTTCAAAAACTTAAATTTATTGTGATACTCTTTCCGTTTCAAAATAAGTGTCACGTTTGACTTTTTAGAGTATTTTTTTAAAACTTTGACCTTAAAATATATTTTTATTATATAATATTTGATAAAAATTATATTAATTAAAATTTATTTGAAACCAATTTATTCATATATTTTGTATCAATTATTATATAAAACAAATAAAAGTATTTACGGTCAAAGTTGAACAAAAAAAACTTCAAAAATCAAATCTGACGCTTATTTTGAGACGGAAGTAATACATTTTTTGTGAAAATTAGTCACCTCACAATTTCTCTTATATTATTATAAAAAATCTATATTAATCATGATTTAAGTATATATTTACAATATTTGTTAATCTAAACGGCGTTTACTGTTTTAAAAAGACTAAAGCTTGATTCGAAATGATTATGTATTTGATTCATATTTAGAACCTTCCATGACAAAATTGAGAACAACAAACAAAAGTTTAAAGTTGGTAAAAGATGTCAAATTTTCTGACTAAAATAACAGACCCAAAAAAATATTTTACATTTTTATATTACGTTTTCAATGTAGCGATGTTGATTTTTTAAAACGCGGCTACTTCAATTTCTCTATCAAACACAACAACTATCACCAACTCCTTCTTGAACTCCAAGTAACATATATACATCAAAATTCAATTTGTGTATGTTTATAAACTAAATAGCATGTATACATTATAAGAACGAACGTAACGTTATCTTGCATGCATGCAAAGAAATATATTGAAAAGAAAGGAATAGTCTGGAATAATGTGAGCTATATGCTGATTACTTGATATACAAGTCAAAACTAGTACTCAATCTATCATAAAACAACAATACAAAATAGAAGCATTCGAATAAGTAATAAAGGAAGTTCTTGTTTTAAATATTTAGGTTCACACATGTAATATATACATAGCTAGCATTGTACTAATTTGACATGTCTTTTAGTGTTTCAAAAGTTCAAACCTTTACCTGCCAAATCCTTAAATTTATTACGAAAGGCTCGTTAGTAAACGATAAATAGTGTTGTCTTTAATGTCACTTTTATATAAGGTATTTGGTCAAATATCAAACTATCTTTTTATCACATTCACACAAATCACACGGTCCTCTTGACCCCTTTCATCTCATTCTAGATCTTTGTCCATCTCTCTATATATATACTTGTGTGTAATATTTTTGATACATTCGAAAACAAACATCGATAACTTATACAAAAACCCTAAAAGATTTCATATAGCCTTTACAAATGGAGAACAAAAGCATACGGTTTTCTTCAATCTTGATTGCTGTGTACATCATCTTTTGTGTACCTTTTGTAACATCTCAAGAAGTTGGTGAGTTTTACATATGATGCTATAACTTCGACATTATAATAGATTTGTCATTCTTTAATTTATTATATATAACCTATATTGATGCAATATGTTGTCTATGGTCGTGTAGAGGATGAACATGAGTTCACGTATGATGTAAACAGTCCAAACGGACCACATCATTGGGGAGAGATACATCCCGAGTGGAGTATGTGTAATCAAGGAGACTTGCAATCTCCGATTGATCTCACACATGAAAGGGTTCAAACCACTTCACATCTTGGAAGGCTTGATAGAGATTATAAGCCTGCAAACTCAACTCTTGTTAATAGAGGTCATGATATGATGGTATGCATGATTATTTTCCTAGTTTTATCGTTAAGGTATCAAATCCAAATTCCCTCGGTCTAACAATAATTGGTGTGAATAACAGTTGAGATGGATCGGTGGAGCAGGACATATGCATATAAACGGAACTGAGTATCAACTTAACCAACTTCATTGGCACACTCCAACCGAACACACCATTAATGGTCGAAGGTACAATATAAAGCGTTATATGTAAATTTACCAAAAAGAAAATATTGTTATCTATTAATTTAGTGAACCAAATTCAAAAAATGTTTTTTACAAATTGCTACACATACAGGTTCAATCTAGAGCTACACTTGGTCCATGAAAGTAGTGACGGTAAAATTGCTGTGGTCGGAATCATGTACAAAATTGGTCGCCCTGATCCTCTTCTATCGTTGGTACGTCATATACGTTTTATTTTGTTTGATAGTATCCATTTTAACCTCAAGCTTTTGTCTAACAGACTAATTAATCTTTATATTCAAATTTTGACATATGATCAGATGGAACCATATTTTAAAGCACTGGCTTCTACAAAGGATGTCGAAAAAAGCGTGGGAATGATTGATCCACGAGAAATAAAAGTTGGAAGCAGAAAATATTATCGATATATTGGTTCACTTACAACTCCTCCATGTACCCAAAATGTTACTTGGACCATTGTTAATAAGGTAATGAACTTTCTATCATATATATGAATTTTTATAAGTACTCATCATACATAACTATAATGACATTCATGCTTTTATTAGGTGAGAACGGTTTCACGAGAACAACTATATGCAATTCGCGACGCTGTCCATGATGTAAGTTACTATACACATTTTATTTTCATTAGGAACTATCTATATATACAACATACATATAAATTTTACGGGTTGATGTAACAGGAAGCGGAAGCTAATGCAAGGCCGGTACAAGCTCTTAATAACCGTTGGTTGAAACTTTACAGACCAGACGACCAACAAAATAACTAGGAGCTCGACTATACATTGTAATTGAATTTGTAGTATATATTTTCATACAGGATATGATATGATTTCATTTATTCAATGGGAATAATAATGACTATTTATTTGGTAGAAAATAAAGATGTAAAATGTTATATTTATATATAAAGTATACAGTTGATAGTTCTTATATTATAGAAGAAATACATGTTCTTTGGTTTTGCAATTTTATTTTCAATATATAATTTCCAGGATGTGAGTTGATTTATACACTTCAAGTTTTGATTGACACATTCCATTTCATGTTATAAACAATTATACATATATCACAGGATACATAGTATACTTGTATTTTGGGTGTGCCAATCAAAATTTAAAGTGAGTAAATCACCTCTCTTGCAGGATACAGTTCACGAAACTGTAATTTCTTGTTTTTTGTGAAAACTTACACAAACAGCCCATTGTTTTAACTAATGTTGCAAAAATAAGGTCCTTGGGGACTAATGATGTAGCAGAAATCAGTTTCTAGGGACCAAACGTGTAACATGATTTTTTTTGTCTTGTTTGGAACATAAAACTAGTCTTTGTGTTTTAACTAATGTTGCATAACAGGTCCTCAAGGACTATCGATGTAACAAAAATCAGTTCTTAGGGACCGAAAGCGTAACAAATATTCACATAAACCATCCCTTCTAACTACCTTTATTGAAAAAATTATTCCTATTTGAGTTACATAAATAGTCAATGCCGTTTAATGGTCATTATAAAATTCACCTCTAGAGAGTAAAGACCAACCATGTAACGGTAATCTACATAATTGGTCCATATAGTTTACCTGACTTTGCTAAAGCATCCCTAAACTTTTATTTTTGTGAAAATAAATGTTTAATTAAACACTCCTTACATTTAGGAACAAATTACGTAATTCGTCCCCAAAGACTACTTTTGTAACAGAAAATAAATAAATCGTCCCTGACATCTCGAAAATTATCTGTAAGTTTAAAATTTATAAATTATTTTTTTATGCTTAAAATATGTTGAGTAAAAAATAAAACCCTGTGACAACTGGCAGTTTAGGGAGCTATTTTTAAAAACCCGCATTTCAACTTAAGTTCGTTCATAATTTTTATTTGAAATTTTCATTTCACGACGAACTTGTAAGACATATTTTATGGATATTTTATTTAATGACGTTATGGAATTCGTGAATTATGTTCATAATTCATTTTTGATTATGTGATCGGTGATGTATATTTGAATTCTCACTTGGTACTACGTTGACTTTGGCACTAGGATTACCTAACATAGTTTTATGATTCGTCTTAACGAGTCCGTTATATATTTTAATTAATTACGAGAGGTTCTCGTGTGATATGGACATTTTAAAATGAGTTCGGGTTCGGGCCACGTGTTTTTACATCTACCCACATTACCCGCTCAACCGTAATAATATTATTATTATTACTATTATTATTATTATTATTATTATTATTATTATTATTATTATTATTATTATTATTATTATTAATAAGAGTAAAACTACAAGATCCGGTCCTTGTGGTTATATTGGTTCACACACAACACAACCATTCACTCATCTCTCTCTCTTTGCCTCTCTTTGACAAACCCTAGCCGCCCCTTTAATATCCGGCCACCACCACAGCCACCGCCGGTCACCACTCTACACCACCATCACCAATCGATCCCCCATCATCCCTACTCTTAGATCTACAACAACACGCGCCTATAACCCCTTTATTTCATTTCGAATCACCACCAAGTTCACCACCAATCGCGTATTTTGAAGGGTTATCACGGTTTTGAGCTCTAGATCGAAGGTGAGACGAGTTTTCACTCGTATTCTTGATAAAAATCGTGACCTAGAGTCACGACATGATGACATCCGAATGGGTTTTTAATTAAAAACGTGTAATACTTGATGGGTTGTTGATTGGAAAAATGTTTTTCTTAATAGTTTGGTATCCGGGTTGGTTTGCTCGATGGGTTAATTCGAACCGTGAGTCTAAGACTCACGGCATAGTTTTTGATCCGAGCGTATGGGCTCGATCTGCTTATCTTCTTGATCTTGAGGTTGTGGTTTCATATGTTGTTGCGTTGGATTGTTGTTCCGACTCATTGGAGTCGCGGCTTAATGCCGAGTTTGGTTAAATGATGCCAAGACCTTCGTGGTCGATTTGGCAGTCGGGTGTGCTCTTTGGGAGCTTATATTTTGGTGACCCTTGGTTTGCTCTTCGAGCCATGGCAGCTTGTGATGTGACCGAGACTCAATTGAGTCGTATAGCCTCGGGTTCGGCTTGGTAAACCGACCCGAACACTTACTTGGTTGATGTTATTTTTGTGCTAATTGTGAACTATTTGTTATATTATTATTTCTTATGATTGTTTTTGGTTAAGATTGTTGTTGTGGTATTATTTTCTCGGCCGTATGCTTTGGGTCGAATTGGATATTGGTTATGGTTTTGATATTGTGAAGTTGTTGTCGATTGGTAAGTGATTGGGGACCGGTTATGAGACGGTCGTTAGATGACGGAGATAGGTTAGTCGGGTACCGTAGTCGGACCTTATTGTTGTAGCCCGTGGTTGAGATTGTGATTGGACGGAGATTATTATTTATGACTTTGGTTTATTATTGGACTTGGACAATGAGCCGAGAGTCATGACTCGGACATATGACCATTTCGTATAACTCAATAATTATTAAACTTGAACGAGAATAATAAAACTCGTAATAATAATTATTAATAATATGAACGTTTATACGAAAGTATATACGTGAATAACGTATATATAACTATATAAACGCGTATATTAATAATAATAATAATCACGAGTCGTATTATAAATAATACGATTAGATATATATTAGGCTACGAAAGTGGCGTAATATTATTATTAAACGTATTATTATTATAAGAATTGTGTTATAAACGGGAAACTCCCGACAATTATGAAACGTTTAATAAAAAGTCATTTCGGATATATATAACGAATAAATTTATTGAGTTAGGCGAAATTGTTGTCACTCGGGTCCAGGTAAGTTATTCTTTGCGACATTCGTGTTGTCTCGGATATATGACGACTAATATAGACATTTACTATAAGTAAATAACCACTCAACCGTAAGGTTGAGCCGGGTTGTTTGGTTATATGAAACGAATATATTAGTGGGCATCGTATCCTACGACGCCCACAGGTTATAGTATATGTAAAGTGTAATAGATTGCGAGTGTATATATCGGGAAATCTGGCCAATTTGACGATATATACGAGGAATTTATTAAACTACGATATATACTATATAGTAATTATGTGCTATGTGCTTTATATGTTCTTTAGGTTGGGTGTAATCTTGGAACGGTATATTACGTAAATAAATATGAGGATTATCAAATCGACGGATTTGGTAAACTTTGGCGATTTATTTAAATGATATATTGGACTAATATTAGATCTATAGTTTATTATATCTTCTACGTGTGATCTTGTTGGTTTGTTTTGAGTCGACCCACCACCCGTATGGATACCAAACGCAAATACACCAAACTAATACGAAATGGATTTTCGGAAATAAAACGGATTCTCGTCCGGGTTTGGGAATATTATATATTTGAGGAAATGATTTCTGAAAGAGTTAATATTGTTAGGTCGTGCCAAGTCCGTAGTTGCTGTTTCGTGAGTTATCATACATCTTATTTCTACCTACCTCGTCTTGCTATTTTCTGGACTTGAGGTGAGTCATAGCCCCACTTTTTACTCTTGAACTTTGTTTTCAATACTTGGGGTGAGAAACGTGCAAATGTTTTATGTGGACTATTATCGCTTTTTGATCTCAAAACTTGCTATGCTTATAGAACTAGGTAGAGCGAGGCCTAGACTAGATCTAGGTAAGCTATTGATTCGGTTATTGAGCGAGGCCTAGACCTGAGCTAGGTAAGCTATTGATTTGGTTGTTGAGCGAGGCCTAGTCCCCGAACTAGGTAAGCTATTGGATTGTTTATAGAGCGAGGCCTAGCCTAGAGCTAGGTAAGCTAAACAACGAGGCCTAGACTAGATCTAGGTAAGTTGAACATGTCGTATCCTTACGAATGTTGGGTATGTCGTATCCTTACGCATACATATTGAGCGAGGCCTAGACTAGATCTAGGTAAGCTATTTGATTGTTTATAGAGCGAGGCCTAGCCTAGAGCTAGGTAAGCTAAACAACGAGGCCTAGACTAGATCTAGGTAAGTTGAACATGTCGTATCCTTACGAATGTTGGGTATGTCGTATCCTTACGCATACATATTGAGCGAGGCCTAGACTAGATCTAGGTAAGCTATTTGATTGATTATAGAGCGAGGCCTAGACTTGAGCTAGGTAAGCTATTGATTGGATTGATTTGAGCTATAGCGTGCACCTATAGGGATGAGTTGATTTGGTTGGATTATTTTGGTGGGATTGATTTGGTTGGATTATTTTGGTTGGATTGTTTTGGTTGGATTATTTTGTTGGATGATTGAGCCCTAGTCTAGCTAGCAAGCGTTTTGCGTACATGTCCACTATATTGAATTAAGAATCTAAACCTATGATCTCACCAGCGAAAGCTGACTTTTAGCACGTTTTCTCAGGTAATTAAGTGATGCTATGCGGATGCTTGGGATTGGAGGCTTGGCATTTGGCACCGGTTATGGATCTATATTTCTAAAACTCTGATAACTATTGTGGACCTATATTTATTTTCTTTTGGGCCTGACTCTGAATGATTTTGGGATAATGTAAACTTTAAAACCTCGTGTGGTTGTACTTTACTATGTTTACTTTATCTCGTTCTATATTGTCTTGTGTTTGATACCAATCCCCGTAGCACCCCGAAAGCTTGTTGAGTCTTCCGCTGTACCAAATTTTGGGGGTGTTACAGATTGGTATCAGAGCCAAGGTTATAGAGAACTAGGTAAATAGACACCTAAACTATAACCGATTTTTATAGAAAACGATCCTCGACCATTGCCCGCCAGCCCGCCAAGCCGAAGCATCATTGTTTATTATTGAGGTATTATGAGATTATTGAGATGATTAGCGATTTGGGATTTCTTGAGATGATTTGAGGTTTTGAGGTTTATTGATTTAGTGATATGATGGCGTTTTGAGGAATTATATGTGTTTTGAGGAATTATATGCGTTTTGAGGAATTATATGGCTTAATTGTTTTACGAATGATTTTAGTAATGCGGTATTTTAAATCTTTCTTGATATATGATTGGGAATTATATGATGATTTTTGATATGGTATTTTGAATTCGCGGTTTAGTTGTTTTGAAACACTTACACCTACCCTACGCCGTTGTCACAAATCATAGCCTCCCTTGCACGTGTTGTTGTTAAGAATTGTTATTGCTAGTACGCGTCGCCCATCGTAGATCACTATGGCCCCTGATGACCCATACGTGATGGTCATGCGTTTAGCCACTACTTTATCGTCTCATTGTCGCCCTAAGTCACCGATTTTATCGCCTCGTGGTTCACCTGCTCAGAGATGACGATTGATGAAGTACCCCTCCGACGAGGAGTATGAGGAGGAGTACGAGGGTGAGCAGAATGATAACCCTCAAGATGAGGAAGAGAATGATGACCCTCAGGAAGAGGAGATGCCTGATGATGATGGGTCGCTAGCACATTCAGCTCATTCTGCGAAGCCCGATTCCCCGATACATCCGTTAGAGCCGGTTTCACCTGATCATCCATTTTTGTTTGAGTTGCCACCTGGTAGTCCCGTTGAGTTGGATGCACCTTCTGAGGTTTCTGCTGAGCATGCAGATTTGGGTGAAATTGGTAGGATGTGGACTCGGATTACTGCACAGGGCGAGAGGATCTCGCGGATGTCTGACTGACTTGAGATGATTATTGCTGAGTTTATTGCTGAGTTTGTTGCTGAGTTGAGAGTTGATTTGACTACTGTCATGGGCAGGACGACAGCGATTAGGAGAGGTATGATGGAGATACATGAGCAGATAGAGAGTCTGCAGAGAGGTTTCCTCACTGCTCGCGAGGGAGATCGCAAGCTGTGGCAGAGGAACACGGAGTTGGAGAAGGAGGCAGCAGACCTCAAGAGAGGTAGAGATATATACAGTGTTGAGCTGGAATCGTTATGGAGAGATTTGGATGGTTTGAGATCGGAGTTGAATAGTCTACGCCAGCTTCATGGCTAGATCAATTTAGATTTATGTTGTTGTTGTGTTGCGCCTTAAGTCAGGGAGTATTTGGTTATGAGAGCTGGTTATTCTATCCCTTAAGTCATGTTATTCGGATTGTATGTTCGTCTCGTATGGAACGATTAGTATTTATTATGTCTTTTAGTGTTTTGGAACAAAGTATCGATCGCTACTTGTATGGACGATAATGATTCCGTATGATATTCTACGATTCTGGCGTACATGGAGAATTGTGTTCCTATTTGCGTAGTTGACCTTGTGTTGGTACTATATTAATGGTTGCTCGACGAAACCCTGTTAGAGCTACCAGAACAGGTCCTGCAACGACTACCCCTGGTCGTCGAGGACGCCGTCCTACTCGAAATGTTGAGACCCCTACTCCTGATAACCTGGACACTACGAACCGCAACAACAGGAATCAAAATGTTGATGTTCAGGGAGACAATTATCATGTTCCACTTAATGCACCTACTGTGGATCAAGCAATGATCAATCAACTTGTGGAGCAACGAGTTGCTGAGCTACTAGCTGAGTCAAATCATTCCAACAATTCTGCTAGAACATTTCCACCTGTTCGTGCTAATGGAGGTAACTACAAGGAGTTTAAGATTTGTGGACCCGTTGAGTTTGGTGGAACTGAAGGAGTGGTCTACTTGGTCAAATGGATAGAAAAGACTGAGTCAGTGTTTAATGTCAGTGGTTGTGCGGAGAATACGAAGGTAAAGTTTGCTTCTTTTACTTTCAAGGATGAAGCTTTAACTTGGTGGAACAATTACCGTAACTCGGTTGGGAGTGATGTGGCTTATGCTATGACTTGGGAGCAATTTAAGTCTTTGCTGATTCAGACTTACTGCCCAAGAAATGAGATTAAGAAGCTGGAGATTGAGTTCTGGAACCATAAGGTGAAAGGTACCGATATGGCAACTTACAATCGCCGTTATCGAGAGTTAGCCTTACTTTGTCCCGATATGGTTAGGACTGAGACTCAAAGGATTGAGAGGTATACCGATGGGTTGCCGGTAGCTACAAGGAATGATGTGATTTCTGCTAAGCCTACAAACATCCATGAGGCTATCACTATTGCTCAACAATTGATGGACTCGTTGGCATGGGAAGAAGCTGAGAAAGACAAGAATGGAAAGAGGAAGATGGATGATCACTCTAAGGGTAATGATCGTCGAAACAAGCGACAAACAACTACTAGAGCTTATGCTATGGGAGATGGAGACAAGAAGAACTACAATGGAGATGCACCCAAGTGTAACCGGTGCTACAAGCATCATTCTGGACGATGTACTGTGATATGCCAGAATTGCTCAAGGAAAGGACACACAGCTAGGGACTGTAGAGCTCGACTTCTTGCTATGGTTCAAGCTACTCCTGAAACTATGAGTAAGGCAAATGTTACTTGTTATGGATGTGGAAAGAAGGGGCATTATAGGAATGAGTGTAGGGAATCGTGGAACCGAGGAAATCAAGGATCGGGTGGTAATGGGTACAATAATGGAAACCGTGGACGACAAGATAATGGGGACCAATGTGTGGAAGCTGGAGCTGCTCATGGGAGAGTGTATGCACTTGGGAACGAGAGAGGAGAAGATCCGAACGTCGTTACTAGTACGTTCCTTCTCAATAATCGTTATGCTTCCATATTATTTGGTACTGGTGCCGATAAGAGTTTTGTGTCCACTAAGTTTGCACCCTTACTAGAGAAACCCCCGATGGCCTTAGGAATTGGTTATGATGTGGAGTTAGCTAATGGGAACATAGAGATGATTAGGACTATCATTCGCGGTTGCACGTTAAACTTTCTGAATCGTCCTTTCAACATAGATCTTCTACTCGTCACATTAGGAAGTTTTGATGTCATTATTGGTATGGATTGGTTGTCGAAGTATCGTGCTCATATAATCTGCGATGAGAAGATCGTGCGTTTGCCTTACGGCAAGGAGATTCTGAACATACCAGGAGATAGAAAGGATTTGAGAGACCCATCTAGATTAGCGGTCGTATCTTGTACTAAGTTGCCGAAGCTAATGGAAAAAGGAAATTACCTTTTCTTAGCCCAAATTTCTGAGAAAGGAGAGAAGGAGAAGAAAGAAAGGTGCATTGGAGATGTACCTATAGTCCGTGATTTTTCGGATGTGTTTCCCGATGACTTGCCGGGAATTCCGCCTAATAGACAAGTGGAATTTCAAATTGAGTTGATACCTGGTGCTGCACCAGTAGCACGAGCGCCTTATCGTCTTGCACCTACTGAATTGGAAGAGTTGTCGAAACAATTAGCGGAGTTAGCCGAAAAGGGATTCATAAGACCAAGTTCTTCGCCTTGGGGAGCCCCGATCTTATTTGTGAAAAAGAAGGATGGATCGTTTTGTATGTGTATTGATTATCGGGAGTTGAACAAGTTAACGGTGAAGAATAGATACCCGTTACCTAGGATCGACGATTTGTTCGATCAACTTCAAGGATCGAGCGTGTATTCGAAGATCGATTTGAGATCGGGATATCATCAGCTTCGAGTGCGCGAGGAAGATATTCCGAAAACGGCTTTCAGAACCCGTTACGGGCATTACGAGTTTCAGGTGATGCCGTTTGGGTTGACTAACGCACCGGCGGTATTCATGGATCTCATGAATCGGGTGTGTAAGCCTTACTTAGATAAGTTCGTGATTGTGTTTATCGATGACATTCTGATATATTCGAAGAGTGAGAAGGAGCATGAGGAGCATCTAAGACTTATCTTAGGATTGCTCAGGAAGGAGAAACTGTATGCCAAGTTTTCGAAATGTGAATTTTGGGATTCCGACGGTACAATTTCTAGGTCGTATGATTGATAGACAAAGAGTTCATGTGGACCCTGCTAAGATTGAAGCGATTAAGGATTGGGCTGCACCTACGACCCCAACAGAAGTTCGTCAATTTTTGGGATTAGCCGGTTATTACCGAAGATTCATTGAGGGATTTTCGAAGATAGCAAAACCGTTGACCAAATTGACTCAAAAGAGTGTTAAGTATGAATGGGGAGATAAGGAAGAGGAAGCATTTCAGTTACTTAAGGAGATGTTGTGTAGTGCTCCTATCTTGGCGTTACCCGAAGGTAACGAGGATTTCGTCGTCTATTGTGACGCTTCACATAAAGGTTTAGGAGCTGTGTTAATGCAACGAGAGAAAGTGATAGCTTATGCTTCCCGACAGCTCAAGAAGCATGAGAAGAACTACACCACCCATGATTTGGAGTTAGGTGCTGTGGTTTTTGCTTTGAGGATATGGAGACATTACTTGTATGGAACCAAGTGTGTAATGTTTACTGATCACAAAAGTCTGCAACACATTTTGAACCAAAAAGAGCTTAACATGAGGCAGCGACGTTGGATTGAGTTGCTAAGCGATTATGATTGTGAAATTCGCTACCATCCGGGTAAAGCAAACGTTGTTGCTGATACTCTTAGTCGAAAGGAGAGAATGCCACCATTACGAGTGAGGTCATTAGGAATGACTATCGTATCGCCATTACCATCTCAAATATTAGAAGCTCAAACGGAAGCGTTGAAAGCAGAGAATCGGTCTGCTGAGAATATATTTGGGATGGCAGAAAATGAGAAGGGATTTATTAAGCGTTCTGATGGAATATTATGTTTTGGAGAGCGAAGTTGAGTACCATTGTATGGAGGAATTCGAGAGTTGATTATGCATGAGTCGCATAAGTCAAGATACTCCATTCATCCTGGGTCGGACAAAATGTACCAGGATCTTAAGAAGTTCTATTGGTGGCCAAATATGAAGGCAGGTATAGCATCGTATGTTAGTAAGTGCTTGACATGCGCCAAGGTTAAGGCTGAACACCAGAGACCGTCAGGACTACTAACGCAACCAGAACTTCCAGTTTGGAAATGGGAGCGGATTACTATGGACTTCATTACCAAATTACCGAGGACGGCTAGCGGTTGTGACGCTATCTGGGTAATTGTGGATCGTCTGACCAAGTCTGCTCATTTCTTAGCTATTAATGAAGATGATAGTGTGGATAAGCTTGCAAGGTTATATGTGAAGGAAATTATTTCGCGTCATGGAGTCCCGATATCTATTATTTCGGATCGTGATAGTCGTTTTACGTCAGTTTTGTGGCGATCACTTCAAACGGCTTTGGGGACGAGGCTTGATATGAGTACTGCATATCATCCCCAAACCGATGGTTAAAGTGAGAGGACCATTCAGACGTTAGAGGATATGCTTCGTGCATGCATCATAGACTTTGGTAAAGGCTGGGAGAAGTATTTACCCCTTGCGGAATTCTCCTATAATAATAGCTACCATACAAGTCTTAAGGCTGCACCCTTCGAAGCTTTGTATGGCAGAAAGTGTCGTTCGCCTATTGGTTGGGCAGAAGTTGGAGATAGTCAACTTACAGGCCCTGAGCTTATTTTGGAAACTACCGAGAAAGTAACTCAGATTCGTGATCGGTTGCAAGCCGCCAGAGATAGGCAGAAGAGCTACGCCGATCAGAGACGTAAACCTTTAGAGTTCCAGGTTGGAGACAAAGTGATGCTGAAAGTCTCGCCTTGGAAAGGTATAATACGTTTCGGGAAACGTGGTAAACTCAACCCGCGCTACATTGGACCATTCTTGATCTTAGAAAGAATTGGGCCCGTGGCTTATAGGTTGGAATTACCGTCTGAACTAAGCAAAGTTCATGACGTGTTTCACGTGAGTAATTTGAAGAAATGTCTTTCTGATGAAATGCCCGTCATTCCAATGAGGGATATTCGTGTTGATGAGAAATTGAATTTCGTGGAGGAGCCGATCGAGATTTTAGATCGTGAAGTTAAACGACTCAAGAGGAGTCGCATTCCGCTCGTCAAGGTTCGTTGGAATTCCCGACATGGACCAGAGTTTACGTGGGAACGTGAGGACGAGTTCAGGAAGAGATATCCGAAGCTTTTCACTTCGTAGATGAATTTTTCCGAGTGAAACCCGGGACGGGTTTCCTTCTGAGACGGGGAGGATGTGACAACTGGCAGTTTAGGGAGCTATTTTTAAAAACCCGCATTTCAACTTAAGTTCGTTCATAATTTTTATTTGAAATTTTCATTTCACGACGAACTTGTAAGACCTATTTTATGGATATTTTATTTAATGACGTTATGGAATTCGTGAATTATGTTCATAATTCATTTTTGATTATGTGATCGGTGATGTATATTTGAATTCTCACTTGGTACTACGTTGACTTTGGCACTAGGATTACCTAACATAGTTTTATGATTCGTCTTAACGAGTCCGTTATATATTTTAATTAATTACGAGAGGTTCTCGTGTGATATGGACATTTTAAAATGAGTTCGGGTTCGGGCCACGTGTTTTTACATCTACCCACATTACCCGCTCAACCGTAATAATATTATTATTATTACTATTATTATTATTATTATTATTATTATTATTATTATTATTATTATTATTATTATTATTAATAAGAGTAAAACTACAAGATCCGGTCCTTGTGGTTATATTGGTTCACACACAACACAACCATTCACTCATCTCTCTCTCTTTGCCTCTCTTTGACAAACCCTAGCCGCCCCTTTAATATCCGGCCACCACCACAGCCACCGCCGGTCACCACTCTACACCACCATCACCAATCGATCCCCCATCATCCCTACTCTTAGATCTACAACAACACGCGCCTATAACCCCTTTATTTCATTTCGAATCACCACCAAGTTCACCACCAATCGCGTATTTTGAAGGGTTATCACGGTTTTGAGCTCTAGATCGAAGGTGAGACGAGTTTTCACTCGTATTCTTGATAAAAATCGTGACCTAGAGTCACGACATGATGACATCCGAATGGGTTTTTAATTAAAAACGTGTAATACTTGATGGGTTGTTGATTGGAAAAACGTTTTTCTTAATAGTTTGGTATCCGGGTTGGTTTGCTCGATGGGTTAATTCGAACCGTGAGTCTAAGACTCACGGCATAGTTTTTGATCCGAGCGTATGGGCTCGATCTGCTTATCTTCTTGATCTTGAGGTTGTGGTTTCATATGTTGTTGCGTTGGATTGTTGTTCCGACTCATTGGAGTCGCGGCTTAATGCCGAGTTTGGTTAAATGATGCCAAGACCTTCGTGGTCGATTTGGCAGTCGGGTGTGCTCTTTGGGAGCTTATATTTTGGTGACCCTTGGTTTGCTCTTCGAGCCATGGCAGCTTGTGATGTGACCGAGACTCAATTGAGTCGTATAGCCTCGGGTTCGGCTTGGTAAACCGACCCGAACACTTACTTGGTTGATGTTATTTTTGTGCTAATTGTGAACTATTTGTTATATTATTATTTCTTATGATTGTTTTTGGTTAAGATTGTTGTTGTGGTATTATTTTCTCGGCCGTATGCTTTGGGTCGAATTGGATATTGGTTATGGTTTTGATATTGTGAAGTTGTTGTCGATTGGTAAGTGATTGGGGACCGGTTATGAGACGGTCGTTAGATGACGGAGATAGGTTAGTCGGGTACCGTAGTCGGACCTTATTGTTGTAGCCCGTGGTTGAGATTGTGATTGGACGGAGATTATTATTTATGACTTTGGTTTATTATTGGACTTGGACAATGAGCCGAGAGTCATGACTCGGACATATGACCATTTCGTATAACTCAATAATTATTAAACTTGAACGAGAATAATAAAACTCGTAATAATAATTATTAATAATATGAACGTTTATACGAAAGTATATACGTGAATAACGTATATATAACTATATAAACGCGTATATTAATAATAATAATAATCACGAGTCGTATTATAAATAATACGATTAGATATATATTAGGCTACGAAAGTGGCGTAATATTATTATTAAACGTATTATTATTATAAGAATTGTGTTATAAACGGGAAACTCCCGACAATTATGAAACGTTTAATAAAAAGTCATTTCGGATATATATAACGAATAAATTTATTGAGTTAGGCGAAATTGTTGTCACTCGGGTCCAGGTAAGTTATTCTTTGCGACATTCGTGTTGTCTCGGATATATGACGACTAATATAGACATTTACTATAAGTAAATAACCACTCAACCGTAAGGTTGAGCCGGGTTGTTTGGTTATATGAAACGAATATATTAGTGGGCATCGTATCCTACGACGCCCACAGGTTATAGTATATGTAAAGTGTAATAGATTGCGAGTGTATATATCGGGAAATCTGGCCAATTTGACGATATATACGAGGAATTTATTAAACTACGATATATACTATATAGTAATTATGTGCTATGTGCTTTATATGTTCTTTAGGTTGGGTGTAATCTTGGAACGGTATATTACGTAAATAAATATGAGGATTATCAAATCGACGGATTTGGTAAACTTTGGCGATTTATTTAAATGATATATTGGACTAATATTAGATCTATAGTTTATTATATCTTCTACGTGTGATCTTGTTGGTTTGTTTTGAGTCGACCCACCACCCGTATGGATACCAAACGCAAATACACCAAACTAATACGAAATGGATTTTCGGAAATAAAACGGATTCTCGTCCGGGTTTGGGAATATTATATATTTGAGGAAATGATTTCTGAAAGAGTTAATATTGTTAGGTCGTGCCAAGTCCGTAGTTGCTGTTTCGTGAGTTATCATACATCTTATTTCTACCTACCTCGTCTTGCTATTTTCTGGACTTGAGGTGAGTTATAGCCCCACTTTTTACTCTTGAACTTTGTTTTCAATACTTGGGGTGAGAAACGTGCAAATGTTTTATGTGGACTATTATCGCTTTTTGATCTCAAAACTTGCTATGCTTATAGAACTAGGTAGAGCGAGGCCTAGACTAGATCTAGGTAAGCTATTGATTCGGTTATTGAGCGAGGCCTAGACCTGAGCTAGGTAAGCTATTGATTTGGTTGTTGAGCGAGGCCTAGTCCCCGAACTAGGTAAGCTATTGGATTGTTTATAGAGCGAGGCCTAGCCTAGAGCTAGGTAAGCTAAACAACGAGGCCTAGACTAGATCTAGGTAAGTTGAACATGTCGTATCCTTACGAATGTTGGGTATGTCGTATCCTTACGCATACATATTGAGCGAGGCCTAGACTAGATCTAGGTAAGCTATTTGATTGTTTATAGAGCGAGGCCTAGCCTAGAGCTAGGTAAGCTAAACAACGAGGCCTAGACTAGATCTAGGTAAGTTGAACATGTCGTATCCTTACGAATGTTGGGTATGTCGTATCCTTACGCATACATATTGAGCGAGGCCTAGACTAGATCTAGGTAAGCTATTTGATTGATTATAGAGCGAGGCCTAGACTTGAGCTAGGTAAGCTATTGATTGGATTGATTTGAGCTATAGCGTGCACCTATAGGGATGAGTTGATTTGGTTGGATTATTTTGGTGGGATTGATTTGGTTGGATTATTTTGGTTGGATTGTTTTGGTTGGATTATTTTGTTGGATGATTGAGCCCTAGTCTAGCTAGCAAGCGTTTTGCGTACATGTCCACTATATTGAATTAAGAATCTAAACCTATAATCTCACCAGCGAAAGCTGACTTTTAGCACGTTTTCTCAGGTAATTAAGTGATGCTATGCGGATGCTTGGGATTGGAGGCTTGGCATTTGGCACCGGTTATGGATCTATATTTCTAAAACTCTGATAACTATTGTGGACCTATATTTATTTTCTTTTGGGCCTGACTCTGAATGATTTTGGGATAATGTAAACTTTAAAACCTCGTGTGGTTGTACTTTACTATGTTTACTTTATCTCGTTCTATATTGTCTTGTGTTTGATACCAATCCCCGTAGCACCCCGAAAGCTTGTTGAGTCTTCCGCTGTACCAAATTTTGGGGGTGTTACAAACCCGATTTAAATAGATCTTATACGTAAAATTTTCGACAACCAAACTCCCCACAACAGCGCAGGTAGAAAATCCTCCTTACTTACAAAACCTGGTTTGTTTGGCTGTATAAATTTGTGTCCCATGATATTTTTGGAAGCCATTAGTTGTCCTTTTCTAATGGTGTCTCCAAGGGAATCATTAAAATAGACAAAAATAGACGACATGAAAACTTATTAAAGAAAGAATAAATCTTTAACATCTTCTAAATTATTACTAAGTAAATCAAGATAAAAAGTTTTGTTTCTATATAAAATCAGTCACGTAGATTTAATTTAATGGTTTGACCAATGTTTAAGCCATATTAAACAATTTGTCATTTATATATTTAAAGTAATTATGCATTTAATACACAATAAATGAAACATAAAAACAAACTTAAATATATGTCAATTTTAATTTAACAGTGTCCAAATTACTTTTTATATTCGTATTAAACATTGCCCAGTGGGTATTGTTTAGCAAAGTATATCAAATAAAGCTTCAACTCATTGTATGTAAGCGGAGATGACTAGACGATGGCTTTTGTGAGTTGATTAACTTACTATAAATGGAAATATGGGATCATGATCAAAGTATATCAAATTTAATGCAAGTTTAATATATTTGGTCAGGTTAAGTTGTCTCATTGAATGCCTAAATGGCAGGATTTAGATTAAACAATGTACTTTTAGTTGTTACGAAACCATTGAACCTCTTTCCCTAGCCTCAACGGTCATATTTTTCACTAATTATACATTGAGCAGTGATAAACGAGGTTTTAAACCCGCACGTTGCCGCGGGGTGTTTTTATACAATAAATTCTTATACACATGTAAGTGCTTGATTGTTTAGATAACTGGATTGTTTATATGGTACGCTGCTGAAAAGCACATATATAAAAGGTTAGAACATGGTTGTCCCATAACTGTTCAAAGTGTCTTGATTCCAGATTTGCTACTTCCGCTTTTGTTTCCTTATTTCTGTTGCTGGATGACAGGTTTTTAAGCTCCTACGGAAAGTTTAATTACTCCATAAGATCATTTTTATGGTTATATAAGCTCAAAATCTCTTTCTATACAAATGGGCAAAAGAAAAGTGACTAAAGATAAGCTGACCTGTATGTGACATTCTTGTAGAACTCTACATCATCTTCTACCTTGAATTCAATAGGCAAGTCTTTCAAGTTCTGCAATCTTGCTTACATGACAGGCTTATATGAAAGCTAAAACTTTAAAGGGGTTTTTAGGTCACAGCTTACATGACAGGCTTATAAGCTTCTATTAATAAGCTTTATAAGATTGTTTTTAATGGCTTATGGCGTTAATTAGGAGCTTATGTATTCTTATTACATAAGCCATTAAAATGAGCTTATAAAACGTGTCAATTTTCCAATAAGCTAATAAGCGTATCAAATTAGGTAAAAAAAAGAAAGAAATAAGAGTTACTTACACTTGGTCGGATTATCAGGCTCCTTTTATTACCTCACCTACAAATATTAGAAAATGATTAGTCTTTTTTAATAAAAAAAAGTGAGCGCATGATTGAACATATCATAATAAAAAAGGTATAAAAACAATTTTGAGTTATTGGGTAAATTTGCACATAAGCAATCCCAAGTACCTCTAATGACCGACCATTGTTGAATGACAGAATATTAAGTTAGTCCCAAAACACATTTCTTCGGACTAATAACAACCCTATCCTATAAATTACTTGCAAGCTAACCACTTGAAATGCCAAAATGAAAAAGAAAGACTAAAGTGCCCTATTGTAAGTACTTTTAAGTTAGTAACAGTAGTCATTTTGCATCAAACTGACAATCACTTAGATTAGACACTGCATCATATTAGCAGCTATTCAATACAGAGCAGACACGTGACTGGATGCCGACACAGTAGGTTCGATATCTATTATGTCACTTGCTTGTACAACATTGGATGGCATACATGTATCATCATTTTTTGGGACCAACTCTCGTTTGGTCCTCATGTTAAGCACCAAATAAGCAGCTAGAAGAAAACAACATTGCAGGCATTCGGAAGGTGAAGCAATAACAGTTAAGAATCCTTTACGGCATTTTTGTTGGTTGGCGATATGGATTGTGCCGTTAAGAGATATGGGGGGGAGTCAACCGACAAAAATGCCGTAAAGGATTCTTAATTGTTTTACTAAGGGGGTCTTAGAAATTGCTTATATAAAAGTAGCTTATCTGTTGCATAAGCTCTCTTATCTGCTCAGGAGTAACAACTGCAAAGGATTCTTAATTCAGGATTTAGAATAACCAGTGTGCGGAACCAATCAATTTTTTTATCAGTGGTACATTTATAGAAAGATCGGGAACTGGTAACTCCTGCCTTGTATCAACTGTTCCAATTAAACATTGTGTGAGAATTGCTATATAATTTATTCCATCAAATCCACTGTATCCACTGTTTGAATCCTTTGCAGTTGTAGACTTCCGTCAAATCACTTATATAATTTATTCCCTGTACACACAATTTATGCACCAAAAAAGGATACAATCACTTTATTCCCATCTAGATGGCCAACAGTACGTATGAAATTAACGTCCCTCAAATTACTTATATATGAATTAACCTACTCATCTCACAGGCCCGATAACAAACTTTCCGTACAACTTCTACCTAATATTTTCATTACTTTACAAAAGTAAACACCTACTTAGTGCTTAATAGCTTTTCCAGCCTACTACAAAACGATTATAATTTAGACGATAATCGAGCAACATACTAGAAAATTGAGCCACTACCATAATCCAATCACGCTTCAATAACGCTGGGAACATCTCCTTTCCATATTCATCTTGTCACAAAACCTTAAAAATGCGGCACACATCTTATTTTTCTCACACAACCTGAAAAACACAGATAATCGAGTAACATACTTAAGTATGACATTTTCAACTTATTTCAATTTTAAACCATAAAAAGGGGGTGTTTGGGTTATCTTAATTAGCCGTGTTATAGGCGTATTTGATATTGAAAAGGAGCCAAGAAGCTCATAGACAACCATAAAAATCTCAAGTAATAGCTTATATACTTCTCATTTCAGCCTCAGGCATAATTAAACACTAAGAATCTCAATAGTTGACTTAAGATTAAACATTAGAAATACCTGCTTCACTCACCAGTGTCCTGCTCCACCCCGGTAACTGTAAGGCTGCCACCCATCTCAAACACATACCGAGTGTCAACCACTCCTCCTTGTCAAAATTTCTATGCAAACTGGCCGGTCCTCGTTGTCATACCATGATAGCCCTGAGAAAAGTACTTCATAACTTCATCAAATTGACTCAACCTGAAATCCTGCAAAATAAATAAATAAATAAATAAAAGAAAAGTGAAACAAAATCCTGATAGCATACTTAGTATAGGTATTACCCAATCTACGTTTGACTACTTAGTAGATTGGGTGGTATAGGTATTGACTTCGAAGTCAATGATTATAGTTCTGAAAAACAGTATCAGTGAAAAAGTTACTACTTAGTAAGTTAGTATAGGCATCACCCAATCTACCTGTGTGGTATCATAAAATACACTACCTGTTATTTCGAAGTCATACTTAATTTTTAGATTGGGTATTTCAGAACAATATTAGTAAAATGATTATAGTTCTGAAGTCATAACGAACCTATAAAAAGGATTGGTTAATTTCTAACACAAATAAGCTACACATCAGATTATTTATATACAGATAAGCCACTTTTATCCGCTTATTGGAACTGATAAGCTACTTTTATATAAGCAATTTCTAAGACCCTCTTAGTAAAACAAACATGCCCACCCTCTATGTCACCAAAAAAAAAAAAAAAAAAAACAAAACAAAAAAAACAAAAAAACGATGGTAACTCAATAACCACATGTTTTCAACAAAATAAAACAACTAATTTACAAACAAAAAATATATTATATACAGATAATTAAGTAAAGTATACCTTCAACAATCGTTTTTTGAGTCTTGAAAGCCAAAACAATACGCTTTTAAAACTTGCTCCCACTTACCGCTGGCCTCTCTCCTTTTACATTTCCTGAAACAAAAATAGCAAAGCATTCTCAATAAGAAATCTAAAATATCCCCTAAAAGAAGTTATGCCAATATATAATCCAAACACCAGAAATAAGCAGTCTCAATAAGCAATAAAAAACAGCCCCTGTAATAATTTGTTTGTCCTCTATATATACGAATCTGTTTTTTTTTTTTTTTTTCCTTTTTTTTTGCATTTGGTTTGTTTCGCGTAGAAACATCAGAAACAATTTTCCTCTTTGTACAAATCTGGAAAATCACAAACATAAAAAGACCAAACTACGCACATCTTCATCCTATATCAACCACAAAAACACAAACCCCATACTCAAGAGCAACCCATCTAACAAAATTATCAGGAAAATTGATTTTTTTAACCCACGGAATTAAACCAAAAACCTTTAACCACAAAAACTATTTATTCTTAATAGGTAGTGAATATTCACTACTTCATCAGGTTAAAAAAAAAACCTAAAAATAACAAAAAAAAACCCATAAGCATATACAAAGAGTAACAAATCTAGGCAAAGTGAATTCAGGGGAACAACAAAACTGAAATAAATTTTAACTAACAAAATACCTGCCTACCAAACTGGGTGCTGAAGAAGTTTCAAGAAAAAGAAGTTGGGAGTTGGGTGAGAGTGATAGATCTTGAAGAGAAGGTTCAAGAAGAAACTGGTGTGAGAGGAGATGATTTTTATACTCGGGTAACTGTAGCTGAAAGTCCTGTAGCATACTGTAGCTACACTCACAGAATTCACTATAGATGCCCCGACCCGTTTTCATTTTCGGTTTTTTGGCTCCATTGGATCTCCGGTAAACCGGAAAAGTTATGAGGGGTTTGTGAGAGGAGACAAACTATATTTGGATGCGGGTATTAAGAGTGGATCGGATTTGGGCTCACCGAACAGTGCAAACGGGCCTAAAAGAGTGGGCAAAAACCACGGCTATTAGTATATTTGTATAATAGGACTAATAAATTGATTTAATAACAAACGTAATTCATTTGTATCTTTACGATCGCCTTAAATTCATTTTCTAGTTTTCACCAATATAATATATCTCAACTACATTGTTAATTGTTAAGGATAACTTGATCTATTATTTAAGCCTACAATTCGATTTCCTCATCTCGAATTAATAGTGTTAGAAAGAGTTGTTTCTTTGAACAAGTTTGAAGCAACTAACTAAAAATTGATTGCTAACAAGTAACAACTAGTTACAGGTTCGGAATAATTAAATGTTGTTGTACGTTGGCATTTTTGACAATGTCGTTACTTATTAATACGAGTTTACAACTTGATGTTAATCGAAACCTTAAGAAATAGTTAGAATGAAAATGACATGGTTAGCTGCCAAGAAAATACTTAAATGTTTATTTAAAGGCATCATTGGACAATACTATAGAAAGAAAAAAAAATCCCATAGTGGAAGAAATTAACTTGACGAAAAGACATGAGACCAACCCTTTAGAAGAAACACAAAGATAATTGTCCACTTGTATAAAAGGATAATTAGCTTAACTATACTACTTGTTATTAGAATCGAAAAATAAATCTAAATAAATCAAGACAATCATAAAAATATTACACAGTAACTTGCCGATCATGCACCAACAATTATATTACGTTGCCGATCATGCACCAAAAATTATATTACGTTGCCGATCATGCACCAACAATTATATAAACATAATGTTAAATTAAATCAAAATAAGCATTTGTTTAATTGTCTTGTAAAAGTGTGATGATGTATTCCAAAATGATATTTAGATGTCAAGAACCCTAACCCTCCTTTTAGAAAATCAGATTACTAGTGAACGTTTAAACAAAAGTTAAAGATGCAGACATTTTTTATCAATTGAATGTTGTTAAATTTAGTAACAATCAAAGTTTATGAGCTATGAAAAGTTATAGAAACACTCTGTAAATAAACTACCTAAATTGATCGTGTTAGGTTAAACATTGAATTATGGGTTTTCGATTACTTATTTTTATCAAAATGTGAGAAATTACAAGTTCGAACCATGTTTAGTGAAAAAAAAGTCAATTTCTCAAAACTTTATGAAATAAGGCTTGCCCAGTTTAAGTCTTTATGACAGCGTAGATAAACTGTGTGAATCAGACTAAAAACTGCAAACCCTAGCACCCGACAAACATCAAAAACTCCAATCAAACACAACTTTCACTGGCTTCATTAATACATCAAATAAAGATTAAAGCAACATTATATTATGATTTGAAACGCGTATAGCTAAAGTAGTTTATATGTACCTGTGTGTCTGAATTTAACTAACAATTGAGAAACCTTGAATTTATTGTTAAAATCTTAACGTACACGTTATTTCATATTTCTACACTTAGATTATATAACTATAGATAGATAATTTGATGCATTTTTCTCTTAGATGTCAAGACTTTATAGTATCACATGAAACAGCCATTACATTAACTATATATTAGTTGTAAGAAACATGAATCTAAATTAAAAGTATAGGTTTGCATTGATATAATTAACTTGATATAACAATTAACAAATAATAATAAATGCACTTTTGGTAATGGAACAGAATAGAAGTATTCCATTTATAGAAGAAAAAAGTAATAGAAACTCTTGTTTAAATATATTTTCACACATATAGACACGTAGTAGACTTGTACCAAATAGATCAATAGCTTTAAGAGTTGTAAACATAGTATGATCACCAAAATTGACAATTCTTTTGGTGTTCCAAATTTCAAACTTTACCTGCCTGAAACCATAAATTATTTGCATAAAAAATGCTTATGGGAAAATGAAGACATGCAAGTCTTTTTATTGCAACTTTAAACATGGTCTTTGGTCTTGAAAGAGAGAAAAAAAAAAAAAAAAAAAAAAAAAAAAAAAAAAAAAAAAAAACACGATAAAAGCATGGTCTTTGGTCAAATATCAACTTTATTCACACTTTCTCCTTGACCTCTAAATCTCTTTCTAGATCTCTCTGTCTCCTTACATATATACTCGTATGCAAAGTGTGTGATATACACAAACACTAATATTGATAACTTATACAAGTCAAGCCAAAAAGACTTCATGGATAACAAAAGTTTACGGTTTTCTTCAATCTTGATTGCTCTTTTCATCATCTTTTGTGTACCTTTTGTTACATCTCAAGAAGTTGGTGAGTTTTTATGATGCCACAGCTTTAACATCATGATTGTTTAATGTAGGTATTTCATGTTCTTGATAACATGTTGTTTATGTTTGTGTAGATGATGAACATGAGTTCACATATGATGTGAACAGTCCGAATGGACCGCATCATTGGGGAGAAATTCATCCCGAGTGGAGCATATGTAATCGAGGAGACTTGCAGTCTCCAGTTGATCTTTTACACAAAAGGGTCGAAACTACTTCAAGTCTTGGTAGGCTTGATAGAGATTATAAGCCTGCAAACTCAACTCTTGTTAACCGAGGCCACGATATGATGGTATGTATCATTATTATTTTTAAGTATTGACTCACTATTGATAAATACAATGATCAATCTATAACCATGCCAACCAATTAATGTGTACAATAGTTGAGATGGATCGGGGGAGCAGGACATCTTAATATTAACGGAACTGAGTATCAGCTTAACCAACTTCATTGGCACGCTCCAACCGAACACACCATCAATGGTCGAAGGTACATTATCAAAAAAATAAGTAAATACACATAGAAAGCTCATTTAAGTTAGTTCAAATCAAAACAAAGTTCTACCGAAAACATTAAACGTGTTACATGTACAGATTCAATCTCGAGCTACACTTGGTTCATCAAAGTACCGACGGAAAAATCGCAGTGGTGGGTATCATGTACAAAATTGGTCGACCCGATTCTCTTTTATCAGTGGTAAGCTAGTTAAAAAATTTATTCTTACATGATATTAGATTTAAACCTGTAGTTTCTAATTGATCAACATTATAATCTTGATATTCGTATTTTTGAATTTGTGATCAGATGGAGCCATATTTTAAAGCATTGGCTTCTACAAAAGATGTCGAGAAAAGCGTGGGGCTAATCGATCCACGAGAAATAAAAATTGGAAGTAGAAAATATTATCGATATATTGGCTCACTTACAACTCCCCCATGTACCCAAAATGTTATTTGGACCATTGTTAACAAGGTAATACTAAATTTCATTCTTTATACACATATGTGATCATAAGTTATGTGAAATGAATATCTTTTATTTGTTGAAACTTTAGGTAAGGACGGTTTCTCGAGAACAACTACACGCAATCCGTGAAGCAGTTCATGATGTAAGCTTTAGTTTTTATGTACTTATACAACTTTTGCATACAGAAAAATGATTGATAGACCTTAAATATGCATATTAATAATACGTGATGATAACAGGATGCAGAAGTTAACTCAAGGCCGGTTCAACCTCTGAATAACCGTTGGTTGAAGCTTTATAGACCCGACGTACAACAAAATAACTAAGGAGTATACGATTTATTCATTGGTGTGATCATTTTTGATTTTTTTATGTATATAAATAAACTTCTTGTTATTCGTTTACGTGATATATGAAATATGCAACTTTTATGGTTGAGATTTGAGAAGATATGCGTACGTTCTTTCGTTTTTAAATTACATCACGACAATATCAAGACAACCTAACCTCATAAATTCAAATTTATAATATTTCAAGTTGTTTTTAACATATGTGTAACATAAGCAGCCAACTTAGTCTTCCTAGCCGCCAGGCTGTTATCGAATAAACATTTATAGATTTAACCATATGCAATTAGCAACGAAAACATGATGTGTTTGCTTATGGATTTTATGTATAAAAATAGCATCATATTGTTAGTTGTCCTTTTTCTCCATGCGTGAGGTCTCCAAAGGAATCATTCTAAAAGGGACAGAAAGAAGACGACACAAAAAAGTTATTATATACTTTAATCACAATCTCAATAATTTACAAAAATAGAAATAAATAATAAAAATAATAGAAATAAATAAATTGATAAACATTCGTGTAGTTTTAGTTAGTTTGTTGGAATAAAAGTTTTGCTTAGTTTAACTCACATCTACCTATTGGTAATTAACTCACATCTACCTATTGGTAAGAAATTATTGGGCGCAAGGACGGAGTCAATATTTCTCTCAAGCGTGTTCATAACTAATAACGTCATGTCAGAGATGTGTTTCTAACGTAAAAGCAGTCATTTGTATTACATTAAATTAGAAAGAACAATATAAATAGAACGAAATTCATAAGAACCTCTTGTTAATAGTTTAGGTCTTAAACACTGTATGTAATACAGTAATATTTTACCGGGTAACTTTAAAAGAAAAAAAAAAAAAAAAAAAAAAAAAAAAAAAAAAAAATTGAAACCTTTTTCATGCTTAAAATGAGATATTCAATCATATATTCACAGGCATACATACTTTAATACATACATAGTAACATATTACCTATACTAATAAAAGGTAATGAGTATTCGATCATCGGATATTGATACCCTTCACCAAAAAAAAAAAAAAAGTAAATAAATAAATAAACATAAAATAAAAAATAATGTTGATAACTGGCAAAGCTGACCATCCACCCGTCTCTTTCAAGTTACACCATTCTAGCAAGGACTTTAAGGATATCATCCATAGATGGTCTATGCAAAGGATCATTTTCCACACAAGCTTTAGCCAATACTCCTAAACACAATGCCTCAGCCAAAGGGTAATCCTCTTTCAAACAAGGGTCCATAAAGCTTCTCAGATTTTCGAAACATCCTCCTTCACCGCCCTCTCCACCCAAAAACCCAATTGATTCACGTAACAATGTACTCTCGATCTTCACTTCCCCTGATAAAATCTCGAGCAAAACCGTCCCAAATTCCAAAATGTCTTCTTTCTCGAACGTCTTTAAAGCATCAAAGTTCTCATACTCAAAAGTAGATGATCCGGTTACCACATTACTCATATTTCGCGACAAAACCGCCATTTTTGCCCTCCACTTTGACGTCACGAAAATATTTCCACTATTTAGTCCTGTTTGCATATAGGGCGGGACTATACAGTAATGTAGGTAGTGTAACCCCATTGCGATATCAAATGCAATTTGTGTTCTTCTATGCCAATTTAAACTCGAAGAATTAGTCAAGCAATCCCTTAAACTACCATTTGCGGGGTGCTCTAACACAAGATATGACCACGAAGACTCATTGTAACATACCCCGATCAATTTCACAATATTAACATGGTTAATCTTGGAATGAAGATCAATTAAATGACGGATTTCAGAAAATTCAATCTCTCTAATTAGCACTTGAACATCATCTGTAGATCCTCTATAAGTATTTTCACTCACTTTATTATCTTCACTAAAATCCCTTGTGGCGCTTCTAATTTCGTCAATTGTGAAATTATACAAAGAGTATTTTATGCTAGCTAGGAGATCCGGTGACAAACACGAGCTTGGTGAGCTTCTTGTGGCCGGGCTAGGCCTTGACCGTGGGGAGCTAGCTCGAGGTGTTGAAAACGAGTTAAAAGAGCTTCTACGAGTCATAGGTATGACAAAAATGTCACGTTTGCATCTATTTAACGCGTGTAGATACAAACCAGTCACAATAAATATCGCTAGCACCAAACCAGCCCCAATAATCGAAACAACAATGTACACTTTCCTTAGTTTGGTGGATTTGACATTTTCTTTAACAGGGTTTGTCAATAGAAATCCTGGAGTTGGTGGTGGAAAATTCGGGACATCAAAATCAATCACAGGTTCTGACTCCAATGGGACTAAAATAGTTGTTTCGGGGTACACTGTCGTATCGGAACGTAAATTGTTCATAACTAAAATATCATCTATAGAAATATTAAACTTTCTACTTACTTTCTTAACAGAATCCCCTGAAACCAAAGGATATGTGACCAAATATTTATAATCACTATTATTAGGACAAGAACATTTTAAAGGTACATTAAGAATAGAACCAACCTTAATAACTTCATTCTGATTTAAATGCTGATTGTCCTCGACAAGTGTAATCTTTTTCACCAATCCTTCATAGACCCCACAAGCGGTGTCAGAAAATGTTGTATTTTTTGACACCGTGTAATTAAATCTCGTTAGAAAAAAGTCACCCGAACAAGAACAACTAACGGGAACAAATACTTCTCTATCGGCTAAGAGAGTATCTGAAGGTGAATTAATCTGGTTTAACTCAAGCAAAGTGCGCGGAAACAAGCCAAATAAAGTTGAGATCACAGATATGGTTGGAAACTGACTATTTGCTCGATAAACCAAGAATGTTTGGCACGAAACATTGGGTAATGTTGTGTTGGTGCAAGTGTACCTTGTGCCTGTAGAGTCAACATCTTCGCTACAAGATGTTGGGTCGTAAAATGCTTGCCCACTGCTTGAGTAAATCGAGCACAAGAAAAATAGTACTCGTAACAATATATAAGTCATTGTATTGCCATGCAAAGAAATTATTTGAAATGTGGAAACGTTTAAGAAGTGTTTGAATGGTGTAAAGGGGTTTTTGAGTTATGCTCTAAATTTTCTGTTAGTTAATTTGATTAAAGTATTAAAACTTTTATTTATAAAAATTTTAAAGTAGCATCAAAAGCCGGCTGATGAACTAACTTCCAAATTTTTTTTGACAAATATATTTGAAAGCTATCTGTTTGTAAGTTACTGATGAGAATTTTCTTAAATTAGTATTTTCTTTTGGGCAATTATAATTGAAATTAAACCATATGATGAGTTGTTTAGTTAAAAACTTTATGTTATAGCTACCTCTTTTTAAGAATTAAAATGATACACCTATATTTATACTAGTTGGGTTGTGGAAGCCTAGAAATTGTCCATCAATGGTGTTCATTGAGAGCACAAGAAAAATGAGAATTTGTGATCTATATATTGATCTCATCTGATAAAAAATGTATGTAATTTATTTTACAAACTTCTTTTTTGTTCACTCTTTTTAAATTAATGGGCCGAATAGTCTTTAGCAGGATCAATCCATGACCAATGGTAATTAAAGCTCAATGGGCCAATTCTATTGGCTTCTTACGAGTTTTTCGCGAAACGAAATATTATAAACAATACTATTCGGTGAAGAAAATGTGAACACCAAAAACCCTACAAACCCTAAGCTATAATCAACGTAAGAATCCAAGATGGAACACAGCTACATGCCTTTCGATATCCAAGCTCAAATCATACAAAGGCTTCCGATCAAATCATTGATTCGATTTAATTCAGTTTCCAAACCATGGAAATCTCTCATACGAAGCTCTAAGTTCATTGGTGATTATCATGTTATCCAACGCACCCAGGCGCATAATCCTCTACTAATAAGGTATGTTGATAGAGAAGATGACTCTGAGGATAAATATGTCTCGATTGCAGACGATGATACTTTCCCCGAGCACAAGTTCTCCTTGACCATTCCTATATCCATTAAAAAACCTAAGAGACCAAGACTATTCGGTAGCTCTCAAGGATTATTTTGTTTCTACAATTCGCATAATTCTCAATTCGTTCTTTGGAACCCTACGATAAAAAAATCAGTTGCTATTGATCTGCCTACTAATGAGTTATATAAATCGACTGAATATGAAACTGCTATTGGTTTTGGGGTTTGTCCAAACACTCTTGACGCTAAGCTTGTCAAGATTACACGTAAATGGGGGATTCAGTTTACAAGTAATATTAGCGTTATCAAAATTGAAGTTTATACATTGAGCTCACGGGTTTGGAGAATTCTCGCATTCAATTTACCTCCGAAATCACTTTTGTTCATTAATTCGGTAGATGTGGATGGGTTTATTTATTGGCTTGCTCGGGATACAGTTACTGGCTCTCCTCTGATTATATCATTCGATTTAGCAAGTGAGGTATTTACAGAAGTATACCTCCCTGATCGTTTATCAAGTTACGATATTCTTTTGTCTTTATCAAAACTAGGAGAGTCTCTTGTTGTGCTTGAAGACAATGATGGCGATATATGTGTATGGATTATGAAGAGTGGCTATCCAAATTCGTTTACACCTATATACACAATTGACATACCAAATGCAAAGACTTTATATGTACGTGGATTTAGAAAGAGTGGCGAACCTATAATTGAAATGATAAATTATAAGAATGAGAGACAAATTATTGTTTATGAACCCAACACAAAACAGATCAGTTATACTGGGATTGTTGGAGACTTCAGGTCAGTCTTTGCGAGTTCTTACATAGAAACACTACTTTTGCTTGATCATGAAGATAATGACAACGTCGCAAAATGTGGAGCATATAAGAGACGACGTTTGGAGTAGACACTCCATATTGGGGCAGTCTATGATTGCAACAAATTCTCAGATACATATAATCTAATGTTTCTTAATTTGTCATTCTTTATTAGATACTTGAGCTATGTTCTAAAGTGATTATACATATACTCCTGCATGCTAACCTTCTTTAGTATTTTGCTCCTTTTTTTTTTTTTTTTTTTTTTTTTTTTTTTTTTTTTTTTTTTTTTTTTAATAATTTGTAGTGGTTAATCTAAACTATCAACGCTCTTTTAGTTGCACAACAGTATTAACATGGACGAGCTAAAGCTAACGCTAATTACAAAAGCTTATTAAAGCAACTTTTATTTAAATTGTTGAATTTATATAACTTATAATATTGATCTAATCCTACTATAATACTACAAAAAGGCCTCATGATTTACAAATCTTAATAAAACCTTAACCACATGGAGTTGAAATGTTGATATATATGATGGTTCCTGTATATGACTTGGTCGTCTCTTTTTGTCTATATTTACAGAAAAATAGTATGCACTTAACATTACGGGGTGTAAAAGCTATCATTATTGGAAAAGTTGTTGATAAATTGGGTGCATTTGGTATACCAATATCGGTATACATCAATCACAATGATTATCATTGCAAATGTTTGGTTACTATGTTGGGGAATGAAACTATCATTTGATACCCATAGACTCTAGGAAGGGGAGTAGGCACCTGGTCTAACTCATTCCCGTGTGACCTACCACTAACATATGAAAACCATATGCCTTTCTAAAAAAAACATATGATAATTATACCCTAAAGTTCACACCAAACAATAGAAATAGAATCGGTATTTTCAATCATATCCCATACTACCCTCTAATCAATGTCATACCGATTGTGATTCCGGATAGTAAACCAAACGCACCTTTAATTTTTGTCAACTTTGGACACATATAAGTATTTATTTTCAAAAAATTTTGATTTTTTTCTGTTATATTTGCGAGTAGCATTTGATATCATAGTTGGACGAATAATGGATTGATCGACCTAACTGGAAATGTCACATGATTTTTATCGAATTGTGTGCTTCTTACATGGTCAAGTCTTTATATCTTTAAACCCGAGATACTGTATTAATGGGTAATTAGTTTTACTTAAATTTGATGAAAACGCTGGCGTTAACTCAGTAGTTACAGAAGGTCATTTTGGGTATTACGAAGGACACATTATGAGGTAAATATAGTCAAAGGAATTTGTTCCTCTATTCGGATAGGGTTTAATACTTTAGAAACCACTCGTTGAAATGGATGGATATTTGCGTGGCCACGCCAAGATAAAGTCTGACTATGTGACATATTATTTTGGTGATCGCATCATCTCTACATCGAGAAACTAAGCGTTAACACAAGGAAGATTTTATCCATGTCTTTGTCAACAAGTATTGACTAAAGTGATAACTCACATATCAACCATAAGATCATTAGCAAGTAATGATAGTTCGTTTTCAGTAAGAAACAAACACTCGTATTTGTCGTGTGGCGGTGGCATTGTTGCTAGACGATTTCCTTTGTCTATATAAGTTTTTGGTAATGTTACTACTGTGCACAAGTGAGAGTTTGTTGGTTTATGTGTGCATAATATAACATAAGCTTATATTAGCAATTATTTATGATACTATAGGGTCACACACAATAACAAGGACTCTTGATTATTACAAAAGAGAGATAAATGGATAATTTACTTATTAGGCTTAAATAGCAATTTGGTGTAATTCAATTACCAAGTAAATGAACATTTAATTGGATAGGACTGGACAAAAGCTGAGGAATCCCTAATGGAGCCCACGGTTGGCCGAACACCTCAAGGGGTGTTTGGGCTTGACTTTGTTTGACTTGTTGTGGAAGAAAAGTTATATTTATCTTATTACTTAAGATAAAATGTCTTTCTAAGACAAATAAAGATAAAATGTCCTTCTTGACATCGGCCGAACACAACCAAACATCCCTTGGTGTTTGTGTTTTTTATTTGATCAATAGAGTGTAGCTATTGTGAAGGATAATCTAGCCTAGCATCTGATTGATTTGGTGTAGTGTCAGACTATCAATTGGTCAGATCACACTATTGATATGAAGTTTATCATTCTGTTGTTCAAAAATCTATTATTGTTCGTCAGCTAAAGGTCATGTAATTTATGATTACTGCGAGGTTAACTAAATAGATGGTGCATAAGGGTTTATGGGGGAAAACCTTTTGTGTAAAAAATATGATTTTAATTGAGTCTTTCATTGTGCATCTTAATCTGATTAATTGTTTATTTAAGGAGCTCTCTCATACTCGTTTATCACTTTTCCAAACAAATTTTGTAGGGAACTCATAGTATGCCAATTCTCGAGCCTATTCATCTATCTTGTTACACTCCATTGCAAAAATATTGAACGTTTTACATATGGCTAAGTAATTCTTATATATATGACTTGTTTGCTCACCAACGATGTCTAAACCAAAATTACGATAGAGTTTATCAAAGACCCAAACCAATAATAAGAATTACATGTTTCAATAAAACCTGTGTTTAAAAAAAATAAATAACAAAAAAAAATAATTAAAAAATCCATACTAATGGTGTGTTTTAAATCAGTTTTGCCATCCAAGATATCTATAATATTAGCAAACTGAAAACCATACATGCATCATCATCATCATCATCATCATCATCATCATCATCGATTCATCGTCTGTTAAACCGGTGTATAAATACGGATAAGCCTAAAAGTGAAAGAAGAATAGAAGACTCGGATAGGGGCAACATTTGATTGACTCGTGAACACCTGTGGTTTAATTTTAGGAAAGTGATTGGCACACTAGTAAATTTGATTGGGACACTTAGTGTACAAATAATTAAAGCAGATTATATTTACAGTACAGCTATTTAATGCATATTTTAGGGTGTCTCAATCAAATATGGGAGTGTGCAAATCAACTCTCTTTAATTTATTACAGTACAAAGATTTAATACATGAGTGTACTCTAAAATTTATTTGTATGATATAACATAATTAATTAATGTCGATAATTTTGAGACTATAGGGTCATAGACAATAACAAGAAGCTTCAATATTTGGACTAACTAATAGCAATGGGCTTTAACTAGACCAAATAAATGGATTGGGATATGTGTTTTAGCCGACCCTTAGGTTATGGACTTGACCCATTACTTTGGTAGGAAAAAAAGAATAAAATAAAGATTAAAACAAATCTTGTATTTTGAATTGAGGATTATCTTTATTCTTGGTATATATATTAAATTCTTAAATTAGGGTTTGATTATATATTAAAAGAATTATTTGAAAAAATAACAAGTCACAAAATCTTCTTCTTTCTCCTATTTGTTTTTTTGACCGATCATACCCAACACACATAAACCCTAGTTTTCGTTTAGCTTGTATCATTCTTGATGTGGTGTTCATGAGTAGATATCAAGTACTAGCATCCTGGTGAAGTTGTGCTAGTGTTAGCTATAGAAAGATTACATAATTGATCTTGTGCACTTGATAGCATCATCATCTGATTCGTAAAGTATGTAAAATATTGTTATCTATGTATTATAATTGATCAATTAAGTGTAACTGAATATGAAAAAAGGTTTTTATGGTATTTTAATTATTTCCGCTACATGTTACTCTGATTAATTCATATTTAATTATTAAATAAACTTTTTTAAGTTACACCACGTTTTCTTCACATACATACAATAATACAATAACACATTCACAAAACATCCCCTCATGGGTATCGTTTTGCTAGCTATCACTCTAAATTTGATAGGGTTTTGTTCGTACAATAGCTGTCTACTTTTATAAATGTATCAATATGGTACATGTACTATTTTTCGTACCAGTATAGGAGGTCTACTTTCAGTTTCGTGTTAACATGGTACATGAGTAACCTTTTGACTTGCAAAACCTGCAAAAACATGTTAAAAGGTGATTTTTGAGCAAAAATGGTCCCTTGTGATTTGTTTCTTTTGCAAAATAGGTCCTTTGTGATTTTTTCAAAAATGGTCCCTTGTGATTAAGTATGTTAGCACGAATTTTTTCAAAACAACTTTTTGACTTGCAAACTTTTCATCCATTTTTATATGTTTTCTTCCGTTTTTATTCGTTTTCATGTGTTTTCATTTGTTTTTATCCGTTTTTTTCGTTTTCATTCGTTTTCATCCATGCATTTTTATTCGAAAATAATTTTATGCGTTTTCATCCGTTTTTTTTTTTTTTTTTTTTTTTTTTTTTTTTGTGGAAAAACTTTTTTTCCGAAACTAATTTTATAAAGATTTTTTTAGAAAAAAATAGTCGAAAAACTTGGCATTTGGAGAGTTTTCATAAGAAAAAAGTTTTTATACATTTTCGTTCATTTTTATACGTTTTTGTCGAAAAACTTTTTATCCAAAAAAAATCTTTCGAAAATTTTTTTAGAAAAAAAAATTCAAAAAAAAAAACAAGATTTCGAAAAAAATTATAAAATAAAATTTGTGGAAAAACTTTTTCCAAAAAAATAATTCAAACTTTTTTTTAGAAAAAAAAAATCCAAATAAAAAATTTCTAAAAAATTTGAAAAAAAAATTGTTGAAAAACTTTTTTCCGAAAAAATATTCAAATTTTTTTTTAGAAATGAAATAAGAAAAATCTTTTTCTATAAAATTATTTTCGGAAAACAAGTTTTTCCACAAAAAAAAAAAAAAAAAAAAAAAATAGATTTTTTTTAATCTTTTTAGATTTTTTTTTAGAATTTTTTTTTCTAAAAAAAATCGAATTGTTTTTTTTTCGGATAAAAAAAAAAAAAAAAAAAAAAAAAAAAAAAAAAAAAAAAAAAAAAAAAACTTATAAGAACAGAAGATAACGAATAGGACCTATTTTCCAAAAGAAACAAATCACAATGGACCATTTTTGAAAAAATCGCAAAGGACCTATTTTGCAAAAGAAACAAATTAGAAATGATCATTTTTGAAAAAATCGCAAAGGACCTATTTTGCAAAAGAAAGAAATTACAAAGGACCATTTTTGAAAAAATCGCAAAGGACCTATTTTGCAAAAGAAACAAATCACTAGGGACCATTTTTGTCCAAAAAATCAATAAAATAAAACTTGTATCTATTTTACAGGTTGCCAACCGGTAGCCGGTCAAAAAGTGGCCATATTAGCACGAAACTGAAAGTAGACCTTCTATACTGGTATTAAAAATAGTACACGTACCATATCGATACATTTGAGAAAGTAGACACCTGACAAAACCCAAATTTGATATATTCATGTCATAGACACGCTAATAAGCACAAGTATAAAACTCTATTTGGGTAAACTTTCTTATATTGGTATATCATCACTTTGGCCTTATTTAGTGTATGGTCGTTGTCAATACTAAATATATGATATAGGTCGAAAACCAATCACTTGTTTTTTTACACTTCAAATGAAAACTAGAATAAGTTGTCATTATTGTCACTTCAAAATAAAAGAAAATTCAGATTTTTCATTATATATCACGTTAGTAGTATACCTAATACTTTTATTCTTTGACCAACTTTAACTGCTTCACAACACATTAAATAAACTTTATTGTCAAATTCAGCTACATTTTTACTTCATTTGATCACTCTAAAAAAAATATTTCATAACAATTTGTTGAGCATCCGATGGTCATAGACGGAACTTGACAAGTTTAATTAAATGAGTCAAACTGTAATATATTCGTTTTAGAAAAACCAATTTACTTTTTTATTTAACATCCTACTAATAACTCCTACTGCTACTAAGTGTTAGGTTAAAAAAAATACTTGCAGCTAAAAATTTTAGATGGGCCATGACCCATCCCGGTCCACACTAAGTTTCGTCCCCGACTATGATTGTTTTTTAATAAGTTTAAATTCTTTTGGGTACACATATTTGAGAACCACTAGCATGGAGCCTGTGCGTTGCATCATTGAGTTAAGATAACTTTAAAAAACTTTAGCGACCAATGTTATTAATTATATGTTTTTCATGACACTAGCATTACATATGACAAAATTTTCAAAGTTAAGATAACCTTAAAAAATGGCTAAATATTTCATAAAATATCCTTGTGCGGAATTGAGGCAATTTAGAGTTGGTAGTGAGTAATATTATGAAGATAGAATGTCAAAGTGGTTGGTAACGGCTTATATTACCAATTAGTTAATAAACGGTGTGAGAAAATTTGTACAAATATATTTTCGTAAAAAATCATGTGGAGATAACTAAAAAATATGTTAATTTATATAATAGACTTAACACTTTGCATCATTTGTCATTAATAAATTTGTACAAATATATTTTTGTAAAAAAACAATTTTTTTAACGGATTAATTTGATGGAAAATTCAAGAGGTTGTGTGGTTGATTATGGAAGGAATAACAAAAGATTATAAGTTTTAGAAATCATGATATATGCTGAAGTTTTACTCCGTATTATTTAATAATAGAAAATTGATTGAGATGCTTAAACTATGTGCTTAAATTCATACCTGAACATGTGTGTCATGATTCTGATAGTTTGAAAAAATGGGTCCCTGTAGCCATTATGATGATGTCACGCATGCTTAGCTATCAATTTAGACACATCTTTAAGCCTCTCAATCAAGACTCTTAATAACGAAAATTTCAACCCGCGCGTTGCGGCGGAGCGTTTGTATGCGATAGTATTTCATGCGTATGAAGAGTAAATTTTTAGTGGAAAGAATGAAGCTCAGCGGAGATATCTTCAGCTTGGTTTATGAAGTAGCAGCTTCTAAACATTATTAGGCCACTCTTTGAAATCCCAATTTGTACTTAGCTTACTTCCAATCAACATAAGTGTATCCACTGGAAAAATAAAATAAAAATAGAAATAGATAATCGGCAGTTGAATAAACTGGATCACATGCCTTCCCCCAAGTTTTTAACCCATGTCGTTATCAGTAAAACTACTCATAACTATATGTTCATAAGATTTTTGGCCCTTGATAATAACAACCACGACATGTTGGCCCAAAAGATGTATCTATCATGTAGTAATGCAAATTAGCATAGTAAAATCTAGTGAGCCCTTTTTCAGGTTTACTCTTGCTAATACAAACCTATGTAACTGTATCATAAATTATGCTACTTAAAGTTTAGATTCAATATAAATGAAAAATCGACAATTAACAATGACTAAATCACTTCGCTTTTGTGCATGTTCACTCGTGATGAAAATGAGGCATGGAAAAATTAATAAGCATCCACAAATTTGGTGGGAAGCGGGGGAGGAGAAGAAGAGATGTAGTGAAGAGAAAGGAAAAGGGATTGGCTTGGTTTAAACAACGTGTAAAAGTAACGACTTAATTCGTGGCTCCTCTCTCGTCCCATTTGTTAGTCATTAATATAGAACTGGCACATTTGGCAGGACGTCTTCGCAACAGCAACAACTATGCAAAGGTTTCAACACATAGCCTTTACACAGCCTTCAAAAACAACAGCCGAAAAATATACGATGTATAATTTCGGTCTTTGATTAATTACGTACTGAATGAAAAAACCTATTGACATAAAACTTATATAAATTTAATATGGTTAATTACTTCCGCTTGTTCTTGGTTAATGTTGTCAGCCGAGACTTATCTATCCATATACACGAAATTTACATGATTTCCCATTAATGGTATCATGAGCATAAATTGTGATGTTTTTCTCATAAAACTTCTACACTAAATTTAACACTAACATACACTAATATGCTATGTATAGTATATGTTTCTGAAGTTCATATATCATATTAAACATTAAAGAATGATAAACCAATTACCAACAGTTACATAACATATAAAAGTTAATATTTTTAATAAAAATCATACATTGTTGCTTCATAAGTATCTTAATTATAAAAAAAATAAACACTCTAAAAAGGGAATTTGGGTGAAGACTCGCGAGAATATGCGAAGTGCAAACTATCGTATGAGAACAATTCAATATCGTCATCTTTGCCCTCGAATCCAGCTTCACTATACACTTGCTCTTCTAATCTTCTAATTGCATCAACCTCTTTCTAATGCTCTCTGAAAACTTCTGCATGCTTTTTCCTTCTGGCGTTTCTTTCTTCTTCCTCTTCCCACATTTTTTTATCCTAAGCCTCCCATTCGTGATACCACAACTCATCACCCGGGCATAAGGGTAGCTTTGCATAACCATCTCCTTTAACTTCTATATGTTTTGTATCTGGTCAAAAAATTGCAATGATTAGATGTTACAGATTAATAACATGTAATTATTGCAATTTTGCAACTATGATATATTCAAAATGTGGTTTCGTTAACTGTCACACATCATTAGATATAATGGAAATAGATCTAATGTACCGAATACCTTTACTTGAAACTGCTTTTGGTTCTGTTTTTTAATGATTTTCTGTTCATCTCAATATGTTGTTTCCTAGCATGGCAAAGGAATTATTAGGTCAATACTTGATAAAAAAAATACATGGATTTCACATGCAAAAATTAAAAAAATAATAAAAAAATAGAAATTGTGTAACATACTTAAGTTGAGTTGCATGGCCGTTTTCAAGTTTTGCATTAGTTGCTGATCTTTTGTTTGAAGAAGGCATATTTAGATGAAAATAAATTCAAGATTGTAAAAGAAATTTTTGTTGCAGGTTTGAGTATCATATTTGTATGCTTGAAAACGTTTTGTAAAATCAGTTATATAAAGATTGGGACAACTGAAGAATCATGTAAATTTGGAAGTTGTATTGTTGAGTATCTAGTTTCAAAAAAAATTTAATGTGGTCATATTTATCATTAAGTTTATTAAGCATTTTCTCAAATTTTTAGACAAATTATTATGTTAATTTAAATTCGACAAAAATTTTCAATTCGCTAATAATTTTAATGCAATTAAAGTAGTAGCGGCTGTAGCATCAGGTTCTAATCGAATCGGGTAATTTTGGGTATTGGTTGAACCGAAAGACTTATTTTGTCAATTCTTTTGTTAAGTATTAACCTTCTACATGTAAATAAAGTCAAACTACTTGCCAAAAACAGTTTTAGAATTTATAAGCATTGAGAGTCTCAACCTATTTCCTTTTAAGCCAAGGTTTTTTAATTGTAGACCATTTAACCCATTATAAGCATAATACAACCCAAAATAACCCATTGAAAAGAAAACGAGTAGCGAAAAGAAATCTACTTAACAAAAAAAATACAAACTTGTTACCATAAGGATCAGGTGCAACAAGACAACAATGGAACAAGATATTCTCCCCATCCGCATAGCTTTTTTGAAACCCCAATTGTAAAGAGCATCTTGTTCATGATCAACAAAAATCCAAACACCCCTTAATACAACAACGCCAATACCCAAAAGCACTTTCAAAAATTAGCATCTTGATGCGTGGGAATTGCACCAGGCTTTACCTCTCGAGGGATCTCGAGAAGCTTACAACCCCCACCAAGCAGTGTACCTGATCGTTGTAGTATAGTATAGTGACAAGTACCGGGGGATTGATCGTTCAACTCAGGCATAGTGTCGCTAGGATTAGAAAACCTAAGAACTAGGTCTAGAGGTGAGGGATGATTCTTTTTGTATTTTTATGTTTTATGAAAAGCAATTAAAATCTCGGGTTTTTGGAAGAGGGGCGGAATTAGTTGCTAGTCAACTAACCCAAAAACTAAGATGCAATCAAAATAAAATAACAAAAATGAAAATAAACTAAATTAAGGTAGTGGTGTGAGCAATATATGGGAGAATTGTGTTTACTTAGATTTCACTACTCCCTAGATATCTTTTACAGGTTAATTACTTGTTACAGTTGCGTTGATGACGGATTGTATTCCTTAATACCATTCATGGGGTGGCGTACTTACTTCCCCAATTCTATAAGCTCCTACTTCACTCCTATGTCGAGCCGGCTAAGAAGCTCCTAACATGAGATCACTAGAATTCGCTCATGCATTAAATACAACCATAAAAACCTAGTACACATCGGTTCATGTTTCTTAAGACGTTCAAGCATGTTACACAATGGAGATCTTCCAGTTTTCTTAAGCCTAACATTGAAATCATTCATCCATTACAACTATAAACAAGCAATCAACCTATAATCAACATCTAGGTTTCATTACATCTAAGCAAACACACAATAGATCTAGCCTAGCATGTTAAAATCAAGACAAGTGTAAGATATATTCAAACAACACATAGACATATTGAATGAATTGGAAGAAAACTTATCTCAATTGAACATGAAGGGTTTCAAGGGGTGAAAACCCTTGAAAATACTATTACAAACGAGCTAGGGTTTATAAAGTTCGACCCTAATATTCTCCACACAAGTTCCTCTTTAATGAATGAAAATTAGAAAAGTATATATAGATTTTAGGAGGTCACGGCGTCAAGAGGAAAAATCTGACGCCGTCATCTCGCCGCCAATAAAGTTCTCGGACTGCCTAGATCTATAGCTGACACCGTCATGTATGATTCTGCTCTGGGCCGTCACCACATTTACTCTTGACGCCCTTGTGCTGACGCCGTCACGTTTTCTCTGGGCCGTCATTCATTTTGCTCCTGACGCCGTCATAAAATTCTTCTTGACGCCGTCAGGTACTGTTCCCAGCAAGGAAAATTAAGACTTTGCCGTTTTCTTCACTTTTATGCTCCAAAAACGTCCAAAATGCTTCTTTTTCCAGAATTCACTCCCAAAAAGTACCTAAAATCACAAAATGAACGATTTAGGGCAATATTTGATCAAATAAATTCCAATTCCGGCTTAAATGACCCCCTAAAAATGGTTCATTTTTCGCCTCATCATATACCCTTACACTTGAGATTTGCTTGTTCTCAAGCAAATGCGCTTTTATTCTAATCAAAATACAAGTTAGGGGTCATTTAACACTAATATAAAAGTAATTACAACAAATAATCGTTCCACTAAAGACCAAAGACAAGCATGGAGGTCATACACTAGCACCTCACAAATAGTGTTTAGATACTCACATCTCTCAGGTGTAATAAAGTATATATCACAATATGGAAATGGAAAACATCTCTCACTACCTGTCATAGCAAAATAGATTACCATAGGCTTGGGAAAGGATCAAACCTCCACCACATGGCGTAAGCACCTAGGATAAACTATCAAAGATGTCTTGTAAAAGGGTTGTAATGTTAGGTGTAGGGATATGGAATACACGGTTTTGTTGGATATAGGCAATCTTTACTGGTGGCGAGCTAATCATCTTGGTTAATTACATGTACAATATGGCATTGCTACGCCAAGACTAGACTCGACTTAAGCTAATAAATGAAAAATAACAAAAATATAAAATAAACATAGAATGAAACGGGATGATGTTTTTTTCTCTTTTTCTTTTTTCTTTATTATTTTTTTTTTCTTTTTCTTAATTTTTCCATTTTTTTTTTTTTTTTTTTTTTTTTTTTTTTTTTTTTGCATACACTCTTACCCTACCATCCAAATAATACATCATAGGGAATGAACATTCCCCTTACACTTGAATTTTTACATACTTTACAATAAACTAATCTAATGACTCGAATTAAGATAATCAAAACACTTGGAGTACCTTTAAGATTAACGCACATATGGGGGTAATAATATGATGTTCTTCCCCATTACTCTATAACACAAGTACTTTACCCGTGAGTCCCAATCGTCCCAAAACAATATGTACAAGGATATGACTCGACTTAGCAACCATGTAATCAATTAGATAATTAACTAAGGGTTTAAACATATAACAATAATGCACTAAAGATGAGTGCATACACGGAAGGCTAAGGCGATTTGGGTGTACATTTAAGTGGGGTGTAACAAATTCTTCCTTTAAGTAAGATGCTTAAAGTTAGAAACAAAAAGATAGGCTCGGAGTGGTGTACTAGGGGTTTCGTGTACTAAAAATGAGTACAATGCTAAGGGTGTGGGAAAAATTAATTGACTTAACTAGCCAAGTAATATGACTTAAATGGTCAAATAATTATGATACGGGTTTAACACAATGGTGATCCTAATGCCTCTTATCATGTAGTAAATCCTACTACACGAATGTAGTCTCACTAGCGGTCTCGGGATGCATCCCTAACGCAAGTTCTAGAATCTAAATGCTACCGGTACACTCATAAGTACTAATAGTAAATGTTTTTCCTATCAAATCTAAAGGTGAACCTCACATATTTGGGTGGAAAATTTTTCTGAATAGTACGGTTTTGTGCTAGTCATACGACTCCTATCCATGAGACGCTTGCTATGGCTAAAGTTTCACTCCTAAATGTTGTAAAAAAAAATTAATTTGGCGCTAAAATTACACTAACAAGTATTTCTCATAATTTTATTACACATCTACCATCAAACAAACAAACTTAAGTGCAATTGTATCCTATGAGGTATCATCATTTTACCCTCCCCTTACACTTAGGATGAACATTGTCCCTAATGTTCAATTAAAGAATGTAAAAGTAAAATAGGTAAAAGAATGAAATCAAATACTCCCCTGATTCGCTCGGTATGGATAATAAGGTAACCAGGTTAGATCTTCCTCCAAGAAAATGAACAATCAAAGCTTCCCTTCTAGAATATAAATCATCTTCTTGTCAAACATAACCTGTTAAACCTGAGAAAACAAACAAGGCAACCTCACGTAAAATCGGCGGCTATCTATATATGCTAACAAATCCTAGAAAACAAAGTAAGATATATGCTTGTGGAATGATGTTTGCAGATTTCCTGAGATTATAAAACTAAAGATTTAACAAAAACCTTAAGACTCCGTTAGAAAAACAAAACTGGTATAATTTCCAGATTTTTACACGTGACGCTGTTAGGAATTTCTTCCTGACGCCGTCAGAAGTGACCTGCAGAAATTCTTATGTTAAGTTTCCGGAAAATTTCTGGAAAAACTTTGTCCTACTTCCTGGAAAATTCTGCAAAACATCATTATGACTCGATACAAGCATTTGACTCTAACAAATACGAATATACATGTTCACTTAATATTGTGAAGAATCATGATCAAGCTTGTTTCTTAAAAACATATTTGGGGTTTCCCCTTACACTTATCTTTTGTGACATACCTTTGGATGAAGTTAAGACAAAGCCAAACAACAAAATAAAGTATTTTCACTATTTTAATTTGAAACATGATCTACCAACAATAAAAATAAAGCATGCATACGGAAACAAATAACAATCAAACAAAATAAAAATCACACAAAGCATGGGTTGCCTCCCAAGAAGCGCTTTTCTTTATTTACGAGTCTTGTAGCTAGACTCAAGGTCATGGGTTACTACGTGACCTCATCATTGGTTTCACCCTCTAGGTCATCTCCTATACCAGTTTTGTATTCCGGACCTAGTTGCAAGCATTCTTTGTAGAAACCAAGCATCCTATTCATCACATACTCTACTCCTCTACGTCTATCCTCATCATTCCTATAGTAAGCCGCTTGTTTGTGTTCCTTTACTATGTTCGATAGGAGGCGGTATTGTTCAATCTTATAGGGCATTTGGTAGGCAATCTCATCATTCCCTTCCTTGAACCTAACTATCCCTAGAGTCGGATCATAACTCATCTTAGTGGCCTCAACGAACGGTTTTCCGAACACTACTTGACTTAGGCAAGCATCAATCACCGGACGAGTATCTTCCACTATCATAAAATCGATCTCATAAGTGAAATTTCCGACAATCACATGCAATCCTTTCACTCTACCTACAAAATTACTTATCAAATTCTTGTTGGGCATCATCCTATAACCAAGTTGTTTCTTCATTACCCAATTATAATAAGTCCTAGTCATGATATTTATAGGAGACCTAGGATCGATATAAGCTTTCCATACATGCATATGCCCAATGTTGCATGGTATGTTGATGTTAGAGGGGTCTCCCATTTGATAAGGGGTGAACCAAGGATATATGGTGTCTCGGGATCATCGAATAAATCCATGTGATATTCCCGTTCTTCCTTGGTGGGCAACTTATCAAAGTATTCTTCTACGTTTTCTACTTCCTCTAACTTTTCTCCCTTATTAACCTCAACTTCCCTAATTTCATCCCTAGTCTCGGTTTCTACTCCAACTTCATCCTTGTCACTTTCTTCTATCTCCTTATCTATTGTCTTAATAGTGATAACATTGACAAAGTGGACGTGTTTGGATGACGAGGGGTCCTTAGTTTGGATTCCGCTATTGGCGTCCCTAGTGTCCTTCCTAGGTGTAATTAACACTTGGTTGTTGAGGGCTTTCAACAAGTTGTCAATCTTATTGGTCATCTCCATTTGTTGTTGGTTGAATTCGGTTTCAAACTTAACTATGCGAGCTTCTTGAGATGCCATAAACTTGGACATCAATCCTTCAAGATTGTTGGTACTACCATAATTGTTAGAAGGATTGTTGTTGAAAGTACGGTTGGAGGGTGGACCGTTTGGTTGGTAATGATTAAGCGGATTGGAAGAATTGTCTTGGTTTTGTTTCCACCTAAGGTTTGGGTGATTTTTCAAAGAAGGGTTGTAGGAATCACCATAAGGGTTTGGCTCGGGTTTGAAAGTGTACCACTTATCTCCCGCTTCGTCGATACGCGAGGATGCGTAGTCCGCAAAAGCTGTTCCGGGGAGTTCCACGCCATCACAAGTGTCATGGGGACCACTACATAATTCGCATGAAGAAGTGATTTTATTCACTTGGCTTGAAGGCTTAGGAGCTTCGTAAGATTTCATGAGAAACTTGACTTGGTCCTCAAGTTCCATGATCCTAAGGTCGGGAGTGCTAGAATTGTTCGAAGGCAAAGATATTGCCTTGACCGTTTTGTTCAAATCACGGGGATCATTCCAACTTTCGTTGTCATAGAGAGCAAGATCTTCTATGAGTTCCCATGATTCTTCCGCACTTAGATCACGTAGCTTGCCACCGGCCGATTGGTCAATGGTTCGCCTTGTGGAGAGATCGATATGGTCATAGAAGATTTGGACTTAGAGCCAAAGATCTATGCCATGATGAGGGATTTTTTGGAGTAAGTCCTTGAAACGAGTCCATGCTTCATATAGAGTTTCACCTTGACGTTGTTGGAACATCAAGATATCATTTCTAAGCTTGGTAGTTCTCCCCGGTGGGAAAAATTGAGCAAGGAAACGAGTGGTGAGATCATCCCATGAGGTGATGGATCCCGCGGGTAAACGTTCAAGCCATTGACTAGCTTGATCACGTAGAGAGAATTGGAATAGGCGTAATCGGGTTGACTCTCTAGTTGTAACATCAAGGTCTATAGAATCTACGATTTTAAGGAAGTCCTTGAGATGTTGATTTGGATCTTCGGAACGAAGTCCATGGAATGCACATCCGCTTTGCACCAACCGGATAGTGTCGGATCGCAAGGGAGACACATTGGCTCCTTGGGTGAGCTCAATGGTGTTTCGGTAGCCTTGGTGGCTAGGTCGGGAGTACTCTCCTCGGGTTCGGGGCCTAAGAGGTTGGTTTGCTAGTGGTGGGTTTTGTGGGTGGTCTTGTTGTGGTGGGTTGATGGGTTCAAAGATGTTACCACCTTCCATGATGTCGGATGGTAAAGAGTTACGAACAAAAACACGAAGAAATAAGATAGACTAAAGAAAACAAAAAATAAAAATAAAATCTTACTAGAAAGGAATCTAGCAAGTAGACCTAATAAAAAGAAATTCTAACCTAGACAATAACTAATCCCCAGGCTGCGGCGCCAAAAACTTGATGCGTAGGAATTGCACCAGGCTTTACCTCTCGAGGGATCTCGAGAAGCTTACAACCCCCACCAGGCAGTGTACCTGATCGTTGTAGTATAGTATAGTGACAAGTACCGGGGGATTGATCGTTCAACTCAAGAATAGTGTCGCTAGGATTAGAAAACCTAAGAACTAGGTCTAATGGTGAGGGATGATTCTTTTTGTATTTCTATATTTTATGAAAAGCAATTAAAATCTCGGGTTTTTGGAAGAGGGGCGGAATTAGTTGCTAGTCAACTAACCCAAAAACTAAGATGCAATCAAAATAAAATAACAAAAATGAAAATAAACTAAATTAAGGTAGTGGTGTGAGCAATATATGGGAGAATTGTGTTTACTTAGATTTCACTACTCCTTAGATATCTTTTACAGGTTAATTACTTGTTATAGTTGCGTGGATGATGGATTGTATTCCTTAATACCATTCATGGGGTGGCGTACTTACTTCCCCAATTCTATAAGCTCCTACTTCACTCCTATGTCTAGCCGGCTAAGAAGCTCCTAACATGGGATCACTAGAATTCGCTCATGCATTAAATACAACCATAAAAACCTAGTACACATCGGTTCATGTTTCTTAAGACGTTCAAGCATGTTACACAATGGAGATCTGCCAGTTTTCTTAAGCCTAACATTGAAATCATTCATCCATTACAACTATAAACAAGCAATCAACCTATAATCAACATCTAGGTTTCATTACATCTAAGCAAACACACAATAGATCTAGCCTAGCATGTTAAAATCAAGACAAGTGTAAGATATATTCAAATAACACATAGACATATTGAATGAATTGGAAGAAAACTTATCTCAATTGAACATGAAGGGTTTCAAGGGGTGAAAACCCTTGAAAATACTGTTACAAACGAGTTAGGGTTTATAAAGTTCGACCCTAATATTCTCCACACAAGTTCCTCTTTAATGAATGAAAATTAGAAAAGTATATATAGATTTTAGGAGGTGACGGCGTCAAGAGGAAAAATCTGACGCCGTCATCTCGCCGCTAATAAAGTTCTCGGACTGCCTAGATCTATAGCTAACGCCGTCATGTATGATTCTGCTCTGGGCCATCACCACATTTACTCTTGACGCCCTTGTGCTGACGCCGTCATGTTTTCTCTGGGCCGTCATCCATTTTGCTCCTGACGCCGTCATAAAATTCTTCTTGACGCCGTCAGGTACTGTTCCAAGCAAGGAAAATTAAGACTTTGCCGTTTTCTTCACTTTTATGCTCCAAAAATGTCCAAAATGCTTCCTTTTCCAGAATTCACTCCCAAAGTACCTAAAATCACAAAAGAAACGATTTAGGGAAATATTATATCAAATAAATTCCAATTCCGGCTTAAATGACCCCCTAAAAATGGTTCATTTTTCGCCTCATCACATCTTCCCAACCCAATCACCATTTGTAGTAGAATTTGAGTAAACGATCTCTCTACGATGCTGCTTGCAAAACCCGTTTTTCACCTGCATAACTGACCAGTATTAAAAAAATGATCAATCTTCCACAACTGCAAACTCAATACAATACCTTTTTATACAGACCATGCAATTACAAAATTGGTTGAAAACACATAAGTTTTAAGCAGCTTTAGTTAACTGTCCCAATAATGGATCCTAGGGTCTAAGCAAGCATCAAATTCAGAGATTTTGCGGCGCTTAAATTAACTTATTCAACAAACTTAAACGTCCAATAGAATTTTAAAAACCTCTTCAAATTTATCAACATGGGTCTATGTATTAGTTTTTCATATTAATGTAAGCTAATAAACGAACAAATTATAATAATCCAAACTACTCCTTAACTAATATTCTCTGGTGGCATATTAACTCAGATTGTATTAAGTAGTTAAAGGTTAAACTATATAAAAGTAAAAGAGCAAAAATATATAACTGAAACGGATTATAAGCATAAGAAATGTAAATTGAACTTACCAATCTAGGTATAACAATTATATGCACCTTATTTATTTTGTCAAATCCGATATAACTGCTAAGAGTATTCAAATACATTCCAATTTCCCAAATGTGTTGTTCAGATCGCCTTTGCCAAATTTTCATTTCCTCTAACTCAAAGCAGAAGGAAGGGAAAACAATTGCTAAAGTGATGCCATAAGAAATTGAATGGCTTGGGATGAACATGTCGGTATATAAATGTGGCTTTCGATTCCCCACCCCACATTTCTTTGCCAGATGTTCTAGCAACTCGATGTCAAATGGAGCAAATTTAACTCCAGTGCGGAGCACGGGCCATTCATCTGATGCTTTGATATAGAAACAATGAAACAAAATTTATCAGTAAAATGCATGTGAGGTGATATTTCGTGTTGTGTTTATGAAAGCCAACAATACTAAAGAACGTGAAACTTAATATATTACAATAGAGTCATCGATTCTTCAAATTTTGCAAAAAGTGACACGGAAAAGAATTACCCAGAGCTACTAATTAATCCAGCCTTACTTCGTAGCAAAAATCCTCTATCAAGTGTTATACATAACCTACATTAATACGTCTACTTGAATTTTCTTGTGTAACCTAAATGCAAAAAAGAATTATACATTGACGGTTGCACCAACAGTATTATTTCCTCGACCTAGATATCGTATTGGGGTACAAAAGACAGCTACATTTTATGGCCTACAGTTTTTGCCATGCCAAAATTAAGTCTAACCAAAAGACCGAATCATTACAATTTCTTCCTCGACAAAATTAATAATAACTAAGGGACCAAATCAACATAACTAAGAAACAGCGTCCTAAAGTAAATTTACAAAATAGTCTATCAACTATGTGAAAAAATATATTACTCTAAGCTAACGTGTGATAATGTAAAGTATTGGTGTTGAACCTACAACTTTGCTGCAACCCATTTGTTTGGCGAAAGCTTTTGCTTGCATCGCACACGCGATTCCTACGATAACAACATCACTGGCAAGCTAAATACATAAATTCAGATGTAAGAATAGATCCTTAATGAGCTATGAAACTCTAAAAACTATCAAGAAACTACATTTAAGGACATCAAAAAGCAAATATGCTAACATCTGTATATATGTCAATTCAATCTCACTTCATACGACAACACAATAACCCTATATCGGGAGAAAACAATTGTAGAGATAAGAGATTCTAAACCAAAAAATTAGTTTCCTTCTTTAAATGAATAACACTCATGTTAGCATTTGCGACCAATTATCAATAGAAAAAATTATCAAGGTATATTCATAATGGCATCCATAATGTGATAACTGATAAGTATACTATAGGCGTACCGATAGAAATCTAACATTTTGCTAAATCCATTTTCTGATATATTAATATATGTAGTTGTCAACTATGTATTCAGCCAATTACACTTCTTACCACAACCACCTAACACACCAATCAACATAACTAAACATTCGCTAGATAAAAACCCAAATAAATGTTGATCAAGCATTGATATTACCTGATGATAGCCCGGGTGCAAACTTACGACTGTCACTCCCATTGCATGCATCTAGCTTACCATTGACATGAACAACAAAATTCAACAACTAAATTAAACACAAAATTAAGCACAAACCAATATCAAAAAGAACAATGACCAAACAACACCTTATTAGTTAGAAACACCTAAAATAATCAATAACTAAATATTTGCTAAATAGGAACCACCATTGACGTAAGTAACATACTTCAACAATTAAATAAATCACAAACTTAAGCTAAATTAAGCACAAACCAATGTCAAAACAGAACAATAACCAAACAAAACACCCTCTTAGTCACAAACGCCTAAAATAACCAATACCTAAGTATTTGGTAGATAAGAACCAAAAAGAATGAAAAAAGACGTACGTAATTCAGAAGTATTAAATTGCATACAGGAAAAACCCTAGAAAATACTCTCTCAAGTTGACGATTTTTTGAAGAAAATATACGCTCATTCCAATCATTCTTTCTTCTTCATTAATCATCAACTGGTATTAAATTAATCATTGTTACCTACCGGTTACTTTTTGGTTGATTTAATATATTTTGTTTCTAAATTGATCCATGTGGGTTGGTGGTGTTACAAATACATTATATTGATCAAGAGTGTTAGTGTAGGTTTTATATATTTTATTTCCTAATCATGGGTCGGTGCTCTCTTTATGCTTAGATTCACTTTGTGTTGGTGCTGAATTTATTAATCATTCTACATATTGTACATGCATAGCGATTATGGGTGCTGGTTAGTTTTTTTTTTGGCGTAAAGTTTAAACCCTAACTTTTACGTTAGGGTTGCTCTTGATTTGGCTTGTTCTTGCTGCTAGTGGGTTATAGAGAGATGGATAAGGGTTTTCTAAATGACACGAAATCTGCTAATAATGTTAATGTTAATACTGATGAATTAAATTATCTGAATATTGCATTGATCTTAAATATTTTTACGAATACTATGGATAAGTTGGGCGGCAATGTTAATGTTGCTGCAGGGAGGCTAATCGGGTATCGAGCATGGCTGGAAGTAACGTGAAAGTTACAAGTGATCATGTGGTAGCTACGGAATCGCTGCCTATTGGCTCTCACAGTGGGGATCATGGTAATGGGTCGATAAATGCTGGAAACTTATCGACAGTAACACATGTACTTGGTGTGTCTATGGGGTCTGGTTTGGAGTCAAATTACTCATTGTCTGATGTTGCGAAAGTTACAGGTGGTAGCAATAATAGTGCGGCTAAGATTACTGGCCACTCTAAAGGACCTATTGTGGTTGAATTATCCCCTTTGAACGTGGGTACCGGTCCTACTATTGAGGGTAATTCTATCAAAAGTAAACATGATTTTATTGAATTGGTGTTTGGTGTCTCGCTGAAATCAACCTCGGATATTGATTTATTCCTTAAGAAGGTTGAAGCTGGCAAATATCTGTTATGGTTTGATTTGGATAGCGATACTCGTTCAAAGGTGTATGAGGCTATGAGTGGTTTGCTTGAGGTTTATGAGATTGATAGGAATGCCAGTGCAACAACTTCTAATTCTGATGAGAGTATCAAAGATACAACACCGAATGTTGTAAATGTGGATGCGAATACAAAGGATAAATCTATTCCAAATCCTACTTTTCGTACTTTGGTTGTTGATTCAGTTTGTGTAGGAGTTAACGTTTCTATTCCACGTAGAGTGGTCGAAAAGGTTAGTGCACGTCTTGAACACACTCTATATGATTACTTCATTGGTAATAGAATGGTGTTTCCAGTGGTTGAATACTATGTTAGAAATAATTGGGCTAAATATGCTTTGAAAAAGATTATGATGAATGCAAAAGGCTTTTTCTTTTTTAAATTCGATACTCAGGCTGGTTTAGAAGCAGTTTTGGAAGGTGGCCCTTAGATGATACGCAAATCACCGATCATTCTTAAGAAATGGTCAATTGATACTAGTTTGTGTAAGGAAGAGCTGACTCGTATTCCGATATGGGTTAAATTACATGATGTGCCTATTAATGTTTTTAAAGAGGATGGTATTAAATTAATTGCTTCATTTACTGCTAAACCTATTGTTGATACAAAAGTTGGGTGTACTTCGTAATTGGGCTTTTGCTCTTATATCAATTCGCTTCTTAGCACTTTGTTACCTGCACGCTAAGAAAATAAAACAACACCGTTAGGCTTATCGAGGGATTGTCTCCCCCGATTAGACTCCGGCGTGAGAGTAAGTAATCGATTTAGGGTTTAGTTGAAGAGTTAGGGATTCTGTAAGTCGTACCTTGAATGAGAATCGTATGATTCTATATATAGGGGCTAAGAAACCGTATTTCTTGCTCCTTACTCTTCGCACACGTGGTGCTTATCCGAGGTAAGGATATCTATTCCTTGAATAGATAATCCTTATCGTGTACCCGGTGGGTTTGGTTAGGCCTTTGGGCTTTATAAGCCCAAAGCGTTAATACTGCGGCCCATACCATTTGTCATGGTAGCCCATTCGTGGTGGGCTTGGGTGTAAGTAATGTCTATCATTTGGGCTTGTGGCCCAGATATAGGCTATACGTCATCATGTCCCCCCAGTCTAGTGTGCGCGGCGCATAGCCGTGGGTACTAGACTTAATACCATCAGCGGTAAGCGTGGCGGGAGATTTTAACAAATATTGCCGCCCTTTCGTAGGTGCAATGCACCTAATAATTTCAAAATAGATGCCTCAAAAATCGGGGGTGGTGTACACGTAGTCCTTGGGATTCGGGAAAAAGTGCATGTACCTTTTGATCTTCTAGCCACACGTTTACTATGAGTGGGTTCTACGTGGATGGTAATTAGGGTTTTTACCACCCTATATAAGAGTGCCGCCCCCCTTTATTTTAACCACACAGTAAAAACACACACACAACCACTATTCATCTTCTTCATTTTGAGAACGTTTTTTGCAAGAAAACCTTTTAGCTTTCGTAGGTAATCTTTGTGTGCGTCCCACTTAGTTTTAAGATGAAAATGGTTGCTCAATTAGAGGATTTTCGCTCCGCGATGTCTATTGAGGACGTGACACAATTTTCTTCCGACTACTTTGTGCCTTTGGATGTGCATCCAGAGGCACCAGATGTCGATACGTGTATAGCTGACTTCCCCGAAGGGAAGATAGGTCTATACACGAAATTTTTTGAGTACGCGAATTACCGCATACCTATATCTGTGTTTCTGAGTAATTTGCTCAATCACTATCGCCTTCACATCTCTCAGCTGCACTGTATAGGTGCGGCGAAGGTGTCGAATTTTGAGGTAAACTGCCGTTTACTGGCGATAGAACCAACCGTGGACTTGTTCCGCTCCTTTTACCACTCAACGTGGTCAAATGGTTGGGTTTCCTTTGCGAAGCGCCAGGGGGCGCTTCAATGTTATACGGAAAAGGTTGACGCCCTTAAGAATTGGAGAGAGTATTTCTTTTGGGTAGACGACGTAGTCTTTCCCTCCCCTTTTGAGTTTTATACTCAGTCTTCCTTACCAAGGGATGGGCACCCCGCACCCGGTTCTTACAGACTTGCTGACGCGCAGACTTTAGATGCCAATCGACTGGCCATTAACCCCTATCCGGAGGAGTTTTTGGTACATGTGGGATTGAGTCGCGCTTATTTTGGCGCTGCAGATGAGGTTCCCACTTTCCTGAGTGAGGATGGCCGAGGTGGGTGTTCATCCCTTGTACTTGTTTGTAAGTTTCTCATTTTTGTCTTCGCGCATTTACCAACTAATCCTTCTTTGTTTTTTCTTGTTCCCTTTGATGTGCGCAGAGATGGATTTGTTCGCGGTGGTCAAGCTGGACAGGCCAAAGCAGGTAACCATAGGGGTGCGTCCTTTGAAAGAAGGAGAGCAGCCCTTGCTCGATGCTACTGCGGGGCATTTGACTGTTTTGCCTGCGACGGTCCCTGAGGACACGCTACCACTTGTGGTGACGCCGGTTCGGAGTTTAGCGCCTGAGGTAGTAGTGGCGCCCACTGTGGAGGCGGTGCCTGATGTGGAGGTGGCGCACGAGGAAGCGCGATCAGGATCTTCTGACAGCATCCGGATCCTGAAACCTGAGGAGGCGTTGAGGGAGGAGGTTGCGCAGAGTTCTAAGCGCAAGGCTGAGGCTGGGGTCAGTGGCAATAAGAAGAGGCGTCGACACGTCATCAGAGACGCAGAGTCGAACGCAGAAGAGACTTCTACCTCTGGCGCTCGGTTGAAGGTTGATGATACTTCTCCGTTTCTGTAAGTGTGAACTATCTCTTCTTTTCTTTCTTTTTTTTTTTTTTTTTTTTTTTTTAATTACTTGTTGTAATATTCACTGACTGCCTTTGTTGCGTAGGGATGACGCCGCGAAGGATGACGAGGTTTCCTCTCCGCAGAATGCAAATATGGAGGGGAAGACCAAGGATGCTGATGGTGGTGAGGCGCAGCAACTAATTGACGTGTTGGCTGCGACTACTGCACGTCAGGTTGAGCTGGTGGCGCAGCTGAAGGGGAAGTATACTGGGGAGAGTCGTGCTCTTGCCCAGAAGGAGGAAGAGTTGGTGACGCTCCGCGCGCAATTGTCAGATGCGCAAGTGGAGCTGGGGGCCTCGAGGGCCTATGCTGAGAAGATTGCTCTAGATAAGATGAGCATGTTGGCTGACCTGAAGTATGCGAGGTCGAAGCTCGAGCAGATAAAAGCGAAGACTACCTGGTCGGTGTCTTATCTTGAGGAAAAGAAGGCGGAGCATTATGCTAGCCTTCAGGAGTTCAAGGAGCGTATTGAGAAGGCGATCTCAATACATGAGGAGAAGCTGCGCGCCCTCAGCATAGAGTATGACGAGGAGCTGTACCCCCATCTGATGTCTACTATAGCCGAGCGCAGGTATCCTTGCTTCTTTATCCTTAAGATTACTTCATCGCTTTTTTGCTTATCTTACACAATTGTTTCTTTGTAAATGCAGATGGTTGATTAGCCATGGGCTGCGCCTGGCAGCCCTGAGCACATTAGAGTCTGCGGAGGTAGTGGAAGCTTTTGGGAAGGTTGTGCACTGCGCGATTGCGCGTGGTCGTTCGCAGGCCATGGAGGACCTGCGTGATGCCAAGTTGCTGGAGAAAGACTTGGCGGAAATACCTGGTTATAGTTCTACGGCCTACGACGAGCTGATGCAGGCGATGGCGGGGCTAAAGGTCCTTGAATTGCCGCATATAGGGAAGTTGGAGCGCGACCAAGATGACCCCATAGATGTGCTCATGGCGGGTCTGACTTTGCAGCGTCATCTTGGGGAGAATGCAGAAGAGGAATTAGATTATTATCTAAAACCTAATGTGTCGCAGCTTCAAGTTCCTGTTTTTGCGTGGCCTCGTGACATCCTCAATCCCTTTGCTTTGGAGAAGGAGATTCCTTTGAAGGAAGTGCTAGAGCGTCACGAGCAAAGGGTTGCCTTAAAGAAGGGTATCAAAGGCAAGGCTGTGATGTGCGGCATCGGTGCTGCGCACCTTCCCAGATCGGATGGCGTGGCTGTGAGCGTTCCGACCGTGTCTCTCAAGGATGCTATTACCTTGAGTAAGCTTAAGGAGGCGGGGAGTTCCGCCGCTCCAGAGGAGGGTTCCGAGCATTGCCATAGTATATAGGCTTTGTATAGTAATGTATCTTTTCATTGTAATTAATAATTGTTGAATGAGATACACTTTTTGTTTTAAGTTCATGACTCAAATATATATGCATTGTTTGCTTAAGTTTGGATTTTGAACTAAGTCTTTTAAGTACATGACTTTGAAGAATTATGCTTGCATTGTTTGCAAATGTTTATTATTTGACCAAGTGTCTTGGTTTGTTATATTGCTAAGCTCGTACTGTGTACTTGGTATTTGCGCATCCGTCGTGGGGTGCGCACGTGAAACTTACTACGACGTCTCGAGAGTAAGGCGCTTTAGCAAGGATGCGTGATCCAATGTTGATGGGTTTGCAACCCTCTTATTCAACGAGTAAATTAGTAGGTTAACTCATCCTTTATGCCTTCGTGGGTCTTTAAGTGGTGCATGCACGCCATGTAGGCAGAAATATAAGATAAACGATATTGACATATACTCAATAAAGTAAGAATGCGCTATGGAGTTAGCTAGAAACCATAACATTTTATTAATACTTGCAAGTTATTTGAAAAGATAGAAAATACAATTCCTAAAAAAGAAAAGAAAAAATAAACACTTATTGGGCACCACGTAGGGTGCAAAGGTGTTTGTGTAAGGGCCGTAGCCTAAAAATAACATCTTTTGAGATTGCAAATGTTCCAAGTGCGCGCAAGGTCGTGACCTTCCGTGTCGCGCAGTCTGTATGCGCCATTGCCGAGCGCGTCTGTGACCTCGTAAGGTCCTTCCCATTTTGGGCCGAGCTTGCCTGTGTCTTCTGCGTGGCTCGCATCATTGGCGTGGTAAACAAAGTCTCCTGGTCTGAATGAAGTGTGTTTGACCTTCGCATCATAATATTTCTTCATTTTTGCCTTGGCCTTTGCTTCGCGTATAGCTGCACGTTCGCGTCTTTCTTCCAGTATGTCTAAATCTATGCGCCGTTCCTCGTCATTTGTCGTGACGTTGACCTCTGCTGTGCGTATAGTTGGCATTTCTATTTCGGCGGGTATGACGGCTTCTATTCCATAGACTAGTGAAAATGGCGTGTCGCCGGTACTGGTTTTGATTGTTGTGCGATGCGCCCATAAGACGTGCGAGAGCTCATCTACCCACTTTCCTTTATGTCTGTCAAGGCGCGCTTTTATTCCTTCGCCTAGACTGCGATTCGCGCGCTCAACTAGGCCATTGGTTTGTGGGTGTTTGACTGAAGCAAAATGTTGTGTGATGTTCAATTGTGCGCACCAATCCTTGAATGGGTTATCACAGAATTGTTTTCCGTTGTCTGATATGATCTCGCCCGGTAAGCCGAAGCGACAGACAATGTTGTCCCAAACAAAGCGTTTGACTTGGTTTCCTGTGATATTTACTACCGCTTTTGCTTCAATCCACTTTGTAAAGTAGTCTATGGCTACGATGAGGAATTTTACTCCTCCAGCTGCGACAGGAAAAGGTCCTGCGATGTCAATACCCCATTTATAAAATGGCCATGGTGAGGTGATTGGTGTTAACTCTTGTTGTGGTCGGCGCGGAATTGGTCTGTGTACTTGGCAATTGCTGCATTTTCTTATCAGGTCGCGTGCGTCGCGATGCATTGTTGGCCAATAGTATCCTGACCTCAGAGCGCTTGCTACCACGGATCGTGGCCCTGAGTGCATACTACACGATCCTGCATGAATTTCGCGGAGGACGTAGTTTGCTTGGAGGGGTCCAACACATCTGAGCCATGGCTGTAAGAAAGATCGTCGATAGAGTACATTATCGCGTAACTCGAATCGTTGCGCTGTGCGCCGTATTCTTCGAGCATCTTTATGATCTTGGGGTAGGATTCCCTTGCTAATAAATTTGATGATAGGTGTCATCCACGTAGGGTCTTGTTCTTCTATCACCGTTGATATCTCCATATCCAAGATTGATTTATTTTTAAGGGTTTCCACTAATACCTGTTTTGAGAGGTGTGCGAAGCTTGTGGATGCGATCTTGCTGAGTACGTCCGCTTTCCTGTTGTCGCCTCTAGGTACTTGTTTTATTGTGAACCTGTCAAAGTTCTTGATCAAGGATTTTATCTTTTCCAGGTATTGGACCATGTGGTCATCTTTGGCTTCGTATTCACCTAACACGTGGTTAGCAACTAGGCGCGAATCTACATTTGCTTCCAGGTTGCGTACACCCATTTGGATTGCAATGCGTAGTCCGGCTAGTAGGGCTTCATATTCTGCCTCATTGTTTGTGGTTGTGAATTCAAATCGCAGTGCGTAGGTGAATTCCATACCTTCTGGATTTGTAAGGATAAGGCCTGCGCCTGATCCATCTATGCATGAGGACCCATCTGTGAATAGGATCCAGGGTTCTTGTAAATCTGCTTTGGCTGCAGATGTCGGGCTGTCGCTATCTGGCTTCTCCACGATAAAATCGGCTAAGACTTGTCCTTTGATTGCAGTGCGCGGCCTGTATGAGATATTGTACTCATTTAGCATTACACTCCATTTTTGTAAGCGTCCTGATGCGTCCGGTTTAGAGATAACTTGTTTAATTGGCTGATCAGTGATTACCGCTATTGGATGTGCTTGGAAGTATCTGCGTAGCCTTTTGGCTGCAAACACTAGGGCCAAGACCAGCTTTTCCATAGCGCTGTAGTTAACCTCTGTTTTCTTTAGGGCTTTGCTTACGAAATATATGGGTGTCTGGACGGAGTCTCTGTCTGTCAATAGTACTGCGCTAACTGCTCCATGGGTTGCTGATAAGTACATGATTAGTTCTTCCCCTGGTCGCGGTGCGACGAGTTTGGGAAGAGATGCCAGATGGTGTTTAAGTTGTTGGAAAGCTTCTTCTGCTTCGGTAGTCCAGCGAAAGTCTCCCTTTTTTGTGCACTTCGTGAGTGTTTTAAAGAGTGGAAGGGACTTGTCTGCTGACTTAGATAAGAAGCGGTTCAGCCCTGCTAACTTTCCATTCAGTGATTGGACTTCTTTGAGTGTGCGCGGGGAGGGGAGATCAATAACAGCCTTTGTCTTCTCTGGGCACGGTTTGATTCCATCGGGTTCTATCAAATAACCGAGGAACATGCCTTCAGTTGCACCAAAGGTGCACTTCTTGGGATTCAACTTCATGTTTATCCGCCCCAACGTTCGGAATGTTTCCTCGATGTCGCGCACCAATTCGTCCTCTGTATGGCTTTTGATGACAAGGTCATCAACATAGACTTCCAAGTTGCGGCCTACTTGTTTTTCGAAGGCTGTATCCACCAGTCGTTGGTATGTCGCGCCAGCATTTTTCAGGCCAAAAGGCATTTTTGTGTAGCAGTATACTCCTTGACTGGTGTGGAAAGCTGTTTTTTCTTCATCTTCCACTACCATCTGGATCTGGTGATACCCTTTATATGCATCTAGGAAGCATTTGAAGGGGTATCCGCACAAGGATTCGATTTTCCAGTCTATCTCTGGCAGTGGGTAGCAGTCTTGCGGACATGCTTTGTTGAGGTCAGTGAAGTCCACGCACATCCTCCAACTGCCGTCGCTCTTCTTTACCATAACTGGGTTAGAAAGCCAGTCATGATAGTATACTTCGCGCATGATGCCTGCATCCACTAGTTTGTGTACTTCTTCCAAGATAGCCTTTGCACGATCTGGTGCCTGGCCGCGCTTCTTTTGTCGTATTGGAGGGTATCCTTGTCGGATTTGTAACTTATGCTCTGTGATAGAGCGCGGTACTCCCGTCATATGCTTTGGTTCCCATGCAAAGATATCTAGGTTCTTTTGCAAGAGTGCGCATACAGCTGCTTTACCTTTGTCAGATAAAGATCCTCCAATCGAAACTTGTTGTTCCGGATAATCTGGGTGAATAGCGACTTTTAAATTTGGCGTTTTTTCCGTGCGCTGTTCTGGAGTGGTCTCTGCTTCAGTTGTGGCTGCGATGTATTCTCTTGGTGGTACTGTGGTGTTATAGAGGGTGACAATTCCTCCTTCCACAGGGAATTTAAGCATTCCGTGGGCTGTGGATGGTACTGCGCGCATGGATGATATTCCTGGTCTTCCTATGATACCATTGTATGGTGAGGGAGATTTTATTACCATAAAGTTTATCCATGCTGCGGTTGAGTGTTGTTCATCTCCTACGACCACCCACAAGCGTAGCTGCCCCATGGGCCATATTTTTTCTCCTGTAAATCCTGTCAATGATGTCGTAGCTGGTATCAATTGACTTTGAAGTTCAGGTCGCAGTCTTTTGAAACAGTGATCATACAGGATGTCCGCGGATGCTCCTCCATCAATATACATGCGGTTGATGTCGTGTCCTCCTGTGTGTATTTCAATGGTTAGAGGCTCCACGACTGCGTTGTCCGCAGCTATGGTGGGGAAGGATATCTCTTTTTCTGGAGAGAATTTTTGGCTGATTTTTTGCTTTATCTTGCGCTGCCATGATTGTATCATGTATATAGTATCAGCCTTTTCCTTTGGGGGTTCTTTCTTGCCCCCATTTCTCTGTCTCTCTTTTCCTTCCTTGATGTTTTTTACGAGGTGGTCCATCCTTCCTTCTCTAACTAATTTTTCGATTAGTTGTTTTAGTTGGACGCACTCGTTGGTTGTATGGCCTTTTTGGTCGTGGTACTCGCAGTATCCACTACCTAAGCGCTTTTCTTCTGCCGTGCGCATTGGTGGTGGCTTTGGGAAGTTCGCACCTTCTGTTACAAATATCTCCCTTGGAGTTTTAGTGAGAGGAGTATATTTGTCGTTGTCTCTTCCACTGCGGTAATTCCTGCTGCGGTTGTTGTTTTGGTCGTTGGATTGTTTCCGCGGCTGTTCTTGTTGCCTATAGTTTGAATATCCTTTCTTGCTATCCGCAGCGGCTGCTTCTCCTTGTATAAAGGATCTGGTGCGCTTTGTTAGCTCATCAAAAGATTGTGGAACTCTGTCATTAAGCTTCCGGATGAGTTCTGGGTTATTGATTCCATTCATGAACCCTGAAATTTTTAGGATTTCAGGACATGCTTTGACCTGTATGCACTCATCTTTGAAACGTTCCATAAAAGCGCTGGTTGATTCACCTTGACGTTGCTTCACCCTTGCCAATTCCACGGGATTTTTAGCGCACTTCTTTCGCTGGGTGAAGTTGAGGCGGAATGCTTTCCGTAATTCCTCAAAACCGCTTATACTCCTACGTGGGAGTTTGCTAAACCATGTGCGCGCGTTTCCTACCAATGTGGAATTAAACATGTGACACCACACAGGTTGTGGCCAATTTTCGATAGTTGCGGCTAACTCGAAAATTTTTAGGTGGTCGTCCGGATCACCTGTTCCATCATATGTTTTTACGTTGGCGGGCATGCGCCTGCGCTTGTGGTCTGAGTAATCACTTATGCGCCGCGTAAACGCATCAATTTTCTGGCGTCGCCATGGGAGAGACATATCTTCATTCTCTTCTTCGCGACGTCTTCCTTTTGACTTCCAGTGTCCTGTTTCTTTATCCTCGTTGTCCGAGGAATCGCTGGAAGAAGGATAGTCTCTTTTTCGGCGCTTGCGCCCGCTCCTTCCAGAAGAGGAGTCTGAGGGATCTCTGCTTGGGGATCTCCTTCTCCCCAATCTGTCTTGGATCCGCCTACTCCCAGGTTTGGAAGATCCTTGGCTTGGCGAATGTTGAGGCCCTAATCGATCATGTATTCCCCGACTGCCAAGTCTGGAATGGACATTGGTACGCCTACCGCTGTCTCCAGAATTTTGTGAATCAGATACCGCACCTAACCTATCATGGACAGTGGTACGTTCTGCGCGTCTTCCTCGTGGGTGACGTGGTGGTGATGGTTCGCGTTCTGGACCAAAATTGAGTCGGGTTTGTAGGTCCGCGCCTGCTCTTCTTGCTTCTTCTTCTTGCATGAGGGCGGTTAGGGTTTCATAATTTTGGGACACAAAATTTCCCAAAGTTAGATCACGCGCGTCTTCGGTTGTTGCAAGAACCTCTGCCTCAGTATTAGGCGCTCTATTACGTTCAGGTGCGCCTGGTATCGCAGTGTTGTTCACTGCGGGTATGGCCTGATGAGGAGTAATGAAGAGGTTGCGCTGGAGTTCCTCAATGCTTGGGGACACTGGTGTGACTGCGGTAGTCCTTACGGGCAGTTCCACTGCTAGACGAGGTAGGGTTGTTCCTGCCTCGTGGTGACCAGGTGCGCTGGTTGTTCCAGCAGTTTGTCTGGAGGTCGGATCTTGTTGATTCTTCCTCTGATGGTCACGCTTTTCTGACTGCGGAGTCCGCTGGCTTGAATTCTTATGCTTCGTCATTCTAGTTTTTAGTAGGGTCCCACGGATGGCGCCACTTGTTGATACAAAAGTTGGGCGTACTTCGTAATTGGGCTTTTGCTCTTATATCAATTCGCTTCTTAGCACTTTGTTACCTGCACGCTAAGAAAATAAAACAACACCGTTAGGCTTATCGAGGGATTGTCTCCCCCGATTAGACTCCGGCGTGAGAGTAAGTAATCGATTTAGGGTTTAGTTGAAGAGTTAGGGATTCTGTAAGTCGTACCTTGAATGAGAATCGTATGATTCTATATATAGGGGCTAAGAAACCGTATTTCTTGCTCCTTACTCTTCGCACACGTGGTGCTTATCCGAGGTAAGGATATCTATTCCTTGAATAGATAATCCTTATCGTGTACCCGGTGGGTTTGGTTAGGCCTTTGGGCTTTATAAGCCCAAAGCGTTAATACTGCGGCCCATACCATTTGTCATGGTAGCCCATTCGTGGTGGGCTTGGGTGTAAGTAATGTCTATCATTTGGGCTTGTGGCCCAGATATAGGCTATACGTCATCACCTATTATGCTTGATTCGTACATAAGGTCTATGTGTAAGGATTCTTGGGGTAGGAGTAGTTTTGCTCGGTGCTTAATCGAGGTTTGTTCAGAGGCTGAGCTCGTTGAGGTTATTACTATTGGGGTCCCCGCTCTTATAGGGGATGGTTTTACTAAAGAAACTATTCGAGTTGAGTATGAGTGGAGGCCTCCCAGGTGTACATTATGTAAGATTTTTGGTCATATCCATGATCATTGTCATAAAAAAAGTGGTCAGTCCTCCTGTTGCTACTACTTCTAGTATGCCTGCTAATGATGGTTTCCAAACGGTGAGTCATAAGAAGAAGAAAGGTAAAGCTGGTAGTCAGTTTGTTGGTACTTCAGTCAAACCGAATTTCAGGTATAAGCCAAAAAGACTACTAGTGAACCAAAGAAGGGAGATACTACTAGGAGTAATGTGCCTACATCGTCTTCTATGTTGAAGTCTAAAGGTTCTTCCTCTAAGAACGGTGAAATATCTACGTCAAATCCATATGCTGCTTTGGCTACTGATGAAGGCGGTGATGAAGAATATGTTGAAAACGTGTTTGATGAATCGGCTAATTTATTTCCAAACTCTAATATAGTTGGAATTTCATCATTCATGACGGCCGCTGGTTAGCTTGTTTTGTTTAGATACTTGTTCTAGGCTCACTTTTTTATTCTAGAGTTGTAAGAGCTTTTGGCATGTCATAAGCTCTAGGCTTGTTATTTATCAAGCTGTTTAGCTTGAGGTTAATGTGGTACTTCAGCCACATTCCATATGTACTTAAAAGCTTTTGGGTTTTAATTTATTTACTAGGGTGAAATCCCTTTTACCCAAAAAAAAAACCAAAAATAATGATGGTCAAGTATTGATATTACCATATGATAGTTAGGGTGTAAAATTACGACTATCACTACCGTTGCATGTATCCAGCCTGCCGTTGTATGTATCCAGCCTGCCATAAACGCAAGCAACAAAAACCAACACCCAAAATAATCGATAACCAAGTAAGATAAGAGCCAAAGAGAATAACGGTCAATAATTGATATTACCTGATGATATTGTAGGTGCATACTTATGACTGTCACCAATATTGCATGTATCCAACCTGCCATAAATGCAAGCAACAAAAATCAACAATTAAATTAAGCACAAAATTAAGATGAATCAAGCACTTCAAAACAGAATAAGCCAAGTAAAACACCCTATTAATCAGAACCACCTACAAAAATCAAACACATTCTTGAGTTTCTTAATCGTTGCAATTGATGAAGTTACTACAAAATTCACCCAACTACAAAATTTAACCCAAATCTTGAATTAAAAATATAAGAGCGAAATTTGATTTGTGAGTGTGTGCGGTTTTTTTTTTTTTTTTGGTGGGTGGGGGCCTAATGACTCACTTTGGAGATAAAAATCTTTGCATGTTAGAAAAGTAGTGGAATAAAAATGGAAGAATATGGAGGTGTTGAGTGTGCATTCAAAGGACATGTATCATATTTTTGGCTAATCACACATACAAAGATGCTTCCAACACACAAAACTCACTAACCTCCATTGGCTCGACTTGGCTCGGCATGTGAATAGTACCGTCTCGAGCCGCGACTCCACATTGCACCCAAGCCATCCTCCTCAATGGAGTCGACCTCCCACCTGACGGCTCCGGAATAGTACTCGTTCAAAGTTTCACTTCAATAAATGTTATATGCAATGTGATGTTAATCGACATGAGTAAATTCAATTAATTGCATTAAGTTATTATATGATACAAAATTTAAAAACTAAAGTATATAAATAGAAAGTCTGTAAACTTAATTTTTAAGACTTCTATTAATATAAAGGCCTAAATTCTTTATAGTAGTTAAAGATAAAGATTAAAGATAAAGATAATGATAAAGATTAAAGATAAAGTTAAAGATAAATGATAAAGATAAAGATAAAAAGGTAAAGATTAAGGATACGGTATGTATGTTATATCTATATCAATACTACATACTAATGCATTTAGGACTTTAAAAGAAGAAGTCTTAAAAATTTAAGACCAAAAATATTTCTTTAATTGGAAGGATTTCAAACTAACACGTACATATGAATAAGAGTTACATTACATTATGGATTTTAATCTTTTCAATTGTAACAGTATCTAATATTTATAAACCTCACTAATTTGTAATAGCTCATTTAATCAATGTGATTTAACAACCAACTAAAAAGAAAACAAAAAATCTACAATGTGATTTTAATTAATAAGAACAAAAATATATACTATAACTACCATTTTAATGCATATTTCATATATAAAAAGCCTACAAACTAACACACGTTCATCTCAGCTTCTAAACACACACATGTTATTATCACCATCACCGGCTAAACAACTGCAGCCACCATAGACACACTGCCGCCACAATAACCACTACAATGCCGCCATCTGCCGAGATAGCCACCATATCTCTATGGTTTTGGTTGTTTCGATGGGTTGGCTGTCCTTTGTTGTTTAGTTTGGTTATTGGTGTCAGTGGGTTGTTGGTGTTTTGAATGGTTTTCGGGTTTTATCTTTATTGTGGTTTTAGTGATGTTCTAACAACAGATCTTCGGGCATGGAGGTTTCAGCTATAGTTCCATTCCGACCAATAAAACCCGTCGTCCCAGCTGTTAACAATTGTCGGCAAAGAGGCGGGGTGGTGGTGCGGTGGTTAATACACCAATGAGCCTTCGACAGTTGTGCCATGGTTGTAGCAGCGACGAACGATGATATTGATACTAATTAGGATGATAATGATAGTACTATTTAGCAAAAGAGGAAAAATATTTTATGTAGAGAAAAAGAGAATGGAACTGGTGAGGGGTAATTAAGGAAACTGCAAATAAAAACAAAAGTATTAAAGGGACGGTGAGTGAATAAAATGCACCTGTGTATCTGATATATGAGTCAACATCATGAGCTGGTCTATCTCTAGGTGTGATTCACTGATTCTTATAAATGTTTGCTTTTAAAGAATGACAATCAATTTAATATATCAAGTTTAGTATGTTGGTAGTATAAATTATAAATTTTTGAACCATTTCGGTGTTGTGGGTTAGCTCATTTACCTACGCAGAACCCATCTATAATCGATCACAGGTACCTAACTTGGCTTGGTTCTTGGGCACATGTTTCTAAAGTTCAAGTAAATTGGGCCCCCTTCTACTATCCGTTGAAATGTATCTAAAAATAATGATTCTATTATTATTTTGTCACATAGTTTCTTATTTTTATTTTTTTTTATGATTAGAGGACTTGTGTTTGGTGGTTGGAGTGCATATGATGATAGTAATTTTTATTTGGTTGGTGTAGTATGAAGATGGAGGATGCGATTTGGTTGAGAGAAAAGTGTAAACATGAATAATTAACAAGATTTAAACCAAATTAAAGAGGATTAAAATTTAAAATTTATGGTGAAATCGGTTTTTTTTTTTAAAGTTTGTCGTTTAAGAGTTATTTGCGTTTGATGTTTGAGGGTGAATAAAATAAAATGGGTCAATTTAACATTATATCCTTTGACCGAAAAAAATAATACTGTAATATGTTTGACCAGATATGTAACCACTTTTTACATTTTTTAACAACTTCTACTTTTTAAATGATACGTAACCACTTGTTGTAACCTACACTTGTTCATAATTATATGTAGTTAATTTTCATTAAAAAATTATCGGTTACAATAATAATTCTGAATTATTTAGTTTTGACCAGCTTTAAATTTTCATTTCATTATTAAAAAATTGTTGACGTGTAACTGTATTATATGCATTGAAATTTACACCGCTTAATTTTCGAAAACTGTGTACCAGTTAAGGAAGAAAAGTAAAGAAAATGAAGTGAAACAAAAAAAATGTGTTCTCTAGTATTACTTAAGGAGGAAAAGAAAAAAAATGGTGATTTGATTGATTTTAAAGTAAAATATTTCCTTCCAAAATTAGGCTAAAAATGTTTACTTTATTATTTTGTAGAAAAACTTTAGAACCGAACATAAGACATTTTACTATATAGATGGGGAAGAGATCAAATAAGAATAAAAATTATAATGAGAAGAGAGAGAAATATTTCTAACCACACATTTCAAATAAATTATGATTTCTTTTTAATCTTCTTATTTTCATTTGTACAATTATATTTCCTCTTACTTCTCATTCTTACTTATCTTCATAATCAGACGATCCTGACATGTGTCAGAACATGATGGTCGAGTTTATGATTTGTATTCTTGTATGTCCTTAAAATTTTGATATATAACACATTTGTAATACAAGACGAGTTATGCTTAGATTCATCTCCAACATCTCGGTAACTAGAGATCAAACATGGGTGTTTCAGGTATTACAAAATGTGTATTACAAAGTGAATATAGGCAAAATGATTTGTTCCTCTTATAAGCGCATGATACTATTGTAGGCAACTCGATGAATTGACTGATATACACACGGCCATTACTGAAGTAGAGGTTAAACTGTTGTTGTAATTTACTTTAGTAATATCATTAAATCTAGATCGAGAAACAAATGTTAGCAAATTAAGATTGTTTAAGCCATGTGTCTAGTTAACATGTATCGGAAACAAAGGGAATAAGATTATAATTCAAACCATAAAATCATTAACTGTTAATGATAATTGTTTGGTTCTATTAACGGACAAACAAGTCGTGTATTTTTTGGAAGCGGGCAGAATATTGTGCTAAACGACTACCTATTGGTTTTATTACTGGAAGTTATACGCATGCCCAAGTGGAAGTTTTTAGGATTATGTGCACAGTATAACATAATTAAATATTGTTAAATGAGTCAATGAGGTCACACACAATAACGCGATACTTCAGTTTTATATATTTATTGTAAATATATAAATGATCAGTGAAGTTTATAATAACTTCATGGATCGTTTAGAGCACTAGGGATTAACAATAACAAAGACAATAACATACGCAGCGGAACAAAACATCGTTGTTATTGATAAAAGGTTTCTTCGTCATCATCTCTAACAACTACATACAAAACTAACAGCCCCAATACAACGTGATCAAGTGTAGTACTGTTACCTAATCTAACAGGGACCAATGATCCTTGAGGCTAAACAAAACACTAAACCTAGGTGTTTACACAAAACTCACATGCCTAGGTTACATACACACACACACACACGTTTCCTGTGTTTACATCTTTGACACACTTAAAACTAATGCCCTGTATTCTCTTTATATGGAGTAATAGAGAATTAGGGTTACAAGGACTAATAAGTAAAATCTTTTTTTATCAAGCAAGTCCCTTGTGTTTTGCATTGTCTTCATTCTTCACTTATAGTTTTATATTTATCAACTCAAATATAAAACCCAACAATCTTCCCCTAGTTGATAATTACAAAACCTTCGTCTTGATCTTCATGAATGAAACAATCTTCCCCTTCAGCTCACCTCGTGAACTTAAAATAACATATACTACCAAGGATCTTCAAGTGAAAACGGTAGATTTTTCATTTGCCAATGAATTAGATCCGCCTCAATTCGATCAATAATGGGATTCTTGGCTGCAAAACATGTAAATACTTCTTCCTATTTTTGTCATTATCCACTAGGATACTCCAAGTAAATGCAACTTTAATCTTCACAACCACGAACCACTATCATACTTCCAATCCAGTCTTCCAATGTCTCAAATTACCCACCATTAAGAACACCAAAAAGCTTACTATAAATGAACTCAAGACCAAAGAAACCTAAACCAGTAGTAATAATAACAACTAGCAGTTGTAAAAACCATCTCCTCAAATGGTGTTTTAACATTAAGCTTCCCCTAAAACCTATATGTTAACCATTTCTTGAATCTTCAATTTTGTGAGCTCGGTGTAATGATTACTGATGAAGAATACTAAGCATTACCAACTTGATGATGAAGTAGAACAACCCAAACTTGTGTCTTATGTCTTGTACTATATATGTGACTTCGAACATATACCCAAACCGATGTATAAGGAGACCTCAATCTCTTGACAACAATCCAGATTTTTCAAGTCTTAGTCACCACTTGAACACACAAACAAGGTATCTGATAACGCTTAAATTATACATGTTTTTAGGTGCGTTATTGTTAGTTTTGTGCATCATATTTAGTCATATTTGTACGTATTTGTTACTTAATCATGGAAAAGTGTTTGTACAAGCAAATGTAGCCAAAAACAGGAAAAAGTTATGAAAAGATGAAGAAATGAAGTGAATATGCACAATTGGAGATTTTCTAGAAGGAATCGTGTTAGCATTAAAAATTATATTAGAAAGTGATGGCCATTCTCATATATTGTAACGTTGTAATGTGGCGTAGTTTTAGTTATTAGAAAAGTAAATGGGCGTTTGGATTGGCCTAAACTAACAGGTTAGAAGTCATGTATAAGCTAGTCCATTTATATATGATGTAAACCAAGTCCAATCCAAACATAATCAAAGCCCATCCAAGCCCATTAGAGCATCTCATGTCTTACTATAAATACACCTCAAATGAGTCATTTGAGGTGTGTGCTTGTGTGTGTATTGTGTGTGTTTTTCTTGAATAAAAGTTCTCTTATTTCATCTTTTTTCTCCATATACACGACATACATATATACATACTTCAAGTCACCATCTTTCATCTCTACTTCATCTTTGCTTCTATTGTTGTGATAAAGTTGTGATATTTAAGGTCCTACAAGTGGTATCAATCGCCTAACAATGATTTAGGAGTGTTGGGAGTTTGTTTGGTTCGTATTTTGCAAGCTATATACATGAGTTTTTATAAAAAGTTTCTCACTTTTCTTGTTTTTCTTGGTTTTTAACACTTTTTTTATTACAAACTAGTGTTATAAACCTTTTCTAACAAGAAAGTTTAAATCTTTTTGAAGATTCATAGCTTAGAAATTCGATTTGGGTTTTTGTACTTGTTTTCGAGATCACAAAAAACTTTCATAAAAATCATCAAGTTTGGAACTTTCTTCAAGTTTTGGTGTTTTTAAGTCTAGAACTACAAGAATCTTGGATTACAAACTTCATTTGGGTGAGCTTTAAGCATAATCAAATTTTAACACAGTTTCGAAATCACCTCTCCAAGTTTCGAAATCACTCTTGACTGTTTTTCAAGAACACAAGAAAAGGTTTCGTTCGTGCTCACAGTTGGATACTCGGTATTTTCTCTCTTGTATAAGAAAGAAAATACTTCGACTTCTGGTTAAATTTCGATTTTGGATAATCTCGAAATTTCTGTGTGTACTTGCATTTTCGAAAAATTGATATTTTTCGAGAACACAGTCCTGACTATTTTCGAAAATACAAGTTTCGAAATCTCCAAAGTTTCACAAACATAATTAGTTTCGAATTCTCCAAAGTTTCTCAAACTACTAAAATTTCGAGAATACAAGTTTCGCAAACACCTAAGTTTCGCAATCACAAGAACTTCGAAATCACAAAAGTCTCGCAATTTGACAAAGTTTCGCAATCACAAGACTTTCGAGAACACCTAAGAGTTTCGAGAACACAGCAAAGTTTCGAGATTTTTGACAAAAGTGATGTTTTTGATGATCGAACTTCAAACGGCCATAACTTTTGAACCGTAACTCCGTTTTTAACGAATCAGCTGTCAAAACGACCGTGAGACCGAGGAGAACGACACGCTGAATGATTTATCTATTCAGGCGAAGTTTTGAGGCCTAAAAACGCTCCGAGAAGAAGTTATTGAAGTTTTAAGGTTTTAGGTCAAATTTTTCACCATAAAAACTTGCATCAACTTACTCCAAACTCTACTCCTATTTTGTTGGAACGATCCAAGAATCAACTTTATCCATCTACACTTCATCAATGGCATCTCAGCAAGATATTCGTGCAGCCAGTGCGGAAAACCGACCTCCAATGCTTGAAAAAGGTGGATATCTCCCATGGATAAGCCGCATGCTTCGTTACATCAAAACAAAGACTGACGGTAACCTTATGATCAAATCCATAGAAAAAGGTCCATTTCAGCCAAGACAAGTTCAAATTCAAGGTAATCCAAATACAACACCTCCTACTCAACCATTCGTGCGTGTACAAACAGAAGCAGATTACACTGATGAAGACAAGACGCAGATCAAAGCTGATGATATGGCAATGCATTTAATCCAACTTGGATTACCACGCGAGATCTTTGCTGCAGTCGACAGCTGTGAAACTGCTCATGATATGTGGGAACTCGTTAGAAGGATATGTCATGGAACAGAGATTGGACAACAAGATGTTGAGAACAAACTTCTAACTGAATGGGAGAACTTTACATCCACTATAGGTGAACAGATTGAATCTTACTACACAAGGTTTTGCACTTTGATGAATGAGTTAATCAGAGACAAGTTGACACCACGAACAATTGCAACAAACATCAAATTCCTCAATAACCTTCCAGAAGAATGGGGTCGTTATGTTACAATTGTCAATCAAACAAAGGATTTACATAAAGTGAATTATGATCAACTCTATGATTTTCTGAAACAAAACCAAGCTGAGGCCAATGAAGTAAGGAAAGAAAGATTGGCAAAGAATCATGATCCTCTTGCATTAATTGCTACTACACCAACACCGGTCTACCAACAACAGTTCTACCCACAGCAACAACAACATGTTATTCCACAACAGCAATACCTACAATTCCAAGAACCAGAATTCACTGACAATGATGAAGCTGTTGCAGCATTGACACAAGCGTTTGCTTTTCTGTCAAAGGCATTCCAAGGACGCTATTCTACACCAACAAACAACAACCAAAGGATTTCATCGAACACTCGCAATAGGAAAATCGCTCAGCCGAGTTTCAATATGGGCAACGAAGGCCAAATGGTTGGAGTTTATTGGAATCAGCAGGGATATGCTACTGGATTTAACATGGGTAATCAGAATATGCAGAATCAGTTGGGTCAGTATGCAGTGAATCAGATGGGTTAGTTTGTTGGAAATCAGAGGGGTCAGAATGTTGGTAATCAGGCAATGGGTAATCAGAATAGGAATGTTGCAGCTCCAGTTGTTGGGATTAATGGAAATGTGAATCAGGGTAATCCGGTAAAGTGTTTCAACTGCCAGGGTGTAGGTCATATGGCAAGGAACTGTCTTACTAAGCCGAACAAAAGAGACCCAGCGTACTTGCAGAAAGCATTGCTGTTGGCACAAAAGAATCAGGCAGGGTTTCAGTTGAACACAGAGGAGAATGATTTTATGGCTCTTATGGATGAATGGAAGACATAGAGGATATCGATGCGAACTGCATATTCATGGCGAATCTTCAAGAAGCTAAGTATGACACCAATGCACCATCTGAGGTATCAAACTTCAACACATGTCACAATAATGATATATTTGATATGTCTCCTCATGAGGATCAACATTCTGAGAAGCTAGCACCCACTTATGATACATACCTGGACACGCCAAGTAGTAGCAATACTCCTTCAGCGACTCCAGATGTGAATCATAATGGAGGCTTCGTTTCACAGCATGCTGAGAATGATGAGGAAACATGTGCTTTGTTTGAATCATTATTGAATAATTGTCGTATTGAAATTGAGAATGTGCAAAAGGTCAATCGCGATGTTAAGGCCGCGAATGTTAAACTGACCGCTGAGCTTGAGAGTTACAAGGAAAACATTAAAGCTTTTGAATTTCATAACAAAAGATTGTCTGAATTAGAAACTGGTTATCAAAATTCCGTTTCAAGGGAAAAACAATTGCAACTCAAGTTTGATACACTTGATGTTAATTCTTTCAAAAAGATAAAATCTATAAATGCGGAAATTTCTGATTTACAAAACCAACTTTCTAAACAAAAAACAGCTTATACCAATCTTGAAAAAGAAAGGGATGAGTTGAAAAAGGACTTTGCAAAGAAAGAAGACAAACTTTTGGAAGAAATCGTAGAGTCAGAACACATGATTGCACATTTAGAAGAATTAGTGGTTAAGTCGGGTCAGTCAAGTCAAACAATGAAAATGATTTCAAATCAAACTAATCCGATTTACCATACGAAACATAAAATGGCTCTTGGTAACAACACCCCTTGTAATCTCAAGAAAGCTCAGGAAGAACAGAATGTTTTGTATAATGGTAATGTGATTTACACCAAACATGATCCTCCCGTCATTCAGGATTCTGTGGAAACAATGGAACTTGTCGAAGAGAGCATTACTAAAATGAAACAAAAGGATTTGAAACCAATTAATTACAACAAATTGAACAAACTTTCGAGAATTACTTTTGTTCCACAAACAGAACCATCTGTGATTTCCATAAAACGACCATTCGCGAAATTCTTGTCTAAAAAGAAAATTGTTTCCAAATCTCTTTCAAAAATGGAACAAATGTCCTCTAACAACACTTTTAATACAAGTGAGGCTAGAGACATTCTTGATGACGTTAAAAAGAGAATTCAAGAACTTCAAAATATTGTTGAATCTAAAACCACCATCAATATTAACAACTGGCATTCTAGCTTTCATATCGAACAGAAAAAGGTGTTTGAAAACGAAATTACTATCCCACTGAATAACATCAATGCGAGGGTAATCCATTTTGAACAAGCTTTCTTAAAAGAAACGGCCGACTTTGTCAAAGACCACAAATCCCTGGTAAACGAAGCTAATGATACTCGTGAAAACATGAATGTTTTGGAAAAATTAAATGATTCTCTCTTCGAAGTTGTTATGACTACTGATATTATGTCCATCATTTTACAAACATATTCTGTTCAAGACGATGAAAGACTGAGAGCTGAGACCTCCGAAATTGTTTCGAAATATGAAAATGCTCTTATAAAGCTTGAAAAAGAAAATGTGTCATATTTTAAACAACTTGATCGCAAAAAGGAAGAATGCAAATATGACAAATTGTCGTATGAGCGTGCCTTAAAGAACATGAAAGAGCAAAATGATCTTTTGAGGGCTCAGCTTGAAAGTCAAAAAGGAAAGGGTGAGGAAACTAAGTTTGCAAAACCATTGACTTCGGAGAAACCAAATGTTTCAAACACGGTTCCAAAACCAAAAATGTCAATTTCACGGTTTGCTCCAAAAGTCGATGAGAAAAAGGATTTGACAAAACAAGTCACTCCAACACCCATGCCCAAGAAAAGTGAAAATGATAAGATTGTTGATAAAGGAAAAGCGGTTGTCGAAACACCAAAAGTGATAGCACCTGGCCTTTTTAGGATTAGTCCCACTAGTGCGTGTGCCTCAACATCTAAGACAAATGACAAGTGCATGAAGGATAATTCTAAAGAATCTAGGGATGCTAAAAAGGACAACAATATAAATCCTAATGTGTATGCCTTACCTTCTACAGGATTAGAAAGCACCTCTAGGAGCAGCAGACTAAAGCCTAGGAGCAATACAAGGAACAATAGAGTCTCGCCTGTCTCTAAGAGTAGTAGCAAGAATAAAGTTGAAGAAGTAGAAGAACACCCTAGGAATTTATCGCTTTGTAATAAGAGACATTTTCATCTGAATGTAATGTCGAGAGTACTGTTTCTAATGCATGTAATGACTCAGTTTGTTTAATATGCAAGAAATGGTTAATTAATGATGTTCATGATGAATGTGTTTCTAAGAATGTGAATGTTACGCCTGCACAGAAGAATGTTCCAAAAAGACCTAGTGCTAGATCCAGATCTATAGAAAGATTAGTTGCACGCTTTAGGACTACCACTATTAGTCGAATGCCTAGGAACTATCTTAAGTATTGTATGTGGATTCCGACGGGTAGAGAGTTCACTCTTAAGGATGGCAAATTAGAAGTTGTTCAAAATAAACATGTAGCAATCTTTAATGAGTGTGATTCAAATTTTACTCCTAACCCCATGGAACCAAATTCAAAACGGTTTCCAAATACAAACTCTTCTGTTCTTGGCAGGTTATCGAAATATGTCTTTGGATCGTCGACTCGGGTTGCTCCAAGCACATGACCGGGAATTTAAAGCTGCTATATCAATTTCGTCTGGAAATTCATGGGAATTGTACGCTTTGGAAATGATCATGTAGCAGCTATTCAGGGTTATGGAGATCTTCGGTTTGGGAATTTTTTAATCACTCGAGTTTACTACGTCGAAGGGTTGGGACACAACTTGTTTTCAGTTGGGCAGTTTTGTGATGCAGATTTAGAAGTTGCATTCAGGAGAAACAAGGTTTTTATTAGGAATTTGGTTGGTGATGATCTCTTAACTGGTAATCGTGGTACAAAATTGTATGCTATCGACATCAACTAAATGGCTTCTACATCACCAATGTGTCTTATGACAAGGGCAACCGAAACTAAGTCCTGGCTGTGGCATAGAAGATTATCCCATCTCAATTTCGACACCATCAACAAGTTAGCCAAAGACAACATCGTCACCGGACTTCCTAAGTTCAAATACACAAAGGGACACCTATGTCCATCATGCGAACAAGGAAAAAGTAAAAGAGCATCATATAAACCCAAAACCGTACCAAGTTTGGAAGCAAGGTTACATATGTTGCACATGGACTTATGTGGCCCAATGAGAGTTGAAAGCATTAATGGGAAGAAGTATATTCTCATTATTGTTGATGATTATTCAATATATACTTGGGTAAAGTTTTTGAGATCGAAAGACGAAGCACCAGGCATCATCATCACCTTTCTGAAGCGTATTCAAGTTCTACTTCAAGCTCTAGTAAGGATTGTAAGAACAGATAATGGCACAGAATTCACTAATCAGGAGTTAAGTACCTACTTTGACGATGTGGGAATCACTCACCAAACATCAGTTGTTAGAACTCCACAGCAGAATGGGGTGGTTGAAAGAAGAAACTGAACTCTTGTGGAAGCTGCTCGCACAATGCTGATTTTTTCTAGTGCACCACTATTCTTATGGGCTGATGCTGTAGCCACTGCTTATTTTACTCAAAACCGATCCCTAGTCCATCCGAGATTCAATAAAACCCCATATGAGCTAGTGAACAATCGTAAACCTGACATCTCTTACCTTCACGTGTTTGGCGCTTTGTGCTATCCGACAAATCACAGAGAAGATCTAGGGAAATTAAAAGCTAAGGGTGATATTGAAATCTTCATTAGATATTCAGAAAACTCGAGGGCATTCAGGGTGTATAATAGACGAACAAAAAGGATAATGGAGACGATGAATGTGAAGTTTGACGAGATTTCACAAATGGCTTCTGAGAGACTCGCTCTAGAACCCGCGCTTAATCCGATGGCTTCTAATCAAAACGGATTAGGACCCGCACTAAACCAGCAGACTTTTGGACACATTAGTTCAGGACTCGTGCCTCAAGGAGCTTAGTCAACAAACACGGATAAACCTTCAGAACAAGAAATGGAAAATTTCTTCGAGTTAATGTTTGATGAATATTATGGTGGAACTTCGACAAATGCATCTCAACAACATTCCGCTGCACCCGCTCAAAACCATCAACCACCACCACCACCATCACAAGATGCATCTACCACAAACGAAGCTGAAGCACCAACTACATCAACATCATCTACATCTACTCAAGCAACTCCAGTACTTGAAACTGTTCTACCAAGAGTTGATGAGCAAAACCAAAACACAAATTTTCAAGAAGAACCTACAAATAATTCAAACGATGTTGAGTTAGAAGAAGAAGAAGTATTTGAAAACCCGTTTGCAACAGACTCTGCTGAATCTTCTCAAGGTTACAAGAACCATCTAACACACATTCGTTACACCCAAGGTACCCTTCTACGTTTCAATGGACAAAAGACCATCCAATAGAACATGTTATTGGTGAACCTTCAAAGCCAGTTCAGACAAGGAGACAACTTGCCACTGATCTCGAATTGTGCATCTACATCTGCTTAATCAACCTCAAAGAACCAAAGAACATTCGGGAAGCAATGGCAGAATACCCTTGGATAGAAGCGATGCATGATGAAATTCTTCAATACCAGTTACATGATAGTTGGGAACTTGTTGTAAGACCACTTGATATACGTGTTCTTGATCTCAAGTGGTTGTGGAAGAACAAACTGGATGAGGAAATGAATGTTATTCACAACAAAGCTCGTCTCGTGGCTAAAGGTTATCCACAAGAGGAAGGGATAGATTTCGAGGAATCATTCTCGCCTGTAGTTAGACTTGAAGCAGTCCGGATTTTCTTAGCCTATGCCGCTCACAAAAACATCACAGTCTATCAGATGGATATTAAGACTGCTTTCTTGAATGGAACTCTGAAAGAAGAAGTGTATGTGAGTCAGCCAGAGGGATTCATCGACAAAGATCATCCAGACTACGTCTACAAGCTTAAAAAAGCCATTTATGGTCTAAAACATGCTCCAAGAGCGTGGTATGCTGAACTATCATCTTTCTTGCTTAAAAACAATTTCACCAAAGGAACGGTTGATGACACCTTGTTTATCAAAAAATTCAAAGATGACATTTTGATCGTTCAAATTTACGTGGACGACATTATTTTTGGATCAACCAATCCTAACCATTCAAAACATTTTGAAAATCTCATGAAAAGCAAATTTGAAATGTCCATGATGGGGGAACTAAAATTCTTTCTTGGTTTACAAATACATCAATCCCCTCGTGGTATTTTTATCAATCAAGGTAATTATACAATAGAGATTTTGAAAAAACATGGAATGGAAAACTGTGATTATGTTGGTACACCAATGGTCACTTCACCAAAAATAGGTGCTAATTTGTTTGGGAAACCCATCGATCCGAAGAAATATCGGAGCATGATCGGTTCTCTCATGTACCTAACTGCTAGTCGACCTGATATTCAATTTGCTGTTTGTTTATTAGCACGGTTTCAGGCAAAGCCTACCGAACTTCACCTCAAAGAGGTTAAACGGATCTTTCGGTACCTACGAAGCACCATTAACATGGGACTTTGGTATCCGAAGGATTCGGGGTTTAATCTAACAGCATTTTCAGATGCAGACCATGCCGGTGATCAAGTTACAACAAAAAGTACATCAGGAGGAGCACAATTTTTGGGTGAAAAGTTAGTAAGCTGGTCGTCAAAGAAACAGGATTGTACTGCACTATCAACCGCCGAAGCCGAGTATGTGTCTCTATCTGTGTGTTGTGCCCAAGTTCTTTGGATGCGGACATAGCTCACAGATTATGGGTTTACTTTTGACAGAATACCTATGTATTGTGACTCAAAAAGTGCCATAGCCATCTCGTGCAATCCCGTACATCACTCTAAGACGAAGCATATCAAAGTACGCTACCATTTCATCAAAGAACACGTGGAAGAGGGTACTGTTAAATTATTTTTCGTTAAGACTGATTACCAACTCGCCTATCTATTCACTAAAGCCCTTCCAAAAGAACGGTTTGACTATTTAGTTCGACGAATTGGCATGCGAAGCCTAACTCCTGAGGAGCTAGAACGTCTTCTCGAATCTTCTTGAAAAATGATTTCAAAATCGCTTCGCTGTAAATATTTTTGAAAAAACAAAATACAAAATTTGAAGAACCAACAAAAACAAAATACAAAAATATAAAAAATTTTCAAAAAACACAAAAACAATATAAAATCCAAAAAAATCTAAAAATATTCTTCTCACGACATGTCTCTCGTATAAATCAATATTCTGTACGTTTCTAGAAATGTCATTCAACAATGATACGGACATGTACAGATGCTTAAACGGGAGTTCTTTAAAATGTTTTTCTAAAACATGTCGTTTCTCAAAACTTTTTTCACTATGGCTTTCGTATACTTCAGTACGAAACCCGTACTTAAATGATGACTTCTGATTATTTTCAAATCAAGGACTCGTATGTTCAAAGACGAAATCTTTTTCAAAAAAGTTCGAGTCTAAACAAATGAAAAAGATATCAAGCATAAATTCATTTTCAAACAAAATTCTTGAGCACTTTTTCAAGATTGTTCAAAAGATTTCTCAAAATCTCTCAAAATTTGTGCTCAAGAAAACTCCCTCTAAACCCTTAAATTGATTTTAAATGAGCTATCATTAAGGGGGAGTATAAATGTTCCGATTTCATGCAAAATCAAATCTGTCTTTCTCTCCACAAAGCTTTTTCTTAATCAGTTGATATAAAAAATATCACGATATGCTATTTTTGAGGGGGAGAAGACATGATTAAAATGTGATCAAAGATGTTTAAATATTGTGACTGAATCTCAAAAGAGCTCGACTCAGATAGTACCAATGAATTGACGAAGCTTAAATTGTCAGTAATCGAAAAGACTTATCCTGGACGGGTAATAATTTCAAGTTAGTCCAACTAGTGATGTAAGCGTGTCTCGAATAGGACTTGTCTGAGTAGAATGTACCATATCGAGAGACTTTCTTTGGACTTGACCAGGACGGGTAATAATTTCAAGCTAGTCTAACGAGTGATTAAGCGTGTCTTGAATCGGTCATGTTCACTGAAACTGGATTAATTCAAAAAGTGCAAACTCCTCACGCATGTGCAAATTTCTTAAAAATTCATGAACACATGTGAAGGGGGAGTCCTTCAAATGAAATGCAAAACTCTCAAAGTAGTAACAACAATGTGTTTTATTATCATAAACACTTTGAGAGATTTTCACTAAATGGTTTCATGGCGACAATAGGATAGTCATGGAGTTATAAGGTGACTAAGGTTAGGAAAAACCGTCCTATGATCCGCTAGAGCCGAAGGGATCTACCCAAGGACAATTCCAATATATTAGAATTAGAAGTCCTTAGGTATGATTGAAAAAAGGAAAAAATAAGAAAGGAGAAAGAAGGGGTTGAAGAATTAAAAAGAAAAGTTATGAAAAAGGGTGAAAAGAAATAGCCCTCCAAATGTTTAACCTTAGGGCAGACACCGGGTACAATTCGTATGCTACTGGTTGTTACTAAGGTGACACCGGTATTGAAGACAAAGACGTCATGGACCCAGTGACGCACTGCACTAAACCTTCTTAACCACTCAAGTTCTCTTAAAAGAGCTTGTTTCATTCTCACGGGGAATCGGTGTAATCTATCGACCTGTCTCTTAAAGATGGTTGATATTGAAGCAGGAGACCTCTCCCTAATCTCCGCATAGGAAACCTAAGTATGCACTTATCGAGTCTAGAGCCATGAGATACATTAAAGATCTCTTAGGAACACTTAGTATTTCTGCAACTGGTGTTCTACATCAATGGACATCAGCTGTAAATTATCAAGTCCTTCGCAGATCTTAGCAATCTGCCGAGAACGTTTACGAGAGAATTACAAATGTATTTCTCAATGATTGAACGGAAATTCCTGCCAGGGTCAACATCAAACAGCCCTGACAGCAGGTCACTTCGGTAATTCGTTATGGGTTATGCTTAGTGTTCGCGGTGGTTTCAAACGGTCTACAGTCGTGGAGTGATCCCCAGCGACTCACCCAGTCATTGAGCTACTTAGTAGGTCTTGTAAGCTCCGTCGGGAGTATCTGACATGGGAACGGCCTTGGTAAGGGTTAGAAGGAGTCATCACACTATGCTGTTGACAATCTCTAATTCCTTATCTGTAAGTACCGGTTGTTTTATTGCTAACTGTTTACCTACAGCTATACATCATCTCCATGGCGACAGATTCCACATGCTCATACATGTATCTCGAAGTCAAAGGAAAGTTCTCACAAAGATCAAAGCAAAGAAAGGTTCAAAGAAAGATTCTACGCAATGTGAAAGAATCTACAGAAGTAAAGTGACAAAGATCGGTGTGAAAGAACGGAAATAACAAATGCATGTATCACAAAGACTAAAGACGTATGTGCATGTTGGAATGGCGAACAACCACCACAGACGCAGAAGTGACGAAAGGCAGATTGCTCCATATCACAAAGGAACAAAGTACGATGATAAGTCAGTCATCAAAGATCACAAAGAAAGAAAGAACAATGACTAAAGACTATTCTACTACGACACACAATGTTCAACAACAACAAAGACAACGACCTAATCACGTGGAGCATCATTCGAATGACCACCCCTTAGGGGGAGATTGTTAGCATTAAAAATTATATTAGAAAGTGATGGTCATTCTCATATATTGTAACGTTGTAATGTGTCGTAGTTTTAGTTATTAGAAAAGTAAATGGGCGTTTGGATTGGCCTAAACTAACAGGTTAGAAGTTATGTATAAGCTAGTCCATTTATATATGATGTAAACCAAGTCCAATCCAAACATAATCAAAGCCCATCCAAGCCCATTAGGGCATCTCATGTCTTACTATAAATACACCTCAAATGAGTCATTTGAGGTGTGTGCTTGTGTGTATAAGTGTGTGTGTTTCTCTTGAATAAAAGTTCCATATTCCTTATATCTCTCTCTATACATATGAAATACATATCTAAGGCTAGATACAACATACCAATCTAGTGCTTCATCTAGTGCTTTTATTGTTATGATAAAGTTGTAATATTTAAGGTCCTACAAATCGAGTGAAGAATCACACAAGGATTCAAGGATTTGATAGATTCAAGATTTCTACGTTCATATGTCGAGATAATATCAAGTTCTATGGAAGGAATTAGCACCAAAGTGTAAGAGAAAGCATGCGACAAAGAAAAATCAAGAAAAGTCAAGAATTGGTTACAGGTCCAATCCAATCGATCGGTTGGAGCCCGTAACAGGATCGGTTGGAATTGACCAGAATATCCAACCGATCGGTTGGATGAAATACCGATTAGTTGGAATGAGACTGCAGTTACAAATTGGCATTTATTGAAGGTTTTGCTCCTCATTATCATTAGTGGCTGATCATTTCTTACTCATAATTACTGGAGGACGTTTTTACTTGGAGATTAAGTGACTTGGTGGCTATATAATCATATCTAAGGCTAGATACAACATACCAATCTATAATCTGAGTAAGGCTTGCACTAAAGTTCTTACTACTTGCCCAAAAGGTTACTATACTATTGTAAACGTCTAGAAAACTTTGAGTTAAAGTCTCAAGAGTTTGGTTTGTGTGTGGTGTTGCGGTTTATTTTGTCTTTGTAGTCGTTTGGAGGAGCGTGGTTGCTATAGTTCCACAATTCTAGTTTTTGTAATTCTCAAGCTAGGTATATCTTGTTTATTCACAATGAATTATTGTTACTTTGAGTTTAATGAATGTTTTGTTTACTACTTGTGTTTTAATATAATTGATATGGAGTAAGTTGGTATATACTTGTGTGAATGATGTAATTACTCATGGAGTATTCTTTTCTTTAAAAAGGTGATGCATGAAAACTCTTCTTAATTTATGAGTTTGTTGGGATAATATCTAATCTTGCTTAATTTGTTGATAAAAACATCTTTGGGAATATTGGCCGAAAGGGTTTTCTTAATGTTTTTATTCCAAAAAGTTAGTGAACGAATTAGTATGAGATATGGTGTGTGACGAGCATCATGTTTACTTTTTTAAATGGATTTGAGAAGATTTCATCACGAAATAAGGCCGAAAGAATTCGTAGGAATTCATAAGTAAAGAATTGCTTTTAAACAACATTGTGTTAATGGAATTATTATTCTAGTTGTCTTAGGCCGAAAGGAAGTAACTAGATGATTGAATTCTAGTAATGGTTTAACATGAAAAACACCATTGATTGTTAGTCATTCATATAAAAGTTGTGCATCATAACAAGTTTACACCAAGCTTAACATGAATACTCCAAATGATTGATTGTAGCATTTCACACAAGTATATGTTTTAGTTAATATTGTTTCTTGAATACTTGAATTTTTGATAATTAGGATTGACAACCCTTTTTAATACAAACTAGTTTATAATACTTTAATCACCAAAATCCCTTGGGACGATCTCGACTTACCCACCTTTACTAAAACGGACGAGTATACTTGCTCGTATGTGTTAATAGATAATCGGATAAGCGTGTTTATAAATTTTTAAAACTTGTACACATCTCTAGCACATCAAGTTTTTGGCGTTGTTGCCGGGAGATTTGGCTTTACATTATTTTGTTAGTTTGTTTGTTGCTCTTGGATGTTTCTTTGATTGTTTATTTGAATTTAGTTCTTGATTGAATTGCTTGTTTTATTCTTATGATCCGGCATCGTCGCGCATCAAGTTTTTGGCACCGCTGGGATTTAATTAGATTTCATAATATTTTAGTTTGTTAATCATAAAATTCGAGTTGGCAAAAGTAAAAAAAAAAAAAAAAAAAAAAAAAAAAACAGCCAACCGATCGAATGGATTTCCATCCGACCGGTTGGATGGCTCGGTAATTTTTTTATGGTTTTAGTTTTTTTTTTTTTTTTTTTTTTGGTGTTTCATGTTTATTGTTTTAATTAATAATTAGTTAATGTTAATTAATTAAGTTAATGATTAGTTTTAAATATTTTAAATAGTGGTTAATTAATTTAATTAAATAGTTAATTTAACTTATGTCATTTAAAGTAAAATTAATATTTTTAATGTTAATGTTTTGTGTTTTAATTAATTAGTTAATTAATTAATGTTAACTAGAGTTTTAATAAATAATTAAGTCATTAGAATAAAAGTTATTTTTAATGAAATTTTAATATTAAAAAAAAAATTACATGTTCGATCTAACCGATCGGTTACAACCCGTAACTGATCCAGTTAGACTTGTGCAGGAGTCCAACCGAACGGTTAGATTGATGACCGAACGGTTGGATGCCTCGTAAATTTTTTTTTTAGTGATTTTTATTTTGAGTTGTTTTTGTGTTTTTATAGCTTTGGTTTGTTAACTTATTAGGTATTGTTTCATTTTAAGTTTATTTTTTATTATGACTAACCCCAACGCTAATGATTTGGTTATTTTGTTGATAGTTATGTTATAGTTAGTAATTTGCTTTAGTGAAATAGAGAGTTTAAGTCAAATTTCGGAATACTTAAAGAACTTGGAGAATATGTTCAAAGATTCGGGCGATTCTTTGGAGAAATTGGAAAGCATGTTGCAGAAAGCGAAAACGGATTTGGAAAATGGAGAAATAGTTGGGGAGAACGATGTTTGTTTGCCTAAGGAACCTAAGAAAAGGGTGGTTGTTTTCACACGAGCTCCACCTAAGGAGTTTGATGCCCCACACATGAGGTTTGCTACACCTTGTGCGGTGGAGGGGGTCAAGGCTTGAGATGCGCAACTTAATATGGAGTGTGGAGTTTGTTAGACTCCATGGATCGTTTTAAGCACTAGGGTTAAACAATAACAATGATAATAAACATGATACGCAGCGGAATTAAAACAAATCAAAGTTATTGACAACAAGGTTTCTTCGTCATTATCTTTACTAACAACTACTAATCTAGGTATCTACAATAAGACTACGCCTAGACACACACACACACTTTTCCTGGACTACATTATGGAAGACTTAATATAAAATATGTACCCTTGATCTTTTTATATAATAGAGATTTAGGTTTTACAAGAATACTACGAAGGACTAAAATATAAATCTTCTTTTGCAAGCAAGTCCTTTTCCATCTTTTGTAGAATTCCTTCTTGTCATAATAAGTCCCTATTGTTTCATTCTTTCTTGTTTTGTATAATCAAATCTATTAGACCCAACATGGAGTATGGGGACAACTATATAACGGAGGATGTCTTAGACAAGCTTGGTTTTGTTCGTCTTGACTATGAGGATTATGGTAGAAAGAAGGTTAAGGATGTGAAAGTGAACATTCATGGACACATTTTCAAGGTTGACTTTGTTGTTCTTGATTATTGCAATTCTGATGAACCAGAGGTTGGTTTTGGTAGGGAATTTCTTGTGACTACCAAGTGCACGGTGGACTTTTCACTTAGTGAGTTAAGGATCAATATAACTGATTTGGAGGAAGAAAAAGAAGTGGATGTTATGATAGCGGAGTTATATAAAGGTATGGAAGAGAAAAAGGAAGGAAAGGAAGATGTTTGTAAAATGGGAAAAGCAAATAGGAAGAAAGCACCACTAAACAAACTTACCCAACCCTCCAACGCAAAAGTAACTAATTCCGCATCATTATCATCATCACTACCTAGTACACCACCAAATTCACCAAAAGTTACCCAACCGTTAACTAATGAACAAAAAGAAGCAATATTTGAGAATTTAGAAGCTAAGATCCATGAACTCATGGAAAAGAAACCGGTTATTGAGGTTTTGAATAATTACATGACCTATAGGAAGAAGTTGGATTCGGTCATGATGGCAAGGTCAAGGTTGGAAGATACGACATTTGATGAAGTTGAGAGAGAGGATAGTAGAAAATGGACTTCCTAAGAAGATGAGTGACCCGAGAAAGTTTGTCTTACCAATAAAAGTGAACGGGCCTACTCTAATGTATGCGTTGGCCGACACGAGGTCAAGTGTTAGTGTGATGCCTTATCCGTTGTACCAAAGGTTAGGACTTTGTGACCCACAACCTAACTAATCAAATCTTACAATGGCGGATAATTCGACAGCTAAGGCTATGGGGGAAGTGAAGAATGTGCGTGTTCAAATAGGCTACCAAGCATTTTTGTGTGATTTTCTAGTGCTAAACATTACGGTTGATAAGGAATTACCAATTTTGTTGGGGAGACCTTTCTTAAGAACATGTGGGGCAATAATAGATATGGGGCATGGAACCATGACCATTAATGATGGAATTCTTAAGCATACTTATTACCCTAATCCTATGAGAGGAAGGAGAGATAGTATGGATGAGGAAGAAGAGGATTACTTTGGTTAATTGTTTTGAAGTTGGAAGAGATGAAGAGGGAAGGCCAAAGTATGGGCCATTGACACCTAGTTTCTTTGACATTGAGGATGAAATGGAAAGAGCTCTTGCTATGGAGGCTTTCTTTAACCCATTTAAAAATATTCTTGTGTTTAATAAACTCACAGATTTTCTTGGAGCGTCACCGGTTCAACTTAAAAATCTGGAGTGGGGGCCCGATGGACCTAGCAATTACAAGAAAGAAGAAGGAGATGGAGAATGGCATGTCAAATTTGATATTGTATGCCCAAGCGGGAGAAACTTTGCAAGAAGGTTCAAAACACAAAAGACAAACTGGAAGATATCTGGAAAGTACCAAAGTGAAGACATTCTTAGGAATGAATATTTTCAAGGCTAAATGAGCAAGAGGAGCAAGCTTCAAGAATAAAGCACTTCTTGTGCTAGTTTGTTTGATTTTATTTTTACTTTTATGCGTTTTCATTTTTAAGTTTTATGGTTAAGACTATCTATCTATCTATTTAGGTTTTATGTTTTATGTTATGTTTATGTCTTAATAAGAGTATGAGTTTTAAGTTTTTAGTTGAGTTAGTTAGTTTTGTTAAGAGTTAGAAGTTATAGACCAATTTTGGTAGTGTGGTGGAAAATTTACATACAAAAATGGTTTTAGTTAAAAGTAAATACATTAATTACTTGTATCAAGTAAACTAAGTGTTGAGGTTTTGAAAAATCAAGTTTTGCAAAAATTCAATCCAAAATGGATGGATTAAAAGCTGAACGGATGGAATTGAATATATAAACCCTACTTTTCAAAAATCACAAGAAACCCACACACACACTAAACTACCAAATTGGGTCTAGAAATTCGACCACATTAAGTTTAGTAAGAGTTGTAGGAGTGTTAGGATATCATCCATGGCTCCAAAACAAGTAAGTAACATCATCAATTTGCTTTAATTAAGTTTTAATTCGGATTATTTGAATTAGGTCAAGATTTGGGTATTTTTGATATAGTGCGAATTAAGATGTAATCTTTTGAGGATAAGTGGGTGATTGATAGTGGAAGTCATTGCAAAAAGAATTAGATTGATTGATTAAGTCTTGAGGAAGAATTAATTAATTGAAAATTTGAATTGAATTGGGTTTTTATTTTAGAACATCTTTGCTTGCAATTGATGATTTCTAGATGTTCTATACTTGTTAATTAGTAATGTTAGGATAGTGCATTGTTGATTAGAACACTAATTGGAATGATTGATTAGATAGTGTTCTTGCATGTTCTTGCGTTTCATTAAGGGAGTGTTTGGAGATGATATGGATTGTTATTAGGTTAATTTGGATGACTAGAAACCACCATGGATGATCAAAAACAGGTTAGGATGAAATAGGAATGGATTGGAAGTGAAAAGAGGCGTAAAAATTAGGTTTTGGATTTTTGGACAAAAATCCAACCGACCGGTTGCGCGGGGCAACCGATCGGTTAGATAAGACCTGAGCATCCAACCGATCGGTTGGATGGGATACCGAACGGTTGGATGGCTCGTTAATTTTTTTAAGATTTTTGCGTTTCGACTTTTTGACTTCTAATTTGTGTAGCATTGGCTCTTATACTCTTATAATAATAGAAATTTATGATTTTCAGAGTCATGGTGCCGGTAGTTCGAGTTCTAGAGGAGTAAAAGTTAACCCGATTGTTACAAAATATGTTCTAAGGAATTCAAAGCAAAAGGTTTCGTACAATCTTCAAACGGAAAGGAATGACAATCTTAAGTTCAAAGATTTGAAGAAATAGGAGAAGCATGCCTTTCGTGAACGGCTTTCTAAGCTTCAAGGTAGGAAAATTACTCCACCACGTCTCATTGATTGGAGTTTGTTTGCTGAATATGAATGCGAGGATCAATTGAGGGAGCTGATGAGAATGAGTTATGTACATCCGGATGATGGGGATACATTTGTGGATCTTTCTTGGGAAAGAGCTTTCAGCATATATGAAGATGTTTATCGTGAGTGGTGTCTAGAATTCTTTTCTACGTTCTATTTTGAAAGGAAAGTTTATGATCTTATGAGGGAAGTTTGCATTTGGTTTAGACTATGTGGAGTTGAGCATGCTTATACTTTGCCACAGTTTGCGGTTCATTTGGGTTTGTACGAGCAAGATAAGATTAATCATAGGTTGTTTGAGACACACTTCTTGAGGTTAACAAGGTTTCATCATAGGTATGATGGTGTTTCGGAGTATTGGAATCGTGTTGGTGATTCGGGATGTCCTAGGAGGAATGCATCTAGGATTAGGAATCCGTTGATGAAGATTTTGCATAAGTTAGTTACTTGGGGAGTTTTGCATCGAACGGGTAGTTGTGATAAGTGTAACAATCCGGACTTATGGGTAATGAAATTGCTTGAGGAAGACAAGAATGGCAATGCGGCTTGGATTATAGCCGAGTATCTCTCTAGAAGAGCACCAGGGATCAAGGATAGGAGTGACATTTATGGAGGTCATTATGTGACAGCTTTGGCAAGAAATTTGGGTTACTTTGAGGATAGTGAGTTGGCTAAATGTTCGGAAAGGAAGGAAAGTGAGCTTGGGATTACAAAGGTTTTGGGAAAGCATTGAATAGGAGCAATAGGTCGTTAGGAGAATGGATTGAGCCTAACATTGAGATGCCACAACAACAATCCCAACAACCACCACCACCACACATAGGAGGTATCTATGGACATGCTCCGGGTAGTTTTGATTCGGGGTGGGGAGATTGGCATAGTGAGTTGAATGATATAGAGCGTAGGGATGTTTGGAGAGATTCGATGTTGATGAGACAAAACTATAACTACGATTATTCTATGCCGATGCTCCAACACATTGCACGTGAGAATAACTATGAGGTACCACTTTATGAACCACCTAATGTTCCTCCCTATCCTATTCCTTATGAGCCATATCCTGGTCCGTACCCATACCCCTATCCTGGTTATTCACCATTTCCCGAACCTTATCCGGCTTATGGTAGAGTTCCTAACATGGGAGGTACGAGTGTTGGAGGTCACAGTTTCGATGTTGGAGGATCATCTCGTGGTGGCCAGAAGAAAAGTAGAGTTGAAGAGGAGGAGGATGAAGAGGAGAGTGAGGATGAGTTCATCAACCCCGACATGGATTATGATGACGACGAGTGATCGTCATGTGGTTTGATTCAAAAACAATTATGTGTGTTGAATAATTTCTATTTCTTTCTATAACTCTTTCTTTTAGGATTAATAACGTACTATGATAACATTTGGTTTGTTTTTAGTATTTTTGTTTGTGTTTTCGTTTGCTTGGTTTGGTATATTTTTGCTGTTTTTGCAGGGGTGACATTACAGAAGCTTATGGTTGATCAATATTTGGAGTCGGAGAACTCATTCGCTTAGTTGTGATCAAATATGCATATCGCGTATTTTCACCCCGGTAGTTTATATTTTAATAAAATTTTCCCTTTTCCTTTACTTTGAAGTTATTTATTTACATTGAGGACAATGCAAAACTTGAGTGTGGGGGAGGGAAGAAAATAGGAAAAATAGATTTATTTTTCATTTTTAGGATTAGTTGTGAATTCAAGTAACTAGAATTCGTTCGCCCTTGAAAATCTAGTTGTTTTAACGAATAAGTTATATTTAATAAATGAAATTGTTTCAATGGTAAAAATAAGGGTATTTGAAATTTTTTTGGAGCTTAATCAAATTTGTAAAGCAAATTCATTTTGGAATTGATAACATTTACTAGTACATGTTATAGTTTTCACCCTTAAATTGTGAGGATTTAAGCCTTTTTGTATAAAGCATTTCTTATGCTATATATTTTGCTATGAGTGTGCCGGTTATTGTGTTGATTCTAGAACTTGTACTTGTTATGTATTACGGTTAAAATCACTTTCGAGTGGTAAAACATATTCAAATGATAAGAGGCAACTTAGGATTTACACCAAATGGCCATCCTTTTACTATTTTTGCTAATCACATCGATTAGTTTGTTCTTCATAAGTGGAACCCATTTGTTAGCGTTTATCTTTAACGCTAGATACCCCTAGTTACACCATCTGAGCCTATCTTTTCTTTTGATTAAATCCAGAAAAATACAAAAATATTTTACACTTTACACCTTAGCCTTACCTAAATCAAGTTCATTTGAAGTTCGAAAAATCTTTATTTTTTGATGATTATGCGTTGACCACATTTTGATATGTGTATATGTTGTTTAAACAAAGAAGGAGATTGCTACTCTTATTTGTATTTTTTGTAGTGTATGCTCATCCGAAGTGTGGGGGTGACGAATGTTTTGTTTACTAAAAAAAAGTGGTAGCCAATGAGCTGTAGTATGTAAAGCATCGATTAGCCAATTAAGCTATTAAGGGGAATAAAAAGTGTATGAAGCGCGGAGTAACAATCGATGAAGTTTGGAGAATAATCATTTGTGGTATAAAGATTTGGGGAATGGAAATTGAACTTGATTTTGATTTTTATTTTGTAGAAACTTCCCATGTCTAATTCTCAACCTTACCAAATTACCTAATTCATTGTTAACCTTTGAGCACTCGAATTAAGTCTTGGCTTTGTAAAAGTATTTAGTGCATGAATATTTTAGTGACCATCCATATTTTTGGTAATGGAATAACGTGCCAGCGATCTAGAAAATGTTTTTGGTGACCATCTGTTCTGCGAATGACGTGCCAGCGATCCGAGGTATAATCTAATGACCATCCATTATTACTTATTAAAAATACGCGCCAGTGATCTAAGATGTTTTTGTATGACATATTTGAACATAAGCCGGTAACTTTCACCTTAAACCCAAATAAAATACCTCTTTGATGTTTAGTTTTGTTGTTTTGATACTTGTATAAGCTTATGGTAAGAAACATGAATCATGACTGAGCAATGAGTGGTTTACCAATCAAATTACCTTTGAGTGATGAGTGAATTCAAATTATCCTTCGTGAGGTGCTTAGTTATGTTATCATGCTTTACACTTGTTAATGCTCCATATAATTTTCGTATTAAAAATTAACAATTAACCTTAGGGATGATTGTTAGATTTTTGGAAACATAAATAAATTGTACCATTTAGATTATTTTTCTTCTAGACTTGCTCGAGGGCGAGCAAAACTCAAGTGTGGGGGATTTGATAACGCTTAGATTATACATGTTTTTACATGCGTTATTGTTAGTTTTGTGCATCATATTTGGTCATATTTGTACGTATTTGTTACTTAATCATAGAAAAGTGTTTGTACAAGAAAATGTAGCCAAAAACAGGAAAAAGTGATGAAAAGATGAAGAAATGAAGTGAATATGCACAATTAGAGATTTTCGAGAAGGAATCGAGTGAAGAATCGCACAAGGATTCAAGGATTTGATAGATTCAAGATTTCTATGTTCATATGTCGAGATAATATCAAGTTCTATGAAAGGAATTAGCACCAAAGTGTAGGAGAAAGCATGCGACAAAGAAAAATCAAGAAAAGTCAAGAATTGGTTACAGGTCCAATCCAACCGATCGGTTGGAGCCCGTTACAGGATTGGTTGGAATTGACCAGAAGATCCAACCGATCGGTTGGATGAAATACCGATCGGTTGGAATGAGAATGCAGTTACAAATTGGCATTTATTGAAGGTTTTACTCCTCATTATCATTAGTGGCTGGTCATTTCTTACTCATAACTACTGGGGGACGTTTTTACTTGGAGATTAAGTGACTTGGTGGCTATATAATCATATCTAAGGCTAGATACAACATACCAATCTATAATCTAAGTAAGGCTTGGCCCAAAAGGTTACTATACTATTGTAAACGTCCAGGAAACTTTGAGTTAAAGTCTCAAGAGTTTGGTTTGAGTGTGGTGTTGCGGTTTATTTTGTCTTAGTAGTTGTTTGGAGGAGCGTGGTTGCTATAGTTCCACAATTCTAGTTCTTGTAATTCTCAAGCTAGGTATATATTGTTTATTCACAATGAATTATTGTTACTTTGAGTTTAATGAATGTTTTGTTTACTACTTGTGTTTTAATATAATTGATATGGAGTAATTTGGTATATACTTGTGTGAATGATGTAATTACTCATGGAGTATTCTTTTCTTTAAAAAGGTGATGCATGAAAACTCTTATTAATTTATGAGTTTGTAGGGATAATATCTAATCTTGCTTAGTTTGTTGATAAAAACATCTTTGGGAATATTGGCCGAAAGGGTTTTCTTAATGTTTTTATTCCAAAAAGTTAGTGCACGAATTAGTATGGGATATGGTGTGTGAAGAGTATCATGTTTACTTTTTAAAATGGATTTGAGAAGATTTCATCACGAAATAAGGCCGAAAGGATTCGTAGGAATTCATAAGTAAAGAATTGCTTTTAAACAACATTGTGTTAATGCAATTATTATTCTAGTTGTCTTAGGCCGAAAGGAAGTAACTAGATGATTGAATTCTAGTAATGGTTTAACATGATAAACACCATTGATTGTTAGTCATTCATATAAAAGTTGTGCATCATAACAAATTTACACCAAGCTTAACACGAATACTCCAAATGATTGATTGTAGCATTTCACACAAGTATATGTTTTAGTTAATATTGTTTCTTGAATACTTGAATTTTCGATAATTAGGATTGACAACCCTTTTTAATACAAACTATTTTATAATACTTTAATCACCAAAATCCCTTGGGACGATCTCGACTTACCCACCTTTACTAAAACGGACGAGTATACTTGCTCGTATGTGTTAATAGATAATCGGATAAGCGTGTTTATAAATTTTTAAAACTTGTACACATCTCTAGCACATCAGTATCTTTAAAGTGTAACACCCACTTTAAGTTATGATAAGAACACAAACCTGTGAAACTCCACTTCATCATAAAATAAGTGATAATTAATCTTCTTCGTAATCAATTAGAACAAATAAAATGAGCCTTTATAATCTGTTAAAATCCAGAAACCAAACACAAGTGTGTGTCAGCAATCCAAATCTACCAAATACTAAATCAATTCCATCTATTTGTGTTGTCCGAGATCTTCCCTTGAGAACCTAATTAGTTATGTCCGATATCAGACAAAGCTAGCAGTACAAATAAATACCTCGGACACCGCTGGCAGTATAAACTATTTCAAGCCCAAAGCTTGCCGTACAAATAAATACCTCGGACACCGCTGACAATATAAACTATTTCAAGCCCAGTAGTATAAACAAATGACAACAGTACTAACTTCTAACGCTGACAGTACTTAATGAAATCAAGCAGTACTAAACATTCAAGGAGCAGTACAAACTAAAAATGCAGCAGTACCAATTTATCTTTGTACAGTACAAACTAATAAGTGAGCACTAGTACCTTTGTGAAAGTAGTACTAATTCAACAAGATGTAGCAGTTAGGGGTGTCAGTAGGGTCGGGTTGACCCAACCCGAACGCGATAAGGATAATCGGGTCGGGTTAAATCGGGTTAAAAAATATTGTCGGGTTGTTTTGACCCAAACCCGATAACCCAATAGTGTTATCGGGTCGAGTTAGGGTTAGATAAATAATGTTATTGGGTCAACCTGATAAGACCAAAAAATCATTAATTAATTTTTTTATAATATTTTTACAAGCCCAATAACAGATTACATATGCTTTTGGCCATTAGAGTCATCACGAGAACCTATGTGAACACGATATGGGAGCTCTATATGAAAAGTTAAGTTAGCAAATTTGCATAAACTAATCACCAAACCGTATTACAGATTACATAATCAATACTACTATAGCGCAAAAGGGCACTAAATGTCCCAAAATAAGTTGCTAGTTTTATCAGTACAAAATGAACATATGTTTATATTATATTATATATAAATTGAAAGTTTCTTGCTATATAATATGTTGCTCATATTAAAAGTGTGTATGTAGCTATTTCTAGTGTTTTAAAAAGCACTTTAATATTTATACAAGTAACCCGATTTCAAGACTATAAAACAAATTTATAGTGAAGGTACATAAGAACTGAAATAGGACAGCATATTCGTTATGTCAGATTCCATGACACTTTCTAGTTTAAGAAATGTGCTTAAGACAGTGAATTTGTTCTAAGCAGAAAGTGACTACTTGCCTTGATGTTTGATCAATACTATACTACGAGAGTTTGTACATCATAAAATTGAAGTGTTTTATACTTACTGTTACTTTGTACCCGACTCGAATCCCACCCGAATCCGATAACCTAATTCTTAATCGGGTCGGGCTGCGGGTCACTTTTTTAAAAATAAAACCCGACTCAACCCGACCCGACAAACCTGATAACCTGACCCGATAACACCCCTAGTAGAAGTACTAGCCCAAAATACTAGCAGTACAAATATACGATACCGATATTAATCTTCATACTAGCAGTACTAACTCGAAGCTCTTCAAATGCATCAGTTGTTCACACATGTATCTGCTTCATTATACCATCCCAATTAACATCATCTCAACATCAGTATTCATTCATGAACTACTTCTTTGTCACATCAGGTCTCACAGAAAACTCTATTTGATAAGAATTTCAACTGCAATAAACAGCAATACGTGTAGCAAAACCCTAACAAGGGTATCAACAGTAAATGAGTCACCATATTAGGGTTTAGGAAAACCCTAGATGCCATTCGTTTCCAGTAACACCATTCATCAAAACGTATCCTTCTGTTACAGCCATACTTCCATTGTACACAACATCATCAAATCGATTTCCATATGAATTAGTTCAACAGATTATGAGAACAATTAATATCGTACAAGAAAACCCTAATTTGCAATTGTCATGTCATATTTTTTCAAGTATAAAGACGATACTTTTTAGTCTTAGTGACACTTTTTAGTGTCACTAACCTGTTTATGCTCCATGATTGCAAATGTAAACCCGGTAAACCACGTATAGCAGCAACATACCACCAATATCGACCAACTTCTTTGCAATAGTTTTCAAAAATTAAAACCTAACGATTAAGAGCTCAGATTGAAGATCCTTCCAGTGAGAATGTACCTTGATATATGAAGAACCTCTAGTAAAATTTTCAGCCCGATCCGACGGTTAACGAATGAGTTATCGCCATATGAAAACAGCACTGCATAAAGTTACAAAAATTGAAGACAACTTCGAATTTTTCTTCCTTCTCCTGTAAAAACCTTAAGAATCCCTAGATCACGAGCTCCCCGAGCTCTGATACCATCTGTTGGATCGTTGTAGCTCTAGACTTGTTAGGTCTAATCTAGGACAACTAACGAAAATTGAATTGGGCTTAATTAGTTGAACTGTTTAATAAGTAATGGGCTTAAACTAAGAACCAGATGGACAGTCCATCTGGCCCATTGGTATTCGGCCGCCCCTATGGGGTGTGTGTCGGGCTTGGGCTTCGTTCAATTAATTATTGAGTAAATTACACCATTGGTCCCAAACCGCGCTCGATTTGCGAATTTGGTACTTTATTCTCAAAAATCGTACTTTTAGGCCCAACATTGTATGTTTATTGCGCGCCTGGTCCTTTTTTGCTAACGATCATTAGTTTTCTCGTTTGCTACAAAAGCAACTTTGTCTTTTAGTATTCTCTTAATTTTTTTAACTTATGGTCTCTTTTTTGTCTTCACCTAACAACTTACACAAACTTAAAACGCAAACACATATTGACCATTCGTCTCTAACACACACAAACATAGACCCTAATTACTTGATTAGACTATACAAACCCTAAGTGTTCTAACATGGATTATGGTAGTAGCGGTGCACTTTTTATTCCTACCCCTGGAAGTAAAAGTAGAATAGGGAATCAGGTTGTTGTGAAGAAAATAAAGGGATGCCTAGAAAATACGGTCCAATACCTGCATCTTCTGTTGCATTGCATGATCCGAGTACAACGACACCACAAAAAAAGAAGGGAAGGCCTAAGGGTAGTGGAAGGAAGCAAAGACTTACATATATTGGTATGTTAATGTTTTACAATTCCTTTATGTGTTTTAAATTGGCTTAATGATGTAGTTATATGATATCAATAACTTTTATTATGCAAAGTTGTTAAATAGTTAACGTGTTGGCTTAGTTTGATTTTGGAAATTGTATCATGTTGTACTAATGTGTTTTTAATGCATTATGGTTTTGAGATGGTGTCCCTCTATCTGTTTGACTTTGTGTTTCTTATGTGTGAGGATGAAACTGCATATAGGTGAATGGTTGGCAGTTGCGTATGTTATGTTTCACGTTTCATTCTACATAAGGGGGTGTTTGGAAGATGGTTTCATGACTAACCAGTTTGTGTTTCTAACCAGTGTGTGTCCAAAAAACATACCATTTTGACTTTCATAAGTCAAACAATCTTAAAAAGGATATCATATATGTTTACCTCATATAACCAAAATCCAACAACAACCATGAAATAAGTAGTTTATTTACCTTAGAAAACCAACATAAACATTAATATATTCAACAAAATCTAACAACAATTAAATAAGTAGTTTAGAATCTCTCTATCTACTTTGCTTTGTTTTCTTATGTGTGAGGATGAAACTGCATATAGGTGGATGGTTGGCAGTTGCTAATGTTATGTTCATGTTTCATTCTGTATAAGTGATCACATTTAGTAGTTCCTTTCAAATACTCTCTTTATTGTAAAACAATCTTTTATTTATTTCATTTTGTCTATCTTTATAGATGACAAGGGAAAGGGAAAACTGATTGTGGGATATAAGAACATCACACATGAAAATGTGAATGAAACTTTTAATGATCTGGATAACATGGTAAACATTCTTGAAGATGTGTTTAACTGGGGAAAAAAGGAAATGATAGGGAATAATAATTAAATTATTCAAGCTCTTATGATGTAAATCATGTTTTTGGAGTTTGTATTACAGTTTGGATATCTTGAATAATCTTTGTAATATCAAATCCAAGGGAAAGAAAAAAGTGATTGTAGATGAAAGTGTGTATGATAAAAAAGTATGGGATAAAGTGGAGATTACCGATGAATTATTGGTTGAGATGAAAGCAACATACGGGTCATACAAGACTATGAAAAATGAAAATATAAATGAGTTTCTTGATGAGTTGTTTATCAGGACAATAAGGAAATGATATGGAATAAAGGTAAAAGTATTCAAGCTCTTAAAGGGGTGTTTAGAATGACTTTCTCACTCATAGATGTGTATGATGTAAATACTATTTATGGAAGTGAATATTACAATTTGTATTAGAGTTTGCCTATCTTGTATAATCTTTGCAGATATCAAATCCAAGGGCATGTCAACGTTGTCCGAAGTGATCATTCTATCTAATGATGACATTATATATGTGTCATCAGATGATGATATTGTGGCTTTTGGTAATTGCACCACTGATGATGACACTCTATCAGTGTCATCAACTGACAGTGAAGCTGATGATGATAATTCCTATAAAGGAAAAAGGACACAAACAGCAAGGTTGCAAGTAAAGGGTAGGAGTATTGCTTCTAATATACGAAGATCGAAATGGGAAGTTAAGGGTACCAATAGTGGTTGTGAGAACCGTCACCCAAGCTTGTTACTCAATGTTGACCTTTATTTAATTTATAACTCACACCTAAATTTGGTATACAATCTTAATTGTTCCTCCGAATTATAACAATCGACCACCATGATTTCAAGTCTTCTCTTCTTGCTTCTTCTTCTTGGAAATAAGGCTGTCGCCCATTTGTTATTATTTTTAGGGTTTTTATTTGCAATAAACTGTGGAAATCGGTTATCAAAAGAAACGAGTGGGAAGAACAGAAAAAAAAATATATGTTATATGATAGCCTAAAACATATTTTTGGAATGGGCAGTTTTGAAAAATGAATTTGTGTGCATTACAACTCGAATTTCATAAGTGTTTAATACTGGTTATTTACTTGAAAACTTATTTGAAAGTCTTAATTAAGTTTTTCCAATTGTTTGGGGTGATTTAGAGTTGATTTGGTCGTCTTTTTGGATTTTATGGAATCATGTGTCAAACCTGAGTTTTGGGAACGTAAAATTAGTCAATTTCTATGATTTTTCATTTCAAATATATAAAGAGTTGAGAGCTCTCCTTTTACAAGGAGTATATTTCACATGTGTAGTAACTTCTGGAATTTTTTTAGATTTTTTTGAAGTGTTAAAATGGGTCTTATAAATGTAAACTTTTGGGAACGTAAAATCAGTCAGTTTCTATGATTTTTCATTTCAAATCTATAAAGAGTTGAGAGCTCTCCTTTTACAAGGAGTATATTTTACATGTGTAGTAACTTCTATAATTTTTGTAGATTTTTTTGAAGTGTTAAAATGGGTCTTATAAATGTAAACTTTCGGGGTGTACCTGCAGTTCCCTTTCGGGACATGTTTGGACTTTGGATAAACTAATTTTTGAATGGTACTCACACTCGGTAATAAATTCTGGAAAAATTCATGTAAGCTCACAAGACATATAGGTACATGTGTAAATTATTATAGCCTATGGGTAAGGGTAAAGGTGTGGTTTTCAGATTCGTAAAGTGAAGGCTAATGCATACTAAAATCAAAATTGTGTTTGAAGTTAAGGTTTTTGTGAAATTAATACCAATTAATGTGTTTGAATCCTATAATTCTTTTAAACATTAATAATGATATAATTGGTCATATGTTAACCTAACTTTGATGACGAAACACTAATTAATTAATCGTGAACCCTAAACTTAACTTAATGCATTAGAAACCCTAATTATGTAAGCAGGATAACAACGCGTACCAAACCGGTAAACAACTTATAAGATAAACTTATAAATAATATATTATCATAACTTGTGTAGATCCGTTGAATAAGGAGTAGCTTGTGCTTTTCCTTCGATTATTCGTTTGCATTTGTTTCTTTATCTCATCCGCCTTAAGGTGAGTTTTCGTGGCCCCATTTTCACTTATGTTTTCATTAGGGGAGAATGATGCTCAAATTCATTTATGCTATGCTCAACTTTTATTCTTATCAGACAAGAGTGTGCTTATAATTATGCTAGGTGTTTTCGTAGTATTATCAGTGTATTCAATATGTCTTGGATTTATTTCCACTCGACACACTATGGTTATTCAAGACACATGTAGTAGCTTCAGCTGGTAGGATTTGCATGTTATCAGTATATTCAATGTGTGGTATTCAATTTGTGCTACTTGCCTTATGCTTCATTTATATGCACACATGTCTCAAACACTTATGCATGGCAAACTAGTTTTGGTTTACTTTAAACCCACTAACTCACCAACTTTATATTGACATTTTAGAGTATCATTTTCAGGTGATCGATAGTGATTTATTAAAGGCATTACATTTTGAAGTTATACTTTGTTCTCATTTCAAGACTGAGTTGACCTAGCCAAGACATTTTCTAAAGACATTACATTTGAATCAATTTAAGACTTATGTTTAATTTACTCATTTTTGTACAAAATTCTTTATGTAACGTTGTAAGTTTATTACTTAAATCACATGGTGTTATTCTACTATCTTATGCTATGTTACATTTCGTTGCACCTCGTGTTTCCGCTTCTAGTGGGGTGTGACAGTGATTGCAGAGTTGAAGATGAAGGGAAGGCCTCTAAGTGTAAGTAGAGGAAGGGAAGGCCAACTGAGGGTACCAGTAGTGGTTGCAGAGTTGAAGAGGAAGGGAATGCCTCTGAGTATAAGCAGAGGAAGGGAAGGCCTCTTAGTGTAACAAGTTGCGTACTAGGCCTAAGAACAAAGTTGAAATCATAGGTTGACAAAAAAGATTCTAAGTGTTGTACATTGCATTGCAAAAGAGGTTCTAAATGTAGGATAATGGTCCATATTTCATTTTTTTTTTATGTAATTGGATCTTTTAAGACATATTTGGATTATCATTGCCCCTATTAATATTAGCCCTATCAGAAGGATGTGATATGTAATATTTATTATGTTCCTTTGTCTTGTATTCTAATTTTAACTCGGCTATTTTAACTAGTCATTTGCAGTTCGCAGTTTGTGGTGTTTGCATTTATAGTTTAGGCTTTTACATTTGCATTTGCAATTTAGGGGGTGTTTGGATTTACCCCTTTTGACTTTTAAAAGTAAAAAAATACCAAAAAAAGAGTAACCGAACTATGTTTGGAACTTTTAAAACATATTTTGTTTGCATTTGCAGTTTATATTGAATCTGTATAAGTTGACTTCTATAAGTCAAAGTAAAATTGCATATGCAAATGCATACTACAAATTACCTGATTAGAGCTTGGAAAGATCCGAGTAGTGAATTTCAGTGTGAACAGAGCTTTGGACACAAACTTAGCTTATGATCTAAATTCTACAAATAAGAGTTAGCCTACCCAATTGACTTGTAAAAGTAAATTAACCGAAACATATTAAAGCCATCAATTTATTGAAAATTTCCTTACATTATATAACACTTTAAAGTGTTAAAAGGAGTTAATTGATGGCATCCTAATTACCATAATTATTCAACCTTCATAAAACTTCAATGTCTTAAACATAAATTCCCGAACCATAACAAAAGATAACAACATACAATCATTCAAACCATAACCCATTTATCATCCATTATTTGGCTTTTTCCTGTATGCAATCTCTCATTACCATTGAATGCAACAACTTGTAAACCAAGTATAAAATTTATGGACATATCCCAAAGACTCTAGATAAGTAGGCGAGGAACATGTATGGTAGCCCCAAAAGCTCAACTAAACACAGAGGTTATCAATGCACAAATACAATTCACCAAAAACATCATCATATAAACTTTAATCGATGGGAAAGCAATTTTAAGGGGATTAGGTATGGTAGCCCAGTATGCCCATCAATTCTGATGAATTAAAGCTTACTAATACAATAAAAAAAACTACTTAATGAATTAAATACATGCAGGACCTTCTTACAACTCTAATATCTTCGTTTGGGATATGTCTTGTGATGCTTCTTTGACTGAATTCGTCTCCTTAGGGTTTTGCTTCACATAAAATTCGTATTTGTCTTGGGGTATTTATAGTTTCTGTCTGAGGTCACGATGCGGCGCATCAAGTAAGTAGATGCGGCGCATTGACTTAACTTTGCGTGGGGTCCAAGATTAATATATTATGGAATATTCGTACATCGTCTTCAGATAAGGCGTAACTTGAGTAGAACAAGCTTGATCTTCTTCGTTGATCAAAGTTTCATATGCGGCGCATGATAGAATTTCATGCGACGCATTCTTCAAAGTCAGACAATGGTCTTCGAATTCATCTAAGTATGATATTGCGGCATATCTGTTGATAGAGATACGGCGCATCTTCTGGATTTCACTAGACTTTTGACATCTTGCTAGTTTTACTTCATAATTCATCCAAAATCGCCAAATTTCACCAATTGCTTGTTTTATCCTGAGAATTACTAAAGTAAACATTAAAGCACCAATTCTAATATAAAATATAATAAAACAAGTAAAATGATAAATGATGATAATAATATGTACTTATTTGATGTCATCAGTTGTGGACTCCTTTCTTCTTCACTACTCTCACTAGGTTTGAGAGATCTACAATCATCTACTTCAATAGAGTCTTCTCCCCGATCTTCAATAAACTATTCTCCATATTCTTTAGATGGTGTTCCTGTCCTACTTCCGTCTTCACTACCCACTACACCATCCCTTCTAGTCATGTTTCCCCTTTTAACACCTAAGCCCACAACACCACCACCTGTAGCTACTGCACCACCACATCGACCAACTGCAACAACACCTTTGACTCTGTATCGGTGCCTCCAACATGAATACCACATATATTCTCTATTAGAATTAGGCCTCGCATCAAAAGTTAAAACAACCATATTTTGTTCTTGCGTCCGACAATCAATGCATGTCATTTTACTATATTTACTAATATCATCAAACACCTCTAAATGCTTACCTTCTTCAGCCATAGATGAATTAGTAAGCATCAAATCCATATTCATCAAGTAAAGTGAAGTAGCTGACTCAAGTGAAAGTGATTAATGCAAATGTTGGGAAGACAAGTTGAAAAGTGATTGATGCTAAACAGTCAACTAAAGTCAACCACATATGTGGTCAATATAGTCAAACTCCCTAGGCTCAATCTCCGCGGAATACAGTGTTTCCCCGGGTCATTATGTCCCGACGAGGTGTAATGGTAATCAAACGGGTTTGTGATCGGGTGAATTTGGACAGGAAAGGGTTTGAGATGATTACAGTACTGAAATATAAAAGGAAATAGCTTAAATAAGCTATATTAAAAAGATTATAAAATTGGAAAACCTAGAAACGTTTAAAACTTAAAAACGCGCACGTTCAAATTAAAGTTACGTGAACATACGAAATAAAACGCGAGTTTTGTAGAAATAAAATACCTACGAATATGAAAAATACATTTTTACAATCCTAATGATAGAAGAAAATTTTTGGAAAATGAAAATTAAATTTTACACTATTTAATTATTTATTATTTATTAATTACTAATTTCCTAATTACTTTTAATTATTTAAATTATACTAAAATACTAGTAATTAGGATTTTCACCTAGAAAAATAAAATTTGAACTTGAAAAAATCTAAAATAATATAAAACTAATTTTAAAACTGAAAATATATTTTATTGACTTTTTAAGTAATTATTATTAATTATTAATTAATAAAAACTAAACTAAGTTATAAAAAATACTAAATGAAAAGAGAAAAATATGGAAAAATTACTAAAATTATTTTATTATATCAGGAACCTAGGAAAATTATAAAAATGAGATTTGCTTTTTGAAAAAGCTGAAAATAAGTCAAATGGCTTAAATAGAAGCTATCACTTCTATAAAATTTGACTTTTCTGGGATTTTCTTTTGGAAAACTCTTTAAATACTAAAAATATGAAACTTTAACAAAAGAACTTTGGTTCTATCTTAAAAATAAGCAAAATGGAACCTAAAATGCTTAACAGTATGATTAGAGCTTTGATTCGTTGTGTTTTGGTGTGTGCAAACAACAATTTTATCAAAATATCAACAATTTGTCGTGAGACAAATAATCGTGAAGTAATACGAGTAAACCGTTTAGGAAAACGATCACCCCGCAAAACTTGTGAAAGTGATATTCAAATTGTGAGACCGGGAAGTGATTTCCCGGGTCGTACCCCAACGAGGTGTGAATGGAAAGCTTCGAATGAGATTTGGATTAAAATCTTGTATGATTGGAAAGGTTATTTGGTTTTTGTGTTAAATTAACGAAACTTGAAAATTAACGAACGAGAGTAGAAATAAATCAACCTAAGGCAACTAACAATCTAATTAATACCTAAAACACTACGGGAAAACATATTTAGGTATCGGGAATCCTAAAACGTTAACCAAGTTAGAAACGTGACGTTTAATTAAAAATTACGCGAATGCGCAAAATAAAACGTAAATTTTTGGCTACGAAAGTCCTACGGGTTTCTAATAAATTTTCTAACGTACTACAAGTTAAAAGAAAATTTTTGACAAAAGAAAACAAATTTTTCAATAAAAATTCTATTTATTACAAATTAAAAACTAATTTATTCTAATTAAATTCTAATTAATATTAAAATTATTCCTAAAAATTTGAAACTTTTTTAACAAATATTACAAATTATTACAATCCTAAGAAAATTATAACTAAGGTTGGTACAATGCAAATTAAGCTCACAATAAGCACTTAAAAGCTGTTAAGCTTATTAATCTCAACCAACCAACAAGGGTTAAATAATAAATTTTGCAACATATAACCAAATAAAGTCCCAAGGGCAACTGGTAGGAGGTGTGTTTGTGTACCGAATGAGATGGGTTCGAACCCCACCCTTGTCAGGTTTGAAACTTTATTTTTTTTTTTTCTTATGCAACCAATTCGACCAACAATCTTTCACCACAAGGAACTAGAGCTAACAGATTTTTAATCGTACCAATCAGTTTCATTAATTCGAATTCACTTTTCAAATTCTTACTTTTCAAAACTGTAAATTTGGCCAAGGTATTTTAACATAACAACAAATACTTCTTGGATAATAACAAAAACATTTAAGATTTCTACTAAGCTCAACTACGTTTGGATAAGCTCCACTTATGTGGGTCTATCAATTACACTAAACTACTGATGACAACAACAATTCGCAACTAATTACTGAGTTTATATATTACTAATTGCAACAGCAGCAGCAGTGAGTCAAAGGGCTCAAACAAGGAGCTAATTAACTATCCAAATACACATTAACGGTAAATCTAATGGCACAGTCCTAACAACTACCCAGGATACTCCCAATATCAACAATAAACGCTTCAAACAACCAAGAACTGATCCAGATATCAATGCTTGAAATGTGGGTCAAAACTGAGTAAAAAGAAAAACTCCCCTGCGCGCCTGTTTGGCAGGGCGTAGAGACCACAGAAAAATTCCGAAAAATAACTTACCTATGGGAATCTTAAGCTCTACCGCGATACTTCATGCTCTATAAATTTCAAGTCTCAAATCCTAACACGTAATTCACGAAAATTCTTGGAACTTTAGACATGAACTTTGGCTCTTGGAAATTTTTCACAAAAATTTAACTAAGCTCAGGTAGAACTGTTATACCCTAAATGATGCTCCTAGGTTATCTAATCTCCCTAAAATGGTGGAACTACAAACAAACTATTATCTCCCAAACACCCTTAAATTCGACCAACCTATAGTTTACTGAATGAGGGTGTCTGATTACCTTAAGGACTGATAGAATAGACTCAAGTGACTAGGAAACAACAATAATAAATAACAAACAATACTAATTCAAATTTTAATCAAAACAAAGTTTAAGACCTACTTGTCACCAATCGTAGTGTTGAGAACCAGAGATTCAAGAACCACTTATGTGTCTCCCACGAGACTCTAAACCAATTCTCCCATCCAAAGCTGCTACTGCTTTCTTTTTTTTTTTTTTGGTAAATTTTCTACCTTTCCTTTTTTTTTTTCTTTTTAATTCGACAACACAAATAAATACCAATTACTTAAATAACAAAAATTTAATAAAACTTAACAAAGATTGAGATGAAACTTAAAAGTTACTTTCATTAATTCGTAAAAATTCGGAGTACACCATTAACTTTAAAAATAACGATTACAAAAGTAAAAAATAGAGATGAGATTAAAAATAGAAAATCGAATTGCCTTAAAGGCTTACAACAATACCCTATTTATACTAGACCTTGGAGGGTAGGTACCAAAATACTCTTCCTTCTTGTCTTCTTCTTCTCAGATTAGGGCTTCATTGATCTTGGCCCTTCAATTCTTTAAACATAATCTTGATCCTTGAATGATCTTTTGGCGCCCATTTGAGGTTGTGGATCTCCAGCTTGGCCTCTTCTAAGTGGTGGATGGTGTTAGGTACGAGTTTGGAGGGATTAGTGGGATTGGGGAGAGGGTTTTGAGGGTGATGGGAGAGATAGAGATGGGTGGTGTTGGCTTGATGTGATCACGGGGTGGAGTAAAGTACTGGAGATGGGAGGTATTTTTTTATTCAGTACTGAGTGGGGGAGATGGAGTTTGTGCGTTTGATTAGGGTTAGGGTATGGGGTGTTAGCTTATTAAACGTGAAGCAGATAAAACAAGGTGAGGGGGTGGGCTTTGTTGGGCTTGGGTGGTTTTAGTATCAACATGGGCTAAGAAAACAAAGTGGATAAACTTTGTAAAAACAAAGTGCACGTTTGGTTTGTACGAGTCATTTTGTAAACTTGCTTAAACGTGAGGGGTGTTTCCTGCCAAATTTCCAAAATCAATTCGAGGGACCATACTTGCCAAGTTAGATAAACCAAAGTACCAACGTTGAATTTTTCCATTTCAAACCACCCGGGACTAAAACTGTTAATTGGCCAAAGTACAGGGACCAATTATGTAATTTTTCAAATCGTTTTACCCAAAGATCATTTGTGATTCGTTTTGACTTTTAAAGAGCACGGGTTGACTTTTCTTTGAAAATGATTTACTAGGGACTAGTTTTGTAAAATTTTGAAAGTCGGGGGACTGAAACTGCCAAATATGTAACTTTTGTTTGTTTTTCATTTGTTTTCACTTGTTTTGCATAAGAAACATATAAAATACGATCTTTGGGATTTTCTTCGCATTTTGGTGCGTTTTTGAGTATTTTTTATCGTTTTGTAGCTTAGATTTGACTCAAAAATGATGAGTATTTACACACTCATCAATCCCCCACACTAAACTATTGCTAGTCCCTAGCAATCTTTTTGAGAAAAATTAATGGATTTGAAGTCTCTTTACCAAAAGCCATCACTTCTGGAGTAGCCAGGTGTAAGAACTGTGGCACACCTGATAGCCGTGTGATTTTGAGCAAACCACCAGCTTTCAACGGATTTGATTTGTCTTTACCAGGAGCCGTTTGCTCCTGGACTAGCCAACTCTTGATGGAACAGTCAATATCTTGGTGAGTTGATTACCAATTATGGTTTTTCCACTGCCTTTACCACAAGCCATAATCTTGTGGGCTAGCCAACTCATTTATTTTGGGGAGTTGATAAACCATACAATTTTGGGCAAATTGCAAGCCGTAAACGGATTTGAGATGTCTTTACCAAGAGCCGTTTGCTCCTGGACTAGCCAATCCCTTTTGTCGTTTAGACACGGCGGATTGATAACCACAAAAATTTTGAAACTTGAGTGAAAAAATTTTTAAAATTTTTGGTCAAAAACGGGGGTATTAGATAGTAAAATGTGATAAAATTCGCTAGAATAGCGAAATACCCCCCCACACTTAGAATTGAATATTGTCCTCAATATTCAAAGTCCCGGCTATTATGCCGACATTTTGAACGTAAAAGGGCAACATTACAAACTAAATGTGGAAAACCGAATTTTGTTTTTTCACTTTGTTGGTAACCACAGTAGGGGTAACTCCCCCACACTTAGGGTGAAAACCCTAAGTACATGCTACTGTTTTTGTTTACCGAGTCGCTAGCTTGACTCGACCCCGAATTCATTTGTCCTTGGGGAAGCATGATGTGGAAGAAGCAATCTCAATCGGACTTTCATTCAAGATGTTAGGACAAACATTTGAAGCACGTGAAAGTTCCACACCGATGAGATAAGTACCCGGCTCAAAATAGTATAAACTATAAGCGGTGATGCCGGGGTCAAATATAATGTCTTCATTCCCGAAAGAATGAAGATCAAGAGAAGTCACCCGATAGGTGAAAAAGAGAAAGAAAATCATGATAAACATCTTGACTAACTCATCATCATCAGGAGGAGGATTCATGGATTCATCATCATGAATCTCATCATTTAAGCTCATGTGATCAAGACATATCCTGGGTGTGTCTAGATCAAAATAGAAGTGATCATACTCCGGTGGAGATATGATATGAGTGAGTTCACAAGAGAACTCATTAAAGGTGAATGAATCATATTCGAGATCGATGTGAGTGAGTTCACAGAAGAACTCATCGAAGGTAAATGATTCATAATCGGGGAGAGAATTATGAGAATGAGAAGTGGTACTGCCACTAATCTTCTCTCCCATAGGGTCAAACGTAAAGGCTTCAAATTCCGGTATAGAATCATCGGAAAAAATGTCACTATCCTTAATGGGGATAGGAGATGAGATAGGTTTCTCTTTGAAAGCCTCAATTTTAGAGATGAGGTGACTGACATTTAATAATGTAGCACGAAGGGCTTCATCTTTGATTTCAGTGTCAGTTTCATCAATCTCTTCTTCTAAGCTGACTAGCTCAGAAGGTAATCCTTCCACATTACTGATGTTTAAAGAATTTTCATCCGTATGTGAAGTACGAAGCTCGATATTGGGATTAGAGTTTAAAAGGTTTTCAATTTCTCCCAAATCGGCTTCGAAATCAAACAGATCATCATCACTTCCCAATGGAAGCGGATTTATGTGAGTAAGTTCGTCTGTGAACTCCTCAAGGAGAAGGTCAACATTAGAATGAGGCAGTGATGCCTCAACATACTCAACTTCTCCATAAGATGTACGATCATCATCAAAGTCGGAGAAAGTTTCAAAATGATCTTTTGGATTTTCGGGAGGGGACGGTAAATCACACATATGATCAAAAGTTCCCTGTGACTCTCCTGGGATTGGGACAAGGTTCTCAACACTAGACTTTATGAATTCGTCCGATTCCGTTTCAGGAACAGTGCTAAGAAGCTCATCCCCCATATTCAGAGAGTGAGTGTGAACTTCGGGTGTGATATCAATGGACTGAGGGAGTCGAGAGGAGCTAGCATTCATGGATTTTACAAGTTCCATTTGATCATCTGCTAGTAATTTCTCCGTCACATTATTTTCTCCCTGATTTTTCACGGAAGGAAACACAACTGACGAATCTGATGAGCCTTGACGAATATCAAGGGTATCTTCGTCATCACTATTGTTGTTGCCATCGTCATCGTAGGCGATAGTTTTACGCATGCGAAGTCTTACTCTAGCTGCTTCTTCAGCTTCTTCGGCTAGTATTTCATTGTAAGACTTCAGACGAGGTTCTTCCGGAACAGGTTTGTTAACCAAATCCTCAAGAGTATTTAAGACATTTTGCAAAAGTTCTTGAGGAAATGGTTGAGGTTGTGTTTCAAAAATTTGGTATTGTGGAGGTTGATCGTGATAATTATTGTCACAAGGAAAAAGATTCGTAGTGTGACAATCGGTGCTAAAATGTGGACCTCCACAATACTCACAACCGTATTGTTGTGAAGTTGGTGCATTTTGAAATGATTCGGCATTGAAATTTTGATAACACGGATTATACTCATATGAAATGAAATTGTTTTGTGGCTCATTGCAAAAGCTCGGATTAGAATCGTAAGCGAATGAATTACTCGAACCACAAAACAAACAACTTCCGTTTTGAATATCATTACCACATCGTTCACACGTGCACCAACGACATGGTTGACCGAAAAGTGGCTCACCACAACCGACGCAAGGAATAAACGATTGCCTTAGAGAAGGAATCGGGTCATTCAAAGAATTGACAAAATAATTCGAATGATTATCAAGTCTCGAAGAATATTTTGAAAAATCCGGAGATGGGACAAGTGGTATGCTCTGAGAGCTAGGAATTTCTACCACTTCCGTTATGGTCCCCGGTTTTTGTTCTTGATAAACGTGATGATCAGGCAAGTCGTTTATTTTAGTACGTTTGCTTGATAAACTTCGAATCGTAAATTGTGAGAGTTGTGGATCGACTCTTGACGGTTTGCCATTCATAGTACGTATTTCGGGATGTGAGGGGAAGTCGGAAGAATTTTGAGAATCATTGAAAGCATTCGGATTTGCTTTGCACCATTTACAAAATCCGTCTCTAATATCACTTCCACACCGCTCACACCCACACTTGTAACAACGAAGATCGTCATCCACCGGACTATTACAATGAAAACAGTGATAGTCGAGTGATGACATAAGAATTAAACATTAACTAGGGATGAGAAGGAAGAATTAAACGGTAGGATACGAAGATTATTTTTGGGTTTTTCGAAAAGCACAACAATTAAAACAAGACCACTCATAAAGACAGGGGAACTTAAACCGATAATCACAAACGCAAGGTTAACTTCTAAAGAAAAACGCACAAAGGAGCGGGAGAGAAGAATGGATCTCTCACTGGGCGAAGTTCGTTGGATCGCCACATACCGTTTCGACTCCTCTTAAAGTGGGTTTCTCGTTTAAAAGTTTTCCAAAACGCAAGTGATACAAAGGCAAGTTTTGATCTTTTGTTTATGAACTTATTATGGTCACACCCCCAGTTGGTAGGTGTTTTGCGGTGGTAAGATTTTAATGTTGTAATTATTAAACAAAGAAACGGGAAAATCTTTTTGTATTTTTCTTTAACTTTTATAGATATAATACATATACTAGAAACAAAAGAAAAATATTTTTGGTTTTTTATACGTTTTATAAAAGCGTAACTTCTTGCGAAGGTTCTACAAGACTAATCGTCTAAACCTTATCGAGACTTTCGACACACAGCCTCCCCGGCAGCGGCGCCATTTGATTCGTTGTGTTTTGGTGTGTGCAAACAACAATTTTATCAAAATATCAACAATTTGTCGTGAGACAAATAATCGTGAAGTAATACGAGTAAACCGTTTAGGAAAACGATCACCCCGCAAAACTTGTGAAAGTGATATTCAAATTGTGAGACCAGGAAGTGATTTCCCGGGTCGTACCCCAACGAGGTGTGAATGGAAAGCTTCGAATGAGATTTGGATTAAAATCTTGTATGATTGGAAAGGTTATTTGGTTTTTGTGTTAAATTAACGAAACTTGAAAATTAACGAACGAGAGTAGAAATAAATCAACCTAAGGCAACTAACAATCTAATTAATACCTAAAACACTACGGGAAAACATATTTAGGTATCGGGAATCCTAAAACATTAACCAAGTTAGAAACGTGACGTTTAATTAAAAATTACGCGAATGCGCAAAATAAAACGTAAATTTTTGGCTACGAAAGTCCTACGGGTTTCTAATAAATTTTCTAACGTACTACAAGTTAAAAGAAAATTTTTGACAAAAGAAAACAAATTTTTCAATAAAAATTCTATTTATTACAAATTAAAAACTAATTTATTCTAATTAAATTCTAATTAATATTAAAATTATTCCTAAAAATTTGAAACTTTTTTAACAAATATTACAAATTATTACAATCCTAAGAAAATTATAACTAAGGTTGGTACAATGCAAATTAAGCTCACAATAAGCACTTAAAAGCTGTTAAGCTTATTAATCTCAACCAACCAACAAGGGTTAAATAATAAATTTTGCAACATATAACCAAATAAAGTCCCAAGGGCAACTGGTAGGAGGTGTGTTTGTGTACCGAATGAGATGGGTTCGAACCCCACCCTTGTCAGGTTTGAAACTTTATTTTTTTTTTTTCTTATGCAACCAATTCGACCAACAATCTTTCACCACAAGGAACTAGAGCTAACAGATTTTTAATCGTACCAATCAGTTTCATTAATTCGAATTCACTTTTCAAATTCTTACTTTTCAAAACTGTAAATTTGGCCAAGGTATTTTAACATAACAACAAATACTTCTTGGATAATAACAAAAACATTTAAGATTTCTACTAAGCTCAACTACGTTTGGATAAGCTCCACTTATGTGGGTCTATCAATTACACTAAACTACTGATGACAACAACAATTCGCAACTAATTACTGAGTTTATATATTACTAATTGCAACAGCAGCAGCAGTGAATCAAAGGGCTCAAACAAGGAGCTAATTAACTATCCAAATACACATTAACGGTAAATCTAATGGCACAGTCCTAACAACTACCCAGGATACTCCCAATATCAACAATAAACGCTTCAAACAACCAAGAACTGATCCAGATATCAATGCTTGAAATGTGGGTCAAAACTGAGTAAAAAGAAAAACTCCCCTGCGCGCCTGTTTGGCAGGGCGTAGAGACCACAGAAAAATTCCGAAAAATAACTTACCTATGGGAATCTTAAGCTCTACCGCGATACTTCATGCTCTATAAATTTCAAGTCTCAAATCCTAACACGTAATTCACGAAAATTCTTGGAACTTTAGACATGAACTTTGGCTCTTGGAAATTTTTCACAAAAATTTAACTAAGCTCAGGTAGAACTGTTATACCCTAAATGATGCTCCTAGGTTATCTAATCTCCCTAAAATGGTGGAACTACAAACAAACTATTATCTCCCAAACACCCTTAAATTCGACCAACCTATAGTTTACTGAATGAGGGTGTCTGATTACCTTAAGGACTGATAGAATAGACTCAAGTGACCAGGAAACAACAATAATAAATAACAAACAATACTAATTCAAATTTTAATCAAAACAAAGTTTAAGACCTACTTGTCACCAATCGTAGTGTTGAGAACCAGAGATTCAAGAACCACTTATGTGACTCCCACGAGACTCTAAACCAATTCTCCCATCCAAAGCTGCTACTGCTTTCTTTTTTTTTTTTTTGGTAAATTTTCTACCTTTCCTTTTTTTTTTCTTTTTAATTCGACAACACAAATAAATACCAATTACTTAAATAACAAAAATTTAATAAAACTTAACAAAGATTGAGATGAAACTTAAAAGTTACTTTCATTAATTCGTAAAAATTCGGAGTACACCATTAACTTTAAAAATAACGATTACAAAAGTAAAAAATAGAGATGAGATTAAAAATAGAAAATCGAATTGCCTTAAAGGCTTACAACAATACCCTATTTATACTAGACCTTGGAGGGTAGGTACCAAAATACTCTTCCTTCTTGTCTTCTTCTTCTCAGATTAGGGCTTCATTGATCTTGGCCCTTCAATTCTTTAAACATAATCTTGATCCTTGAATGATCTTTTGGCGCCCATTTGAGGTTGTGGATCTCCAGCTTGGCCTCTTCTAAGTGGTGGATGGTGTTAGGTACGAGTTTGGAGGGATTAGTGGGATTGGGGAGAGGGTTTTGAGGGTGATGGGAGAGATAGAGATGGGTGGTGTTGGCCTGATGTGATCACGGGGTGGAGTAAAGTACTGGAGATGGGAGGTATTTTTTTATTCAGTACTGAGTGGGGGAGATGGAGTTTGTGCGTTTGATTAGGGTTAGGGTATGGGGTGTTAGCTTATTAAACGTGAAGCAGATAAAACAAGGTGAGGGGGTGGGCTTTGTTGGGCTTGGGTGGTTTTAGTATCAACATGGGCTAAGAAAACAAAGTGGATAAACTTTGTAAAAACAAAGTGCACGTTTGGTTTGTACGAGTCATTTTGTAAACTTGCTTAAACGTGAGGGGTGTTTCCTGCCAAATTTCCAAAATCAATTCGAGGGACCATACTTGCCAAGTTAGATAAACCAAAGTACCAACGTTGAATTTTTCCATTTCAAACCACCCGGGACTAAAACTGTTAATTGGCCAAAGTACAGGGACCAATTATGTAATTTTCCAAATCGTTTTACCCAAAGATCATTTGTGATTCGTTTTGACTTTTAAAGAGCACGGGTTGACTTTTCTTTGAAAATGATTTACTAGGGACTAGTTTTGTAAAATTTTGAAAGTCGGGGGACTGAAACTGCCAAATATGTAACTTTTGTTTGTTTTTCGTTTGTTTTCACTTGTTTTGCATAAGAAACATATAAAATACGATCTTTGGGATTTTCTTCGCATTTTGGTGCGTTTTTGAGTATTTTTTATCGTTTTGCAGCTTAGATTTGACTCAAAAATGATGAGTATTTACACACTCATCAAGCTTATTAGGACTTGTGATATATGAAAAAGCAACTCAACAAGCTACCACAATGAAAAACAATCTAAAACAGATTAAGATGAACTTGGAATAAGCTAGATGGAACAGAAAAGCACAACCAATAAGCTGATAATGGCCAATAAGCACTTAGCCAAAAGCCCAAGTCAACACATGTCAAATGAGCAACCTTTGCAGGCCTGTGGGGTCCACTAGGGAAGTTGGAAGCCCAAACTTAAGGTTGATCCTAAAAGCTACCAAGATAAGCTTTCTAAAAAGCCCCAGTTCAGCCCCTAACTCCCACTAATAAGTACTAGGGGAGGGCATGAACTTGGGTGGTCCACACTGATCACTCAGTGTATGGGTTTGATGGGACAAAAAGAAAAGGGCTAGCAGCCCTAGCAAATAAGCTAGAAACCTCAAAATAAGCTATAAGCCCTGAGGTTGGGCTTATTGGCTTTCCAATAAGCCAATAACCAAGGTGTGGAGCCACTATGGAGGTCTGGACAAGCAAATGAAAAATGGGCAAAATGAAGGGTCTGTGGTGCAGGGCATGCCCTTGCCCTGCAGGCTACTTGGAGCTGTGAAAATCAGCACAACAAAAAATCACATAAATAAGCACAATATGGATTCCTAAAGTTTAGCTAGGACACTACTAAATGTAAAATTTTCAGGGCTTGAAACCAAACACAAAAATCAAAAGAATTATTGGAAAATTTGGAATTTCTACCAAAGGTGGTTTTTGACTTTTTTATATAAACTTGAACTTAGACTTAAACGAAGTTGTGTTGATCATAAATGAATGAAAAAGCTATAATAAGCTAAAGTAAAGCTGAATTACACTAAAACAAAAGCATATGCACTAATATGGTGGTTTATGGAACTTAATTCTTCAACAGTGAACCTTTATGATAGGATTATGGTGATTTTGACTTTCTACACTAACACCTCTGGATTTTATGTTTACTTTGCACTACATGGACCTAAATGAAGCTATCTAAACCAATTACTACTCCTAAACCTAATTGGAACCCACCCTTGCAGGTTGAACCAAACACTCCCTAGTGAAACAGTTTTGGAAGTTTTTGTGAAGCAAACCTTCAATTTGAACCTTAAACCTGAACTCTAAACTTATATTAACATTAAATAAGCATGAATGAACTGAAATGAGCAACAAATTAAGTGCATGAACATTGAATGCCAAAAAAAATTGGAAATTGCTAACAATAGCAGTTTAACTGAGACAGTTGACCAGGGCATCAAAACCTATCCTATTCACTCCCCATGAGTTCTAAAACCAAGACCTTCCATAGTTACCTAGCTCCATGCTTCTTCTGACCTTCTTTTTTATCTTTGTTTTGATTTTTCTTTTTCAACTATTTTTGGATTTTTTTTGTTTTTTTTGTTTTTCAATTAAAATAAGCAACACTAAAAGATTAAGGTTCAAATAAGTTATACTAACTTATGGTGACTTAATGGAACAGAGAACAAACCTTTTTAACAACTACTTAGTGAAAATAGGATTTTGAATATTTCAAGTGAAAACTGGATTCTGGATTTAAAGCTTAATTGAATGAATAAAACAACTTTAATTCATAATAATGAGTCTTAAATTACATTTTAAGAGTGGAATTGATATAAAAAAGCTAAAGTAAATTACAACGATGATCTAAACTACACTACAACTATATTACACTAATTAATAATTCTTCTTCCCTCTTTCTTCATATTTATAAGTCCTGGTGTGTCCCTATCTCTTTCCCACTTTCATTTCAAGCAATTGGATGAGCTGAATTGAACTCAGCCATTCAATTCTATTTTGGCGGGAAAAATACTTTGACAGGTTTAGTGGGTTTGGTGACTTATAGGTGGGAGATAATAAATGAAGGGGTTGGTACATTAATGGAGTAGGGGGGTTGGAGGTAAAGTTGGTGAAAAGGAGGAGTTGGAGGGGACATGGAAGCAGGAAACCAGGGGTAGGGGATGAATGAACAGTGGAGTGGGTGTTGGAGTTTGACTGGTCGTTTGACCCCTTTGACTTGTTTAACTGGATTTTCTATTAATTTGGAAATGGGCCAAGGTAAATGGGCTAGGGGTTTAGGATGGGTTTATTTTGTTTTGGACTTGGATTGTAATATGGTTGTTAAGCTTAAAAAATCACAAGGACCTTTCATGTAAAACTGAAAATTGCAAGGGCTGCAAATATAAATTCCCAAAAGTTAACATGAGGTCTATCTTTGCCAAGTATCAATAATCTAAGGATAAAATTCGCAATTTTTCACTTTTGGTCCTTCAGGGACTAAAATTTCCAATAGGTGAAACTTCAGGGACTAAATTGCAAATTTCTTCAAACTTTTATTTTAAGGAATAAATTTGACGCTTGTGACTTTCCAGGGACCAATAATGATTTTTCTTCAAAGATTTTCCACCAGGCACCATTTTTGCCAATTTAGAAACTCCAGGGACTAAACATGTAAATTCTCAAAACTTTTGAAAATTTTCACCAAATGACTAAATATGACAACTTATGATTTTAAAAGGACCTTTGGTGACTTTTCTTACAAAATAAATGCCTAGGGACTAAATTTGACAAGTTTTGAAAGTTGGGGGACTGAAACTGCCAATTTTACAAACTTTGATCATTTTTCATCTGTTTTTACTCATTCTGCATCTAAAACATATAAAACACAATTTTGACATATTTTCTGTATTTTGATGCCTTTTTGAGTGTTTTTAAATGTTTTGTAGCTCAGATTTGACCAAAAATGATGAGTGTTAGAGCACTCATCAATCCCCCCACACTAAACTATTGCTAGTCCCTAAAAATCTTTTTGAGAAAACTTAATGGATTTGAATCTCTTTACCAAAAGCCATCACTTCTGGAGTAGCCAAATGTTTCAGTTCAAGTAAGAACTATGGTACACTGATAACCATGTGATTTTGAGCAAACCACGAGCTTTCAACGGTTTTGATTTCTTTACCAGAAGCCTTTTGCTTCTGGACTAGCCAACTCTTGATGGACATAGTCGACATCTTGGTGAGTTGATTACCAATTATGGTTTTCCACTGCCTTTACCACAAGCCATAACCTTGCGGGCTAGCCAACTCTTTACTTTTTAGGATATGGTGAGTTGAATACCATACAATTTTGGGCAAATTGTCAGCCATAAACGGATTTGATATATCTTTACCAAGAGCCGTTTACTCCTGGATTAGCCAGTCCTTTTGTGGTTTAGACATGGTGGACTGATAACCATAAAAATTTTGAAATAAAGTGAAAAAAAAAAAAATTAAAATTTTGCCCAAAAACGGGGGTACTAGAAGGTAAAATGTGATCAAATTCGCTAGAATTTCCCCCCACACTTAGAATTGAATATTGTCCACAATATTCAAAGTCCCGGCTATTATGCCGACTCTTTGAACGTAAAAGGGCAACATTACAAGCTAAATGTGGAAAGACCATTTTTCACTTTATTTCTATACATACATTTTTTTTTGTGAAACTTATATACATGGTAACAACAGCATGGGTAACTCCCCCACACTTAGGGTGAAAACCCCATATGTATGCTACTATTTTTATTTACCGAGTCGCTAGCTTGACTCGACCCCGAATTCATTTGTTCTTGGGGAAGTAAGATGTGGAAGAAACAATCTCCATCGGACTTTCATTCAAGATGTTTGGATAAACATTTGAAGTACGTGAAAGTTCCACACCGATGAGATATACTGAGAGACCCTGGATCAAGATAATGATACATGGAAATGTCGGGGTCAAAGATAGTGTCCTCACTCCCGAATGAGTGAAGAAGAGAGGAAGTCACCAGGTAGGTGATGAAAAGAAAGAAAATCATGATAACAATCATGACTAAATCTTCTTCCTCAAGATCAGGCTCAGTTGCCTGAATTTGGATTTCAAAGGTTAAGCTCTTTAGTTTTGAAAACATCCCGGGAGGGAGGATGGGATTTTGTAAATTCTGATGATTGAGTGCATCTCCCCCGGGCTATCATACTCCGGAGGAGTCATGATATGAGTGAGTTCACCGGAGAACTCCTCATGTAGAGAATCATTCACATGATGTAAATCTGTGAACTCTTGTTCCATTATGGACTCATCACTCTCCTCATCAAAGATCGGATTGTTAGAAATCACAGTGAATTCATATTCGAATTCAAATAGAGGGTTGGTGAAAGTCGTATCGAATGTTTCGGGAACAAGGGGATCAACATTCTATATTGGACTGTTGGGATAAGAAGTGAGTGACGGATCATGATTTAAGAGACTTTCAATTTCTCCTAGATCGGCTTCAAAGTCAACGAGATCATCGTCACTTCCCGTAGGAAGTGGATTGATGAGAGTGAGTTCATCGGCGAACTCCTCAAGAAGATGATCAGCATCAGAATGTGGAACTGATGCCTCAACATACTCGATGTCTCCATAAGATGCACAATCTTCGCTACAATCGAAGAAAGTCTCAAATTGATCTTTTGGACACTTAAGAGGGGAAGGTAAATCACACACATGATCAAAAGTTCCCTGTGACTCTCCTGGGATTGGGACAAGGTTCTCAACACTAGACTTTATGAATTCGTCCGATTCCTTTTCAGGAACAATGCTAAGATGCTCATCCCCCATGTTCGAAGAGTGAGTGTGAACTTCAGGTGTGATGATAATAGACTGAGGGAGTTGAGAGGAGCTAGCATTCATGGATTGTACGAGTTCCATTTGATCTTCTGCTAGTGATTTCTCCGGCACATTATTTTCTCCCTGATTTTCAATGGAAGGAATCACAACTGATGAATCTGACGAACCCTTATAAAATTAAAGGATATCAAGGGTATCTTCATTATCACTATCATCATCACAATTGAGAAGAGCAGCTTTACGAAATTTGGCACGTGTAGCTGCTTGTCCTTCGACAAGTAATTCCTTCATACTCTTTTTGTTTCTAGCCTCTCATTCTTCAGCAAGTAATTATGCCATAGATTTATCACGAGGGTTTTGAAACAATATATTAGCCAACTCCTCCTTAAGTTATTTCAATATTTCAAGAGCCTCAAGACAAAGGGCTTGCTGAATTTGAGGAGTTGCTTGGATTATTTGGTATTGTGGAGGTGGATCATGATACGATGTGTCAAAATTGTTACAGGGAAGTGGATTCCCTGTTTGACAATCTGAGCTGAAGTGTGGACCTCCACAGTAATCACAACAATAAAACTGTTGAGTCTGGCTTGGTGAATCGTATGGATATTGGTCATAACCAAAATCCTGAGCATCGCCGGAAAACTGTTCATAGACAAACGTGTTTCCAGATTGACACTCAATTCCTTGGTGAGGACCTCCACAAAACTCACACAAATATGTCTGTATCTCATGATGTGGTGGTTGGTAGAATGTATCAGATGTGTCATGGTAAGGATATGGAGCTTGGTTATAGACATACCCATCTCCTGACTCTACCACACTACAGCTGGGACAATTCCTACCATTATGAGAACCACCGCACCATTGGCAACCAAAATGGTGTAGATACGACATAGGAAAGAATCAAAGGTTCATAGAGGGGTAGGGATGAAGAATCAAAGATGTGAGAGGGTAAAGGTGAATATTTTTGGAGTGTTTGGAAAACATTTTGTACAAATAAAAAAGAAAATCTTTTTGGGTTTTTGTATTCGTTGAAAACTGATTTTAAAATGTTTCCGTAAACTGTTTTGTTTTTATATGATAAGAAAATATGAACAAGGATGGTAAATATACAAAGAGTGTATATCCAGATTCACTAATCTGAAAACCGTTTAGAATAACGCGCACAACCTCCCCGGCAGCGGCGCCAAAATTTGATTGATGCTAAACAGTCAACTAAAGTCAACCACAGATGTGGTCAATATAGTCAAACTCCCTAGGCTCAATCTCCGCGGAATACAGTGTTTCCCAGGGTTGTTATGTCCCGACAAGGTGTGATGGTAATCAAACGGGTTTGTGATTGGGTGAATTTGGAAAGGAAAGGGTTTGAGATGATTACACTACTGAAATATAAAAGGAAATAGCTTAAATAAGCTATATTAATAAGATTGTAAAATTGAAAAACCCAGAAACGTTTAAAAATTAAAAACGCGCACGTTCAAATTAAAGTTATGTGAACGTACGAAATAAAACGTGAGTTTTGTAGAAATAAAATACCTACGAATATAAAAATTACATTTTTACAATCCTAATGATAAAAGAAAATTTTTGGAAAATGAAAATTAATTTTTACACTATTTAATTATCTATTATTAATTAATTACTAATTTCCTAATTACTTTTAATTATTTAAATTATACTAAAATACTAATAATTAGGATTTTAACCTAGAAAAATAAAATTAAAACTTGGAAAATTCTAAAATAATATAAAACTAATTTTAAAATTGAAAATATATTTTTTTGACATTTTAAGTAATTATTATTAATTATTAATTAATAAAAACAAAACTAAATTATAACAAAATACTAAATGAAAAGAGAAAAATATGGAAAAATTACTAAAACTATTTTATTATATCAGGAGCCTAGGAAAATTATAAAAATGATATTTGCTTTTTGAAAAAGCTGAAAATAAGCCAAATGGCTTAAATAGAAGCTATCACTTCTATAAAATTTGACTTTTCTGGGATTTTCTTTTGCAAAACTCTTTAAATACTAAAAATATGAAACTTTAACAAAGGCACTTTGGTTATATCTTAAAAATAAGCAAAATAGAACCTAAAATGCTTAACAGCCAATTATTAGAGCTTATTAGGACTTGTGATATATGAAAAAGCTACTCAACAAGCTACCACAATGATAAACAATCTAAAGCAGATTAAGATGAACTTGGAATAAGCTAGATGGAACAGAAAAGCACAACCAATAAGCTGATAATGGCCAATAAGCACTTAGCCAAAAGCCCAAGTGAACATAGGTTAAATGAGCAACCTTTGCAGGCCTGTGGGGTCCACTAGGGAAGTTGGAAGCCCAAACTTAAGGTTAATCCTAAAAGCCACCAAGATAAGATTTCTAAAAAGCCCCAGTTCAGCCCCTAACTCCCACTAATAAACACTATGGGAGGGCATGAACTTGGGTGGTCAACACTGATCACTCAGTGTATGGGTGTGATGGGACAAAAAGAAAAGGGCTAGCAGCCCTATCAAATAAGCTAGAAACCTCACAATAAGCTATAAGCCCTGAGGTTGGGCTTATTGGCTTTCCAATAAGCCAATAGCCAAGGTGTGGGGCCCACTATGGAGGTCTGGACAAGCAAATGAAAAATGGGCAAAATGAAGGGTCTGTGGTGCAGGGCATGCCCTTGCCCTCCAGGCTACTTGGAGCTGTGAAAATAAGCACAAGAAAAAATCACAAAAATAAGCACAATATGGATTCCTAAAGTTTAGCTAGGACACTACTAAATGTAAAATTTTCAGGGCTTGAAACCAAACACAAAAATCAAAAGAATTCTTGGAAATTTTGGAATTTCTGCCAAATGTGGTTTTTGACTTTTTTATATAAACTTGAACTTTGACTTAAATGAAGTTGTGTTGATCATAAATGAATGAAAAAGCTATAATAAGCTAAAGTAAAGCTGAATTACACTAAAACAAAAGCTTATGCACTAATATGGTGGTTTATGGAACTTAATTCTTCGACAGTGAACCTTTATGATAGGATTATGGTGATTTTGACTTTCTACACTAACACCTCTGGATTTTATGTTTACTTTGCACTACATGGACCTAAATGAAGCTGTCTAAACCAATTACTACTCCTAAACCTAATTGGAACCCACCCTTGCAGGTTGAACCAAACACTCCCTAATGAAATAGTTTTGGAAGTTTTTGTGAAGCAAACCTACAATTTGAACCTTAAACCTGAACTCTAAACTTATATAAGCATTAAATAAGCATGAATGAACTAAAATGAGCAACAAATTAAGTGCATGAGCATTGAATGCCAAAAAAAATTAGAAATTGCTTACAATAGCAGTTTAACTGAGACAGTTGACCAGGGAATCAAAACCTATCCTATTCACTCCCCATGAGTTCTAAAACAAAGACCTTCCATAGTTACCTAGCTCCATTCTTCTTCTGACCTTCTTTTTTATCTTTGTTTTGATTTTTCTTTTTCAACTATTTTTGGATTTTTTTTTTTTTTTTTTTTTTTAGTTTTTGAATGAAAATAAGCAACACCGAAAGATTAAGGTTCAAATAAGTTATACTAACTTATGGTGACTTAATGGAACAGAGAACAAACCTTTTTAAAAACTATTTAGTGAAAATGGGATTTTGAATATTTCAAGTGAAAACTAGATTCTGGATTTAAAGCTTAATTGAATGAATAAAACAACTTTAATTCAAAATAATGAGTCTGAAATTACATTTTAAGAGTGGAATTGATATAAAAAAGCTAAAGTAAATTATAACGATGGTCTAAACTACACTACAACTATATTACACTAATTAATAATTCTTCTTCCCTCTTTCTTCATATTTATAAGTCCTGGTGTGTCCCTATCTCTTTCCCACTTCCATTTCAAGCCGTTGGATGAACTGAATTGATCTCAGCCATTCAATTCTATTTTGGCGGGAAAAATACTTTGACAGGTTTAGTGGGTTTGGTGAGTTATAGGTGGGAGATAATAAATGAAGGGGTTGGTACATTAATGAAGGAGGGAGTTGGAGGTGAAGTTGGTGAAAAGGAGGATTTGTAGGGGACGTGAAAGCAGGAAACCAGGGGTAGGGGATGGATGAACAGTGGAGTGGGTGTTGGAGTTTGACTGGTCATTTGACCCCTTTGACTTGTTTGACTGGATTTTCTATTAATTTGGAAATGGGCCAAGGTAAATGGGCTAGGGGTTTAGGATGGATTTATTTTGTTTTGGACTTGGATTGTAATGTGGTTGTTAAGCTTAAAAAATAACAAGGACCTTTCATGTAAAACTGAAAATTGCAAGGGCTACAAATGTAAATTCCCAAAAGTTAACATGAGGTCTATCTTTGCCAAGTATCAATAATCCAAGGATAAAATTCGCAATTTTTCACTTTTGGTCCTTCAGGGACTAAAATTGCCAATAGGTGAAACTTCAGGGACTAAATTGCAAATTTCTTCAAACTTTTATTTTAAGGACTAAATTTGACACTTGTGACTTTCCAGGGACCAATAATGATTTTTCTTCAAAGATTTTCCACCAGGGACCATTTTTGCCAATTTAGAAACTCCAGGGACTAAACTTGTAATTTCTCAAAACTTTTGAAAATTTTCACCAAAGGACTAAATATGACAAATTATGATTTCAAAAGGACCTTTGGTGACTTTTCTTACAAAACAAATGCCTAGGGACTAAATTTGACAAGTTTTGAAAGTTGGGGGACTGATATTTTGCAAACTTTGATCATTTTTCATTTGTTTTTACTCATTTTGCATCTAAAACATATAAAATACAATTTTGAGATACTTTCTGTATTTTGATGCCTTTTTTAGTGTTTTTAAATGTTTTGCAGCTCAGATTTGACCAAAAATGATGAGTGTTTGAGCACTCATCAGAAAGTGTGACATATCTATGTATTAACTCATATTTGAATTTATCATCTACCTCATCACATTAAATGTAGATAAAAATTACGTTGCCAGGAATTTTTATCTTGTACTAAAGCTCAAAAACTAAAACTTTAAAGTACAAGTTATTACTTAAAACACACCTTTTTATTAAAATACTGCGGAAGCTTTGTTACAATGGTGGTGGTGTTAGTGATTGTAGGTGAATTGGTTATTTTTACAACTAGTTACAGATGAGCATGTGAATACTCATCATTTTTTGTCAATCTGAACTGCAAAAACATTTAAAAACACTCAGAAATGCATCAAAATACTGAAAATATCACAGGATTGTGTTTTATATGTTTCAGATGCAAAATGAGTAAAAACAGATGAAAAACGAACAAAGTTTGCATAATTGGCAGTTTCAGTCCCCCAAGTTTCAAAACTTGTCAAAATTAGTACCTGAGCATTTATTTTGAAAAATAAGTCAACCCAAGTCCTTTAAAAGTCAAATATTATCAAAAATGGTCTTTGGGTAAAATTTTTTTAGAGTTTACAAGTTTAGTCCCTAGAGTTTCACAATTGGCAAAATTGGCCCTTGAACTTTCAGAAATGGCAGAAGTGGTCCCTGGTGGAATATTTTTGATAAAAAGTCAACATTGGTCCTTGGGAATTCACAATTTTTCAAGTTTGGTCCTTGGATGAAATTTTGAAGAAATTACATTCTGGTCCCTCAAGTTTCAACATTTGGCAGTTTTAGTCCCTGAAGGACCAAAAGTGAAAAATTGCATTTACAAACCTTGGACTATGGAAACTTGGCAGAAACACCTCCTTAACTTTCAGTTAACTACAAAATTAGTCCTTGGGATTTAACACTTACAAATCAAACGGACCCTTTTGTAATATTTAACCCAACACAACCTTATTACTAACCCACCCAACAAACAAACCCTTAGCCCAATCACCCCCAAAAGACCATCCCGTTTTACATGTAAAAAGCCAGGCACCATCAATACCACTTCCCTCCTAAACCACCATCTCCTTCATCCAACTTGCCTACAAAACCACCTTATCCTCTGCCCACCACTTGCTCCTTATTCCACCCTCCAAACAACAAAGGACAAGTAACATTTAATGCCTTCTTTACTATCCCACTCCACAATCCCAGTTGGCAGAAATATCATTTTGGCGCCAAGAACCATAAACGGACAAGATCAATTCTACTCATCTAAGGGCTGAGAACAGAAGTGGGAAAGTCAAGGAAACCCAAATTGGTCATTATAAATCAAGAAAGAATGCCAGAAGAAAGGGGAGTAGTTAACAGCAGTTTTAGCTTAGTTTAATAATGTCGAAATAGTGTAATTTCAATTCTCAGTTGTAATCCTTAGCTAAAAATTGTCGTAATTAGTCTTTCTAGTATCACATGAACTTAATTTAAGCTTAATTTCAAGTTCCATCAGTTAAATCAGAATTTGCCATTTTCACTTGAAATCTCATTTTAGGTTTAATACTATTAAAAGTTGTGTTTCATTGTTTCAGAAGCTCAATACAAGCCATTTATGAGCTTTTATAAGCTTCATTAGCATTATGATAAGTTTCTAGTCAAAATCTCAAAAATACTAAAAATACCAAAAAAAAAAAGCTCATAAATTAAAAATCAGAAGAAAAGGAAGAAGATGCAAGGAGCATTGTGAATTAAGGATGGCAATGGTATTAGAACTCCATGGGGAGTGTAGGATGTGATTTGGATACCCCGGTACCTTGTTCTGAGCTTAGAGCTTTTGTGAGTCATTTTCTAAATTTTTGCATTTTACTGTAGATTAGCTTAATTATGTGTTATTCTAGTGTATTTATGCTTATTTGATGTATTTGAATTTATTTAAAGTTATTGTGTGTTCATTTGTTTGCTTAATCTCAGTTTCATAGATCTTACCTTATTTCACTGTCAAAATTTTGTATTTCTAGGCATATCATGGTTTAGTGTCTACTTCTGCATAAAATCAGTTTCAACAGGTCTTACATAGCTTATTTAGTCATCCTAAATCAGTATATTGGCTTAATCCATTTTAAATCTCAAGAAAGTTAAAAATCATTAACATAAAGGAGTGTTTGGTTTAAGCTTGTTCTTTGAGTTGTGGCTTGTTTTTGTTGTTGTTTTTAGTTAGAACATGTCACATTAGGTTCATATAGTGCATATTAGTCATAAAATTCAGTGTTCAATTGTCAAAAAGTCAAAATCATCATTTATCCTTCAATTTTCATTCACTGTTAGGCTTTTAGGTTTCATGATCATTCATATCATTGCATAAGTAGTTATAAGAGCTTATTTCAATCATCATTTAGCTTTTAATAACATTTGCAGTCATTAGGAACCAATCAAAGTTCACATAAGTCAAAGTTTTCAAAAAATTCAAAAAAAAGTCAAAAAGTCTCAAACCAGCAATTTAGTCTTTTATTTTTCATTTCTTCAATTTTCAACCAAATCTTACAAAATTCTGGGATAATGTACTCTAATAGCTTGTTTACTTAGTGGTATTTGTATTTTAATTTTTAGATTTTTTCAGAGGGCTTAAACCTCATTTTCGGGCTGCAAAAACGTAGTTCTTAATAGCATTTTAGTTTTTTAATTTTCATTTCCTCAATTTTAGTCCAAATCTCATAAAATTCTGGAATATAGTGCTTTGATAGCTTGTCTAATTAGTAGTATTTTTATTTCATTTTTTAGATTTTTTTTTGGTTGGCTTATGACGTGCCGTAATCATTGGAAATCATTAAAACCGTGCATAAGGTAGTGTTTGGATCAGGTTTTTATTCTATGTTCTTGTTGTTGTTTTGCTGTTCATTTGGCATGGGTAGGCTGCATTAGGTGTGTTTAGGTTAGCATAGGCATAAAATACTAGTGTTGTTTTAGAAAAAGTCAAATTACTCTTTAATCACTCATTTAACTTCACTGTTTGGATCTAGGAAGCACGGACACACCTAAAAACTCGTAGTGGCAGTGTCGGACACGGACACGCCTCGGACACGTGTCCGACACGCATGTGCCGTGTCCCACGTGCGATTTGATATGGACTCATTTTTGGACACGGGAGGACACGGATAGGACTCGTTTTTGGACACGGATGGGTCAACACAGGACACGGATTATCTTTTTTTTTTACTTGTAGAAAAAAATTACCATAAAAATATACATCTTCTCTCTCCTCGTGACCCAAGAGCAAATTTCACAGATCCCTGTTTCTCTCTCTTCGATCTATCTCTTCATCTTCTCTCTGATTGAGATAAATATCAGGTATTTAATTCTAATCTCTTTTCTCTAATTTGAATCTCTTTGTCTCTTCAATCTTCACATCTCTCTAATTGAGGAATTAGGGTTTCGAATTTTGATTTAGGAATTAGGTTTCGAATTTTGATTTAGGAATTAGGGATTTTGATTGAGGAATGATTGAATGAAGTATTAAGGGTCTATGATTGAATATGAAATTCAGGACCAGTAGTGAGGTCGAGTATCTTTTTTTTGAGTTTATGAATATAATGGTTGAATGTGAAAATGGTTTTATGAATTCTAATGAAAAAACAAGATTATCCATATTATGTTAGGAGTCCTAACTTAGGAGCAGACATCTTTTTTTTTTTTTTTTTTTTTTTTTTTTTTTTTTTTTAATTAACAGCATATGTTCCATACTTCCATTTTTTTTAACTGTTGAGTGTTGAATCTTTATTGATTGATAGTTGTTTTGTTTCATACTTTCATTAGATTGTAAAGTGTAAACACTAAACAATGAGCACTGCATCCGCCGAGGAAGATTGTAATAATAGTAAGCCTCCTCTTTGGAAGTTTGTTACTGTGTAAGGGAAGATTAGTGGAGGAGGAAATGTTCGGTTTACATGTAACTATTGTAGTAAATCATTTACGGGTTCTTATTTTCGTGTAAAAAGTCATTTACTAAAGATTGGTGGTACCGGAATTGCGAAATGTTTTAAGGTATCTTCTAATGACTTGGTTAATATGCAAAGAGAACAAGGAGAGTTTGAAGCGAGGGCGACTAAAGTCTTACCTAAACAAGTACCACTTCCAACATCTAATAGTCGAACTAATTCTTTTTCGTCATCAGCTTCTACGGGACCTTCAATGGGAACTCGCCTTCAAGGTAATGATAATCTCCCATTAAAAAGAAAGAAGGTAACAGGTGACACCCCTCTTGAGATGGCTTTCAATGTACAAGCTCGACAAGATTTAGATTCTGAGATTGCAAGAATGTTCTATTCATCGGGTTTGGCATTTTCTCTTGCCAAAAATCTATACTACATTCGCTCATACACTAGAGCCGAAAATAGCAAACATCTTGCTGGTTATGTTCCTCCAGGTTATAATGCTTTGAGAACCTCACTTTTAGCAAAGGAAAGACGACACATTGAAGGGTTGCTTGAACCTCTTAAGACGGCTTGGAAGGAAAAAGGTGTGAGCATTGTTAGTGATGGGTGGACAGATGCTCAAAGAAGGTCATTGATTAATGTTATGGCGGCTAGTGAAGGTGGCCCAATGTTCTTATCAGCGGTCAATTGTGAGGGTGAATACAAAGATAAGTACTTCATTTGCAACTTACTTAAAGAAGTTATTTTATCAGTTGGCCCTCAAAATATAGTTCAAGTGATTACAGATAATGCACCCGTGTGTAGGAGTGCGGGGTTGTTAATTGAAAACCAGTTTCCTTATATTTTTTGGACTCCGTGTGTGGTGCATACATTGAATCTTGCGTTGAAAAATATTTGTGCCGCAAAGAATACACAAGCCAATGCAGAAACTTATGAAGAGTGTAGTTGGATTACAGAGGTTATTGGAGATGTAATGTCTATTAAGAACTTCATTGTGAATCATTCCATGCGATTGTCAATGTTTAATGCTAATTCACAGTTGAAGTTACTTTCGGTTGCAGAGACTCGTTTTGCTTCTAGCATTATCATGCTTAAAAGATTTAAGCTCATCAAGCAAGGGCTTTTGAATATGGTAGTTAGCCCAAATTGGGCAAACTACAGGGAGGATGATGTTCAAAGAGCATCTTTTGTCAAGGAGAAGATTTTGAACGATTTGTGGTGGGATAATATTGATTACATTATTGCGTTCACAGAGCCTATATATGAGATGTTAAGGAAGGCGGAAACCGATAAACCATGTCTTCACTTGGTGTATGATTGGTGGGATTCTATGATAGAGAATGTGAAAGTGGTTATCTATCGCCATGAAGGAAAGAAAGAAGAAGAAGTTTCTCCCTTTTACTCTATTGTGCACAATATACTAGTGGATCGTTGGGCAAAAAGCAACACACCTCTTCATTGTTTGGCTCACTCTTTGAATCCTAGGTATTATAGTGAGGAATGGCTTAAAGAGTCCCCTAATCGGCTTCCCCCACATAGGGATAGAGAGATTTCTGATGAAAAGCTAAAGTGTTTTAAGAAATATTTTCCTTCTAAAGTTGAGCGTAAAGTAATTGCCATGGAGTTTTCCAAATTCTCGGGAGCTGTGAGAGAGTTTGCATGTACTGATTCGATTAGTAATCGCGGAGATATGGATCCCGATTTGTGGTGGATCACATATGGATCTTCAACACCAATGCTTCAAAATTTAGCATTAAAATTACTTGGGCAACCTTGTTCATCTTCATGTTGTGAGAGAAATTGGAGTACATATTCTTTCATAAACTCTTTGCTTAGGAACAAGATTACACCCCAAAGAGGCGAAGACTTAGTTTTTGTGCATTCAAATCTTCATATTCTATCAAGGCAATCTCCCGAATACACAAAAGGTGAGAGTAGCATGTGGGAATTGGGAGGTGATGGGTTTGACTCTTTAGATGATGTTGGGATACTTGGAATGGCCGACCTTTCTCTTGATGAGCCGGAAATGGAAGCCATGTTATTCGCAGGCGATGATACAATTGATGTTGATGATGAAGATCTCGCTAGCTAGTTGGCTATGAAACCATGTTTTTAATATTTTGCTTTGTTATGACTTATGAATTAACACTTTGCAATTAATGTACTGTTAAATTTCGCTATGAAACATGGTACTTCATTTGATTTTAATGTTTTATATATATATATATATATATATATATATATATATATAAATTCCCGTGTCCATGCCGTGTCGTGTCCTATATTTTTTGATTTTGCCGTATCGGCGTGTCCGTGTCCGTGTCGGACACCGTGTCCGTGTCCGTGCAACCTAGGTTTGGATTTAGGTTCTGTAATCAATCATTTTAGCTCATATAATGTTAGAATAGATCAATCTCATTTCATCCTAGCTTAAAACAACAATATCAATAATCTAGAAGCAATCAAACCTCAAAATAGTCAACATTTCAAGTTCATATCAAAAGTCAAAATTTCATCTTTTGTAGTAAATCCAAATCTTGGGTGAATTGTTTTGAATTTCGTATTTAGAATCAGAAATTGAGCTTTGTACATGTTGAAGCCTCCCACCTAATCTTTAGGATCCAACCATTTTCTTATTTTTGTGAATTTTATTATGGGCCCCACACTCACCCAAACAGGGCTGCAGACCCCTACTGCACCAGCAGCACCACCATCTGTCTCACCTTTGGTGGGTCCCACAGACCACCACAGTGGGCCCCACAGCCTCCCCTTGGTTATTTGGACTCACAAGCTGGCCATCTTTCTAGTTGTACCAAGTTTTTGAGCTCAAGACCCCTGGGACCCACCTAGAATCCTTCTTGTTTTCTGTCTCATTTCTATGTTGAGCCAAGTGCTCAATGTGCTTATTTGGTTGCTTATTGCTTAATCAGTGGTGTTATTTTGTTGTTTTGGGTTCATATCAGTCCAAGTAAGATGTTTATAGCCCACAGAGGCTCATTTCCTTCAAAAGTCAAAGAAAGTCAACTATATAAGCATTTTGGTGTCCATTTGCCTTATTTTTAAGCTACAAAAAAGTTGTCTTCACAAAAGTTTCTTATTTTCAGTAGTTAAATAGATTTCCAAAAGAAAAACCAGAAAAATCCAATTTTAAATTAAGTAATAGTTTCTATATAATATAATTTATCTTTTTAATTTTCCTTTTTAGCTTTTTATTAAGCACTTTGTATTTTCTTTTTCTTAATTTTATTTTATATTAAAGTATTTTTAGTAATTTTTCCATAATTTTATATTGTCCTTTAGTATTTATTAAATTTAATATTAGTTTTATTAATTATTAATTAATAAATATTTAAGTATTAAATAGCATAATTAGTTTTTATCAAGGAATACCTAGTTTTTATATTTTTCTTAGCTTTTATATATTATAAAATAATTTTAGGAATTTTCTCATAATTTTTACTGTTCATTTTCTATTTTCTAGAATTTAATTAGTTTAATTAGTAATTAATTAATAATTAAGATAATAATTAGTAAACTAGTTTAAAAATAATTTTTATAAACTTTTTATAATTTTTTAGGATTCCTGTGATGGTTATATAGTTTTATAAAATATTTCTTAATTTTCTAAGTCATTTGTAGTATTATTAGTAATTTAAATTAGTTAATTAGTTTTATTAATATAATTAGTAATTAATTAATATTAAAATCACAAAAAGACAAAAAGACATATTTTTAGTTTCTATATTATTTTTAAGTTATTTTAGAATTTTTAAAAATAAATTTTCATTTTTTTTAGTTTCAATTTAATATTATATTATATTTAGTATAAGTTAAATATTAATAATAAGTAATTAAATAGTTTTAATTAATAATAAATAATAAAATAATCAAAAAAATAATTTTCTTTTTAATTAAATTTTCTTTTAATATTAAGTTTGTAAAAGTTTCATTTTTACCCCATGTAGTTTATATTTGCTTAAAACTCACCTTTTTTCCAGCACGCAATCGTGTCTGATTTTCATTTGATTTACGTTTATACACATCCGTTTCCCGTAATTGTTAATACTGTTATTCCTAATCATTCCAGTAGTGTAAAACAAATTCAAATCATTATCTGGTTACTTCCCATTTCAAATTCACCCGATCACAAACCCGTTTTTATAGCATCACACCTCGTTGGGACATAACTACCCGAGGAAACACTATATTCCACGGAGAATTGAGCCTAAGTTGTTTGACTATATTGACCACATCTGTGGTTGACTTTAGTTGACTGCTTTTGCCTCAATCAAATTTTGGCGCCGCTGCCGGGGAGGTCGTGTGCGTATTCTAAACGGTTTTGCAGATTAGTGAATCTGGATATACACTCATTGTATATTTACCATCCTTTGTTCATATTTTCTTATTATAAAAACCAAACGGTTCAAGAAAACATTTTAAAATCAGTTTTCAACGAACACAAAAACACAAAAAGATTTTCTTTCTTATAAAATGTTTTTCAAAAACAACAAAAAAATCCATTTTTACCCTCTTACATTTTTTATTCTTTATCCCTACCCCTCTATACACCTTTGATTCTTTCTATGTCTCATCCACACCTTCTGATTTGTGAATGGTGTGGTAGTTCTTATAATGGTGGTAATTGCCCCAGTTATGGCATGGTAGAGTCAGGAAACGGGTCTGTCTATAACCAGAATCCCTATTCCTACCATGACACGACTAGTTCATTCCATCAGCTTCCACGCCATGAGACCCAGCAGTTTTACTGTTGTGAGTATTGTGGAGGCCCTCACTACAGCTCTGATTGTCAAACTAGGAATCAGTTTGTCTATAAACAGGTTCCTTGTAACAATCATGAATTTGGTTTTAACCAGCCTTCACAATACACAAACCCTCAACCACTGCCTCAGGACGAGTTAGGTAGAGCTGAATTGATTACTAAAATGATTATGACTCAAAGTCAAGTCAACAAGACCATTCAAAATGGAATAAACTGTCTTAAGGATCTGATTCTTAGGAAACAAAATCCTCCTGTTAACTCATTTTATCTTGAGGATGAAAGTGATGAGGATGAACCATTTGAAGAAGAAAACCCTAAGGAACCTTCAGATATCTTGATAATGGGGGACAAGGAAGTCAAAGTCAATCCTCTTGAGGAAATAGATGACCTTGTTCCAATCCCAAAGGTATCTGTGAAACCTTTTGATTCAACTTCAGTTGAAACTGCTTCAGTAGAAATACAGGGAGAAAATAATATTACTGAATCACTAGCAGTAGAAATAATGGAACTTGTAGAATCCATGACTGCTAGTCCTTCTCAACTCCCTCAGTCTACGGATATCACACCCGAAGTTCACACTCACTCTCTGAACATGGGGGACGAGCATCTTAGCACTGTTCCTGAAAAGAAATCGGACGAATTCATAAAGTCTAGTGTTGAGAACCTTGTCCCAATCCCGAGAGAGTCACAGGGAACTTTTGATCATGTCTGTGATTTTCCTTCCCCTCCTGAAAATCCAAAAGATCATTTTGAAACTTTCTCCGACTTTGATGATGATTGTACATCTTATGGAGAAGTTGAGTATGTAGAGGCATCATTGCCTCGTTCTGATGTTGACCCTCTCCTTGAGGAGTTTACAGATGAACTTACTCACATCAATCTACTTCCATTGGGAAGTGATGATGATCTGTTTGATTTAGAAGCCGATCTGGGAGAAATTGAAAATATTTTAAATTCTAATCCCAACATCGAGCTTAGTACTTCACATGCTGATGAAAATACGTTATCTTCTGGAGACATCAGTCATGTGGAAGGATTGCCTTCTGAGCTAGTCAGCTTAGAAGAAGGGAATGATGAGACTGACACTAAAATCAAAGATGAAGCACTTCGTGCAACATTATTGAATGTCGATCTCCTCATTTCTAAAATTGAGGCTTTCAAAGAGAAACCCATCTCATCTCCTATCCCCATTAAGGATAGTGACATTTTTTCCGATGATTCTATACCGGAATTTGAAGCCTTCCATTTTGATCCTATGGGAGAGAAGATTAGTGGCAGTACCACTTCACATTCTCATAATTATCTCCCCGATTATGAATCATTTACCTTCGATGAGTTCTCCTGTGAACTCACGCACATCAATCCAGAATATGATTCATTCACATTCGAGGAGTTCTCCTGTGAACTCACTCATATCATATCTCCACCGGAGTATGATAACTTCTACTTTGATCTAGACACACCCGGGATATGTCTTGATCACATGAGCTTAAATGATGAGATTCATGATGATGAATCTATGAATTTTCCTGAGGATGATGATGAGTTAGTCATGATTTTCATCATGACTTTCTTTCTCTTCTACACCTATCCCATAGCTTCTCCTGTTCTTCACTCCTTCGGGAATGAAGACATTATCTTTGACCCCGAATATCTCATCGGTGTGGAACTTTCACGTGCTTCAAATGTTTGTCCAAACATCTTGAATGAAAGTCCGATGGAGATTGTTTCTTCCATATCATGCTTCCCCAAGAACAAATGAATTCAGGGTCGAGTCAAGCTAGCGACTCTGTAAACAAAAACAGTAGCATGTATATGGGGTTTTAACCCTAAGTGTGGGGGAGTGCCCCTACTGTTGTTACCATGTATATATATCAATAAATAAAAATAAAGTGAAAAATGGTGTTTCCACATTTAGCTTGTAATGTTGTCCTTTTACGTTCAAAGAGTCGGCATAATAGCCGGGACTTTGAATATTGAGGATAATATTCAATTCTAAGTGTGGGGGGAAATTCTAGTGAATTTGATCACATTTTACCTTCTAGTACCCCGTTTTTGGCCAAAATTTAAATTTTTTTTTCACTTTATTTCAAAAAATTTGTGGTTATCAGTCCGCCATGTCTAAACGACAAAAGGATTGGCTAATCCAGGAGCAAACGGCTCTTGGTAAAGATATATCAAATCCGTTTATGGCTGACAATTTGCCCAAAATTTTATGGTATTCAACTCCCCATATCCTAAAAAGTAAAAGAGTTGGCTAGCCCGCAAGATTATGGCTTGTGGTAAAGGCAGTGGAAAACCATAATTGGTAATCAGATCACCAAGATGTTGATTATGTCCATCAAGAGTTGGCTAGTCCAGAAGCAAACAGCTTCTGGTAAAGACAAATCAAATCCGTTTACAGCTGGTGGTTAGCTCAAAATCACATGGTTATCAATGTACCACGGTTCTTACTTGAACTGAAACATTTCGCTACTCCAGATGTAATGGCTTTTGGTAAAGAGACATAAAATCCATTAAATTTTCAAAATAGATTATTTTTAGATTCTATATTGCTAGGGACTAGCAATAGTTTAGTGTGGGGGATTGGTGAGTGTGTGAATACTCATCATTTTTTGTCAATCTGAACTGCAAAAACATTTAAAAACACTCAGAAATGCATCAAAATACTGAAAATATCACAGGATTGTGTTTTATATGTTTCAGATGCAAAATGAGTAAAAGCAGATGAAAAATGAACAAAGTTTGCATAATTGGCAGTTTCAATCCCCCAAGTTTCAAAACTTGTCAAAATTAGTCCCTGAGCATTATTTTGAAAAATAAGTCAACCTAAGTCCTTTAAAAGTCAAATATTATCAAAAATGGTCTTTGGGTAAAAAGTTTTGAGAGTTTACAAGTTTAGTCCCTGGAGTTTCACAATTGGCAAAATTGGCCCCTAAACTTTTAGAAATGGCAGAAATGGTCCCTGGTGGAATATTTTTGATGGAAAGTCAACATTGGTCCTTGGGAATTCACAATTTGTCAAGTTTGGTCCTTGGATGAAACGTTTGAAGAAATTACATTTTGGTCCCCTAAGTTTCAACATTTGGCAGTTTTAGTCCCTGAAGGACCAAAAGTGAAAAATTGGATTTACAAACCTTGGACTATGGAAACTTGGCAGAAACACCTCCTTAACTTTCAGTTAACTACAAAATTGGTCCTCGGGATTTAACACTTACAAATCAAACAGACCATTTTGTAATATCTAACCCAACACAACTTTATTACTAACCCACCCAACAAACAAACCCTTAGCCCAATCACCCCCAAAAGCCCATCCCGTTTTACATGTAAAAGGCCAGGCACCATCAATACCACTTCCCTCCTAAACCATCATCTCCTTCATCCAACTTGCCTGTAAAACCACCCTATCCTCTGCCCACCACTTGCTCCTTATTCCACCCTCCAAACAACAAAGGACAAGTAACATTTAATGCCTTCTTTACTATCCCACTCCACAGTCCCAGTTGGCAGAAACATCATTTTGGCGACAAAAACCATAAACGGCCAAGATCAATTCTCACTCATCCAAGGGCTGAGAACAGAAGTGGGAAAGTCAAGGAAAACCAAATTGGTCATTATAAATCAAGAAAGAATGCCAGAAGAAAGGGGAGTAGTTAACAGTAGTTGTAGCTTAGTTTAATAATGTCGAAATAGTGTAATTTCAATTCTCAGTTGTAATCCTTAGCTAAAAATTGTTGTAATCAGTCTTTCTAGTATCACATGAACTTAATTTAAGCTTAATTTCAAGTTCCATCAGTTAAATCAGAATTTGCCATTTTCACTTGAAATCTCATTTTAGGTTTAATATTATTAAAAGTTGTGTTTCATTGTTTCAGAAGCTCAATACAAGCCATTTATGAGCTTTTATAAGCTTCATTATCATTATGATAAGTTTCTAGTCAAAATCTCAAAAATGCTAAAAATACCAAAAAATAATAGCTCATAAATTAAAAATCAGAAGAAAAGGAAGAAGATGCAAGGAGCATTGTGAATTAAGGATGGCAATGGTATTAGAACTCCATGGGGAGTGTAGGATGTGATTTGGATACCCTGGTACCTTGTTCTGAGCTTGGAGCTTTTGTGAGTCATTTTCTAAATTTTTGCATTTTATTGTAGATTAGCTTAATTATGTGTTATTCTAGTGTATTTATGCTTATTTGATGTATTTGAATTTATTTAAAGTTATTGTGTGTTCATTTGTTTGCTTAATCTCAGTTTCATAGATCTTACCTTATTTCACTGTCAAAATTTTGTATTTCTAGACATATCATGGTTTGTTGTCTACTTCTGCATAAAATCAGTTTCAACGGGTCTTACATAGCTTATTTAGTCATCCTAAATCAGTATATTGGCTTAATCCATTTTAAATCTCAAGAAAGTTAAAAATCATTAACATAAAGGAGTGTTTGGTTTAAGCTTGTTCTTTGAGTTGTGGCTTGTTTTTGTTGTTGTTTTTACTTAGAACAGATCACATTAGGTTCATATAGTGCATATTAGTCATAAAATTCAGTGTTCAATTGTCAAAAAGTCAAAATCATCATTTATCCTTCAATTTTCATTCACTGTTAGGCTTTTAGGTTTCATGATCATTCATATCATTGCATAAGTAGTTATAAGAGCTTATTTCAATCATCATTTAGCTTGTAATAACATTTTCAGTCATTAGGAACCAATCAAAGTTCACATAAGTCAAAGTTTTCAAAAAATTCAAAAAAAAGTCAAAAAGTCTCAAACCAGCAATTTAGTCTTTTATTTTTCATTTCTTCAATTTTCAACTAAATTTTACAAAATTCTGAGATAATGTACTCTAATAGCTTGTTTACTTAGTGGTATTTTTATTTTAATTTTTAGATTTTTTTTTCAGAGGGCTTAAACCTCATTTTCGGGCTGCAAAAACGTAATTCTTAACAACATTTTAGTTTTTTAATTTTCATTGCCTCAATTTTAGTCCAAATTTCATAAAATTCTGGAATATAGTACTTTGATAGCTTGTCTAATTAGTAGTATTTTTATTTCATTCTTTAGATTTTTTTTGTTTAGCTTATGACGTGTCGTAATCATTGGAAATCATTAAAACCGTGCATAAGGTAGTGTTTGGATCTGGTTTTTATTCTATGTTCTTGTTGTTGTTTTGCTGTTCATTTGGCATGGGTAGGCTGCATTAGGTGTGTTTAGGTTAGCATAGGCATAAAATACTAGTGTTGTTTTAGAAAAAGTCAAAATTACTCTTTAATCTCTCATTTAACTTCACTGTTTGGATTTAGGTTCTGTAATCAATCATTTTAGCTCATATAATGTTAGAATAGATCAATCTCATTTCATCCTAGCTTAAAAAAACAATATCAGTAATCTAGAAGCAATCAAACCTCAAAATAGTCAATATTTCAAGTTCATATCAAAAGTCAAAATTTCATCTTTTGTAGTAAATCCAAGTTCGTATCAGTAATCTAGAAGCAATCAAACCTCAGGCGGTATCTCAAGATCTGGAATATTTTGAACTTGCACTTTGATTCTTCTGATTAACTCATAATCAGAGGGCTTCAACCTTTTATCTCCATGACCATTTGTCTTTTCATACAACGGCCTTAGGAGTATCCCAAGTTTTGGGATATGACTTCGAGCATAGTTAAGGATTCCTAAGAATGACCTTAACCCCTTCTTTGTCTTCAATTCTTCTTCATTGATGTTTGCAATCTTCTTTATGATGTGCGGCTGTAACTTTATGGTTCCTTTTCCTATGACTGCTCCCGGAAAGTCTATCGTTGGAACTGCTATCTTCATCTTTGTTGGAGATAAAACTAAGCCATTATCTTCACAGATTTTCAGCATCTTTTCCAGGTGTTTTGCATGCTCCTTTTCATTTTTTGAGAAAACCAATATATCATCGATGTATACTGCGATGAATGATTCTGTTCCTTTGAAGCATTTATCCATCTTTCTTTGGAACACTGCTGGGGCATTCTTCAAACCAAATGGCATAACCAGCCATTCATAAAATCCTCCAGGTACTAAGAACGCGGTCCATGGTATTGATTCTTCATCCATGGCGACTTGATGAAATCCTGATTTGAGATCAAACTTTGAGAATATTTTCGCACCTCCTATTCTCTTAATGATCGTATTTATGCCTGGTAGAGAGTATTGGTCCCTGTATGTGTTATCATTCAAGGATTTATAATTGAACACCATTATCTCATTTCCTTTAATTTCTTTTCCCGTTACAGGATCAATTGTTGTTCCTGAATTTACGATCATTGCCATCGTTCTGTGTCTGCTTTTGCTTGGACGAATAGCACCAATTTTAAGAAGACTATCAACATGCTTTCTGAATGAATCTTCCATTGCTGGTGTCACATGTTTTAATGGTCGATATTCAATTGTAATGTCTGGATTGATAATATCCAGCTTACAAAGTTCACCATTTTTCTTCCAATGCTTTAGAGGTTCTTCTCCGATGTATCCTTGCAGCTTTAACCTATCAATGACAGGCTTAAACTGTTCTAGGAATGCGTTGTTTCCTTCTTGGTTGAAATAAATAGATTCATTTATTTCAAGGAAATCTTCTTCATTTATTTCAAGCTCGGTGATGGCAACTTCAGCAACCTCAGATTGTTCTGAAGTTTTGATCTTGGTAACCTTCTTATAGATGGTTATCTCATCTCCTTCTATGCGAATTCCTCCTTTCATGGATCTTAGGAAGTTAGCTCCTATCAGCATTTCAATGCCATTGCTGTCATGCAAATCAAATGCATATATGAGGGGAATCTTGAATTTGTTTCCTTCAATGAGGAAAGAGCCTGACTTTATTCTGTGAGTTGCTTGTTGTCTTGAATTTAAACCGTTGAAGAAGACGTTGTGGTTTAAAGGTTCAAGTGCTTCCTCTGGGATTACCCTCTTATTTATACAGCATGTTGATGCTCCTGTGTCTATTATTGCACCGACTCCAAATGCAGGACAATTAGGGATATCAAACTCAACTTTTACATTGTAAAGTGAGTTAGTTATCTTTCTAATTTTTGGAATTGTCGCAGCACTTCCAGAGTAATGAATCTCTGCTTCCATAAAGGGTCTTGCTATGTGAGAATTATTTAACGGTGGGAATTCTTCACTAGAGAACTGAGACTTTTCTCCTTCTTCTTTCTCTTCTTGCAGCTGTGCTTTAAGCCTTCTTATTTCTTCGTCCTTTTCTTCTTCAAGCTTCATACGTTCAGCTTTAAGTTGATCAATGATTGCAAGAGCATCATGGACATCCTTTATTAGCAATCTTTTTCAAGCTGCCATGCTTCTTCCTTCTTTTGAATCTCTGCCTTTGTTTCATAGTATCTTTAGCTTGATCTCTTATCATCTGCTGAACTTGTTCCGTCTTTTCTTTCAAAAGTTCTTTAAGAAGTTTCACCTCTCTACTGTTGAAGTCATTTTCTTCTTCTGGCTTGCACTGCTGCTTTCTTTTAACATTAACTGTTTTGCCAAGATAATTTTTTGCACAAAGGGCGCATGTTGTAAGTTGGCACTTGGGACAGTTAAGTCTTGATACGTCTATGGTCAGTATTCCACAGAAATAGCAGATTGTGTAATTTGTGACCGTGTTTTCTTTCCAATCATGCTCACAACTTTTACTTTGAGCTGGTAATTCTTTGCTTGGTTTCCACGATCCTACGGATTGAACCATGTCTGCTATTTTTGTTGGCGGTCCTGGATGGAACATGAAAGCAAAATGACTATGTTGATCATTTTATCTTTCATCTTCACTGTTGCTTTCAATAACTTCATGTGTTATTGTGAAAGCTGTTTCTTCAAATGGAGTATCCTGGACCATAACACTGATACTTTGATGAGTATCACCTTCTCCTTCTGATATGCTATAGACACTGGTATCATCAAAGTCTGCTGAGATAATGTCGCAGTTATCATCAAGATCCAGTTCTTGATAAACAGCTGATCTTGCAATGTTTCCTTGCTTGCTTCTGTAATGTTTTGCAAAATGCCCTTCCTTTCCACAAATAAAGCACTTGCACTTTTTGACTCGTCCTCTGTCATCTTTATACTTTATCTTAAATGGTTTTACATGAGAACCATGTGGCTTTCCTTTGTACGTTCTTGATTTTCTCATTCCATACTTCTTCCTGTTATTTTTATAGTAACCAGGAATTGGTATAGCTAAACAAAGAGATAAATCTCTGAGTTCCTTGGCAAGCGCTGCATCTTTGCACATTTCTGAGATGAAAGTATGAGTGAACTTGATTGCAGGCAAGACTCCTGCACTGAGACCAGGATGCCTAGCTTTAAACGATTCTTCTACTTTCTTGGATAAAGAAGGTGGTAGTTTAGCAAAAAGCTTCTCTGTTGTTGAAGGGAAGTACAATCTTCCTGACTTTATTGCTAACTGCCTGAAATCTTCCAAGAACGACCACAAGTTCTTGGTTTCTTCACAAGTTATCCTGTCTAAGTCTCTGTAGTCTCTGTCTTGTTCATCAGTTGAGCCTCGATAAGGGTCTTCAAGCAGTATTAACTGCCTTACTTGTGATGTTATATTTTGTGGTTCATCAGCAATTGCTTCAAGGGCAGCATACACATCAGGATATGCAGTTCGCCATTGTTGCCACATTAATTTTTCGCTTTCTCCAAGAAGATTCTCCACAAAGGCTAATTTTGCTTTATTGTCAGTCCATGTTTGACTGTTGAGCCTATTGATTGTTATAGACTCCCATCTTGCTATTACATCTGACCATAAGCTTGGATCTGCTGGTAGAACAAGCATTACTCCTGATTCCGTCCATGTTGGTGGATGAGTCCACTGTGAATTGTGATATTTACCATATCCTCCATTAAAAATATTGCTTCTTCCTTGAGGATAACCAAACTGGTAGTCTGGTTTATAAGTTGGCTGTGGAATTTGTCGTGCTGGTCCTAATATTGCATCATTTGGAGGTTGATAGCTTGCACCAGATTCTGCATCATTTGCCGTTGGAAAAGCATGTTCTTCATGTTTATTAGCAATTTGTTCTGCCATTTGTTTAAAGTTTCGAAACTTTGGGTATGGCAGATTGTCATCATCATCTTCTTTGGAAATATGAAGAATTGTATGGTCCTCACCATGCTTCGCTGCGAATGGGTTTTCCCATTCAGACTCTGATTTTTGTGTGGCGAGTTTGTCATCCTACTGTGACAAATATTCATCAAGAAAGTCTTGCTGGTTTTTTGAAAACTTTTCTCGTTGGACAAGGATCTTTCCGCCACTCCTTTCATCATCATCCCAATCACTTGATTCTTCCATGATTGTTACTTTTCCTGGGGTAATTTCATCATCTGAGAATTCATCTCCCCAGCCAGTTGCTGCAATCTCTTCTATTGGAATAGTGATTTCTGGAACATCATACTTGACAAAATAGTCCCATTTTCCAGATGGTTCACCAAGGATAGACCATCTATGTTTTGATCGTCTTGGCTTATTGGAGCGTCTGGCTTGATTTAGTGGTTCATCTTCTAGGATTCTTGCTTCGTTTAAGCATTCCTCACAGAAACATATATCACAAGGGATATGTTTTATCTGAGGATCTTGGAAGCATACTCCTACAAAATGCTGTTCATCTTCATCCAGATGATCATTGCTTAGTATTTCTCGATCATGCTGGTCAACAGAGTATATTGCTGGTTGGGGTGCTTGACGATATCTTTCAAATTGAAGACTTAATGATCTATTAAGCCTTTCATGTACCGCAACTCTTGATGGTACTCGTACTGAGGTTTGCTCAGATAGCTTTAAATTCCAGCTCATTCCTTCAAGCTCTTCTATACTTCTTCTTTCACCAGGAATTGTTGTGAGATGGTCCACAACATTTTCTACACTGTATTGGAATCCCATATAACTGGTGTTTGATAGCCTCCCCGTCATGGCTATTGTGATTAAAAGGTTGCTTTCACCTCCTTGCCAAGTTTCATACCCATGAGTTTGTATAACAACTTCTATATGATTATGGAAGTCATCAATACTTAGAACCATATCAGGGAATGTGTAGACTAGCTACGTTCCTGCAGAGAGGTCTACTTCCATGGTTCCAATGATTTGCCGGCTATCTTCCCATCTAGTGTCACGAAGAACAACTAGAGCATTTGTTCCTACACTTCTCCGATGGAGTGCATGTAGCCTGATCATGAATATTCCAAGGTGAATATGTTGGAGCCCTGAAATTCTCAAGCTTTGGTAACTTTCTTGGTTACACAGTTGAAGGTTAGCCTGATTTTCATCGACACATAGGATTCTTTGTTTAGAGTAGTGTTCATATACTCTGTGTCTTGCAGTACTTCTATTATTTGAATAGAGTACTTCTGCTGGAACAAGGTTTGCTCGTCTTTCTCTTGATACTTCAAGTTTCCTTTCTGGATCTACAACGGATTCCAAGGTTCGATTGTAATTGTTTCTTCCAAATACTCTTCTTGTTGCCCTAGCTGCTTGATATCTGCTCCGGGTCATTTGCCGATAACCACGGATTTGATCTTCTTGAGTTGGGAGTTCTGTTTGAGTTTGCGTGGAACTCCTATTGAGGATGCTAGGCCTTCTAGAAGTCATTTCTTTGACTCCTTCCCGAATTGTTCTTTAAAGATTTTATTGGGATCTTCAAAGACGTAAATCTGTCCGTCACTTTTCTTTACTGGAAGTTTCCCACTAATTGAGAAATTATCAAGTCTTTTAGCTAAACTTGATATTGAGTCTTCGAGATCTGCAGGCTGAGTCTTCTGTTTGATAACAGCTTGGACTTCTTGTTTGAGCTTGTCTTCAATCTCTGTTAATTTCTGACTTTGTTTAGTTGCTAAATAAAGCAAGGTGTTGTTTTGCTTTATGATAACCTTTACTTGAGTAGCTAGTCCTTCATTATAATCAGTTGTTTTTGCAAAACCAACTGCTGGTGATTCAAAGTCTTCAGTAGCTTGTATAGCTTCTTGATACTCAGTAGCTGCCTTTTGATTGGCAAGACTCATCCGGCGATGAGTTTCTTGACTTCGTGGAGAAGGTGTTCAACCTTCTGGATTTTATGATTGAGGTCTTCTGTTAGTCGAAGAGCTTCTTTTTCAACTAACTTTGGTTGCAAGGTTATTTCTTGAACAAGGTTCAAGACTTCTCTTTTTGTGAGTGGTTTAGATTGATGGATCTCGGTTGAGATTTGTTGAAAGCTTTTTCGGGTTTCACTCTGGGTTTTTCTTAATAGTTCCTCACAGGATTCAAGCTTCTCTTGACAACTTTAGAATTTTAATTCAAGATCTTTTTGTTTTTCAGAAATACTTTTGAAATTCTTAAGTGCTACTATAGAAAAGAGATTTAGACGATTATAAACACAAACTAAATTATTGGCTAAATCGGTAGTTGTAGGTTTAGAACTATTTTCTTTAAAGACGATATATTCAGGATCTACATCGTCTTTAAAGAAAATATATCGTCTTTAAAGACGATATATTTACTTTAAAGACGATGTAGATCCTGAATATATCATCTTTAGGTTTTCTTTAGTCTATCTTATTTCTCTGTTTCCTTTGTTCGTAAACTATCTCGATGGATAACAATAACTTTGATCATTTGATTCCTGTTATTCGTGTTTTTCGTCGCAGGATTTTCCAAATGCCCGCCCCAATCCCTTTAGTGGAAAATGAGAACCCCCCTAACCTCTCGCCTAACCACCACTTTGACAATAATTCTGAAATGGAGGAGTCTGACCATGATGATGACCATAGGGCTAGTTCTTTTTACTATCCAGACTCCGATGAGGATCTAGACAATGGTGATGTGATTAATGAGGATAGGATGGAAGATGAAGTGAACCCTCTTAGGTATGTTGACCCTAGAACAAGGATTGAGTGCGATAGCTCATTCAATATGCAATTTCCTTGTAAGATTGGATTTAGGAGCTTTAATGCCTACCTTAACTCATCTCTCCCAATGAACATAATCTCGCATAGTGAATATAATAAAATCATGGTAGATGAGTTAGAATACAAAGGAGATAATGTTATTGCTAGGGCAATGTCATTGCATGTGTTTGTAGGAAGCTTTGTTTATCTTGTTGAGTTCATGGTTATGGAGAATCTAGGAGAATTTATCGATAGTAAGTTAACCCAAGTTGTGTTTGGGAAACCTTTCAAAAGGTTGACCAACCTTGATGAAAAACTTATGGAAGGGTTAATTACATTCTTGGATGGGGATGAAGATTTTGTCTACCAAATACCCCGTGCACACCCTAGGTTCAAGGATTTTTCCATGAAGAAGTGTAGTAGGTATCCGCCCCTAGAAATGCTAAGTGAGAATGATAAAAGAAAAGGGCTTAAATATACTCATGAAAAGAATAAAAGGTATTATCGTGGATGTTTAGAGTTAAGTGATGATTATAAGAAAGATGAGGCGACTATTAGATGGCTTACCCTTGGTTATGTGAGCATAAGCGACACACGATAACCCATGACCTTGAGTCTAGCTACAAGACTCGTAAATAAAGAAAAGCGCTTCTTGGGAGGCAAACCATGTCTTGTGTGATTTTTATTTGTTTCCGTATGCATGCTTTATTTTTATTGTTGGTAGATCATGCTTCAAACTAAAATGGTGAGAAAACTTTATTTTGTTGTTTGGCTTTGTCTTAACTTCATCCAAATGTATTTCGAAAAAGATAAGTGTAAGGGGAAACCCCAAATATGTTTTTAAGAAACAAAGTCGATCATGATTCTCCACAATATTAAATGCACATGTATATTCGTATTTGTTAGAGTCAAATGCTTGTATCGAGTCATAATGATGTTTTGCAGGATTTTCCAGGAAGTAGGACATAAGTTTTCCAGAAATTTTCCGGAAACGTAACGTAAGAATTTCTGCAGATCACTTCTGACGGCGTCAGGAAGAAATTCCTGACGGCGTCATGTGTAAAAATCTGGAAATTTTGCTAGTTTTGTTTTTTCTAACGGAGTCTTAAAGTTTTTGTTAAATCTTTAATCTTATAAACTCCAGGAAATCTGCAAACATCATTCCACAAGCATTATATCTTACTTTGTTTTCTAGGATTTGTTATCATATATAGATTGCCGCCGATTTTACGCGAGGTTGCCTTGTTCATTTTCTCAGGTTTAACAGGTTATGTATGACAAGAAAATGATTTAGTTTTGACTTAACTACATTTTTGGTCCTTGTGGTTGTATCAAAATCTCACTTTTGGTCCAAAATTCAAAAAACGTTCAAAAACAGTCCAAAAGTCCACGTGGACTTCACTTTTGGTCCAAAATTCGCACCTAGTTAGTTTAGTCGTTGCACCGTTAGTCCTTTAACCAAACGCTCGTTAAGTCAGTTGCACCGTTAGTCCTTGGTCGTTAGCAATGTTTACACCGTTAGTCCTTGTGGTTAAAAAATTGAAAAAATTCGAAAAAAAAAAATTTTCCAAAAAAAAAATAATTTGAAAAATTAGAAAAAAATTCTAAAAAAAAATTTTTACGAAATTTTTTTTTTCCAAAAAAAAAAATTTGAAAAAAAATTTCTAATAAAAATTTTTCTTAAAAAATTCGAAAAAATTAAAAAAAAAAAAAAAAAAAAAAAAAAAAATTTGACGAAATTTTTTTTCCAAAATTCGAAAAAAAATCCAAAAAAAAATTCGAAAAAAAAAATTTCTAATAAAAAATTTTCTTTTAAAAATTTCTAAAAAAATTTCTAATATATTAAAAAAAATTCTAATATATATAAAAAATTTCTAAAAATTTCAAAAAAAAAAATTTCTAAAAATTTCTAAAAATTTCCAAACCGGGACAATCGTCAAAAAAAAATTTAGAATATGTATGTCAAAAAAAAAAATTTAGAAATTTTTTCGAATTTTTTAAGAAAATTTTTTATTAGAAACTTGTTTTTCAATAAAATTTTCGAAAAAAAATTTTCTTAAAAAATTCGAAAAATTTTATAAACTTTTTTTTTTTGACGAACTTTTTTTTTTCCAAAAAAAAATTCTAATAAAATTTTTTCTTAAAAAATTCGAAAAATTTTATAAAAAAAAAAAAAATTTGACGAAATTTTTAGGAAAATTTTTTATATATATACATACACATTTTAATTTTTAGAAATTTTTAGAAATTTTTTTTTTGGAAATTTTTAGAAATTTTTTTATATATATTAGAATTTTTTTTAATATATTAGAAATTTTTTTAGAAATTTTTAAAAGAAAATTTTTTATTAGAAATTTTTTTTTTCGAATTTTTTTTTTTGGATTTTTTTTCGAATTTTGGAAAAAAAATTTCGTCAATTTTTTTTTTTTTTTTTTTTTTTTTTAATTTTTTCGAATTTTTTAAGAAAAATTTTTATTAGAAATTTTTTTTCAAATTTTTTTTTTGGAAAAAAAAAATTTCGTAATAATTTTTTTTTTAGAATTTTTTTCTAATTTTTCAAATTATTTTTTTTTTGGAAAATTTTTTTTTTTCGAATTTTTTCAATTTTTTAACCACAAGGACTAACGGTGTAAACATTGCTAACGACCAAGGACTAACGGTGCAACTGACTTAACGAGCGTTTGGTTAAAGGACTAACGGTGCAACGACTAAACTAACTAGGTGCGAATTTTGGACCAAAAGTGAAGTCCACGTGGACTTTTGGACTGTTTTTGAACGTTTTTTGAATTTTGGACCAAAAGTGAGATTTTGATACAACCACAAGGACCAAAAATGTAGTTAACTCTTTAGTTTTATTTTCATTTTTGTTATTTTATTTTGATTGCATCTTAGTTATTGGGTTAGTTGAATAGCAACTAATTCCGCCCACTCTTCCAATACCCGATTTTTAATTGCTTTTCATAAAATATAAAAATACAAAAAGAATCATCCCTCACCTATAGACCTAGTTCTTAGGCTTTCTAATCCTAGCGACACTATTCCTGAGTTGAACGATCAATCCCCCGGTACTTGTCACTATACTATACTACAACGATCAGGTACACTGCCTAGTGGGGGTTGTAAGCTTCTTGAGATCCCTCGAGAGGTAAAGCCTGGTGCAATTCCCACGCATCACAAGCAAGGAAACATTGCAAGATCAACTGTTTATCAAGAACTGGATCTTGATGATAACTGGGACATTGTCTCACCAGACTTTGACGATACCAGTGTCTATAGCATATCAGAAGGAGAAGGTGATACTCATCAAAGTATCAGTGTTATGGTCCAGGATACTCCATTTGAAGAAACAGCTTTCACAATAACACATGAAGTTATTGAAAGCAACAGTGAAGATGAAAGAGAAAATGATCAACATAGTCATTTTGCTTTCATGTTCCATCCAGGACCGTAAACAAAAATAGTAGACATGGTTCAATCCGTAGGATCGTGGAAACCAAGCAAAGAATTACCAGCTCAAAGTAAAAGTTGTGAGCATGATTGGAAAGAAAACACGGTCACAAATTACACAATCTGCTATTTCTGTGGAATACTGACCACAGACGTATCAAGACTTAACTGTCCCAAGTGCCAACTTACAACATGCGCCCTTTGTGCAAAAAATTATCTTGGCAAAACAGTTAATGTTAAAAGAAAGCAGCAGTGCAAGCCAGAAGAAGAAAATGACTTCAACAGTAGAGAGGTGAAACTTCTTAAAGAACTTTTGAAAGAAAAGACGGAACAAGTTCAGCAGATGATAAGAGATCAAGCTAAAGAATACTATGAAACAAAGGCAGAGATTCAAAAGAAGGAAGAAGCATGGCAGCTTGAAAAAAGATTGCTAATAAAGGATGTCCATGATGCTCTTGCAATCATTGATCAACTTAAAGCTGAACGTATGAAGCTTGAAGAAGAAAAGGACGAAGAAATAAGAAGGCTTAAAGCACAGCTGCAAGAAGAGAAAGAAGAAGGAGAAAAGTCTCAGTTCTCTAGTGAAGAATTCCCACCGTTAAATAATTCTCACATAGCAAGACCCTTTATGGAAGCAGAGATTCATTACTCTGGAAGTGCTGCGACAATTCCAAAAATTAGAAAGATAACTAACTCACTTTACAATGTAAAAGTTGAGTTTGATATCCCTAATTGTCCCGCATTTGGAGTCGGTGCAATAATAGACACAGGAGCACAAACATGCTGTATAAATAAGAGGGTAATCCCATAGGAAGCACTTGAACCTTTAAACTACAACGTCTTCTTCAACGGTTTAAATTCAAGACAACAAGCAACTCACAGAATAAAGTCAGGCTCTTTCCTCATTGAAGGAAACAAATTCAAGATTCCCCTCATATATGCATTTGATATGCACGACAGCAATGGCATTGAAATGCTGATAAGAGCTAACTTCCTAAGATCCATGAAAGGAGGAATTCGCATAGAAGGAGATGAGATAACCATCTATAAGAAGGTTACCAAGATCAAAACTTCAGAACAATCTGAGGTTGCTGAAGTTGCCATCACCGAGCTTGAAATAAATGAAGAAGATTTCCTTGAAATAAATGAATCTATTTATTTCAACCAAGAAGGAAACAACGCATTCCTAGAACAGTTTAAGCCTGTCATTGATAGGTTAAAGCTGCAAGGATACATCGGAGAAGAACCTCTAAAGCATTGGAAGAAAAATGGTGAACTTTGTAAGCTGGATATTATCAATCCAGACATTACAATTGAAGACCGACCATTAAAACATGTGACACCAACAATGGAAGATTCATTCAGAAAGCATGTTGATAGTGTTCTTAAAATGATCGTAAATTCAGGAACAACAATTGATCCTGTAACGGGAAAAGAAATTAAAGGAAAGGAGAGAATGGTGTTCAATTATAAATCCTTGAATGATAACACATACAAGGACCAATACTCTCTACCAGGCATAAATACGATCATTAAGAGAATAGGAGGTGCGAAAATATTCTCAAAGTTTGATCTCAAATCAGGATTTCATCAAGTCGCCATGGATGAAGAATCAATACCATGGACCGCGTTCTTAGTACCTGGAGGACTTTATGAATGGCTGGTTATGCCATTTGGTTTGAAGAATGCCCCAGCAGTGTTCCAAAGAAAGATGGATAAATGCTTCAAAGGAACAGAATCATTCATCGCAGTATACATCGATGATATATTGGTTTTCTCAAAAAATGAAAAGGAGCATGCAAAACACCTGGAAAAGATGCTGAAAATCTGTGAAGATAATGGCTTAGTTTTATCTCCAACAAAGATGAAGATAACAGTTCCAACAATAGACTTTCTAGGAGCAGTCATAGGAAAAGGAACCATAAAGTTACAGCCGCACATCATAAAGAAGATTGCAAACTTCAATGAAGAAGAATTGAAGACAAAGAAGGGGTTAAGGTCATTCTTAGGAATCCTTAACTATGCTCGAAGTCATATCCCAAAACTTGGGATACTCCTAAGGCCGTTGTATGAAAAGACAAATGGTCATGGAGATAAAAGGTTGAAGCCCTCTGATTATGAGTTAATCAGAAGAATCAAAGTGCAAGTTCAAAATCTTCCAGATCTTGAGATACCGCCTGAAGATGCTTATATCATCCTAGAAACAGATGGATGCATGGAAGGATGGGGAGGAATAGTCAAATGGAAGAGTAGTAAGGAAGGACCAAGAAGCTCAGAAAAAGTTTGTGCATATGCTAGTGGCAAATTCTCAACAACCCAATCCACAATTGATGCTGAAATCAATGCCTGTATCAACACTCTGGAGAAACTGAAAATCTACTACCTTGATAAACAAGAAGTAACTCTGAGAACAGATTGTCAAGCAATTATTAGCTTTTACAACAAAGCTAATATCAACAAATCCTCAAGGGTTAGGTGGATCAAGTTTGCAGATGCAGTCACAGGAACAGGCGTCAAGATTAACATAGAACATATAGAGGGAAAGCATAACACACTAGCTGATTCTCTCTCAAGGCTTGTTAACCTTTGTTTTGCAGAATGCACAGGAGAAATGAAGTAATTAGCAGCAACATCCCTTTACTCATTGGAGGAAGTCCTACAATCCCCCCATGCCTCTCAGAAGAATACGAAGATCACTTGCGAAGAAATCATGAAGATTTTCAACCACTCCCAAGAATCTTTACTAAAACAATCTTTACTCATGAAGAACCAGGAGCAATGTACCGACAGTACCAGCTTAGAGCCAATCAAACCCCAATCAGAATGGATAAATCTGATGCATGGAGATCAGTCGCCCAAGATATCGAACTATCAGCAGCAAAAGAAGCAGTTAAAGCAATGCGAAACCTACAAGCAATCATACAGTGCAAAGCCCAAGTCTGCTTTGGAAAATCAACAAGAGACAACCATTGGTCTGACCAAAGGGAAGATGTTCGTATCCAAAACAAGGAAGCCCGAATAATCCTCATTGAGCTGGAAGCCCTCGCACAACGATTGGGCCGCAATAATATCTAAGCCTATGGAAGTCCAAGACAAGAACCCAAAAGAAAAGAAATGCTACTACAATAGGAAATGATTTCTAGTGGATAGTGACGACAGTGATGACGATTCAATTTTTATCGTGGACCCTGGGTGGGATGATTATTGCCTGAATACTTTAAAATTGAATCGTCCCATGGATCAATATCTTTATCCAAAAGCAAAAAGGGCCCGCATGTGAAATTATTTCACGGGTTCATTGTATAATTATCAAAGTTAGGATAATGTCGTTGTCAAAGTTAGTTTAATGTCGTTGTCGGTTGTCATCGCATTATTAAAGTTTGTAGGCCAGCTGTATTAAAGATAATAATGGCCTGGAATATTCCTAGGCATATGCCATGGTTTATTCTTTGGAATATGCTAGATGCCAAAGCATATTCTTAGTTTATTCATTTTAGTTTCGCCTATAAAAGGCATATGTAACCGGTTGTAAAAATAACCAATTCACCTACAATCACCACCACCACCACCATTGTAACAAAGTTTCCGCAGTATTTTAATAAAAATGTGTGTTTTAAGTAATAACTTGTACTTTAAAGTTTTAGTTTTTGAGCTTTAGTACAAGATAAAAATTCCTGGCAACGTAATTTTTATCTGATCCATGGGACGATTCAATTTTAAAGTATTCAGGCAATAATCATCCCACCCGGGGTCCACGATAAAAATTGAATCGTTATCACTGTCGTCACTATCTTTATCCAAAAGCAAGAAGGGCCCGCATGTGAAATTATTTCACGGTTTCATTGTATAATTATCAAAGTTAGGATAATGTCGTTGTCAAAGTTAGGTTAATGTCGTTGTCGGTCGTCATCGCATTATTAAAGTTTGTAGGCCAGCTGTATTAAAGATAATAATGGCATGAAATATTCCTTGACATATGTCATGGTTTATTCTTTGGAATATGCTAGATGCCAAAGCATATTCTTAGTTTATTCATTTTAGTTTCGCCTATAAAAGGCATATGTAACCAGTTGTAAAAATAACCAATTCACCTACAATCACCACCACCACCACCATTGTAACAAAGCTTCCGCAATATTTTAATAAAAATGTGTGTTTTAAGTAATAACTTGTACTTTAAAGTTTTAGTTTTTGAGCTTTAGTATAAGATAAAATTTCCTGGCAACGTAATTATCATATTCTCAATTACTATGAAATAATGAGTGTATGAATCCTAATATAATCCTAAGTTACAAATTAATCAGATTCCAAACCAGATTCCATGCCACAAACACAAACATCCAAATCATTAGCATTAGAGTTAGTAATAATCGAAATACAATTAAAATGCAATCATATCAAGTAAAACAACAAGTTCAAACACTTAAAACACTAAAACAACTCAATTTGCAAAAATTCTAAAATTTTTAGCGATGTCACCATCCGATCGGTTTTCTGACCGATCGGATATCCTTCAACCGGATCGGATGCTTGAGCATCCGATCAGTTGAACCGAACCTGTTTTTTTTTAACTTACCTTTACTTAACTTTTATTAAAACTAATATTTTTATTAAATTATTAAAATATTAAACTACTTAATTAAACTTAATTAATATCTAAATTAAATATATTCATGATTACTAATAAATAAGCATTTAAACTAACAAACTCTTAAACTACTAAAACTTAACCATTAAAAACTAAATTAATTAAAATATTAAAATATTAATTAATTATTAAACTAATTACCATTAACTAATTTACCACTAATCACCTTAATACTACATAAACATTAACTAACATTAAAATAACATTAAATAACAAAGAAAAAGGAAAAGAAAAAAACTAACTTTACCGAGAGCTCCATCCGATCGGTTGGATCTTCCAACCTTTTTTTTAAGTAAGAATTTTAAAATCAATAATGTTAAATCTAGGAAACACAAGTAAATCTAATCAAAAGCTATTCAAATCCCTGGCAGCGGCGCCAAAAACTTGATGTGCTCTACCGTGTACAAGTTTTAAAATTTATAAACACGATTTATCCGATAATCTTATTCAACACATACGAGCAAATATACTCGCCCGTGGTAATAAAGGTGGGTAAGTTAAGATCGTCCCAAAGGATTTGGTGATTATTTGTGTTTAGTTACTAGATTATAAAAAAGGTTGTCAGTCCAATTTTAATTAAAATTCGAAGCTAATACGTATCTAATATTTTAAAACATATACTTGTGTGTAAATCCTTAATCAATTGCATAGAGTATTCAATAAGTTTGGTGTAACTTGTAATGATGCATAAATCTAATATGAATGATTATCAATCAATGGTTTATATTATGAATAATCATAACTAAGAATTCAATCGCCTAGTTAACTTCGTTCGACCAATTAACTATTATGACAATTCTATTAGGAAACTTATTTGTTGAAAAACATTTCTTATCCAATTTTTCTTACGAATCCTTTCGGCCTTTTATCGTGATGAAATCGTCTCAAATCCATTTTAATGAGTAAATATGATGCTTGTCACACATCACACCCCATACTAATTCGTGCACTAACGTTTTGGAATAAGAACATCAAGAAAATCATTTCGGCTATTTATTCTTGAAAGTGTTTTTACCAACAAATTAAGCAAGAGTAGATGTTATTCCAACGAACTCATTAAAATAAGAAATGTTTTCATGCATCACTTTTTAAATATAAGAATACTCCAACAATGATTACATCATACACACAAGTATATCACAACTACTCCATAACAATTATAATAATACACAAGTAACAAATAAAACTTTCATTAAACTCAAAGTAATAATAGCTCATAGTAAGTAAACAAGATATACCTAGTTTAAGATTACAAGAATTAGAACCGTGGAACTATAGCAACCACACTCCTCCAATCGCCTACTATGACAAGTTAACAACTCCACCCTCGGACCAACTATTGAAACTTGAACTCAATATCTCCTGGACGTTTCTACAACTTCTAATAGACTTTCAGGCAATAATAATAAGTTAGCAAGTACTTTGTTGTAAGCCTTTACTAGATTTGGGGTGTTACACTTAGTATACATGCTTATGCTTCACTATATAGTGTAAGAACACTTATTTCTCAAGCAAAACGTCCCTCCTGAGTTATTAACAAAAAATGATCGGACTCCAATGATTAATGGGAAGTAAAACCTTTATTTAGTGCGAAATAGTAACTGCAGGTACACCCATCTGATCGGTTTTATCTCCATCCGATCGGATTGTGCTTTGGCACAGTCCAACTGAATCGGTTGGCATAGAATGAACTCCCATTCTTTGACTTTTCTTGTTCCATGCTTTATCCTTCATTTGAGTGATGATTTCTTCCATAGAACTTGATATTTTCTTGATATATGAATATAGAAATCTTGACACTATCAAATACATGGTTTCTAGTGTGGTTTTCACTTGTCTATACCTTGAAAATCTCCAAATGTGCATAATAACTTCAATTCTTCATCATCTATTCCTGTACTTGGCTATATTTTTACTTGCATATACACTTTTTCATGATTAAGTAACAAATACATACAAATATAACCAAATATGATGCACAAAACTAACGATAACGCAACTAAAAACATACTCATTTTGAGCGTTATCAACCCACTGCACTGTCCCTTTTAGTTATGTTTCCCATTATAACACCTAAGCCTACAACACCACCACCTATAGCTACTGCACCACCACATCGACCAACTGCAACAACACCTTTGATTCTGTATCCATGCCTCCAACATGAATACCACATACTTTCTCTATTAGGTTTACGCCTTGCATCAAAAGTTAAAACAACCATATTTTGTTCTTGCTTCCGACAATCAATGCTTGTCATTTTACTAGACTTACTAATATCTTCCAACACCTCTAAATGTTTACCTTCTTCATCCATAGATGAATTAGTAAGCATCAAATTCATATTCGTCAAGTAAAGTGAAGTAGTTGACTCAAGTGAAATTGATTAATGCAAATGTTGGGAAGACAAGTTGGAAGGTGTGACATATCTATGTATTAACTCATATTTAAATTTATCATCTACCTCATCACATTAAATGTATCATATTCTCAACTACTATGAAATAATCGGTGTATGAATCCTAATATAATCCTAAGTTACAAATTTATCAGATTCCAAACCAGATTCCATGAAATTCCAACAAAAACCTATTTTCTTCCTCTCGTTCTTGCCTAATTATGTCATCCAACTCTTGTTCAACCAGTGCTTCTTCTTATAGTGTTTGTGTTAATGCTTCTTGGTCTAATCTCAGTTGATGATCAGATGTCCATTATTTGCAGGCAAATCAGTTGTACTACCAACACTTCCATTACTACCTATACCACTGCCATTTTCAGGAATTGTATCCTTGTGGAAAACCTTAACCACATTTCTCATTGTAATGCTAAGATAATGGCATGATTATTTAGGAGAAAACACAGAAACATGCTGAAGTATCAAAGCAGCTCATACGATAATAGCCTTCCTGTAATCACCCTCTGTAAGGACTTTGTGATGAATTGTACCAAAAATTGTACCTGAAAGCTCTTTCAGTGTCACTGTCAGATCACCCAAAACATTCGGAGTACATGACTTGCATATTGCAACAACATGGTGAAGTTTCCCATTCTTGAGAAAGTTCTTGATATATCCTAAACACCCACTCAAGATCACCCTATTAACATTTACAAATTCAACCTAGCTAACCCATGAACCACGCATAAAATCCTCATCCCCACCCACATCCTTAACAACTTTCTCAATATTCTCCTAAGTCGGCATTACATACTCCTGCCCACCTTCCCTAATATATATATTTTACGAACCTTAGCCATTTGAACAATACCCGCATGAACGGGTATTATCCTAACCACCTTTCTACGACTCTGAGATGAAACTAAGTTTTCGATGGTAGGGGTTGTGTGATGGATTTGATGGTCGTTGTTGCAGGCACGAATGGCCGCGATTGGTCGGATATCAGACTCGTCCATATCGACATTAACATATCGTGAACTCATCTTGGGTTGGGGTTTTCGTTTGAAGAACAATGATACTAAATTTATACTCGTGATTTTATGTTTCAGAATTGAAGATGAAAGGGAAGTTCTTTATGTTTGTGTCAGGTGGTAGACGACGAGACAAAAAAATATATAAAACAAACGGGAAAAGACGAAGTTGCCCTTCCAACTAACGAGAAATGCTAATGAGCATTAGCAAAAAAAGGACCAGATGCGCAATTAATGAAAAATGTTTGACTAAAATGCGATTTTTGAGAATAAAGGATCACATTCGCGAATCAGGGCTTACTCTTACTTATTTAAGAAGATAAGTATATTACGAGATAATATCAAATCTTTTAAATAAGGTAATTATCTTATTTAAATATGGAGTTTATTTTTAATTTAAATATGATGATTATGTTTTAAGGCCTATAAATACAAGAAATAGAATTAGACTTTCATAACTTTTCCAAACCCTAATTTTCATCCCTCCCCTCTTTTTAGTTTTCGGACGAGCAATGCTCAAATGCTAGCACCCTGTTGAATTTACCGGACCATTAACTTGCAAAACCGTGAACATATATTGTTCTTAGATCTTAGATCTTTCGGTCCGTATTGATCTCCCACCTAAACAAGGTACACAATATTAACTAAAAACTTTTAATCTTCCACTACTTATTATGAACGTTGCTCAATTTTTGTAAAAAGTAATTTTCAAAAATTATACCCTACCTTCTTAAAAAAGAACTTTATATATAAAAAAAAGTGTCGATTCATTTTTCATTTCCCGGTTATCTCCATAAAAACACACACACACACACACTTCCCTCTTTTTCCAGAAACAAACAAACCGATAAATGTAAACATTATTACTTATACTAAATCCCTAATTCATCAGTTTCATTTAATCCCTTTGTGAGTTTTTATATGCTAATTTTTTGGATTGTATATATACATTTTTTACTATATAATAATGTTAGGGTTTGTAAATTATGGATATTGGATTTGTTTGTATTTATTATAAGTTTTTTAGCTTTCGCGAATTAGTCTGCCAAAAGGTCGGAAACCCATAATGGAAAAAGTTTTACTTTAGTAATGGAGGTTGATTTTGTACTTTTATTTGTATTTATTTATTGGATTTATTATGCTAGATATATATTTTATATCTAAATCTAGGGTTTGTGATATTAGATTTGTGCGTTTTAAGTTTGTTTTTGAAATGAAGGGGGGTGTTTGGATTAGCTTGTTTTACGAGCTTATCGGCTTATTGAGATTTGGAAAAGCTGATAAGCGCGCTTTTTTCACCTTATGAGGTTATGGCTTATGAAAGCTCATAAGCTTAAAGTGATAAGGTGAAAAAAGCGCGCTTATCGGCTTTTCCAAATCTCGATAAGCTGATAAGCTCGTAAAATAAGCTAATCTAAACACCCCTGTGAATAGTGAATATGTGGAACGGGGGTTTACTGGATTAAGCTTATGAGAGTGAAATTTATGGGGGTGTTTGGATTAAGCTTATTTCACGAGGTTATTGGCTTATTGAGATTTGGAAAAACTGATAAGCGCACTTTTTTCTGCTTATGAGGTATGGCTTATGAAAGCTCATAAGCTCAAGGTGATAAGATGAAAAAAGTGCGCTTATCGGCTTTTCCAAATCTCAATAAGCTGATAAGCTCGTAAAATAAGCCAACATAAACACCTCTGTGAATAGTGTTGATGGAAGGAGTGCTTAGTTGTTTAGTATTAGTTTTAGCGTTATGATCTTCTAAGTATCTATGCCGGTTAGAGGATATTATATGTATATGATTGTTGAAAAAGCGGTGTTTTATTTACTATTTGTTACTTTGTCTTTTTTTGTGCAACCCGTATACAAGATTTAGCTTTTATTGCCGAATTTAATATGTTTGCGTGGGCTCTTTACAGATGGCTAAGAAGAGAGATATACCTCCTGTTCCTCTATCGGGATCAGCTGATACATCTGCCGTAAGAAGGTCAGGCCGGGAAACGTTAGCAAATAAACAAGTCCCACCAACTCCTGCAACTGCACCAAATTCTATAAGATTTGAAAATCAAACGGCCCCAGTTGCCACTTTCGTTAAAAAGAGACCAGAGAATAGTGAGAAACAGATGGGGCCGAGCCCTTTGAGGAGGTCCGAAAGAGGTAAGGACCTGGATGATGGTCCTGCTACAGACGTCAAGTCAACAGAAGATGTAAACAAAGATGGAAATACTGAAACGCAGGATCCGCCGGAGGTTAGGGGCAGAAAAAGAAAGAGAGTCAATGCTATTCGGTTTAAGGCGCGGTTTAAACCTCAACGAGTATTAGTTGAATCAGGTAACTTTTCGCGAAATGACGAGCTAATACTTTTCTTTTAACGGCTGTACAATAATATGGTTTCTATTATTGAATAACGTACGGGTTTTAAAATTTTAATGGATTGATGTCAAATTTACGCATCCTTAAGTTTTAAACTCACACATTCAGCACATATGTTTTTTCTTAATCACAGTCTCGTTTTTGGTCGACACTTGACACCTTTTGTTTTGTTGGCTTGCTATGTTGGCATATAGATGGCGAGCAGGATTCAGAAGGGGAAGGCGGGGCATCTACATCTGAAGTTAAAACTGTTAGCAATGGAGGTACTGCTTCTAATCACTAGAAGACTATAAATTGTTTTCTTTGTTTCACATTAAACTGATATTTACGTTGTTATCATCATTAAAGTACTGAATGTTTTAAATTTCTTTCGCATTTTAGATGGGGATAAGGAGATGGAAGATAGAGACAAAGGTGTTGGTAAATGCAGTGATGTAGCAGATTGTCAATCTGTTCAAGGATCTTGCGATAGAGCTCAAAAAGTGGTTTTGGAGGAAGGATTGATAGCCTCAGACCAAGAAGAACACGTTGGTTGTTCTTCTCAAACAAAACCAGTAGAGGGCGAGTCTATTGAAAGTGGTAATGTGGAGAAACAAATTGGTGGCAGTTGCTCGCCATCGAATGGACATATTGCAGATAGTGATAACCACGTATCCCATACATCAGTATCCAGGTAGAACTGAGTGATTTACATTCTTTTTTCTGTCATGGGTATCCGTAGGCCGATCTTATATATAGTGTATTAGTACTCATGTTTATATTGCATCCTTTGATTAAAGCAAGAGGGGATAAGATTAAACTTTTGATTATGCATGTGAAAGGAGAGGTTTTACTTTTTTAGACAACGCCTTTGCCTTTAGTTTCATTTTACGTAGGATTTAACAATAGAATTTGCATAACCAAAACGGCCTTAATAGTATTTCCATCACTAAAATAGATGCACAAATGCACAATAATGCTTCCAAATAGTTGTTGGGAAAAGTCAAACATAATGATAGTTTTGATTATAGATGGAGATTCAAGTTAAACAAAGTTTGGACAGAATTTGCCTCTCGTCAATTGGTGATTTTGGATAGACAAACGCCTCTTTAAAACATACTGATGTTGTATGTTGTTTCTGTTATTCTATACGTAGTATAATATAAGTTAAAGTGGTTACTGCTAAGGATTTGCATCCATCATTTATGCCTTTGATTTAGGCATAATATTATCGTGTTTGATACTTTGATTTTGTTATACCTACTGGAGTATTTTGATCAGCATTAATTAGTTTCCTTTATCCTGCAGGGTTAACCATGTTTTGGAGAATCAGCAGGAACTTGATTCTCGTGACAAGGTTGGTCAATCATTTGATCTGCTTTTTATGTATTGGCTGTAAACCTTTCTATATTTATTTGAATTTTTCGTTTAATTTCTTTCTATAATTTGCTACATCAGTCCCTACTTTAATGTTCTTGAAAAATCCTCATTGAGTATAAACTAAGGATACCTTCTTATAATGTTTTAATGGTAGGTTACGGGGACATGCAAACCAGCTGGCGTTATGGAGAATGCTGAAAACAATAATGCAAATACCAACATTCAGAATGCTGGAAGTATAGTTAACTCATCAAAATTTATAGAATATTGGGTTCCTGTTCAGTTGTCAAATGTGCAGCTTGAACAATATTGTGCTTCATTGCTATCTAATGCTACGGTTTTTCAATCATGCTCAAGAAGTGCTACTGACGATGCTCTTCTTGAGATTCTTAATTCTAACCGAAAGGTATTTTTTGCACAAGTCTTTCATGATCTTATATTTTAAAATCTAAGCTTTTAGTGATGGACTTTTTACCTTGTATATATTGATTCCTAGGGTTCAATTAATTGATTACGATAATGACCCATTGTACCCAAGCAACCATCTTATTTGCAAAAAAATATTCTTAGATTCATAAAAAACAATAATGTTAGACGATTTTCCCCAATTAGTTAAATAATCAATTTGACCCTGCCTTTACCCAACATAGAGTACTGCTGTGGAGTTCTAGCATCACAAAAGGTATCTTAATTGATTAATAAAGTGAAGATCATTCATTTTTGCTCCGTAGTTATAAATTATCCGGCTTAATTATTTGCAATGAGGGGGTGCGTGCAATAAAAAAACGGGCTGAACAATGATAAGTGTTTTATATGTTGCAGTAATCGTTAAAGTAGTTATCCGCTTCATTATCAGATGTATTTGATTGATTTAATTTTCCCCTTGAAGTGTTGTAATCACCCCTACCTTGTGGATGCCAAGCTCCAAGGAAAAATTACAACGGGTCTTCCTCTTGAACCCACCAGGATACTCGATGTTGATATAAAAGTGAGTGGCAAGCTACAATTCCTGGACCTCGTACTGCCAGAGGTTAAAAAACGACAACTAAGGGCGCTTATCCTTTATCAGGTATACATTATTGTTTGTTTTCTGAAGTTTTAAGCTGCAACACGGTATTAAGGTCTAAATCATTATATGAAACCTTTTTTCTGTTCTTTTAATATAGCCCACAAGTGGTTCTGCTTCGGTTGGACCCGTATTGGCTGAGTTTGTGCATCAAAGATTCGGTCAAGACTCATACGAGTGTTTGGATGGGGTTGGAATTGTCTCGTCAAAGAAACAAACTGCTTTAAGCAATTTCAACAATGAGAAGAACAGATTTATCTTCTTGTTGGCGTCTAATGCATGTAACTCAACTGTTAAACTATTATCAATAGACCTAGTAATAATCTTTGACAGCGACTTGAATCCCTCAACCGATATTAAATCACTGCAAAAAATATCAATCGATTCACAGTCAGAACAGACGATGGTCGTACGATTATACACTTCATTGACACTGGAAGAAAAAATTCTCAAACTTGCGGACCATGATAACATGATTCAGAATCTAAGGAGTAAATACAATGTGTTACTCATGTGGGGCGCCTCTGATTTATTTAATAGATTAGAAGAGTTTCATAGTCATTCTGATAACAATATTTCATCTGAAGAATCGATCTTGAATAATGTAGTGAAGGAGTTTTTACATATACTTTCTCACAATTCTGAAAGTGATGGTACAACTAAATCAGTTATCACAAGAGTTGAAAGTTGTGGAAGTTATGGTAAAAATATTATGTTCCAAAGTGAGATGAAAGCCCTTTTACCCGATGGAGACCATATACGCGTATTTTGGAAACAGTTATTGGAGGGGAAGAATCCAGCGTGGAAATTTAGATCCGAGTCAACCCCAAGGCAAAGAAAACGGCCTAATTTTTTTAGTGACTCTTTTGGTGTAAACACCCGCAGGAAGACTCTGAAGAATGTAGTAGAAGGTGAAACGGGAAGGTCCAATGAAGGTAAACTAGAATTTTTGTCTATTAATTTTTGTATGTGTGTGTGTGTGTGTGTAATAATGTGATCCGTGGTTAAAATATTGATAATGTTGTTCTAGGGGTTCCTGTTCAGAATGAGTCTCGATTATCATCGGGTGATCACTTTTGGTCTACTGCAGTTGGTAATGAAGAAAATGTTCATGACCTCCTGAAGCCCACAGTGTCTGAGCTCTGCAAAATGCTCAAATTTTCGGTATGTCTCTGATGTATCTATCTTGTCTTTTTCTTGATCTTGAAGATGAAGTTTTTGACAATAATACTGGGCGGTCCTGGTTAAAGGTCAAAATGGGTTAAGTAACCCACAAACACTTTTTTGTTTTTCTTTTTTGATTTTATTCTTTAAATAGTTTGTGTTAGTTATTATTACAAAAATGAAATTACTAAGATCGAAAAAAGACTTAGGGGGTTGTCTGCATTAGAAATAGACTTTGGAGATTTTCAATCTGTTGAACCTAAACAATTCAATTCTCGCCTATTCCCTTTTTAGCTAATATGTTGACTTGAATTGTTTGAGATTAGTACAACCAATAACACAATTTAAAGTAATATGGTTGAAATTGCAGCCTCTAAGCTCATACTAGTTATAACTCTCGTGAAACTCTTGTACATATATCTTTGCAGTTCATTATTTGGTGTATCGTCTTAGCTTACTTTATATATGTGAGTGTGGATGTTGCTAGAAGTTATGGAAACTATATGGTGCTAGTTAGTTATTTTGACCATCTGGATTGTTGTGAAACAGAAAATCATATTCTATGTTGTTATCTGCCAGTTTGTTTCTTTACTTGTTCTATCTATGTCATGTATTTTCTTATTTGTCATGTAGACTTGAGATATATGTTAACGTTATGTGGAGTAGTACCTGTTTATTATTTCTTCTTTTATTAGTTTAAGAAAGTGTAAAATGAATACAATCAAGACATATAACATACTTAATTAGATTTATTTGACTGTAAATGCAGGAGAATGTAACAGCAATAGTGGAAAGCTTTCTCAAATTTGTCATCGAGAATTTTCAAGTCTTCAAGAAACACACAAGTATATTACAGGCTTTAATGATATCAGTGGTATGAACATTTAACATACCCAACAAACTAAAAAAAACAATTTTAATGTATTTACTGATATTTATCCATGTCGTATTTTTTAGTGCTGGATTGGTTCATCACTGTCAAAATACATGATTGATATGATTGATAGGGAACAATCCTTTGCTCTTGCGAAGAAACACTTGAATTTTATCTGCTCAAAAGAAGAAGCTGACCAAGTGTACGAGAAGCTTCAATCAGTAAAGGAGAAGTTTTTACAGAACACGAAGGACCTCGAAATAGTTAATAATATAGAAGAGTGTACAATGCCACATCAAGAACCAAGAATGTCAAACTCAGTCCCACTTAACCTGCAAGAGTCGAAACCAGAAAATCATGATTCGTCTAATGAAGAAACTTTGCAAAGTACCAAACAGATATTAAAGGAAGATCTTGCTAGAAAGGACGAAAACGAGATTGATAAGTTTAACAGAGTGTGGGACGAAAAGAGGATGCAGATAGAAGACGAACACAAAGTGGATAAAGCTCTTTTTCGTTATCTGCATCCTAGCAAATCATCAACAAGATCAGAAATGCTAAAGTCAGTAGAAGAAAAGTTCACTAATAAATTGAAAGAACACGAAAGATTGAGGCTGATTCATCTAAGTGATCTAAAGGCAAAGCTGAACGCTCCTGTGGGACAGGTGGTGGTTAATGATGAACGTTCATTGCATGGGCCTGCACATGAGACCCAGATCGTGGACTCGGTAAGGAGTGAAAAGAGTGATCAAGTAAGCCCTGAGGTCGCCCCTGTTTTATCTGGAAATCCATCTGAAGCACAAATTCATGATAAACCTTTGACTGAAATGTGTCCTGTGGTTGTGCCAGCTGAAGTAATCGTTATAAGTGACGATAGTACTGATGACGAGTCTATAGGTTCTCATTCTTCTGAAAAGCAGACGGCTGATGCAATGGTAAAAACCGAGCCAATTATGGAGAATGATGTTACGGTGGATAATGCAACATTATTAAGTGAACCAATTGGCGATATTTCAGCAATTGAAGAAATTGTATCAAGTATACCTATTGAAGAAAATGCATCAGAACTGCATGATGAAGTTGAAAATGATGTGGTAGGGGCTGATGCAACAGTAATAAGTGAACCAATTGGAGAGATTTCAGCAAAGCAGAATGCTGACATGGAGAATGACAAGGCAGGGCAAGCTGAATGCGTGGAAATGGAAGTGCTTGAAGTAGATACTAACAAAGACAATCCTAAAGCATGCATTGTTGAGGGCTGTAATGAGACAGGTCATGATGATTTGGCGTCACATGTCGATTCAGCGGATATGGAAATGCTAGCTGTTGACAATATGTCAGAAAATGTTGAATCTGCTGATGGGTCACATGCTGCTGAAGACACTGTTAGTACTAGTCACGATGGTGTGACACCAGATGCCAAGTCTGCTGATATGGGAATACCAACTGCCAGTGGGATGTCAAATGGCACTGATTTGGAACGAAATCTCGAATCTACTGATGGGTCACATGCTGTTGAGCACCCTGTTGGGACTAGTCCGGATGGTGTGGCACCACATGCCATGTCTATTGAGATGGGAATAACAGCTGAAAAGGGGATGTCAACCGGGAATTGTATGGAACCAAATCTCGAACCTGTTGATGGGTCACATGCTGTTGGTGACCCTAATGCGTCAGGTCCCATTGACGTGGCCCCGCATATCGAGTCTAATGAGTTAGGAATTCCAGCTGTAGAATGCAACAAAGAGAATATAGATGATGGTACTGTGAGGGCTGGCACATCGCAAGGTGTTGAAGAGCATAATTTAACATCTGGTTCGAGTAGCAGTAGTTCATCTTCATCTTCTGCAGATGTAGCACTTGCTGTTTCAGATCATTCAGTACCACCAATTCATGTAGGTTATCTGCATTTTTACTTTCTAATTTTTGCATCTTTCATCTAATCTTGCAAATTAAATTTGACCAATTTCATATGCCTCGGCATAGTAAATACTGACTTGTTTGGTTTTTTAGGATATTCAAAGTGAGTGTCTTCAAGTTCAACAACCTCCAGACAGTGGGATTCAAGATCAAGAAGTGCAACCTAAGTCTACTCCAGTAGTTCAAATTGAAGATGATAATCTACAACCTATAGACATGGTGGAAGATGATCAAACAATTATAGATAATTCATCACCGGATCCTCACAATGAACCAGTTGTGGCTGCTGAGACACCCATTACTGAAGAACAGTCAGCCACTCGTCCAACAAGTGAGGTTTTGGCTCAAACCACTTCTGAACCTATTGTGGCTGCTGAGACAAGCATAGCCGCACCTACCCAAATTCAAAACTCTTCACATCTTGAACCAGATGATGTGGCGCCACATGAGGAGTCGGCTGACTTGGGAATTCCAGCTGTAGAATGCAACACACAGAATGCAGATGATGGTACTATGAGCGCTGGCACATCAGCACATGTAGTTCCTGATGATCCAGTACCAGTAATTCGGGTAAGTTATCTGCATTTTCATTTATAATCTCTGCCTCTTTCATCCAATCTGACTTGTTTTGGTTTTTTAGGATATTCAAAATGGGTCTCTTCAAGTTCAACGATTTTCGGACAGTGGGATTCAAAATCAAGACGTGCTAGCTGAGTCTACTCCGGTGGTTGAAATCGAAGATAGCAGTCTACAATTTGTGGATATGGGGCAAGGTGATCCAATAATTCCAGATGATTCATCACTCATTTTGTCACAAATGGCTGATATACACATTACTGATTCAATGGTTACTGAAGATCAGCCAGCCACTCTTCCAACAAGTGAGGGTTTGTCTCAAACCACTTCTGAACCTATTGTTGCTGCTGAGACTCCCATTACTGAACCTATAGTTGTTGCTGAGACACCCATCACTCCACACAACCTAATGCAAAATGCTTCACAGCTCGAACGAATGTTTGCTCTTCAACGGAATGGTAATTTCAACCATATGGGTTTACGAAGGAATCCCAATGATCCACTTCATTTGGAACTGCAGCGATTACATTCTGAAAAAGAAAACATGGTGAAATTTCATCAAGAGAATGTAAGTCTCTTGTGTACAGTAACTCAAACTGTGTTTCTCATGTGTTCATTCTCAGCATGGTATGGTATTTGTCTTCATGCAGATGCAAAAGATAGATGTGGACTGTGAAAGAGAAATAGCAGAAGTCACTGCTCAGATAAGGTTGAAGTATGGGAATAAGCGTCAAGAAGCAGAGACAGCTTTTAACTCACAAAAGAATGAAGTTGAGAGCAATATGCACAAAGTAGCTTGGAACAAAGTATTGGCAGCAGCTTTCAGATCTAAGTGCCAGGATCTAATTCCTGGCAATGCAGGACTACAACAAGGTATGCTTATCTGGAATCTTAAATATGCTGTTGTTTGAAATATAGATGCAAATCATAGTGACAAAATCGTTATCTTAGGTTTCCCATTCTGTGTCAGATTACAAGTATTTAACTCACCTTATTTATAGACTAGGCCTATTTTGGTGCTAATTCCTGTTGTTTGGTTGATTATTTTTCACTCCATTGCCTGAAATTCTGCACTTAGACTTGGTGCTTCTCAATCTAGTTGGTGTTCTGTTATTTTAATGTACCTGTGAAACATAATTACGAGATTAACCTGCTTTGTCCCAAGGAAGGAAAGAGCCTGGTTTACATTTTTGTTTTTTTTTCCTAGTAGTTTTCAGACTCAATATTCGTTTGTTGTTTTTGTTTAGTATTTCCAGAAAGTTTCTATACTTGGTACTGTTGGTAACTTGGTATAGTTGTCCTTTTTATGTAGAAAAAATAAAATAAAACTACTTTTTCTGTTTTTAAGTTGAAAACAACGGAGGTGCAAACCTAAAATAAAACTACTCATTTTATATTTAGGGGATATATAGTTGCTCTGATGGTGTTAATTTTTTTTGAAGTTTTGTTTTCAACCTAATCAGATGCTACACCATTTTATAGCTTTTTTTTTTTTTTTTTCTTTTTTTTTTTTTTTTTTTTTTTTTTTTTTTTTCCCTCGTACTTTATAATTTGTACTTCAGTAATTATTATTATTTTTTTCCCATTTAATCAGATGCTACACTATTTTATACTTTTCTTTTGTTTCGTTTGATTTTATAGTTTGTACTAATGTATTTTTAATGCAAGATCCAGTTAGCAACTTTTATCAGTTTTTGCATGTGTCTAAATGGTTCTGTAAATTATCCAGATATGGGCTTAACCAATAGAGATTTAGCATAACTGTAACTTTTTTGGTTGCTTTTGTACTTGGTTTTTATGTTACACCTTTTTATTTTGGTCTTATATGTTATAAACTATTCAATATCTTCATAAGTTAACAGAGTTTAACCTTCTTTGCAGCATCTCAAGCTGGATTGATGCAGCAACTTCATAGATTTCCTGGTTCATCTTCTGTGAGGCGCTCACCTGGCCAATCTTCTGGAACCCAGCAGGCACCAACACCACCACCATCAATATCAACAGCAGCAGCTCCACCACCACCATCACTATCAGCAGCAGCAGCAGCACCACCATCAATATCAACAGCAGCAGCATCACTGCTGCCAGCAACATCAATGCCACCTCCATCGCTACAGCGAACACAACCACCTCTTCAAATAGTTGACAAACCCTCGGCTCTTTTCTCAAATCCACTGACTAGATATTCACATAATACCAGCCTCAGACCCACCACTACTACACCAATCAGACCACAACCTAACGCCAATCCTATCCCCAACATCCCCTCAACAACCACCACTAACAGAGTACTAACTACCTCCAGTACTACACCAATCAGACCACTACCTAACACCAACCCGATCCCCAGCATCCCATCAACAAGCACCACTAGCGGAGTACTAACTAGCGCTACCACTACAACAATCAGACCACCACCTAACGCCTACCCTACCCCCGCCATCCCCTCAGCAACCACCTCAACCACCCCTTCTACTGCTATTGCTAGACCACCACCTAATATTTTTCCCATTACCCCCTTGACAACAAGCCCTACTACTAGTAGTAGTAGCAGACCGCCACCTGCTGTCATTCCAATTACTCCCTCCACAACCCCTGCTAGCAGACTGTCAACTAGTGTTACCTCAGTTACTATCTCACCAACTACCACTAGCAGACCATCAACGACAGTCACCCCAGTTACTTCCTCAACAACCACCACTAGCATAGCTCCACCTACTGTCACTCCGATTACCACCTCAACCACATCTTCCACCATCAGATTGCCACATGGCTCAAACCATCTTTCTCCATCAACCACACCAATCAGACCACCATTCAGGTTGAGCCCCTTTGACATGTCTGCTGCCAATCTACGAATTAACACCGAAACCCGTGGTCAATCACCGCATAGTCGACCTTTGGTAAACGGTGTAAGTCGTGGTGCAGCCCCACAAATGCGACCTATGGTCAGCCGTGAAGTCCGGGCCCCAGGCCCACATTTGAGACCATTGGCTCACAGTGACTTCCGGTCTCCAGCCCCACATATGCGATCTTTTGCCAGCACTGGAGTCCGCTCCCCAGCCCCTCATATGAGACCATTTAGGCCTACATCTGAACTGTCCAACATTGGAACGTCCCGGAGGATACAGCCAGGTCAGCATGTAACAAGTAACATTCCATCAACCTCAACTTCCCAACCACCAGTTTTGGTATCATCGGTACAACCATTGGCACCACTACCAACTGAGCCTTTGCCTGTGACACCACCACCACCAGCACGATCAGAGTCACCGCAGCCGCCACCACCACCGTCACAATTGCCTCATACTTCACATCAACATCCACTAAGCAGCTTAAATGATAACGTGAATGTGTTGATGGACAATATTGCTCGTCAGCGTAATACCATGAACACACCCGGATTTTCGGCTGGGGGTAACGCAGCACAAACTTCTCCTGCTACTGAGGTGGTTTGTTTATCAGATGATGACTAACTTTGTAACTAACAAATAGATTAATATCATATATATTATATATAACGTAAAGAATGTGCATCTAGTCTAACACTTATGATGGCCATTTCTTGAAGTGTAAAATGTAGTACGGGGAACATGGCCCCTTACCATAAGTTCTTTTGTAGAAAGATGCGAGCATTTATCCATCTTCATATGTTAATAGCTATTAGTCTCTTGATTTTGGGAGCATTGAACTAATGTTGTTGATGCTAAATCGAATGTCATGGTTCAAGTGTCCCTTTTTTGGTATCACATGAAGCTAATGCTTGGAAATCTTGTTTACGTTGCTTAGCAATAGTCCTCAGACAATTAGCTCCTGTTTCTGCAAAAGCTGGTGATTAGTTTATAAGCTCATTTCATGTTTTGGCCTCTATTGTTAGTTCAGCTTAATTATTTGGTTGCTACAGGTCATGTTTGCATCTCTTATCAATGAGATTTGATCGTTAACATTCTGTAAATTTGGTGATTCTTGTTCTTGATGCTGCTTGTTCTTCATAGCTACCATTACGTGATTTTGTTTTGGTTTTATATCGTGTTGATGATAGTAGGTGATCACTGAGCCTCTAGAATACTAATCGTGCTTAGGTCTAGGTGTGTTGATTAAACTGGACCGATAAACCCCGACTGATCTGATTTTGGTTTTGGGTTTAACAGGTTTTTTTTGACTAATCAGGTTTCTTATTCGATTAAACTTATTCTGAAACAGTATATGAGAAATGTCAAGAGGACCTCGATATTTATGGAAGCAATATGTTATCCTTGGGGTGTGATTATAAGCATCTTCCCTTATATTCCGTTTTAACAAGATTGGATATTGTTGGGTTAATATGGGTAACCTAATCAAAAGTTAGGTAGATGTAATAACCACACCATCGAACGGGTTAACGGGATTTTGTTGCATAATATATAGTTATAATTTTCGTCCACGCACAATGTTTACACATAAATTAAACTAGCAGCGTACCCGCGCGTTGCAGCGGCGAAATACCCTGAAATAATTTTTTTTGATAAATAATGTATTTTAGTTTATTATGTTATTTTTGACAATAAATTTACGGGAAAATGATAAAAAAATACATTGAACTTGACACTTTTTACCATTGTATGTTGTCAACTATTTTTTTTTTTACCATTGTAACACAAAACTTGACATTTTTTGTCATTGTATGTAAAAAATGTCGCATCATTAGTCCTTTACACTAACGGTCGTCAGTAAATAACTTAAAATTCCGTTTTCTTTCGATTTTACACGTTTTCATCTGTTTTCTTACGTTTTTGTCCGATTTTACATGTTTTATTCCGTTTTTTTGTTTTCATCCGTTTTTTACGTTTTCACCCGGTTTTTTACATTTTCTTTCGTTTTTTTACGTTTTCGCTCATTTTTTTTTCGGTTTCGCCCGTTTTTTTACGGTTTCGCCCTTATTTTTACGTTTTTGTCCTTTTTTTTACGTTTTTGTCCGTTTTTTACGTTTACGCCCGTTTTTTTACGTTTTCTTCCATTTTTTTCGTTTTCGTCCGTTTTTTTTACGTTTACGCCAATTTTTTTACGTTTTCACCCGGTTTTTTTACGTTTTCTCCCGTTTTTTTTTCCGTTTCGTCCGTTTTTTTTACGTTTACGCCCGTTTTTTAACGGTTTCAACCTGTTTTTTTTTACGTTTTCTTCGTTTTTTATGTTTACGCCTGTTTATTTACGTTTTCACCCGGGTTTTTTTTACATTTTCTTCCTTTTTTTACGTTTTTGCCTTGTTTTTACGTTTTCTTCCGTTTTTTTTACGTTTTCGTCCCTTTTTTACGTTTACACCCGTTTTTTAACGTTTTCGCCCGGTTTTTACGTTTTCTTCCATCTTTTAACTGTTTCGTCCGTTTTTTTACTTTTACGCCCGTTTTTTAATGTTTTCACCCGGTTTTGACGTTTTCTTCCATCTTTTAACCGTTTCGTCCGTTTTTTTACGTTTACGCCCGTTTTTAACGTTTTCACCCGTTTTTTTACTTTTCAACCCGGTTTTTATATTTTCTTCCGGTTTTTACGTTTTTTTGTTTTCGTCTGTTTTCGTTTTCTTCTAGTTTTTACATTTTTTCCGGTTTTTACGTTTTTCGTAAAAAATCAGGTGAAACCGTTAGAAAACGGGCGTAAATGTAAAAAAACAGACGAAAACGTAAAAAAACGGAAGAAAAGGTAAAACCGGGCGAAAACGTAAGAAAACGGGCGTAAATGTAAAAAACGGACAAAAACGTAATAAATCGGGCGTAAACGTAAAAAAACGGACGAAAACTTAAAAAACGGGCGAAAACGTAAAAAACCGAGTGAAAACATTAAAAACAGGCGTAAACATAAAAAAACGGACGAAAACGTGAAAAAAATAGAAGAAAACGAAAAAAAAAAACGGGCGTAAATGTAAAAAAAACGGAGGAAAACATAAAAAAAGGGGCGAAAACGTAAAAAAAAACGGAAGAAAATGTAAAAAACCGGGTGAAAACGTAAAAAAACAGGCGTAAACATAAAAAAACGAAGAAAACATAAAAAACCTGGTGAAACCGTTAAAAAACGGACGTAAACGTAAAAAAACGGACGAGAACGTAAAAAAAAGGTCAAAAACGTAAAAAAAACCAGGTGAAAACGTTAAAAAACAGGCGTAAACGTAAAAAAAATGGATTAAAACGTAAAAAAATTGAAGAAAACGTAAAAAAAACGGGCGTAAACGTAAAAAACGGACAAAAACGTAAAAAAGGGGCAAAATCGTAAAAAAATGGGCGAAAACGTAAAAAAACAGAAGAAAACGTAAAAAAACCGGGCGTAAACGTAAAAAAACGGACGAAAACGAAAAAAATGGAAGAAAACGTGTAAAATCGGACAAAAACGTAAGAAAACGTGTAAAATCGGAAGAAAACGGAATTTTAAGTTATTTACTAACGACCGTTAGTGTAAAGGACTAACGATGCGACATTTTTTACGTACAATGACAAAAAATGTCAAGTTTTGTGTTACAATGGTAAAAAAAATAGTTGGCAACATAGAATGGTAAAAAGTGTCAAGTTAAATTTATTTTTTTTTATCATTTTCCCTAAATTTACGGATATCAAGAATTTCGTATAGCTCGTGCCCGTTCGGGCTCGAACCCATTGGCCCGTGCCTGTTCGGGCTCGAGCCCGTTTGGTCCGCGCCCGTTCGGGCTCAAGCCCATTTGGCCCGTTGCCCGTTCGGGCTTGAATATTTGTATAATGTGCTTTATTATTTGTAGTAGTGAAATTTAATGCAGGAATTGTGTTTAATTTGGTTGTACAATATGCTTGATAATTTGTATTTGTAAGGGGTGTTTTAATAAATGTATTAATTGTATTTATTGACCAGTTAAATAATTGACTACATTAAATAGCATTAATGTGGTGTTTTTTTGTACACTATGCTTCTTGTTTTGTACGTCTGAAAATTATGTGCATTAAAGTGTTATACACTGTGTTTCTTTTCTTGTAAGTAGTAGTCATTATAGTCATTAATAACATTGACTACTTTAATAGCATTAACGTTGTAAGTCTGAAAATTACATCATGCTTATTTTATTGTACACTATGCTCATTTTGTTGTAAATCTAAAAATTGGTTGCAGCTATTATACATTGTGCTTAAATGGTTGTAATATTTGATGATGGGGTATTTTTAATAGCATTAATGTTGTTTGATAGAATTTTGGTCTTAAAATGACACCATGCTTTATTTTGTTGTACAATATGCTTATTTTGTTGTAATTCTGAAAATTGGGTGCTTTAAAGTGTTGTAAACCATGCTTAATTTCTTGTAAGTTTTAAAATTTTGGATAAAGAGTCATTCATGCTTTATATGTAGTATAGATAATATACAAACATATAAAAACTTAGTACTGCTTAATATTTTGTAACTGTGATATTATACGCACGGGGTACAGACTATAACTATAAATAATAGTTATTATACTTTAACTAAATTTATTTGGTATGTATTACTAGTAATAAATTGTGCTTTCATTTTAATACATATAATCTCATACATTTACAGATTTTTAATATTACAATTAAATTATTTATCGTTATCAGTATTCTAGTTTTTTAACTCGTGTACACACGAGTTCTTAAACGCGAATTACGTTCGGACAATGACTATAACTAATAAAACCAGTGTATTAAATCTTTTGCACTTATATAGTTATAAAATTCATTCACACATAAGTTTTACATAAATTGTGTATTATGAATTAATATTGATTATTAATTTGTATATATTTTTGTTGCCCGAAAGATTTGACTTTGTGTTAGCCGGCATGATTTTAGACGTTGTTTAAATTTAACTATTGATATTATGTTATAGACATTATGCGTGTTTATTAGCAGATAATAACATTTGAAAAGGATTGTATCGTTGTTACATGTATAATATCGTGTATTTATTTTTATCTCACTATATCTTGTGGGGTCATGCATTTGTTACTGAAATAGTGTTGAGTTTGATGTTATTGTTTAAAATTTCATATTAATATTATGCTGTAAACATTATGCGTGTTTAATAGCATGCAATAACGGATGAAAAACAAATATTTTTCGAGATATCCTTATTTAAACTTTAAAGACGAATTACATGCATCGTTGATATATGTATGCTCTCGTTTATTTATTTTCATATCATAGTAAGCCGTGCCTTTTATTTGATATTCATATTCATGTTAATAATAATTTTAGCTTAATAAAAATATTTAAAACCTATCTATGCGTGGGTTAAACTTAAAGAAGAAAACATGAGTTGTTATTGAACACAAATAGTAAAAGAAATATATATATATTTTTGGATATCTTTACTTAATATTATAAAAAGGAATAACATGAGTCGTTCATTGTAAAATCATGTGTGTTTGCTTACATCTCACGATACTAATTTAATCTGTAATATTAATAAATATTTATAAAATAATATATAAAGTTTAGAGGGTATAAAATCTAGGAATTATTTAATAAATTTATAAAGTTATTGAAAACATAGAATTGATAAGTTTACACTTAAACCCATATAATTTATTTAAAATTTAACAACCATAGTTTTATTGATTACCCAATCATTTTTTTATTTTTACAAAATCTACGCATGTATTGTAATCTATAATTATCATATAATTTATATAAAATTCATCAACTAAAGTTTTCTTATCACGCCTTCATCTTTTTAGTTTTTTCTAATCAAAATCGACACATATAATTTATAACACTTTTCCTCATAATCGAATTTCAATCTTTGTTGGCCAAAATCAATTCAATTTTGATATTCCACTTGCCAATTAAAATGCTTCATTTTGAAATGAAACAATTTTATTTGAGAAGTAATGCATTTGACAAAAGTAAAGTAAAGTAACTTCTAATACCGTCTTTCACGGGTTATAGGTCTCAATACCGTCTTTCACGATGTATGGGGGAGGTTGAGATGCAGACAGCCTTACACCTACCTAAAGTTGAGAGGCTGTTTCCGGTTCTACCAAGGGTAAAAAAGGACCTCCAAAATTGCAAGGGGTGAGGATTGAACCCTTTACCTCTGTCTCCAGAGGCAAGGGTGCTAACAACTTGATCAAACCTTGCTCTTCAAAAGTTATGCATTTGACACTTTTTGAAAATCTAAATTATTGAAAATAGCCTACTTTGTATGTTTGGCAAAAATAGCAGTAGTAGAAAGCAATATTAGTTAGAACTTAGAAGTAGCGACAAGATGTAACAATAAAGAGTGTTTGTTTGTTTTGATAAAATATTTGGTAATACATGTATATGTTTGTAATTATTAAGTGTAAACGCTAGTTGCTATTAAATATTTTTTTAAGTAGCATTTTGATTTGGAGCTTTTAAAAGAATGTTGCCAAATAATCATTATGCATAAAATGTTAAATGCTAATCGCTAAAAAATAGAAAAGGAAGAAAACCATGGACAAAAGATTACAGTAGTCTGTAAAAAGGTAAAAAGTTGGGAGTATTCTTTTTCACCTTTTCCCGGTTTCTCGCCTGTGAAACTTAACCTCACCGGAAACCTTCATTTCATTCATAAATACACAAAAAGACAAAGTAACAAACCAATAAGATTATTAAGAATTGATTTTTTATAGAGAATTTTTGGTTTTTGTAAGTATTCATTGTTAATAAAATTATTAATCATCACGTGGTTTTGCTCTTAAATTATTTGATTTCTTCGTCACGTTGCGCGAACATCATATTAGTAAATGCTTGTATAATTATACTATTTTGTTGTTATATTTTAATACTATACTGTAACAATTTTTTGTATAAATTCTCAAAAATATATTTACTTACAGGGAACTTGCCGCCACAATGCCGGGTAGCCGACTAGTACTAAATTATTAATCTCTACTACATATAATGTACAAATATTTTTCGGCAATCCTTGAAAACGAGTAATGTTTAATCCACAAAATACACCTTTAAAAGTTAAATTTCAATCGTTTATTTACCTTCTCACATTTTTTTTTTTTTTTTTTTTTTTTTTTAAGATGTTTTTGAAATAGTTGCTTTAAATATAGTTTTTATTTTTAGAATTAATGTCTTTTTTAAAATTAACTAACTGGGCTAGCTCAGTTGGCTACTAAGGTTTCCTTAAAATACTTTGGAGAAGGGATGTTTGGCTAGGGGAGGTCTCAAATTCGAATTCCACCTGAGACTTTTATCCCTTCAAGCGATAAAAAGAGTAACAGGCGGGTCTCAGGATAAGCATGCCGGTGACCTAAACCACTAACAACTCACAAGCCGTTCAAAAAAAAAAAAAAAAAAAAAAAAAAAGGTCCTTTTTAAAATTAGTCAATCTCTACTATTTCTTTCTTTTTTACAAATTCATCACAATCCTGTTCTCAATCCGATCGATACTTCAATCTCACTTGTTAAAGTGAAACTGATATGATGTTGTCATCTCGGATAACAATGAAGAATTACCAACTTCAATTGTTAACATTATATGAAATATTTAACCACAATATCTCAACTATAACTGTTTGCGACTATAAAATCTCGTCATTATGTATGGATACACGCCTAGTGCAGTTTTAAAGCACATATTTTGCTTAAAAACAATATAAATCGAAAATTTTGTCACTAAGCTAGCTCTCCAAAGAGTCTGCAACTCACTTTTCTCCTTAATTTTGGTCAATTCGCTTGTTGTTTTCAGTTTTTGCACTAATTATTAAATTTATTTTCAATGTAAAACTTACAAAATTAGTTTTATTCCTTTACTCGATTATAATATTTATTAGACAACAAAGATAAAAAATAATATGGTCTTTATACAGAAGAACAGAAGATGAAATAACGTCAAAGATCAAATGTATAAAAAGGACAAGATTGTGGAAAATGTAGAACACTAGATAGAAATGGTGTAACTTATCATAGTAGAACATAATTTTTCTTACTCGAAGTATATTCACAAACAAAACTATCGACTAAAGGTAGTCTAATCCACGGACGACAACAATGTCAAGAGGAAAAAAAGAGGCATATTAAAAATACCCGATGACAAATTTTCGTAGTCCCTGGTTCTATAGTTCATAACCCGCATGTTTTAGTTACTTGAGATCTCTAATAAAAGTTTGACAAGTTTCAAGCAATAATAGTATGAATGTAGTAGTAGTAGTTTCACATATTGATGTGTTATAAAGATGCTATGGAGAGTTTAAGATGATCAATCATGATAATGAATATATAAAAGTGATCACTCTTTCTTTACAAACTTGTATTCAAATCGGTTGTTGGCTCATGTAATCTGTGCTATTTATAAAGAGTGTATATGTTTTTGGAGTGTATACGTTTTATGAAACTTAAAACTTAAATTAATGTAGTATGCTTAAATTACACTTAAGTATCTCTTAAACTTGACAATTTTTCAAAAACTGACAACTTAAATTATGTCTTTTCTCGAAAAATTTTAAACTTGACAAATTTTCAAAAACACACGCTATATTAATTTTAAAAAACACAAGTTTTGCATTAAGGGTCGAACCAGAATTACGATTTCACAAGTATAATTATTTGTCGCTAGACACCGTCACTTTGCGCGGATATTCGTCCGATATTATTTTATTTTTGAAGGTCGTAAGTTTTCATTAACTATTTAGAATTTATTAGATGATCCGCCACTGTAGGCTGTAGCATTTGGAGCGTTGGGATATATCAATGATGTTGCATGATTAATGTAAGAACAGGTGAGATGGAACAAGATATGCAAATGGAAACTGTCACTCTACTGGTTATACAAGAAGATCCAGAACTAGACCTCAATATCAAAATTTGAACTTCTTAACTGTGTTAGACAAGTAGGAGTGTTATCGAGTCGGGTTAATTCAGGTTTTCTTTAGAAAAAACTAATCCGCAACCCATAGACGGAACTTGAACGTTGTTGGTGGAGGGGCCAATTTGAAAAATAATTATTTTAGAGGAGCCGATATAAACTACGTTGAAACTTTTGTATTCAAAATAACTAAAACCATATATAAAAGGGTATAAAATGTACATAGGGTCAAAAAATTTAGGGGCCCCCAACCCCCTCGGTCCCTTCTAAGTTCCGTCCCTGCCGCAACCCGACCCTATAAGGATTCGGGTTATCGGGTTGTAAGCACACTTATAACTCGAGTATATATTTTATCGAAAAATGAAACATAAGCGTCTTTCAAACTAACAAAAAATCAGTAAATGGAATCAAACACATAAAGATTGAACAATACCTTGTGTTTAAGTTTTGAGGGAAAGGATTGAATAATTTTCTAGACTGAATTCTGTGTAGTCACTGCACTAATACTAACCCAGTCATACATCAATGTTATATAGAAATGGATGGATGAAAAAGTCAGTTTGTTTCTTGGTCTGTGATAAAAACTTCAAAAGGAAATAGTTTGATGACACAACTTTATATATTTAAATGCTTTTGCTGGAGCTTGTCATACAGTAATGTTTAATGCATTAGAAGTTACAAAACATTTGTATGTATAACTATTTCGGTTGAACATCAATGTTTAAATATTTGTTCGAGTGTTGTAGGTATTTTATACTTGTCCAACTATGTTTGACATCTCATATTAAGAAAAATTCATGTTATATGATATTCTTAACAAAACTGAAATGTAATATAACATTTATCGGGTTGACTCAAACCCGATAAGATAAATAACTCAACCATAACCCGACTTTATAACAATGTCGGGTTATCGGGTTCGAGTCGATCTAACCCGATAAGCTTTTTCAACCCGATTAAACCCAACTTTATAAACCTTATCAGATTCGGGTTCGGATCGAGTCAACCCTACTCTATTGACACCCCTATAGAGAAGCTAGGATGCATTTTAAACGTCTTGGTGAACATCTTTAGAAAAGTTCAAAGTTCTTCATGCTCAAACATAAAAGAAATACCATTTAGGGTATCTTTAGTAACAAGCATTTAGGTGCATTTTGAAGTAACTTGCAACTAGTGGTTAGTGTTTTGCACAAAATGCTTGTTTGAATCAAGCAACTAGAATTCCTACTTTTTTTAAACGTTCCAAATCAAATTGCTATTTTTAGTAGCATTTATGCGCAAGTGCGCAACTAGTGTATTTACTTACTAATTATGACTATACAGTTGTGTTACCAAACGCTTTATCAAAACAAACATGTACAACTTCCTGTTATTGTTTATTGTTACTGTTTTTCGCTATTACTTATTGCTACAGCTATTTTCGTCAAACATATAAAGAAAGAAAGATTTGAATAAGAGACTTAGATGTGTAAATGAGACTAAATAGCACACGAGCTATTGGAGATTGACATGAAAATCATTCAAAATCATTTCAATTTAAATGACACATTTACCTTTTCATAGGAATATAATTACTTAATTAACATACTCATCTTTACTACATATAAAGCGTGAATAAATCTCTTAAAATTAAAGTTTTTAATTTTTGAGTAATGTTATATATACCTATTATACGTCTTACTTTGCTATATCACACGTTTTCAAAACCCAAGATAACACACGATTGACTTTTAACTTAACACACATTTTCAAATACACACGAAAACATTCAAAGAGTTTTTAATAGTTTCCAAAAATTAACCATAATCCTACATATAATGCATGCGTGTTTTTTCATTAAAACTTAAAAGTGAATAATGTTTAATCCTTCAAATACCCTTTGAAAGTTAAATTCCCACAAAAAAATTCAAACTATGTTTCCCTAATTAATGTATTATATAAGACACCATATTACAACTTCTTTTATTATTATTTTGTTAGTTCATAGTTAATGAAAATGAATAACCACACAACTATAAAAGCTTGCCGCTAGAAAATCTTGTTGCTATGCACCAATATTTATCTAGTATAATGCAATATGATAACAAAATGATCCTAGCTGACTTTGATATTTTTGGTAAAAAGATGCAACAATTGTCAACACTATTCTTTTAAGAAGAGTTTATTCTATTACCTAGTATAATAACATTTAATGAAATCTCACCCATCCCTTCAACACGTATAAAGTAGATCCGTTTGAAAACTTTAATTCTATACTATAAAAGAAAATGTTTGTAAATGAGTAAATGCATATCTTGCAATTAATGTGATATACATTCAAAATCATTTAGTCCTCAAATTGAACTTGGACCGTTGTACAATTTAGCGAGTAAGTAAAGTTCATACTTAAAACATAACTACGGTTGTGTGTTTAATTTAGAGAGGAGATTGCCAAATTGTCATTCAACCAAGATTGGTATTCCGCAACCAATCTATGTCAAATTCTTTGATTAATATTTAATAAGAGTTTTAAAAATTAAAAAAACTTTCCCGTGTTCGTTGTGTTTAAAGTGTTTTACATATTTTAGCATTAAAATATTTAAACCCCACATCAGATTACAAAGAGAGTGATGATTCTTAGTGCTTAGATCATAATCACTTTTTGGGAACAACAAGGGTATCATAACAATTTAATTTATAAAACTTTAAAGACGAATTACATGTGTTGTTGCTATATATATAATTTCGTTTATTTATTTTTATCTCACAGTAACTTGTGCCTTCAATTTGATATTTATATTCATGTTAATAATAATTTTAGCCGTATTTAATTTTTAAACTCGTGTACACGCTAGTTAAACTTAAAGAAGAAAACATGAGTTGTAATTGAACGGAAATAGTAAAAGAAATACTTTTTCTAGATATCCTTACTTAATCTTATAAAGGGGAAAACACGAGGCGTTCGCATATGTAAAATTTTGTGTATTTATCTACACGAGGCTATGTACAACCCGTGCGATGCATGGATTGTGTCTAAGTTTTGATAGCTAAATGGTTGGTACTAATTAGGTTTCAACTATTTAAAATAGTTACTTCACTTTAAAAGAGTACATGTGAAGAGATTTTTTTTGCAAAATGTTATATTTAAATTAGGATTTTCATATGTAGTCTTTTAATACGAGTAAGTTACATAAATTATTTTTTAATTAATGCATTATTACAACATTTTTCCATAAACTATAATATCAAATTTGGAGCATTCATTAGTAACCCACTCAAAGTTTTGATATCATACATGCAATTCCGTAACTACATTAAGAGCAAAAATATTAAAATGCACCAACAAAGTGTAGTAATAATTATTGTCTAAAAATTGAATGCTCGTCACATTACTTTCAATAAACTTACTTGCTAACGAATCAATAGTATTAGCCCGTTTATCGGTATTACATGAAGTAAAATATTATATGTTTAATTTGTAACGTACTATTAATATGAATGCTAAGTTTTCATCCCACCGGTGTTGTTGTTGTTGTTGTTGTCGTCGTTGTTGTTCATTGACCTTTTGCATGTTTTGTTTTTGATACAATTTTCGTGACTTTTCGATCTCTTTCTTTAATGTTTCTTGACGCGCTGCAAAAGACAATTAGATATAATTGATCGTTAGTAACTTAAATACAGTTAATCAATATATTGCATTTTCGATCAAAGTAAAAATGTTCGTGCATGTTCCACTTAATTGATAAGACAACGATGTGTAGGATCTCTTAAACCATTAGAGAAGACGATGTTACTACCAAACCTTCTAAGCACCACCTTTATATCATACATTGTTACACACACAAAACACACGTGAAATTTACAATCAACAATATAAACTAATATGCTAATATCGGTCTTGGCGGCCGACATATCAGTGATATATCGCTTATCGACAGTCGACCGATACGATATTTCACTTATCGGTCAAATTTATCGGTTTGGTCAAAATCGGTCCAAATCGGTTATATTGGTCATATCGGTCAAATTTTTCGGTCAAATATCGGCCATATCGGTCAAATATCGGTCAAATTTATTGGTCCAGGTTCTTTCCAGTCAATCATTCATATATTGGAGTTTAATTGGAGCACTTTGGTAGTATACCAGGTTCTCTCTTAAAAGTTACAAATATAATTTATGTTTTGTTTTGTGTTACATATGTTGCATTTCAAAAATATACATAAATTTCTTTATAATTTTTTGTCTCCGATATATCACTGATATATCGCTGACATATCGGTCTTGGCGCTTGGCGGTTGTCGACCGCCTAGGTACCGCCGAGCGATATTTACAATACTGATGCTAAATAAGTAAGACGATATAATGTTTACTTTACCACCATAATAAGTTGTAGCACAATGTGCAAGCGGTGTGGATGAAGTTGTGGTTTGTTGTGTGTGATTTTTGACACATTATATAGTTGATAAAATATTTGTAACTCATGGACGGGAAGGTAAAAAGACTAACCAATAATTGGTGTGTTTAATTTATGCATTCAAGGAGACCTTTTGTATTATGTAACATCATCTTTGATGCGTATGCATTCAATACTCTATATTGATAAACCGATGTAATTGATACATGTTTTGTGTTGCTTTAGCTATGTGGTACCGTACTCAATTTTGTGCACAATGCCACTTACACATTAAATTAAGGATTTACAATCTTTATATAGTATAGATATCTCAGTACCAATTTAATCTATGTTATTGATAACTATTTATAAAAAAATGTTTAAAGTTATTGAAAAACATATAAACTGATAAGTTTACACTTAAGTTCATATAATTTATTTAAAATTTAACAACCACGGTGTTATTGATTAAATCATCATTAAAAAAAATCGACATATGTGCTTTAATACATATTTTTAATATGAGATTTGGTCGAAGAATAGCAATGTACTTTTTCAAATATACCATTCTAGTAAGTGAACTTTTTTTAAGTTGTAGAAACGTAACGAACTTTTATAAGTGTTCCAATTTGGTACGTGATGATGACTTGCCACAATATAAATGGTGACATGTGTCAGACTTTCTGGTATGACACGTCATCATCACGTACCAAATTGGAACACTTATAAAAGTTCGTTACGTTTCTATAACTTAAAAAAAGTTCACGTAATAGATCGGTACATTTGTAAAAGTACATTGCTATTCTTCGACCAAATGCCTTTTAATATTATATAAAATTCAGCAACTAAAGTTTTCTTATTACCTTTTCTTCTTTTATGTTTTTTTTTAACAAAATCGATAAATATGTTTTTAAAGCTTTTTACTCAAAATTGAATTTGTTGACTAAAATTAGTTTAATTTTTAGATTCGATTTACCAATAAAAAGGATTTATTTTGAGATAAAGCATCTTATTTTAATTGAAAAGTCATGCATTTAACACTTTTTGTAAAGTATAGATGGACTATGAAAACTAAACGAGTAATTGTGCGTAGCAACGAGATTTTATAGCGGCGGATAGTTATAGTGATAAAAAAGTTTGTGGGTTATAAATGAAAAATAATAAAAGTATGAGGATTTGGGGATTAAACATAATGTTTTGAAATCCAGTTCGACCTGGCCAGTTCCGGTCGAAAAAGTCAAAAACAAATCAAATTAAACCGGTTTTTATATTTTCGAAACCCAGTTAAACCCACCATGTTTGAAGTGACCCAGATCAACCCGGTTTCCGATATATATTAAACCGGTTGACCCGGTGGTCGAACCGATAACCCGATGACTCGACCAGGTCAATTAGAGACCTGGTTTTCAAAACATTGATTAAACACTATTTAAACTGAATAAACATAACATAATTTATAAATAAAAATTTATGTTTTTTCCCATAAATAATTTACTTAATTTTTCTACTTTTTCACTTTAATGATTTTCCCTCTATACTATCTCTATATATATATAGTATAGACATCACTTTTCATATTTCAACTTCTAAACATCAATCTAGAAAACAGAAAAACATCTAAAAAGTTTATAACTTTTGAAGACCCCATTGAAAAAAAGTGCTAGTCCGTAAAAAGGTAAAAAAAAGGTGTAGAATTATTAATTCTTTTCCCCGTTTCCCGGTTTCTCGCCGGTGGAACCTAAACCTCACCGGAAAACCTTCATTTCTTTCACAAATCTAAAAAAAAAAAAAAAAAAAAAAAAAAAAAAAGGCGCTTAGAACCCTGAATATATATATCACTTCTTGATCAGGTTTAATGCCCCTTTATTTTCGGCATTTTTAGTTTGGTACTCCTTTTCTAGTTTAATGTTAGGTAAGGGATTGTAATTTAGGTTTCTGTGTTTTTTTTTTTTTTTTGAGTTTGTTTCTGTTTTATTAGTAGTGGATTTTATGAGAATTTTGGTTTTTTTAAGCATTGGTGGCTTTAGGACTAGTATTTCGGTTCCGAGTTGAGGGTTGGCGAGTGCGTTTTTGTGGGGTATGTTTTTTTTAGTGCAGGTCGCCTTACTGTGCTTAAAAGGTTGCATGTAGGTCATATGAGAGAGAAAACTGAGGTGACAGATTGCTGAGGGTCACTACTGTGCCTAAAAGGTCGCATGCAGGTCATAGGAGAGAGAAAACTGAGGTGACAGGTTGCTGAGGGTCACTACTGTGCATAGCCTTATGGACGTGTAAAATTTTTTATGAGGTTTTCCCTGGCGAGCCTTTTTGAGTTGCGGACCCACCCTTAAATGTACACACCTACCGAGGTTTGAACACCATTTGGTGATGGTTTGGGACAAGTTTGTGTTTGGTTTTTGCAAGTGTTGAGTTTAGGACTAGTATTTGTTTTTATATAAATGATGTTAGGGCTTTTAATGTATGGATATTGTATTTTTAGGTTTTTGTTATTCGATTACTCGAACCGAGACAAAGTTTAGGGATGACGGAATTGTGGTATTTAGATCAGTGGAGAAGTTTGTATTTGATTTTTAGAAGTGGCCGGTTTAGCACTAGTATTAGTTTTAAGTTTTAACATCAAAATCCACGGAAAGGGTTGAAAACGGTCACCAAGATACCTTGATTAGGCCGCGTATATTAGAGTCAAAGAAGAGGGAAACTCTCATAGCATCATTTTTCCGAGTCATGCAGTGATGTGAGTATGGATGTTCGTTGTGAATTTGAACGAGATTTGGTATGATGTTTTGAGAAATTTCGGGAATGATGCGTTGAGATCTGTTAGTGATTACTCACTCTTTAATATTTTTAGTGAGAGTGAAATCTATGGACATTTTTCGTAAATTTGGAATATTCCAATACTCGGTTAACAATATGGATAGAAAAATGAGGATTTACTATTAGTTTTACTATTGGTTTCGACGCATATAGTGATATATGTTGTAAATTACAGAGTGAATTTCAACAATTTTGGATGGGCTTTTTACTTGGTTCTTAGATTGGTTCTGAGTTATGTAGTAGTGCTACAAGTGTTGGATGAGGGTGAATGATTTGATAATTTGATATAGATGCTGTAAGTACGGGTGTTCTTTATGAATTTGAGCTTGATTTTGGTAGGATAAATGAGTGAGGTGTATCTTGTTAGATTGTCAGTTGGGGTGAAATTATACATGTTTTTTGGATTGTTGGATTGAACGAAGGATGTTTTTACTATGTATAACTTAATGTACCCGTGTGCAACTCATCTCTAAGATTTTGCTTAGATTTATGGATTTATACAGTTTTTAATTTTATAACATTAATGGAGCTTGATTTGATTCAATATTTGCATTTATTTGCTGACTTTCGGTGCATGCTATGTATGTGTTAGTGTCCTTTACTTGACTACTTGTTGCTTTTGGTTCCTTTTTAGTGGAGCAAGCTGTGTTTTAGTGTTTGCTTACTGTCATTAAGGTTTGTATTAGATGAGTATTACATCAGTGTGCGCTTTACTAGATTTTTACTAGTGAAATGCCTAGAAGAAAGCTTACGGATGAATAATGATGCTTTTTGATATGGTCGAATACTGAAGATTCTTTCGTGTTTGATATTATTTTAATTGAAAGTAGGGCGTTTTTACTTTTTACTAAATATAACAAGATTAGGCTTATATATATATTTTATTTTAATTCGGTTGCATGGACTCTCAACAGATGGCAAAAAGGAAAGATGCTCCGTCCTCTGTTCTAACAAGGTCAGGCAGAACAGGGATACAAGCCTCAACAAATCCTTTAAATACTCGAAAATCTCCTAGATTTGAAAAACAGATGGGGCCGACCCGGTCTACTGTTAAAAAGAAACCAGAGAAAAGTGAGAAACAGATGGGGCCGACCCCTTCTACTGTTAAAAAGAAACCAGAGAAAAGTGAGAAACAGATGGGATCAACCCCTTTGAGGAGGTCCGAAAGAGGTAAGAACCCTGTTGATGTTCCCGCTTCAAACGTTAAGTCAACAGAGAAATCCGTGGACATATCAGAAGAGAGTGCAGAAGATGTTGAAGAGAAAGAAGATGGAATTCGGGATTCAAATGGTGGTGTTAAAAAACGGAAGAGATACCATGCTGCTGAGTTTAAGGCTCGTTATAAACCTCAACGAGTAAGAGTTGAAACAGGTATCTATAAGTTTCTTTCGCCGAATGACACTCTGATATGTTTCGTTTCCTAATTATGAATATTCTCACAAAGCCCAAAATTATTTAAAAACTTTTAAATGTGCAATAAATATTAATTATAGTTTGAACCAACATGTTATGTATTTTAATAATGCATTACTTTCAAAACATCTGAGAGGCTGATACCAAATTGACGCACCCCTAAGTTATAAACTTGTTTATTTCAGCGGGGATGTTTTTTTTCTTGGGAGCAGTCTCTTGGATGGTTGACACCTGTTGCTTTGTTGGCACACAGATGTTGAGGAGGATTCAGAATGCGAAGCCTCATCATTTCGGACTAATATGTGTTTTTTTGTATGTCATAAGTGACTTGTAGTTTAAAATATTGCATTTCGTTTCAGAGGGTTCTGAGTTTCCTGCTCATATTGAGTCTCCCTCGTCATCTGGAGATCAGTTCTGGTCTGCTGCAGTTGGTAATGGAACTCCAGTTGCTAACGAAGCTGCCGATGGTAATGCGGATAGTCTTTATCAGCATCTAAAGCCCACTGTGTCTGAGCTCTGCAACATCCTCAAGTTCTCGGTATGTTTCTATCTATTTGTTCTGGCTTTTCCATATCTCGAATATGAAGTTTTGGACAATAATTCTAATAGGTGATAAGACGGGTTTTGGGTTGGGTAAATTGGTCACGATGGGTTCTGGCAGTGAAAATGCGCCGAGTTCAGCTGACCCACAATTACCTATGTCGTTTTTTGAAATAGTTTGTGCTGTTTATATTACAAAAAAATAATAATAAACTAATAATTTATATATCTGAAAATACGATTTTGGGGGTTGTATCATATATGCAGCAAGAAAAGACTGGGTGATTTTTAACCTGTTTGACCAACAATGCCCAATTCCAAACCGTTTCCTTTTTAACTAATTTCTTTGATTGGACCGCTTGAGATAAAAGACGACCCAAATAAAACCATACTTAAAATTATTGATATTGAGAATTCTGAATTAACACTAGCGATAACGCCTCTAGAAACTCATATACTTAAACTAATTTCACTGAGTACTGTAGTGATTTGCTTGCCTGATGTCTTATGACTTATGAGTGTGTAGGTTTCTGAATATTAAGGAAATTATTTGGAGCCAGTTTATTATTTTCACCATGTCTATTGTTGTGAAACAGACGCACCATCTTCCATGTTGCTTTACCAGCTTGTAAAGTTTGTTTCTTTAGTTGGTCTCTCTATGTGTTCTTTTGAGGCTGTTGTGTTTGCACTATATTCTCAGATTGGCCACATAGACTTGATGTCTTTCATGGTTATGTAGTGTAACATCTTTAATTAGTCTAAGAAAGTCATTGTTGAATATAGTCAATGCGTATAACATACTTAAGTAGATTTACTCGATTATGGATGCAGGAGGGTGCAAAGATCATAGTGGAGAGATTTCTCAAATTCGTCGTTGGGAATTTTAATGTCAGCAAGGAGCACACAAGTATATTACAGGCTTTAATGATATCAGTGGTATGAAATTTTCACACATTGAATGAAGTATAATAAATCAATGCTTTATATTGACAATTTTGATGTACTCACTAAGAATTTTTTTTGTGTCATGTTTCTAGTGCTGGATATGTTCTTCACTGTCAAAACACACGATTGATAGGGAAGAGTCGTTTGCTCTTGCAAAGAAGCACTTGAATTTCAGCTGTTTGGAAGAAGAAGCTGATCAAGTGTACGAAAAGCTTAAGAAACCAAAGGAGATGTTTTTACAGAACCCAAAGAACCTTACGGCTCTTAATGCTTTTAAAGATCGTGCATCACGGCCTGAAGAACCAAGAATGTCACCCGCAGTTCCACTTAACCCACAAGAGCAGAAACGAGAAAACCATGGCTCATCTAATGAAGAAGCTTTGCAAAGCAATGGACAGATTATAGAGGAAAATATTGCTAGAAAGGAAAAAAACGAGATTGATAAGTTTGATAGACTGTGGGATGAAAAGAAGATGAATATAGAGAATGACTTTGGATTGGAAAAAGCTCTAATTCGCCATCTGTATAGTAGTAATTCCTCTGTAACATCGGAAAAGCTATATTTGGCAGAAAAAGAATTTGCTGATAAATTGAACGAACATGAAAGATTGAGGCAGTTTTACTTCAATGAGTTAAAGGTAATGCTAAAGGCTGCTGTGGGACAGGTGGCAGTTAATGATAAACTTTCTTTAAATGGGTCTGCACACAAGACCCAGATCGTGGACTTGGTGGAGAGTGAAAAGGAAGATCAAGAAAGCCGTGAGGTGCCCCCTGCTTTATTAGGAAGTCCAATTGTTGCAGAAAGTCACAATAAACCTGTGCATGACATAGGTCCTGTGCTTGTGCCAGATGGAGTAGTCAATTTAAGTGACTCTAGTAATGATATGGTGTCAGATTCGCATACTTCTCAAAAGCACATGGCTAATGCAACAACATCAAGTAAACCTATTGGAGAGGCTCCAACAAAGCAGGATGCTAACATGGGGAATGATGTGGTAGGGCCTGACACGACGGTATTAAGTGAACCAATTGGAGATATCCCAGCAATGCATGATGCTGACATGGGGAATGACGTGGCAGGGGCTGATGCAATGGTGTTAAGTAAACCAATTGGAGATAGTGCAGAAATTGTATCAAGTGTTCCTATTGAAGATATTGCATCAGAACGACATGATGAAATTGTAAGCGTTGGGGATGATGAAGTGGTATTAAGTGAACCAATTGGAGATATTCCGGCAAAGCAGGGTGCTCACATGGAGAATGATGTGGCAGGGGCTGATGCAACAGTGTCAAGTGAACCAATCGGAGATATTCCAGATATTGAAGAAATTGCATCAGAACAGCATGATGAAGTTGAAAACGTTGTATCAGGGGATGATGCACTGGTATTAACTGAGCCAATTGGAGATATTTCAGCAAAGCAGCATGCTGACATGGAGATTGATGTGGCAGGGCATGATGAATGTTTGGAAATGGAAGTGCCAGAAGTTGATTTCAACAAAGAAAATGCTAGAGAAGGTACCACTAACAGTCCTGAGGGGCCACATGCTGTCGAAGCACGTATTGAGACAGGTCAGAATGGTTTGACGCCACATGTCAACTTAGCTGAAATGGAAATTCCCGCTATCAATAATCTAAGGCCACATGTCGATTCTGCTGATGTGTCACATGTTGTTGAAGACGCTATTGGGACTGGTTCTAATGATGTGGCTTTGCATGCCAAATCTCCTGAGTTGGAAATGCCAGTTGGCAATGACATGGCGTCAAATGTCGACTCTACGGATGAGTCACGTCCCAGCGTAGATCCTAATGCGACTGTTCTGAATGATGTTGTGTCACATGTTGACTCAGGTGAACTGGAAATTTTAGCTGACAATGATACAGCACCACATGTTGACTCTGTTGCTGATGGCTCAAATGCTGTTGAAGATGGTAATGAGACTACTCCCAACTATATGGCACAGCTTGTTGACCCTTCTGAGATGAACATGTCAGCTGTCAATGATGTGGCACCAAACATGGACTCTGCTGATGGGTCACATGCTATCCAAGACCCTCCTAACGAGACTGGTCTCTATGATATGTCACCACCGCATGTGGATTCCAATGAGACAGGGATGCCAGCCGACATTGATATGGAACCCAATGACTACTCTGGTGATATGTCACATGCTGTGGAAGACCCGAATAAGAATGGTTCTAATGATATTTCATTGCATGCAGACTCCGATCAGATGGGGATTCCAGCTGCCAATGATTTGATTCCACATATGGAATCTGCTGATGGGTCACATGCTGCTGAAGACTCTAATGGAACTGGTTCTAATAATGTGGCGCCAAATGTCGAGTCTGCTGAATTGGAAATTCAAGCTGCCAACTGCAACCAAGAGAATGCACAGGACACAACTCCCTCAGTTGTGCAAGTTGCTTCTCCAGTTTCTGATCATTCAATGCAAGCAATTCCGGTAGGTTATTTGCACATTCAGAATCTTTAAGCTTGCGTCTTGTATTTAATCTTCTGAATAAAACTTTGATCGTTGTAATTTTGACTTGTTTCTGGTTGTTTCAGGAAATTCACAATGATTCTCATCTACTTCAACAACCTTCAGAGAATGGGATTCAAGATCAAGAAGGGCAAGCTGATCCTACTCCAATGGTTGAAATCGAAGATGATAATATGCAACATGTAGAAGCCATACAAGTTGATCAGATCATTCCAGAAGACTCATCACTCAATCCTCACGATGAATCATCTTTAGTCATGTCTACTAATTCAACGATTACTGAAAATCAAGCTGCCGTGCTTCCAACAAGTGACGTTTTGGTTCAAACCACTGCACCACCCATTACTGCACAGACCCAAGTTCAAAACGATTCACTGCTGGAACAATATATGCTTGTTCTTCAACAAAATGCTAATTCCAACCAAACGGGTTCACGAGTGACTCCTCGCATTGATCCACTTCATATTGCACTGAAGCAATTATCTTCTATAAAAGAAAAAATTGTCAAATGCTATGAAGACTATGTGAGTTTCTTTTTCGATTTTTCTCGGTAGTCAAGTCAAAGTGGTTTTTTTTTTTTTTAATCATGTTATCGGATTCATCTTTGTGCAGATACAAAAGATAAATATTGACTGTGAGAAGGAAATAACGGAAGCTATTGCGAAAATAAGGTTGAAGTATTGTAATAAGCGTCAAGAAGCAGATGCAACTTTTAACTCACAAAAGAAGGAAGCTGAGAACAATATGAATACAGTGTTTATAAACCAAGTACTGGCAGCAGCTTTCAGACGGAAGTGCCAAGATGTTACTAGTGGCCGTGCAGCAGTACAACAAGGTATGCTTTTCTGAAATGTTTATATGTTGCGATATTTTCATATTTGTTTAAAGAGTTAGACCTATTTTTGTAGCTAATTCATTTTGTCTGTTTTAATAATTGGTGCTCCTTTCTCTGGATGCGTTTTTAGACTTTGGAACATACCGTTAGGTGCTTTTGGATCTACTTGATGTTTTTTCATATAAATTGGCATATAGTTATTGTTTATTGTTTTATATAAAGTTTCGAAACTTTGTACTATATATATAGTTATCACTTTTCTTCTACAAAAGTAGTTTTTAAGATATTAGCAATGATCGTGGAACCTAATAAGTCAACATGTTTGACTACTATTCTGTGACAAAGTTGATATCACAGAGGATTGACATGCTCATAAAGGTATGTGCAAAAGTCAAATTGGGCACTCCATTACAAATTACAAAGAGTGTCGTTTTTGCAAGTGTCAAAATGGTTTTATCTATCCATATGTGCACTCAACTTATAGAGCTTGAATACTCTTAATTTATATGTGACATTTTCAAGCTCATTTTAATTGGATTTCTGCTTTAATCTTGTTATAAACTATTCGAGTTTTCTGTGACATAACAAACTTTAACCTTCTTTGCAGCATGTCAAGCTGAATCAATGCAGCAACTACATAGGTTTCGCGGTCCATCTCGGTTTCCTGGCCAATCTTCAGGAACCCAGACACCACCACCTCCGCCGCCACCAATATCAGCAACAGCAACAGAAACACCACCACAGCAAACACAGCCTCCCCTTCAAATTGTGCACCAATCCTCGGCCCTTTTCTCGACTCCACTGACCAGACACCCACATACTACTAACCTGAGACCCGCCAACGCTACACCAATTAGACCACCACCTACCACCAATCCTATCCCCACCATTCCCTCAACAACTACTACTAGCAGAACACCACCAATTAACAACCCTATTACACCCCCAATAGGCGTCAGTAGCAGACCACCAACTACCACCAACCTGATTATTCCCTCAATCACTACTAACAGACCACTAAGCAGTGTAACTCACAGTACGGCCCCACACATGCGACCTATGGTCAGCCGTGAAATCCAGACCCCAGGCCCACATATGCGACCATTGGCCAGCAGTGACGTCCGTTCCTCGACCTCACATATGAGACCATCTATCCCTACATCTTCATCTGGACCTCCGGGTTCCGGAACTTACCATAGGACATTGCCAGTTCAACATGTAACAAGTAGCCTCCCACTAACCTCACCCTCAAATTCTCAACCACTAAATTCAACATCATCTGTACAACCACTGCCACCACTACCTCATGAACGTTTCCCTGTGCCACCACCACCACAACCACAACCGCCATCACAATTACCACATGCCTCTGCCGCCACATCATCCAACTCATCATTACCACACGGTCCATCTGTGCCCCAAAGTGGAAGTCCACCAGATAAGTTGAATGATAACGTTAATGCGCTGGCAGACAATCCTTCTCGTGGGCTTAACATTCTGAAGACACCTGAATTCCCGAGAGGGGGTACTGCTGCACAACCTCCTGCTGCTCATGAGGTGGTTTATTTGTCAGATGATGACTAACTAAGTAGCTAATCAACTAACCACTAGATTAGTATATTACATTTATTAATTTATAGCAAAGAATGTGCTTGCAGTCTGAAACTTGTGATGGCCTATTCTGAAACTGTAAAATGTTCTATTTAGAACCGGGTCTCTTAACGCTTGTTCTTTTGTAGAGATGCGAGCATTATTTATCTCAATATGCTATTATCTATTAGTCCATTGAGTTTGTTCTTTTGTAAAATGTTCTATTGAGAACGTCGAGTTGCAAATTAAAATGATTTTAATGCCAAAACGCGTGTACACTTGGTTACAGACTAATATGTTCCACGACATAACACATTGATGCGAGTTTACTAAAGTTTACACCATAATCGATCAAGTCTTGTTACTGTTTGAAGTTATATAATATATCTTGTATGCAAAGCGTTTCGCAATAGGTGTTTGTTTATTAGCAAGTTTTTTTTATAGGACTATTAGGAATTTGTTTCAGATATTATTAGTTGTGCATTAACACGTTCCAAATTTTGTTATCTGCACTCATCATTTTGGACTTGTTTTTGCCCTCTTAAAGTCATCAAATTGACTCTCTTTGACACCACATTTTACTATATGCATTTGAAACACTATTCGGACATAGTTTGTGAATATGGACTGCTCAACTTGCTGCCATCGACGTTGGGGGTGCTTAGGATTTGTTTTCTCCGTCAATACCAAATGCTTTTTATAGCGTGTCGACTACTTTTCACTCTTATCATGTTTTGTATATACAATAACGAATTTATTTTCTACGGTAGAATTTAATGCATATATGTCAATCAATGTTGTTTCATCATATTAAACGACACCTATACAACATTAACGTCACCACATCATAATAACGCATGTACCATGTTAATATTTAGTTAACTTTTGATACTATAAACAACTTACTCATTCAATAAATATATTGGACCAAATCTCATAAAATCTCCACATATTGAACCACTTTACACCATAAAATCAAGGTTGTAAAAATCGCTAGGCGCTAGTGAGGCGGTCGGGTAGGGCCTAGCGATTAATCGGTTAGGCGGGGATTAATCGGATTGGAATTTTTATGCACAAAATTGTAATTTTAGATATTATACTATATTATATACATGAGATAAGCATAATGCATCAAAGTTCAAATATTTCAAGTGTTCAAATATAAACATAATACATAATTCTTCAAAGTTTAAAGTCAAACATATATATTACTCGGTTTGTTGACTATTTTAAACGATCTTTGACTGATTTTATCCGATTAATCGGTTTGTTGACCAATTTTTAAGCGATTTTGACTTATTTTTACCCGATTTTGATGACTGATTTTTAAGCGATTTTGTCCGATTAATCTGATTAGACCGATTTTGTCCGATTAATCGGTTTGTTGACCAATTTTTAAGCGATCTTTGACCAAAGCGATTAAATAGGCCGATTATGATAAATCAAGGCGCTTAGTGAGCGATCAGCGATTATGCGGGGATTAATCGGCCGCCTGGACCGATTTTTACAACAGAGCATAAAATGTAAGAGATGTTTTGGCAAGTGAAGAAATTTGGAGAATAAATTGATAATGATGTGTATTCAACCTCATTTTGCAAAAAGTGGTCTTTCTAAAAGATGAAACTCTGCTGAAACTGGCATATTATAATATATAACATTCATTGAAGTGGTTTGAGGAGCCGACACTGTTCCGAAGCCATCGGATTGGAGTTCGGCTTGAGGGAGTGGGGCGGCTTGGGTGCACTATTGAGTCGCGGCTTGAGAAGGCATTGTTCACACGACGAGCCGAACCGTCGGCTTAAAGGATTAAAATTTGTGCTTAGGGCCTATTAGTGGCTTCTCCACTAAGCTGTCACAACTAATTAGTTGGCCTAATTGCATGTGTTACACATGTTCCTCATTATCATAGAGTGTGATGGTTCGTTGCATGTTGCACACCTGTTTTCCATTATCACTTCTAAGAGCACTAGGTATCGTGGTGTTGTCCCGCTGGTGCCGTTAGGAAAAGTGCTGCCACATCAGCACCTTTTCCCATAACACCAGATTTCATCATAACACTAAAAATCCCCTCCCTCCAATAACACCCGTTTCTGGTTCTGTCATGCACCCTTGGACCCCACACACACACACACACACACACACACACACACACACACACACACACACACACACACACACACACACACACACACACATATATATATATATATATATATATATATATATATATATATATATATATATATATATATATATATATACGTAGGGCCGTGTACAATATTCCCTAACTCTATAAGATCCTACTTCACTTCTATGTCGAGCCGACTAAAAGCTCCTAACATAGGATCATTAGAATTCACTTATGCATTAAATACAACCAAAAATCGTAGTACACCTCCAATCATGTTTCTTAAGACGTTCAAGCAAGTTACCAATGGAAGTATGCCAGTTTTCTTAAGCCTAACATCGAATACAATCATCCGTAACAATTATAAACAAACCATCAACCAATAATCAATATCTAGGTTTCACTACATATAAGCAAACACAATAAAAACCTAGCCTAACATGTTAAAAGAAAGATAAACATAAGATAGAATCAAACAATACATAGACATATTGAATGATTATTGGAGAACTTATCTTTATTAAAACATGGAAGAAAGAAGGGTTTGAAACCCCTTCAATATGCAGGAAATTCGACCTAGGGTTTATGTTTTGTATTCCACAATTTGTTCCACACTTTACAATGAAAAATTGGAAAAATATATATAGACTAAGCATCTTGACGGCGTCATGTATTAGCCTCTGACGCCGTCAACTCGCCGCCAAGTTGAAATTCGTATTGCCTAGATCCAATCTTGACGCCTTCATGTAGAAATATGCTCTGGGCCGTCACTTGTATTTGGACCCTGACGGCCTTGGTGACGCCGTCAGGCCAATAACACTGAAAACACTCTGGGCCGTCACGTTATAATTTCCACATCCACCTCTTTTGCCACTCTTGACGCCGTCATGTGTTGTGGCTTGACGTCGTCAGGTACTGTTCCAGCAAGGAATTTTGAGACTTTGCCGTTTTCTTCACTTTTATGCTCCAAAAACGTCCAAAATGCTTCCTTTTTCAGATTTCTCATCAAAAGTACCTAAAATGACAAAAGGAACGATTTAGGGCAATATTTGATCAAATAATCACGAATTCGCTTAAAAGCGGTACACTTTTCGCCTCATCAAATACCCTTACACTTGAGATTTGCTTGTCCTAAAGCAAATGTGCTTTTATTCTAATCAAAATACAAGTTAGGGGTCATTTAACACTAATATAAAAGTAATTACAACAAATATTCGTTCTACTAAAAACCAAAAACAAGCACGGAGGTCGTACACTAGCACCTCACAAATAGTGTTTAGATACTCACATCTCTCGGGTGTAATAAATTATATCTCACAATATGGAAATGGAAAACATCTCTCACTACCTGTTATAGCAAATAGATTACCATAAGCTTGGGAAAGGATCAAACCTCCACCACTTGGCGTAAGCACCTAGGATAAACTATCAAAGATGTCTTTTGAAGGGTTATAACGTTAGGTGTAGGGATATGAAAAACACGGTTTTGTTGGATAAAGGCAATATTTACTGGTGGCGAGTTAATCATCTTGGTTAATTACATGTACAATATGGCGTTGCTAAGCCAAGACTCGACTCGACTTAATCTAATAAATTGAAAATAACAAGAACTTAAAGATAAACATAGAATGAAACGGGATGGTAGTCCGTTTTTTTTTTTTTTTTTTTTTTTTTTTTTTTTTTTTTTTTTGCATACACTTTTACCCTACCATCCAAAATAATACATCATAGGGAATGTATATTCCCCTTACACTTGAATTTTTACATTAAACTATTCTAATGACTCGAATCAAGATAATCAAAATACTTATAGTACTTTTTTTTTTTAAATTAACGCACATATGGGGGTAATAATTTGATGTTCTTCCCCATTACTCCGTAACACTAGTACTTTATCCATGAGTCCCAATCATCCCAAAACAATATGTACAAGATATGACTCGACTTAGCAACCATTTAATCAATTAGATAATTAACTAAGGGTGTAAACAAATAACAATAATGCACTAAAGATGAGTGCATACACGGAAGGCTAAGGCGATTTGGTTGCACATTTGGGTGGGTTGTAACAAATTCTTCCTTTAAGTAAGATGCTTAAAGTTAGAAACGAAAAGATAGGCTCGGAGGGGTGTACTAGGGGTATCGTGTACTAAAAATGAGTACAACGCAAAGTAATTGACTTTACTAGTCAAGTAATATGACTTAAATGGTCAAGTAATTATGATACGGGTTTAACACAAGGGTGATCCTAATGCCTCTTATCATGTAGTAAATGCTACTACACGAATGTAGTCTCACTAGCGGACTCGGGATGAATCACTAATGCAAGTTCTAGAATCTAAATACTACCGGTACACTCATAAGCACTAATAATGAATGCTTTTCCTATCAAATCTAAAGGCGAACCTCACATATTTGGGTGGAAATTTTTTTTAAGTGGTATGGGTTTGTGCTAGTCATACAACTCCTATCCATGAGACGCTTGTTAAGGCTAAAGTTTCACTCCTAAATGTTGTAAAAAATTTTAAATTTGGCGCTAAAATTACACTAACAAGTATTTCTCATAGTTTTATTACACACCTACTATCGAACAAACAAACTCAAGTGCAATTGTATCCTATAATGTATCATCATTTACCCTCCCCTTACACTTAGGATGAACATTGTCCCCAATGTTCAATTAAAGGATGTAAAAGTAAAACAGGTAAAATAATGAAAACAAATACTCTCCTGATTCGTTCGGTGTGGATAGTGTGTCAACAAGGTAAGATCTTCCTCCAAGAAAATGAACGTTGAAAGCTTCCCTCCAGAAATATAAATCATCTTCTTGTCATATATAACCTGTTAAACCTGAGAAAACAATCAAGGCAACCTCGCGTAAAATCGGCGGCAATCTATATATACTAACAAATCCTAGAAAGCAAATTAAGATATAATGCTTGTGGAATGAATGTTTGCAGATTTCCTCAAGTTTATAAAACTAAATAATCAACAAAAACTTTAAGACTCCGGTTTAAACAAAACTCGCAAAATTTTTCAGAATTTTGGTACCTGACGCCGTCAGGTTGTAACTCCTGACGCCGTTAGAATGTTCCTGGAAAAATCTTATGTTAAGTTTCCGGAAAATTTCTGGAAAAACTTATGCCTTATTTCCTGGAAAATCCTGCAAAACATCATTATGACTCGATACAAGCATTTGACTCTAACAATTACTAATATACATGCTCATTTAATATTATGGCGAATCATGATCATTTTCATTCTTATAAACAAATTTAGATCTCCCTTACACTTAGCTTTTGCAAAATACCTTTATATGTAATTAAGACGAAGTTAAAAACAAAATAAAGCATTTTCACAAATTATTTTGAAACATGATTTACCAACAATAAAAGTAAAACATGCATACGGAAACAAATAAAATCAAACAAATAAAAGCACACAAAACATGGGTTGCCTCCCAAGAAGCGCTTTTCTTTATTAACGAGTCTTGTAGCTAGACTCAAGGTCATGGGCTACCGTGTGTCGCTTATGCTCACATATCCAAGTGTGAGCCATCTAATAGTCGCCTCATCTTTCTTATAGTTATCACTTAGCTCTAAACATCCGCGATAATACCTTTTATTCTTTTCATGAGGATATTTAAGCCCTTTCCTTTTATCATTCTCACTTAGCATATCAAGGGGTGGATACCTATTACATTTCTCAATAGAAAAATCCTTGAACCTAGGGTGTGCACGGGGCATTTGGTAAACAAAATCTTCATCCCCATCCGAGAATGTAATTAACCCTTCCATAAGTTTTTCATCTAGGTTGGTTAACCTTTTGAAGGGTTTTCCAAACACAACTTGGGTTAAGTTACTATCGATAAATTCTCCTAGATTCTCCATAACCGTAAACTCAACCAGATAAACAAAGCTTCCTACAAACACATGCAATCTCATTGCCCTAGCAACGATATTATCTCCTTTGTATTCTAACTCATCTACCATAACTTTATTGTATTCACTACGCGAGATTATGTTCATTGGTAAAGATGAGTTAAGATAGGCATTAGAGCTCCTAAACCCGATCTTACAAGGAAACTACATATTAAATGAGCTACCATTCTCAATCCTTGTTCTAGGGTTGACATATCTAAGAGGGTTCATCTCATCATCCATCCTATCCTCATTAATTACATCACCATCATCGGAGTCCGAATTAAAGGACTAGCCCAATGGTCATTATCATGGTCAGACTCCTCCATCTCAGAATTATTGTGAAAGTGGTGGTCAGGCGAGAGGTTAGGTGGATTTTCATTTTCCACTAGAGGGATTGGGGCGTGTACCTACGACGAAAAACACGAATAACAGGAATCAAATGATCAATGTTATTTTTATCCATCGAGATAGCTTACGAACAAAGGAAACAAAGAAATGAGATAGACTAAAGAAAACCTAAAAATAAAAATAAAAATCTTACTAGAAAGGAATCTAGCAAGTAGACCTAATAAAAATAAATTCTAACCTAGACAATAACTATTCCCCGGCAACGGCGCCAAAAACTTGATACGGGGTATTGCGCCCTCGCAACACGTTTTACCTCTCAAGGGATCTTGAGAAGCTTGGAACCCCCACCAGGCAGTGTACCTGATCGTTGTAGTATAGTATAGTGACAAGTACCGGGGGATTGATCGTTCAACTCAGGAATAGTGTCGCTAGGATTAGAAAGCCTACTAAACTAGGTCTAGAGGTGAAGGATGATTCTTTTTGTATTTTTTTAATATTTTATGAAAGCAAGTAAAATCTCGGGTTTTGAAGGAGTGGGCGGAATTAGTTGCTAGCCAACTAACCCAATTAACTAAAAATGCAATCAAAATAAAATAAAAGAAATAAAAATTAAACTAATATACTAATGTGGTGGAAACAATAATGAGAAAAGTTGTGTTTACTTAGATTTCATTACTCCATAGATATCTTTTACCAATTGATTAGCTTGTTACAATTGCATGGATGATGGGTTATATTCCTTAATACCAGTCGTAGGGCCGTGTACAATATTCCCTAACTCTATAAGATCCTACTTCACCCCTATGTCGAGCCGACTAAAAGCTCCTAACATGGGATCATTAGAATTCACTTATGCATTAAATACAACCAAAAATCGTAGTACACCTCTGATCATGTTTCTTAAGACGTTCAAGCAAGTTACCAATGGAAGTCTGCCAGTTTTCTTAAGCCTAACATCGAATACAATCATCCGTGACAATTATAAACAAACCATCAACCAATAATCAATATCTATGTTTCACTACATCTAAGCAAACACAATAAAAACCTATCCTAACATGTTAAAAGAAAGATAAACATAAGATAGAATCAAACAATACATAGACATATTGAATGATTATTGGAGAACTTATCTTTATTAAAACATGAAAGAAAGAAGGGTTTGAAACCCCTTCAATATGCAGGAAATTCGACCTAGGGTTTGTGTTTTGTATTCCACAATTTGTTCCACACTTTACAATGAAAAATTAGAAAAATATATATAGACTAAGCATCCTGACGGCGTCATGTATTAGCCTCTGAACTCGCCGCCAAGTTGAAATTCGTATTGCCTAGATCCAATCTTGACGCCTTCATGTAGAAATATGCTCTGGGCCGTCACTTGTATTTGGACCCTGGTGGCCTTGGTGACGCCGTCAATAACACTGAAAACACTCTGGGCCGTCACGTTATAATATCCACATCCACCTCTTTTGCCACTCTTGACACCGTCATGTGTTGTGGCTTGACGTCTTCACGTACTGTTCCAGCAAGGAATTTTGAGACTTTGTCGTTTTCTTCACTTTTATGCTCCAAAAACGTCCAAAATGCTTCCTTTTCCAGATTTCTCCTCAAAAGTACCTAAAATGACAAAAGGAACGATTTAGGGCAATATTTGATCAAATAATCACGAATTCGGGCTTAAATGACCCCTTAAAAGCGGTACACTTTTCGCCTCATCATCTGATATCTTCCTTTCGAGTGTCACAACAGAAAGGTTATGCCATTTCGCTAGGAACTCCGTTAATCCTAGAAAGCGATCCAATTTACTAAACTTTAGCCCGTCATCGCTAATTCGAGTATATTTACGACCTTCTAATTGAATGTCCACCAACGAGTTTCTCTTTTTGAATTCATTGGAAATTTTCACATCTCTTGTATTGAATTCAAAATTAATCCGATCTCCTGGTTCTCTAACATCGTTGAAATCCCAAAATAAACACCAACCCCCATCCACCGAGTCCATTAACCCTGATATCCGACTCTACAACTCAATTTTTTTTCTCCATGACGTGATAACCATATACATTAGCTAAAACAACTTCATCCTCTATCCCTTTCTATGACCCCTTGACTGCAATAAATCTATCCCTACTCACTACCCCAGAACTTGTGAACATGTTTGAATCCCATATCCCAGACCTGCCAACTGCATCTACTTTAGCGAAATTGAAATTTTTTGATCCCCACACTTCTTCAACACACTATTCTTTTACATTCCTACACTTTGTTTCTTGAAACCTAAACATACATGGTTTTTCATCCCTAACAGTATCCTTAATCCACCCATCCTTACCTTTCTCCCTTAAACCTCTAATATATAAAGACACGATCTTCATAATAAATGATAAAACACAACACCAAAACTCTCAACACCCGCAACCACCTACTGGTCTGGATCCTTACTACCTATTACTCCCTCCATAGGTCCCTTCATTTAATCCCACACAACACCTATTTGCTCTCCGATCTTCCCAACATTATTAAACGAGCAAACACTATCATCAAGGATTGTTGCTTACCTTTATTCAAACCCAAAGATGATTCACTGACTTGTAGATATTTGCAATCATCTTAATCGACCACCTTAAGCTTCTCCAAGTGATTTAAATCACTCGAAGACCTCCTTCTTCTTGCCACACATTTAGCCAAGCGAGAACTCAATTTCGAGTTTCATTACTCAATTTACCTCTATCATCTGAGTCTCCCCAACCCCGTGCGAATAATCCTTCTGGTGACATCTTGCGTTTTTTACCCAGTATACTACCGCCACCACTAGGTTCCTCATTTATGTATACATCATTTTGATCCTTTATAAAATCCCCTTTTCCAGTGTTATTTTCACAATTTAATGGATCAATGTTATTACTATGATCATCCTTCTTTTAAGTTGTCACATATTTTTTCTTGGTTCATACTGCTTTGGGCTTCCCCATTACCATCCGGGTCACATCTCATAAACTCTTTTACACATGTAACTTCTTTGTCTACTAAATTTTCTGTAAAAAAACAAACCAGCCAAAATGCGTTGTCTATTGTCTTTCCCAATAACTTTGACATGAACTGCATTGGTTGTCAGATATGGTTCTTGGAACTAAGGTCATATGGAACCAAATGGATTTGTTTTGAAGTAAAAAACATTATAAGGACAATATTCTTGAGATGTTCAATGTGGGGGATTCTAGCCTAGCTAGAACTTCAATGACACCAATTTAAATCTATCTAATATATTGGTAAAAGTGTTGTCCATTTTGAATACTCAAATAATATTGGCCGTCTTATGTGTCTAATGACGTGTGTGAGATCTAATTAGTAGTTATAACTAGGTTAAGTAAATGTACCAATAATTCAAGTGATGACTAATTGAATAGTATTACACGAGTACTATGATACTTACGATATTGCATTTTGGAAGATATCCAACTGCTATCTAATGATAGAGTAATGCATATATGGATTCTTACATAAAAGAGTCTAGATACACTAGAGTGAATGTATTTAAGCTAGGTGGGAAGCTATGTCTTGAAAATCTTGAAAGTATTCCAAACAGACTCTTATAGCTAAATCTACGATGGAATCTGAATTTATCATTCGAGATAAATTTATAGAATATGCGGGACACGTTAATTCGTAGAGGACATACCAAGATGGTGTAATGGAAAAGACCATGTGTATAAAGTGCGATAGTTAATTGGAAATTGATAGAGCTCATATCACAACGTAAATCGGTAAGTCGAGACATGTCCATCATAGACATTGGTTGGTGCGACAACTATTCTCAACTAGAGTTATCACGATTGACTATGTAAAGTCAATGGATAACATCACGGATCCGCGTACGAAATACTTAAGCATAGAGTTAGTTAGTAAGTCATTTAAAGGAATAACACTAAAGCCCTTGAAATAATGAGTTTATATGAAGGAAAACCTAGCCTAGTTGATTAGAGATCCCAAAATTTGGGTTCAATAGGACAACCTAATCATATAAAATGTGGGGGAACTCACTATGGAGGAGTTATTTAAAGTTATAACTTCCTAGTTCATTCCTATTATTGACACTTGTTGTGACATTAAGCCTATGTATTTAATGATTCAAAATGAAATCACAATGCATGTGACTTTCAATGATTCAAGATGAAATCACTTATGTGATAGAGAAGTGGGGTCGCTTCGAAGAAAATTGTGGGGACGTAAATCCTAAGGGCTTTTGCATAACCAGACTAATGTTCAAGACCACAATGAACATGACTGAGGACTTGACAGTGTCAGAGAGAGTCTTGTGTGAAGTGTATTGTTGTCTACATAAACAACAACTTAGTTCAAAGACATAAACAACAACTTAGTTCACAAGGAATGTTCAAAGGGTCACACCTATCTATCCTTTGTAAGGTTCAACTATTGAAATTTCATCAAAACTTTTGTGTATTACGACCGATCTCAATTCTTGTGGGGGATTGTTAGAAAATTTGGTTGACAAAAGTGACTTTGGATCAACTTTGCACACAATTATCTATATGTATGTGTCATATATATTAGTAATAGTTTATAGGTTCACGTTCTCCTTAAAGAGAGCTTATCAATGAGCCTTTATGTGTCCAAAATAGAATTGATGTGAATGAGATATCACGTCTCAAAGTTAGACATTTGGTACAAATGATTAAAGTGGAAAAATAGTTTACTTTCTATCCCATATCGGTAGAAGGTGTAAACTAGGGTGACGTCTATTGTGTATAAATAGAGGCCATAATTCCATATGTTTTCACACATAAGATCAATAAATATTATTGTTTTCCAATATAAGTAATACACATTTGAAAAGTGAGGCAGTACAACTTATTGTTTTGGTTGTTGTACTCTAAGAAATAGACGGCGAATATGTTTTAATTGAAGCGTGTCAAACATGTGTCTCGGTTATTTAGTGCTTTGTTGCTAATCTTCGTTGGTGATCTAGTAAGTCTTCTCGAATATTTTTTTTTATTTAATTATCGTTTATAAAAGTTTGTCTCTATATTTATTTTTATGTTATTTATTTACTGTTTATTTTATTTATCATAATATGAATTTTATTAATAAAAATGTAACACATTACCACTATCGCCGTCACCATTAAAAATGTAACACATTATTTGTGTCGAATCGGGATTTCTCCATTTGTGTTTGTCTCTCAAAAAAAGCCAAGCGCCTTTGTGAGCAAAGTCTTTCCCGCTGTCGTCTTTATACAAAATGTGAACCCGTGTCATCAAATCTTCATCATTTTCACAGCTAAGCCTCACGGTTTGTTCAAAAACTGAGTTAAACTTCCCAACTTCTCGGTTCATCGTAGTCCACTTTCCCGTCAACATGTTCTTGTTACGCTCTTTCAAACCTTTACGCTTGGCTTGCTCATTGTATTCGTCAAGAACTTTGTACCAAAACGTGTCATTTTGTTGGTTGTTCCCAACAATCGGATCCTCAGATATTTGTATGTAACATTCTGCCAAAATTAACTCCTCCTCTTGGGTCCAAAGCGAACAGTCGGTTTTCTTTTCTCGGGGTTTCTTGGCTTGGGTCTTGCAACGACCTCCCTTTGGTTTTGGATCCGATGGGCCCTCTTCGGATTGTTGAGGTGGTGGGGATTGTTGGGTAAATTCGGGTTGTTGTTGGGAAGATTGGGGTTGTGTAAATAGGGGTCGGTATAGTGTTCGTTGTTGAGATTGTTGTTGGGAAATTTGGGTTTGAGATAGTTGTTGTTGAAGTTGCAATTGTTGACATAGGATGAATTGGTCGGGTGTAAAGTTGGCGAATGGGTTATTAAAAGTAGCGAATTGGTTTGGTAATGTAGGAAGTTGGTGGGTGTTTGAGGTGACGGAATTTGCGGATGATGGTGTGTTTGGGTTAGAAGAAGATGAGGAATTTAGCATTTGAAGAGGCGGTATTTGATTTTGCGGATCGTTGAGCATGTTGTTGACCCATTGATTGGGATTCATTTTTGTAACTTAAATAAGGAAAAATAGAGAAGTATAAAGATATAAGTGAAGTTGAAAGTGTGTAACAATATTGAGTTATAAGGTATTTATAAAAGTTTTAAAGGGTAAAAATTTATTACTCTGAATTCTAAAACTATATTTACTCTAAAATCCCAGTTTACACTTTACACGAACCCATATGTGATGATTGATTGTATTGACGTACCACATTTTTAGCTAAAAAAAAAGTGCCACATTTCAAGGCCTATGTAGTATTAAAAACAAAGCCCATGGAGTATATAACACTTTACCCTAAAAATCTTTTCATATATTGCAGCCACCCACTAAAACCAGCTTTTTGCTTCTTGCTCAAACCCAGCAAATATCAAGACAACATTTCGTTTCTTTGCTTCTTGCTTAAACCAAGTCACAACCAGCGGGAAAAAAAACACCATGAACATCTTTTATCAAGCACCTTATTCTCAAACAAATTGAAAAAACGGGATAACACCAAGAAAAAAACAAGAAAACACGAGGCTCGGTACCGTGCTTGCGCCATCGTGTCGCGTTTTCCGGGACAATTTGAGCTGTTCGTGATGGCTCGGGACGCGAAAACGTGAGCCACGGTATGGAGATGGCGCCGTCCGGTCGCGCTTTACCGGAAAACACCAGCCTTGGCGCTGGGTACCGAAGGCTCTAAAACCGTTTACATAAGGGATTGGCATTTTATTTGTATGGTTTTTTATAGGAAAAAAACATACACACAGAGAGAATGGTCGCGGGTAAGAAAAGGATGAATAGAGATACACATGCAATAAATTTATTAGATATGAATTGAATTTACTTACCTTTTTGAAATACAATTCTTGCTCGAATAGAGATACACGTGCATTGAGTGGAGATTAATTAAAAGACACTAAATGTGTGAGTTAATTTGCTAACAAACCAATGGGCCTTTAGTTCCATGGTTAGAGCTTCCAACCTTGTGTCAATAGACCGAGGTTCGAATTTCTCCAGTGTGCAACAAAGGTGCGCGCTGTGCGCGCTGTGTGCGAACATTACATTCATCTTTATAACTGACAAAAGAACGTCTCCCCTGCGGCAAGATGGTGCGAATATTTAAATCCGTCTTTGTACTGGGCTTGCAATACCTCTTACGTACGATCTGCTTCCAAATATGCCTGCGTGACTTGTACGGAAACAATGGTAGTATATACGCTGGTAGCCCCCCAGGTTGGATGGTGCTACTCTTGTAGGAGCATTTAACTTAGTGATTCAAATCCTGAAAAACACTTAATGCAAATATTAAAAGTATATGCCGCGAATCGCAACATATAAAACTTAATGAGGTAAAAGATTAGCGCGTAGCAAAAGTATAGCGTATATAATTAATATATAAAAGAAGTAGTAGTGCAAATTACACCTATCGTGAGGTTTTACAAACTATATAAATAATTAAGTGTTTTGACCGTGACTATTAGTTTCTGTTGCACGCACAGACGCAGATAGATTTATCGTGACCGCATAGACTCTAACGTTTTGTGGATGATCGCAGATGACCACGGCTTTTTGTCTCGTGCGCTCATGGCGATTGACTAGCATCGTGGTGCCTGCACGTGACAGTGCGCTCATGGCGCCAATCTGCGAAGATTTCCGGACGCATGGCCTAACGCGGGTAGATTTATCGTGATTGCGTTGTTCGCGGCTAAAAGATAAAGTAGGTCCGATCGTGCGGACTTAGTGCGGTTATAGGTAAAATCGTGTTTACCAAGTTTAAAAGATTTACATAAAATCTTATGAATATTTAAAAATATAAAGTAGGTCCGATCGTGCGGACTATAGATAAAAAATTAAACAACCCTTCGGATAATATATAATAAGAATTAAACTATAGTATTCCCGTAAATGATAAACATTTGTTTCAGATTCAACCGTTAATTTTGGTGACACGTGCGTACGTATCGATTCATGCTTAGTGGCATAAAAATAAATGTTAGATCAACATATAATTGACTAATATATTGTTACCTCAACATGTGATCATGTGAATTAGTCAATGAAGTACAAATCGACAAACAATGTTGTTTACCGGTGAGAACATGATACTTGTTGTTGTCATGTCCCACGGATGGCGCCACTTGTTGATGCATAATCTGGCGCGGACTGATTCAACGACTCTCCTTGGGCCGTTAGTCGTCTTCTCAAGCCCTAAATAGACCTGTCAACAAAGAGAACCCGTTAGGAGTGGACCCGAGGCCGTAGCCCCGGGATCCACCTCCGACGGTCAAGTTAGTATTGATGCGCGGAGCATATGATAGTTAGGTTTAGGGTAACCTGTTGTATTGTGCCCCTAAGAAGGGAGTCCCAGCCATGTATTTATAGGGCATGGATTAGGGTTTAGGCGTAGAGTGGGCCGCTTTCTGCCGGGCCTGGCCCATATAGGGTCCAGTCCGGACCATACGTCCACAACAAGAATAGTGTCGCTAGGATTAGAAAGCCTACTAAACTAGGTCTAAAGGTGAGGGATGATTCTTTTTGTATTTTTTTATATTTTATGAAAGCAAGTAAAATCTCGGGTTTTGAAGGAGTGGTCGGAATTAGTTGCTAGCCAACTAACCCAATTAACTAAAAATGCAATCAAAATTAAATAAAAGAAATGAAAATTAAACTAATATACTAATGTGGTGGAAACAATAATGAGAAAAGTTGTGTTTACTTGGATTTCATTACTCCATAGATATCTTTTACCGGTTGATTAGCTTGTTACAATTGCATGGATGACGGGTTATATTCCTTAATACTAGTCGTAGGGCCGTGTACAATATTCCCTAACTCTATAAGATCCTACTTCACTCCTATGTCGAGCCGACTAAAAGCTCCTAACATGGGATCATTAGAATTCACTTATGCATTAAATACAACCAAAAATCGTAGTACACCTCCGATCATGTTTCTTAAGACGTTCAAGCAAGTTACCAATGGAAGTCTGCCAGTTTTCTTAAGCCTAACATCGAATACAATCATCCGTAACAATTATAAACAAACCATCAACCAATAATCAATATCTAGGTTTCACTACATATAAGCAAACACAATAAAAACCTAGCCTAACATGTTAAAAGAAAGATAAACATAAGATAGAATCAAACAATACATAGACATATTGAATGATTATTGGAGAACTTATCTTTATTAAAACATGGAAGAAAGAAGGGTTTGAAACCCCTTCAATATGCAGGAAATTCGACCTAGGGTTTGTGTTTTGTATTCCACAATTTGTTCAACACTTTACAATGAAAAATTGGAAAAATATATATAGACTAAGCATCCTGACGGCGTCATGTATTAGCCTCTGACGCCGTCAACTCGCCGCCAAGTTGAAATTCGTATTGCCTAGATCCAATCTTGACGCCTTCATGTAGAAATATGCTCTGGGCCGTCACTTGTATTTGGACCCTGACGGACTTGGTGACGCCGTCAGGCCAATAACACTGAAAACACTCTGGGCCGTCACGTTATAATTTCCACATCCACCTCTTTTGCCACTCTTGACGCCGTCATGTGTTGTGGTTTGACATCGTCAAGTACTGTTCCAGCAAGGAATTTTGAGACTTTGCCGTTTTCTTCACTTTTATGCTCCAAAAACGTCCAAAATGCTTCCTTTTCCAGATTTCTCATCAAAAGTACCTAAAATGACAAAAGGAACGATTTAGGGCAATATTTGATCAAATAATCACGAATTCGGGCTTAAATGACCCCTTAAAAGTGGTACACTTTTCGCCTCATCAAATACCCTTACACTTGAGATTTGCTTGTCCTAAAGCAAATGCGCTTTTATTCTAATCAAAATACAAGTTAGGGGTCATTTAACACTAATATAAAAGTAATTACAACAAATAATCGTTCTACTAAAAACCAAAAACAAGCACGGAGGTCGTACACTAACACCTCACAAATAGTGTTTAGATACTCACATCTCTCGGGTGTAATAAAGTATATCTCACAATATGGAAATGGAAAACATCTCTCACTACCTGTTATAGCAAATAGATTACCATAGGCTTGGGAAAGGATCAAACCTCCACCACTTGGCGTAAGCACCTAGGATAAACTATCAAAGAGGTCTTTTGAAGGGTTATAACGTTAGGTGTAGGGATATGGAAAACACGATTTTGTTGGATAAAGGCAATATTTATTGGTGGCGAGTTAATCATCTTGGTTAATTACATGTACAATATGGCGTTGTTAAGCCAAGATTCGACTCGACTTAAGCTAATAAATTGAAAATAACAAGAACTTAAAGATAAACATAGAATGAAACGGGATGGTAGTCCGTATGTTTTTCTCTTTTTTTCTTTTCTTTTTCTTGATTTTTTTTTTTTTTTTTTTTTTTTTTTTTTTTTTTTTTTTTTGCATACACTTTTACCCTACCATCCAAAATAATACATCATAGGGAATGTATATTCCCCTTACACTTGAATTTTTACATTAAACTATTCTAATGACTCAAATCAAGATAATCAAAATACTTAGAGTACTTTTTTTTTTAAAATTAACGCACATATGGGGGTAATAATTTGATGTCCTTCCCCATTACTCCATAACATTAGTACTTTATCCATGAGTCCCAATCATCCCAAAACAATATGTACAAGATATGACTCGACTTAGCAACCATGTAATCAATTAGATAATTAACTAATGGTGTATACAAATAACAATAATGCACTAAATATGAGTGCATACACGGAAGGCTACGGCGATTTGGTTGCACATTTGGGTGGGTTGTAACAAATTCTTCCTTTAAGTAAGATGTTTAAAGTTAGAAACGAAAAGATAGGCTCGGAGGGGTGTACTAGGGGTATCGTGTACTAAAAATGAGTACAACGCAAAGGTGTGGGAGAATTAATTGACTTTACTAGTCAAGTAATATGACTTAAATGGTCAAGTAATTATGATACGGGTTAAACACAAGGGTGATCCTAATGCCTCTTATCATGTAGTAAATGCTACTACACGAATGTAGTCTCACTAGCGGACTCGGGATGCATCACTAATGCAAGTTCTAGAATCTAAATACTACCGGTACACTCATAAGCACTAATAATGAATGCTTTTCCTATCAAATCTAAAGGCGAACCTCACATATTTGGGTGGAATTTTTTTTTAAGTGGTACGGGTTTGTGCTAGTCATACAACTCCTATCCATGAGACGCTTGTTAAGGCTAAAGTTTCACTCCTAAATGTTGTAAAAAAATTTAAATTTGGCGCTAAAATTATACTAACAAGTATTTCTCTTAGTTTTATTACACACCTACTATCGAACAAACAAACTCAAGTGCAATTGTATCCTATAATGTATCATCATTTACCCTCCCCTTACACTTAGGATGAACATTGTCCCCAATGTTCAATTAAAGGATGTAAAAGTAAAACAGGTAAAAGAATGAAAACAAATACTCTCCTGATTCGTTCGGTGTGGATAGTGTGTCAAGAAGGTAAGATCTTCCTCCCAGAAAATGAACGTTGAAAGCTTCCCTCCAGAAATATAAATCATCTTCTTGTCATATATAACCTGTTAAACCTGAGAAAACAATCAAGGCAACCTCGCGTAAAATCGGAGGCAATCTATATATACTAACAAATACTAGAAAGCAAATTAAGATATAATGATTGTGGAATGAATGTTTGCAGATTTCCTCAAGTTTATAAAACTAAATAATCAACAAAAACTTTAAGACTCCGGTTTAAACAAAACTCGCAAAATTTTTCAGAATTTTGGTACCTGACGCCGTCAGGTTGTAACTCCTGACGCCGTTAGAATATTCCTGGAAAAATCTTATGTTAAGTTTCCGGAAAATTTATGGAAAAACTTATTCCTTATTTCCTGGAAAATCCTGCAAAACATCATTATGACTCGATACAAGCATTTGACTCTAACAATTACTAATATACATGCTCATTTAATATTATGGCGAATCATGATCATTTTCATTCTTATAAACAAATTTGGATCTCCCTTACACTTAGCTTTTGCAAAATACCTTTATATGTAATTAAGACGAAGTTAAAAACAAAATAAAGCATTTTCACAAATTATTTTGAAACATGATTTACCAACAATAAAAGTAAAACATGCATACGGAAACAAATAAAATCAAACAAATAAAAACACACAAAACATGGGTTGCCTCCCAAGAAGCGATTTTCTTTATTAACGAGTCTTGTAGCTAGACTCAAGGTCATGGGCTACCGTGTGTCGCTTATGCTCACATATCCAAGTGTGAGCCATCTAATAGTCGCCTCATCTATCTTATAGTTATCACTTAGCTCTAAACATCCGCGATAATACCTTTTATTCTTTTCATGAGGATATTTAAGCCCTTTCCTTTTATCATTCTCACTTAGCATATCAAGGGGTGGATACCTATTACATTTCTCAATAGAAAAATCCTTGAACCTAGGGTGTGCACGGGACATTTGGTAAACAAAATCTTCATCCCTATCCGAGAATGTAATTAACCCTTCCATAAGTTTTTCATCTAGGTTGGTTAACCTTTTGAAGGGTTTTCCAAACACAACTTGGGTTAAGTTATTATCGATAAATTCTCCTAGATTCTCCATAACCGTAAACTCAACCAGATAAACAAAGCTTCCTACAAACACATGCAATCTCATTGCCCTAGCAACAATATTATCTCCTTTGTATTCTAACTCATCTACCATAACTTTATTGTATTCACTACGCGAGATTATGTTCATTGGTAAAGATGAGTTAAGATAGGCATTAGAGCTCCTAAATCCGATCTTACAAGGAAACTGCATATTAAATGAGCTACCATTCTCAATCCTTGTTCTAGGGTTGACATATCTAAGAGGGTTCATCTCATCATCCATCCTATCCTCATTAATTACATCACCATCATCGGAGTCCGAATTAAAGGACTAGCCCAATGGTCATTATCATGGTCAGACTCCTCCATCTCAGAATTATTGTGAAAGTGGTGGTCAGGCGAGAGGTTAGGTGGGTTTTCATTTTCCACTAGAGGGATTGGGGCGGGTACCTACGACGAAAAACACGAATAACAGGAATCAAATGATCAATGCTATTTTTATCCATCGAGATAGCTTACGAACAAAGGAAACAAAGAAATGAGATAGACTAAAGAAAACCTAAAAATAAAAATAAAAATCTTACTAGAAAGGAATCTAGCAAGTAGACCTAATAAAAAGAAATTCTAACCTAGACAATAACTATTCCCCAGCAACGGCGCCAAAAACTTGATACGGGGGATTGCGCCATCGCAACACGTTTTACCTCTCAAGGGATCTTGAGAAGCTTGCAACCCCCACCAGGCAGTGTACCTGATCGTTGTAGTATAGTATAGTGACAAGTACCGGGGGATTGATCGTTTAACTCAGGAATAGTGTCGCTAGGATTAGAAAGCCTACTAAACTAGGTCTAGAGGTGAGGGATTATTCATTTTTTTTTTTTTTTTTTTTTTTTTTTTTTTTTTTTTTTTTTTATGAAAGCAAGTAAAATCTCATGTTTTGAAGGAGTGATCAGTACTGAACCGTTAGATTATTATTGACCAAGGTCAATAAGTAAAAAACAACTTAGACTAATGCTCCTTGGAGTACAATGTATCCTCGGGTCGTTATTCCCAACGAGGCGTGAAATCTGTAATAAAACAAAATTTGGGATCGGGTGATTATGAATGGGCAAAGATGAGATTGATTTATACTACTGATTTACACAATTTAAACAGTTTAAACAATATATATAAACAGTTACATGAACTAAAAATGTATACAAATTAAAAACTTACGTCTACGTACAGGGAAAAAGGTGAGTTTTAATGCAAATTAAACTACAGGGGGTAAAATTGAAAATTCTATAAACTTAGACTTAAAAGAAAATTTAATTTAAAAGAAAATTATTTTTTTTGATTATTTTATTATTTAATATTATTTATTTAATTAAAAACTATTTTACTATTTAATTAAAACTAATTTAAATCAAACTAAAAATGATAAAAACTACAAATTAAACTAAAACTTGCAAAACTATTTTCTAAATTTTTAAATAAACTTGAAGAAAGTATAAAAAATTAAAATAAATATTTTTGTCTTTTTATGGTTTTTCTTTTAATTAATTACTAATTATTTTTATTAAACTATTTAAACTATTTTAAATTACTAATAATACTAAATTAACTTATAAAATTATGGAAAAATTTCTAAAACTAATTAACCATCACAGGAATCCTAAAAAATTATAAAATTATTCTAAAAATTATATTTAGGCTAATTTACTAATTAATTACTTATTTATTAATTAAAAGCTAATCAACTAAATTAATTAAGGAAAATAGGAAATGAACAGTAGCAATCAGAAAAATATTTTCTAAAAATACCTAATGATTTATAAAACTTAAAAAAAATATAAAAAGATACTACTATTAAATAAAAATTATTAAAACTATTTAATTAACTAATATTACCTAATTATTAATTAAACTATTATTAATTAAAATAAATATTATGTGAACAGTAAAAATTATGAAAAAATTCTGGAAAGTAAATTAAGTAATGAAGAACCTAGGAAAAATAAGCTTGGTCCAACAGCTTATTCAAATAAGCTGTTATAAGCCAAACGGCTTATTTAAGCTTATTAAGCCAAAACCACCTTAAGTATATTAATGTTGCAATACTAAACGGAACTGGTGCCCCAGAGCTACTGGAAGGGGTGTGTGTACTTATGCATGTAATACTATCCAAGAGGTCTCAGGTTCGACTCCCACACACACCCAATTTTTTCAAACTTTTTATTTTTTTGATTTTCTTTTTGCAAAACTTCTTAAAGTAAAAATAAGCAACTTTAAAAAAAACACAACTTTTTTATTTTACGCAAATAAGCTCTGTAAGAGCTTATTAGCTTATCAGATGGCTTAATAAGCCAAATTTGATTTTTTAACAAGCCAAAAGCTACAAATAAGCTACCAAGAGATAAATAAGCTATAAACTATTAAGTTCTACCTAAAGTAACCTAAATCAACTAAATAAGCTACAAGAATAAGCTATAAGCTTAAATAAGCAATCCTGGACCTTCTTACAACCAAACAGGCCAAAAGTATGAACTTGCAGCCCTCTGTGGGGTCCACAAGAGGGTTCAAGGGTCTAATTTTATCCTTGGTATGAAAAGTTGGTCAGGTTAGCTTCTTAATAAGCCAATAAGCAGAGCTTATGGCTTATTAATAAGCTTTTGGTGAGCTTGTGAAAGTTGGTGATCAATACTGAGTGACTCAGTATGCAACCTGAGGTCAGGTCACAAATTGGGTACAATTAAGCTATACTCAATAAGCTAGTGTCCAAACTAAAACTAGGGATGAAACTAGAGCTAATAAGCTCTCAATAAGCCAAAGGGCTAAGGGTGGGGGTCCACTGAGCTACTTTGCACAAGCTTATGAAAAAGCTTTTCAACACTGAGTGATCAGTGTATTAGGTGTAAATGGTCAAACAAAAAGCTATGAGCAGCCCTAGTAATTAATCTACAAAATATGAAATAAGCACTGGAACTTAAAGTTTTATTGATAAGCTTTCTAAAAAGCCAATAAAATTGAAGTGGGGTCCACTATGTCAGTCAATACAATCCCAAGAAAATGGATCATGGCCTGTGGTGCAGGGGAGGTTTTTGCTCAAAAGGCCAATTTCAAGACTGCTTATTTATAAGCAAATGAGATCCAAACTCTTATTTTCTTTTTGAAATAAGTTTGTAGGCTACCAAATAACACAAAACAACAAAAAATTTGGATTTCCAATCCCTAATGAATCCTACAGGTTATAAAGAAAAGTTTGCTTTTTAACTGCATATGCAATTTTGACTTTTTGTTATAAACTCTAGTTTGACTATATTGAACTTTAATCTAAATTTACTGACTTATTATGTTGTAATAAGTTATGATTAAACTATATTAAGCTATATTATCAACTTTTAAGCTAATATGATGAATATGGAATATTATACTTTAACAAATTATAAATTAAGTAAGATTACAAACTATTTTGACTATTTAACTAATAAGACCTATATATTATGACTGAAAAGAGTTCTAATGACCTAAACAAACATCAGTACCAATAACCTGCAAATACTCAGAGTAGCAGCTTGATCCAAACAACCCTTTAAGAAAGTTATTATATGATTAGTGTTGCATAACAATGAATTAGAACAAGAAACTGAATCCTAACACTATATTGTGATGTTATAAGATCAAATGAGCACAAAAACACAGTTCTAAACAACAAATACTTAAGAATCACAATTATGCTTTTATAACTGTGAAGTTTTGATTTTAAGTAACAACAAATTTTAAGGAACAAGCTTACTATATTAAGTTATATTATGACTAAATATCATTAATTAAGCAATAAAAACTCAAAATTAAGTGTTATGACCAAGAAACACCTTCAGGAGGTCGGGATGCTCGAAATAAAGAGTAAACATGGTATATTATTAGTTTCAAGAAAGGGGAAGGTGTGTGTGTTTTCTAGAGAGAGAAAGAAGGAAACCACACACACCTTGTGATACAATGAGACATCCAACCCTCCTAGTTGAGACTAGGAGGGGTATTTATACTAGAATACAAGCCTAACTTAGCACTATTGTCTAAACTAGTCCTTGTACATAGAAGGAGATGCTATTCCCAAATATAACATTACTTTTAAGGCTAACAATCTCTCCCCAAAGTGATGTTATATGGGAGTAGCTTACAACGTTCCCTACAAGTAAGATTAAATAAAAAACATAAGCGCAGCAGCTCTGAGAGTGGTCTTCAAACTTCATTCCTTCATTCCTTCATTCAGCTTCCTGAATCTTCTCAGCTGCCATCTTTTTACTTGCAGAAGAACAACGTGAGCAAATCTAATTAGGGATTAAATCTGGCTTGACACTCTCCCCTAATTAGTGCTCTCCCCCAAACTGACAACCTTTCTGATGAATACCTTGAAACTGAAGAAGTCTTTTGATACTTAAATGCAAACCGTCTTTAGTCTTTAAACACGCAGCGGAAAATGTAGAACAGACTATAGACTCGACCTTCTTCAAGATTGTCCATTCGGGGGAACTGAATATCAACATCTTCATCTCACCAAATGCATTCCAGTTATCTTGCATAAAGCAAATCAGTCCATAAGGTACACATGAAATGATAACACCAAAGTAACAAGTTGAAACACTGATCATCTTGAATTTGTTGCCCGAAATTGGTGAAGGTGATAAGGTAGAAGTACGTAGAAAAGGTTGAGAGGATAAGGATATAGAATCAACCAATCTCCGACACAAATCATTTCATAAATCATTAAGCCCGATCACGTGAACTTGTTGTGCGTCCTCGATGTACACATTTCTCTCCCCTGATGATTGCGATCTCATCGGAATCAGCATAACATTGTGTACATGAAGTATTAACTGAAAGCACTTTATCATTAATCACATAAGCCCGTGAGAAGATGTCGATACACCCAATCTACTAACAATACCATTTGAAATCGTCTTACTCTTTATCAACCTCTGAATCAACAACGGCTCTCTGTAGTAACCCTATATGAAGATAACCCGATATGACGAATTTGAGAATGAAGTAAAATTCCTCAGACTTGTGACTTAAGCTTGTACTATCCTGTGACTAAGAACGGTGTACCTTATACCCCTAAAGAAGTGTAATAAGCACAATCCATCTTGACATATCCTCAACTACGTGAGACACTGAGCACTACAACGTAACTCCTTAAAGTGATAGCTACTTTGTGAGTATAGAGAGAAAGAATCACAAAAGTAACTAGATATCCAAGTCTTCGTCACCATTAATATATGCCCAAACAAGTCATCTTCGCGGAAGTGAAGAAAGAAAGAAGATGAAATAAGTACACGCGCCCGTAAAACGTTACTTCAAACCCGAATAAATAATAACGAATTATCCCCATATTCACAAATATCCGATACTAGCCGTTGTTATTTGACAGTGATTCTTGATCAGGATCGTTTAAGCAAAACGTGGTGTGTTTTTGGTGAAGCTTGAAGTTCAATCTGGTTGATTCGTAGTGATTTCGGATTTTCCCTCCAAAAATAGAATTGGAAAATTTTCTCGCCCATAATTTGGAAATCACTAAGAAATACAATACAAAGGTTACCTGAAAAATTTGAGTATTAAAAATTTTTACGCCAAATTTTGTCGAAAAAATTTGAATTTTGGCCAAAAAATTTGAATTTCGGGCCAAAATTTTCAACCTTATACCAAAATTTAAATCTCGCGTAAAAATTGAACGTTTAGTCTCCTCTCAAAAATAAATTTTACTCAAATTTTCCCGCCAAAAATATATATATTTATATATATATATATATATATATATATATATATATATATATATATATATATATATATATATATATATATATATATATATATATATTTTTGGCTAACTCGATAATACATGCTAACTCGGTAACCTTCTCAAACTCGGTAAGCTTCAAACTTGGTTAGCCTTGTAACTTGTAAGCCTTGTAACTCGATAAAGCGTGTAACTCGGTAAAACAACCTAACTCGGTAACCTTGAGCAATTTTGGCAGAGTTTCGTTTATGTAAGCCCAAGTGAGGTCCTTACTCGATAAACGATAAGGAGGATCAGCCTAACTCGGCAAAACATATATAACTCGATAACATGTAGCCCTAACTCGATATCAAACCAATAACAAAGAGTCCTAACTCGATATGAGTTCTAACTCAACAAAAGTCCTAACTCGATAAGAGTTCTAACTCGGCAAACGTCCTAACTCGATGCATCAACCCTTACTCGATAAAATCAATCCTAACTCGATAAAATCAACCCTAACTCGATAGCAAACCTTCCTAACTCGATAAAATCAATACCTAACTCGGTAATCCTTATCAAACTCGATAATAACAGAAGATCTAACTCGCCAGAAAAATCCTAACTCGATAATCTAGGGCTTGGAACTCGCTGAATACGTAAAAACAGCCCAAAACACGAGATTTTTCACCACAAAACACCACGATTCGCCCCCGGTTAGCTCTAATACCACTTGTTATGACCAAGAAACACCTTCAGGAGGTCGGGGATGCTTGAAATAAAGAGTAAACATGGTATATTATTAGCTTCAAGAAAGGGGAAGGTGTGTGTGTTTTCTAAAGAGAGAAAGAAGGAAACCACACACACCTTGTGATACAATGAGACATCCAACCCTCCTAGTTGAGACTAGGAGGGGTATTTATACTAGAATACAAGCCTAACTTAGCACTATTGTCTAAACTAGTCCTTGTACATAGAAGGAGATGCTATTCCCAAATATAACATTACTTTTAAGGCTAACATTAAGCAGTAACAAGTAAGATGCAATAAAATGGAAAATAAGAAGGATTGCTTACAATTTTGCATTCCAAGCTAAGAACCATGAACCAAGGGTCAAAACCACTTCCTAAAGCTTCCAATAAGCCTCTATTACCAAGGGCAATCCACAATTTACCCTGCTCCTTCTTGATGCATTCAAACCTGCAATTTTTAATTTAAAAGCTATTTTTCTTGATTTTTTCTATATTTTTTTCAAGTAATACTGGAATTTAATGCTTCTAATAACTTCAATAAGCTATATCAATAGCTTATATGAGCTTAATGATCACAAACAACCACAGATTACAACTATGAAGCTTAAAGAAATTTTTGAAATTGCAACAAGTATGCATAAACTGAATTGGAACCTTAACTTTGATTAAAGCTTGAATAAAGAGTTCTTACAACCTTACAACATTAATGAAATGCTTAAAAGCTTGAATTTAAAACTAAGAAACTAAGTTACACTATTACGATTTGAATTGAAAACTAAGTACAAAATTAACTAACTATTCCTTCATCTTGTTCCTCCTTTTATAGCCTTCAATGTTCCAGGTGTCTTCTCATGCAAATCCCACCACTCTTCAACCTTGACACGTATCTATATTGAACACAGGTGTTCAAAAGATATTTTGGCGCCAAAAACCACCAAGGTTGCTTGTAGCCATTTTCTGTGCATTAAATGCAATTAATGTGACAATGGAAGGTTAAGGGGACCAAATGAAGTGTAATGGGTGATGGTGGTGTATTATGGCATGTTGAGGTGATGCAGGGATGGTGGGTGTAGTACGTGTTCATTCCTGGAGCAATACTAAGTTTTGGGTACTCTTGGAGAGGATGACACGTATCTTTGAGGTGGAAAGTAAGGCACATGGAGGGGGGTGGTATGGTGGATAGTGATGAAGCAGGTGATGATGGAGGTTGAAGAAGGGTGGGGGACGGGTCAACAGGTCAAAGCATGGGATTTTTATTTAAAAGGGAATTGGGCTTTGTGGTGTTGGGCTTTTGATATAAAATTGGACCAGGCTTATGTTTGTTATGGATTTGGAGTATGGATTATTTATTGGATCCGTTTGGTTGAAAGGTTAAAAGCCCAAGGACTTTTATTGTAATTTCTGAATTTCTAAGGACCAAACTTGTCACTTTTCCAAAATATATTAAAAGGGCCTTTCTTGCCATGTACAAATATTATAAAGACCTTTTTTATATTTTTCCAAATTTAAAAATAACCGGGGACCAATTTTGCCAATTTTTCAAAGTATAGGGACCTTTTTGTAAATTCTTTGAATTTATCATCTAGGGGTCAGACTTGGCAACTTGTGAATTACCAAGGACCCTTTGATGATAAAATTCCATTTTTAGACACTGGGGGTATTTTCTGTCTATATTGAAATTGCAGGGACCTGTTTTGCCAATTTTGATATTTTGAACTTCCAAGGGTAGAAATTGTTATTTCATGATTCCTGAGGACTGTTATTGACTTTTCTTTAAAATAAATCATCCAGGGACCATTTCTGACATTTCTTGAAAGTTCAGGGACTGATTTTGACAATTTGGTAAACTTTGCCCGTTTTTCTCTGTTTTCAGTTCTTTTATGTCTGAAACATATAAAAAACACCTTCTAAGGATATTTGTAATATTTTGTGGTGTTTCTGAGTATTTTTACATGTTTTTGTTGTTCAGATTTGACAGAAATGATGAGTTTTTATGAACTCATCAATCCCCTACACTTAACTATTGCTAGTCCCTAGCAATCTAGCATCCACTAAAAACCCATTTTTGAAAATTTAATGGATTTTGAAATCTCTTTACCAGACAGCCATTACTTCTGGAGTAGCCAGATGTATCGTATCAAGTCCACCTGATAACCATGTGATTTTGAGCAAACCACCAGCTGTCAACGGATTTGATTAGTCTTTACCAAAAGCCGTTTGCTTCTGGACTAGCCAACTCTTGATGGACAAGTCAACATCTTGGTGAGCTGATTACCAATTATGATTTTTCACTGCCTTTACCACAAGCCATAATCTTGCGGGCTAGCCAACTCATTCGCTTTTTAAGATATGGCGAGTTGATTTACCATACAATTTTGGGCAAATTGCAAGCCATAAACGGATTTGAGTTATCTTTACCAAGAGCCGTTTGCTCCTGGATTAGCCAGTCCTTATGTGGATTAGACATGGTGGACTAATAACCATTTGTTACGTTAATGCCAAGTACGTCATTAAGTGAAAATTTTGAAAAATTTTTAAAATTTTTGGCAAAAACGGGGGTACTAGATGTATAATGTGATTAAATTTGCTAGAATTTCCCCCTACACTTAGAAATGAATATTGTCCTCAATATTCAAAGTCCCGGCTATTATGCCGACTCTTTGAACGTAAAAAGGCAATATTACAAGCTAAATGTAGGAACAACATTTATTTTATTTTTGTATTTTTCATTTTTATTTTATGTACTTTATTTACATTAGGGGCAACTCCCCTACACTTGGGTGGTAGAACAGAGAAAGAAGTCAGAAACATGGGTAGGACCCATGTGATGCTAATGTTTTTGTTTACCGAGTCACTAGCTTGACTCGACCCCGTATTAATTAGTCCGTGGGGAAGAGAAAGAGGTAGATGGACTTTTAGGTCCTTTGTATGAAGCTCCACTCCTGGTTGTGATCGCTTTTGCATCGCCCCTCGGATTCGCGATCGTGGTGCTAGGTAATTTACCTGAGCCCGAGGGTCTTTCATTTGTGGTATGTCCCCTCCAAAGTAGTGTTTCAAACGATGTCCATTTACTTTAAAATTGGGACCGTCAGGTTGCAATAACTCAACAGTTCCGTATGGGTATATTTTTGCTACAGTAAATGGTCCAGACCAACGGGTTTTTAGCTTACCCGAGAAAATTTTCAATCTAGAATTGAAAAGAAGAACTCTGTCACCAACGTTGAAAACGCGGTTCTTTATTTTAGAGTCATGTATCTTTTTAGTCTTTTCTTTATATATTAAAGAATTCTCGTAAGCTTGATCACGTAGTTCATTTAGCTCGTTTAGCTGAACCTTACGGTGATCACCCGCTGTCTGAATGTCAAAGTTTGCATGTTTCAAAGCCCAGTAGGCTTTGTGCTCTAATTCGATCGGAAGATGACATGTCTTTCCGTACACCAACTTGTATGGAGTACACCCAATGGGTGTTTTATAAGCTGTACGAAAAGCCCAAAGTGCGTCGTCCAGTTTGTCTGACCAAGAGGCACGGTTTTCTCCTACCGTCCTCTCTAGAATTCTCTTGATGCCCCGATTTGAGACCTCCACCTGCCCACTAGTTTGGGGGTGATATGCAGTAGAAAGACGGTGAGTTACACCATATTTCAGCATTACTCTTGCAAATTGATCATTGCAAAAGTGTCTACCACGATCACTGATAATGGCACGAGGAGTCCCGAATCGAGCAAAGAGAGACTTCAAAAATTTCACAACAACTCGGGCATCATTAGTGGGTAAAGCTTTCGCCTCAACCCATTTAGATAAATAGTCTACAGCCACGAGTATATACTTGTTACCTCTTGAAGATGGGAATGGGCCCATGAATTCAATGCCCCAGATATCAAATATTTCACAGACTTGGATGATGTTTTGAGGCATTTCATCCTTCTTAGAAACATTCCCGTGATGTTGACAAGCATCACAGATTTTGACAAGATCTTGGGCATCTTTATAGATGGTAGGCCAGTAAAAGCCAGAATCAAACACCTTCTTGGCGGTGTAATTAGAGCTGTGATGTCCCCCAGTGGGTTCATCATGACAAGCTTTAAGGATTTCCATGGCTTCAGTACCATGGACACACCGTCGGATGACTTGATCCGCACATATTTTAAAGAGGTAAGGGTCGTCCCAGAAATAGTGTTTGACGTCTTTGAAGAATTTTTTCTTCTGCTGGGACGTCATCCCTTTCACTACGAAATTACCCGCATGGTAATTTGCAAAATCTACAAACCATGGGGTAGAGGTATCATCCCGACTAGAGATTAAGTTTAGTGTCTCCAGAGGAAAGGTTTCATTAATTTCCTTTCTCTCGAGATCATCCTGATGAGGATTCTCTAGACGGGATAAGTGATCAGCCGCAAGGTTTTCTGCTCCTTTCTTATCACGTATGATAATGTCAAATTCTTGAAGGAGTAGAACCCAACGGAGCAACCTTGGCTTAGCATCCTGTTTAGTAAACAGGTATTTCAAGGCCGAGTGGTCCGTATACACCACACTTTTTGTTAGGATCAAGTAAGACCTAAATTTCTCAAAGGCGTATACCACAGCTAATAGTTCTTTTTCTGTGGTGGTATAGCGTGTTTGAGCTTCAGTCATGGTCTTACTAGCGTAGTGTATAGGCTGAAAGTGTTTACTTAAACGTTGCCCCAAGACTGCACCGATTGCAAAGTCACTTGCATCGCACATTAATTCGAATGGCAAGTCCCAGTCGGGGGCAACAAGAATGGGTGCTTCAGTAAGCTTTTGTTTCAAGATTTGAAACGCTTCTAAGCACTCAGGTGAGAAGATGAAAGGAGTATCCTTTTATAAGAGATGGGTCATAGGTCTGGAGATTTTTGAAAAATCTTGTATAAATCTACGGTAAAATCCAGCATGACCCAGGAAACTTCTAACACCTTTGACGGTAGTGGGAGGAGGTAGTTTTGCGATTACAATGCCCTCTTTGACCATAAAGTGGCTCTTCTCCCAATTCAGACACAAGTTTGTGTCTTCCAGCGTTTAAGCATGATTTCCAGATTGGTGAGACAAGCTTGGAAAGAATCCCCGATGACTGAGAAGTCATCCATAAATACCTCCATAGTTTTCCCGATGGTATCAGAAAATATAGCCAGCATGCACCTTTGGAACGTGCCAGGAGCGTTGCATAAACCAAATGGCATACGACGGTAGGCAAATGTTCCATATGGGCATGTGAAGGTAGTTTTTTCTTGATCCTGTGGATCAATGGGGATTTGAAAGTATCCCGAGAAACCGTCCAGGAAACAATAGTACTCATTTCCTGCTAACCTCTCGAGCATCTGGTCCATAAAAGGTTGAGGAAAATGGTCTTTCCGAGTGGCATCGTTTAGTTTTCTATAGTCAATGCATACACGCCACCCAGTAACCAAACGAGTTGGTATCAACTCATTTTCCTCATTGGTGACAACAGTTATGCCACCTTTCTTTGGGACACAGTGGATGGGACTAACCCAAGGACTATCAGAGATCGGGTATATTAATCCAGCATCAAGAAGTTTGAGAACATCTTGTTTGATAACATCAAGTATTTTAGGATTAACTCGTCTCTGGTGTTGAACCGCAGGCTTAAAGTCATCTTCCATAAGAATTTTGTGAGTACAAAATTCAGGGTTAAATCCCTTTATATCAGATAATTTCCAAGCAATTGCTTGCTTGTGTGACTTTAAGACCTTTATGAGATCAGTTCTCTCCTCATCACTTAAATCTTTTGCTATAATGACGGGTAACTTGTCGTTACCTTCCAAAAAAGCGTATTCGAGATGAGGAGGTAAGTCTTTGAGTTCAACTTCAGGAAATTCATCAGTTTTTTTAACATATTTGATTTCCTCTTTATGAAGTGTTAGTGGTAGAATAGGAGGATGGGAGGGATCTTTGTTTAACAATTGCTCAAGCAGCATGATATCCCCCTCCGGGTCAATCTCTTGATGATCAATTCCAGATGGAATTGAATCACTTCTAAGAAAGGCCTCTATTTCCTCGAGGATGAAGTCACTTCCCTCAAACGGAGTGAGGGAAGGATTAGAATTATGAATTATAGGAGTAGAAGATGGAGTGGGATTGCCACTCAAGTAGTCATCAGAATAACCAAGAACTTCTTGAGCGTACTCCTCACAAGCAATATCAATGACATCTATTCGGTTAACCGATTCAGAGTCGTAATTTGAGGAGTACCTCGAAGTTTGATCGAGGTTAAATGTGATTGCTTCTGTACCCACATGTAATGTGATCTCATGTTCAAAGACATCTATGAGAGCACGACCCGTTTTTAGGAATCCTCTTCCAACAATTAGAGGAACCCTTTGATCTGCATCAAATTCAACAATGACAAAGTCGGCTGGAAAATGAAACTTCCCTACTTTTACAAATACGTCCTCAGCAATGCCAAGAGGACGTGATATTGATCGGTCTGCAAGCTCTAAAGTCATGCAAGTAGGTGTAAGTTCTGGAAGAGATAGTTTCTTCCATACTGAATGTGGCATTAGGTTGATGCTGGCACCAAGATCGGCCAAGGCATAGCAGTCAACCATTCCTGGAAATACACAAGGTATTAGAAATTTTCCAGGATCTCCGAGCTTTTCAGGAAGCTTTTTTAATAGAACTGCAGAGCAGTTCTCATTTAACGGAGTTTTAGCCATTTCAAACAGCTTTTCCTTATTACTCAACAAATGTTTAAGTGTTGATGCAAACTTGGGCATTAAAATGATAGCGTCCGCGAAGCTTATGTCAAAATGTAATTCTTGAAATATTTGATAGAATTTGTCCATTTGATGACTAGCTTTCTCGCGAAGCTTTTGTTCACTTAATCGTGATGGGTATGGGATTGAAGATTTAGGGGTGGTTTTTGGATTTTCTACGGGAATATGTGGAGTTTCAGGCACTACTTTGTCTTTAGTAGCTAGGACCTGAATAACTGGAGGTGGGACGTCGTCGGTACTTCCTTTATGAGTAGGAGGTATCACGTCCGTTGTAACCTCAGCTTCTTTTTCCAATACCTCAGGAGAAGAGAAAGAGGTAGATGGAGTTTTAGGTCCTTTGTATGAAGCTCCACTCCTAGTTATGATCGCTTTTACATCGCCCCTCGGATTCGCGATCGTGGTGCTAGGTAATTTACCTGAGCCCGAGGGTCTTTCATTTAAAGATTTCTTTATGTCAGAAATCTGGCTGATCAACAACCGGTTTGTTTCTTCCTGGGTTTTCATGAATTGTTTTAACAATTCATCAGAGGGAGTAGGGTTTGGAACAACATCTTGTGTTTGGATAGGAGGGGTTTGCCCTCGAGTGTTCTGGTGAAACCCTTGATTTTGGAATTGTCCCTGATTAGGGTTTCCATGAAAGTAGCCAGGATTAAAGTTACCCTGTCCCTGATTTCTATTCCCCTGATTTTGAAAATTTTGGGGATGACCTTGATTAAAGTTACCTTGGTTAGGAAAACCTTGGTTACTTCTATTCTGGTTCTGGGGACGATTTTGTATGTTCTGGTTAAAACCAGGTGGTACAGGGTAAGTGTTCGGACGCCATGGTGGTTCAGCAGGAGGACGATATTGATTACCTCCTGGATTAGAACTACCAGCAATCGCATTTGTTTCAAACGTGTTACTATCGGTGGCAGTACAGTTATAGTATGCATGGGGTCCACCGCAAGTAACACAAACATCCACTTTCTTCACTTCAGCATGTGAAGGATTCTGTGGGAACGAGACTTTCTTTTGGTTGGAGTGAACCAAAGCTTGTATAGCATCCGTGAGTTTATCAATCTTAGCATCGGTGCTAGATTGATTCACGGTAGAAGAAGGATCGACCTGTTTATTACATATGGTTCGAACCTTGGACTTATTTTCAATTATTGCTAAAGCTTCCTTGATAGTACGACTCAAAAAATTCCCTCCTGCTGAGGCATTGAGGGAGTCTTGGTCTGCTTGGCTTACTCCGTTATAAAATGTGTCGAGTTGCATTAACTCAGAAAATCCATGGTGGGGGCATTTGCGAAGCAACTCTTTGAATCTATCCCATGCTTCACTGAATGTTTCACCAGGTCTTTGTGAAAACTTGGTGATCTCATTTCTAAGATAAGCAGTTTTGGATGGGGGATAGAATTCATTCACAAATTTTTTAACTAGATCTTCCCATGTTTCTATGGAACGAGGGGGTTGTTTCTCCAGCCAGACTCTAGCTGCCCCCTCGAGGGAAAATGGAAAAAGAAGTAGTTTAATAGCCTCCTGCGGGACATTCTTATATTTGATGGTAGATGTAATCTTGTTAAACCATCGTATATGCGAATGAGGATCGTCCCTTTTGAAACCATATAACTGACTAGAAGTAACCAGATTAAGTAATCCGGTTTTTAATTCAAAATTGTCAGATACTATGGCGGGTACAACAATGGCATCTCCATAACCCTCGATGGGTGCCTGGAGAAGCTCGGACATCGGGCGGTCTTCTACCATAATGACTGCAGGTTTAGGTACAGTCTGTATTTCAGATTCAATTTTCGGGGCAGATTGTGTACGTTTTCGAGGAATACTGACAAGCTCACGGTGAGGACTTGTAGACCTAGAAGAACGTGTGTGCATGTACTAAAAACAAAATTTTCAAAACAAGATCTAGGCAAAACCACAGTAAACTTAACCAAATAATCACGGGTAAATGGCTTTTTTTATAAAAGGTACACCAATCACAGGGATATTATGTCAAGTTTTTATCTTATGTTTGGGAACTTATTTTGAAGGTTATTTAATTGTAATTTATTCACAATAAAAGAAAATGTTTTTGGGTTTTTGTGTATAGGTGAAAAACTTGGAAAATATTTTTGGAATCGCTTCGTTAACCGAAATCGTTCCTTTAAAATCACTCGCAGGGTGGCGGGAGAGAAGAATGGATCTCTCTTCAGTTCGTAATTTAATGTCAGAACTTACCTTAAACCACTTGTATAGGTTGTGATTTTAAAGAAAACGAATTAATTTAACTTCACGATTAATTTTGTTGTTATTTAATTTTTTTGGTGTTTTTAACACTTTAGGAAAAGTGTTAGTGAACTTTTCAGTTATGATTTTGATTTACAAAAAATTTACACACTGATGGTATTTGTACAGTGAGTGTATATTCAGAACCACGTATGCTTCCAAATTTGTTGTACGCAGCACACCTCCCCGGCAACGGCGCCAAAATTTGATCAGTACTGAACCGTCAGATTCTTATTGACCAAGGTCAATAAGTCAAAAACAGCTTAGACTAATGCTCCTCGGAGTACAATGTATCCTCGGGTCGTTATTCCCAACGAGGCGTGAAATCTGTAATAAAACGAAATTTGGGATCGGATGATTATGAATGGGCAAAGATGAGATTGATTTATACTACTGATTTACACAATTTAAACAGTTTAAACAATATATATAAACAGTTACGTGAACTAAAAACGTGAACTAAAAATGTATACAAATTAAAAACTTACGTCTACGTACAGGGAAAAAGGTGAGTTTTAATGCAAATTAAACTACAGGGGGTAAAATTGAAAATTCTATAAACTTAGACTTAAAAGAAAATTATTATTTTTTGATTATTGTATTATTTAATTAAAAACTATTTAACTATTTAATTAAAACTAATTTAAATCAAACTAAAAATGATAAAAACTACAAATTAAACTAAAAACTTGCAAAACTATTTTCTAAATTTTTAAATGAACTTGAAGAAAGTATAAAAAATTAAAATAAATATTTTTGTCTTTTTATGGTTTTTCTTTTAATTAATTACTAATTATTTTTATTAAACTATTTAAACTATTTTAAATTACTAATAATACTAAATTAACTTATAAAATTATGGAAAAATTTATAAAACTAATTAACCATCACAGGAATCCTAAAAAATTATAAAATTATTCTAAAAATTATATTTATGATAATTTACTAATTAATTACTTATTTATTAATTAAAAGCTAATTAACTAAATTAATTACGGAAAATAGGAAATGAACAGTAGCAATCAGAAAAATATTTTCTAAAAATACCTAATGATTTATAAAACTTAAAAAAAATATAAAAAGATACTTCTAATAAATAAAAATTATTAAAACTATTTAATTAACTAATATTACCTAATTATTAATTAAACTATTATTAATTAAAATAAATATTATGTGAACAGTAAAATTTATGAAAAAATTATGGAAAGTAAATTAAGTAATGAGGAACCTAGGAAAAATAAGCTTGGTCCAACAGCTTATTCAAATAAGCTGTTATAAGCCAAACGGCTTATTTAAGCTTATTAAGCCAAAACCACCTTAAGTATATTAATGTTGCAATACTAAACGGAACTGGTGCCCCAGAGCTACTGGAAGGGGTGTGTGTACTTATGCATGTAATACTATCCAAGAGGTCTCAGGTTCGACTCCCACACACACCCAATTTTTTCAAACTTTTTTATTTTTTTGATTTTCTGATGCAGGGAATTATAAATCAGAAAAGCTCGGTTTTTCAAATTCTACAGATTCAACATATACTTATTTTTGGTGTCTGATTTTGGAGCTTCAAAATGTGTTTCATTATTGTTAGTTTTTAAGATAATATTTGTTTTGATTTGTTTCCTTTTTATTAGAAATTATCTTTGTTTAGGAAATATATTCTTAATCAATGTCTATGTTAAGGATTAAAAAACTATAAGTATTAGACATTGTAGAGGCTTTTAGAAGTTAGTTATGATATTATGTTTATGAATAAAGAGGAATACCCATTTGGGATTCAATTTATCGTTCTTTGAATTCGTTTGTTTGTGTATGGCCATTTAATCGTATCGATCCGTCATCATTTTCTTTTTGCAAAACTGCTTAATAAGTAAAAATAAGCAACTTTAAAAAAACACAACTTTTTTACTTTACGCAAATAAGCTTTGTAAGAGCTTATTAGCTTATCAGATGGCTTAATAAGCCAAATTTGATTTTTTAACAAGCCAAAAGATACAAATAAGCTACCAAGAGATAAATAAGCTATAAACTATTAAGTTCTACCTAAAGTAACCTAAATCAACTAAATAAGCTACAAGAATAAGCTATAAGCTTAAATAAGCAATCCTGGACCTTCTTACAACCAAACAGGCCAAAAGTATGAACTTGCAGCCCTCTGTGGGGTCCACAAGAGGGTTCAAGGGTCCAATTTTATCCTTGGTATGAAAAGTTGGTCAGGTTAGCTTCTTAATAAGCCAATAAGCAGAGCTTATGGCTTATTAATAAGCTTTTGGTGAGCTTGTGAAAGTTGGTGATCAATACTGAGTGACTCAGTATGCAACCTGAGGCCAGGTCACAAATTGGGTACAATTAAGCTATACTCAATAAACTAGTGTCCAAACTAAAACTAGGTGATGAAACTAGATCTAATAAGCTCTCAATAAGCCAAAGGGCTAAGGGTGGGGTCCACTGAGCTACTTTGCACAAGCTTATGAAAAAGCTTTTCAACAATGTGTGATCAGTGTATTAGGTGTAAATGGTCAAACAAAAAGCTATGAGCAGCCCTAGTAATTAAGCTACAAAATATGAAATAAGCACTGGAACTTAAAGTTTTATTGATAAGCTTTCTAAAAAGCCAATAAAATTGAAGTGGGGTCCACTATGTCAGTCAATACAATCCCAAGAAAATGGATCATGGCCTGTGGTGCAGGGGAGCTTTTTGCTCACAAGGCCAATTTCAAGACTGCTTATTTATAAGCAAATGAGATCCAAACTCTTATTTTCTTTTTGAAATAAGTTCATAGGCTACTAAATAACACAAAACAACAAAAATTTTGGATTTCCAATCCCTAATGAATCCTACAGGTTATAAAGAAAAGTTTGCTTTTTAACTGCATATGCAATTTTGACTTTTTATTATAAACTCTAGTTTGACTATATTGAACTTTAATCTAAATTTACTGACTTATTATGTTGTAATAAGTTATGATTAAACTATATTAAGCTATATTATCAACTTTTAAGCTAATATGATGAATATGGAATATTATACTTTAACAGATTATAAATTAAGTAAGATTACAAACTATTTTGACTATTTAACTAATAAGACCTATATATTATGACTGAAAAGAGTTCTAATGACCTAAACTAACATGAAACAACAAACATCAGTACCAATAACCTGCAAATACTCAGAGTAGCAGCTTGATCCAAACAACCCTTTAAGAGAGTTATTATATGATTAGTGTTGCATAACAATGAATTAGAACAAGAAACTGAGTCCTAACACTATATTGTGATGTTATAAGATCAAATGAGCACAAAAACACAGTTCTAAACAACAAATACTTAAGAATCACAATTATGCTTTTATAACTGTGAAGTTTTGATTTTAAGTAACAACAAATTTTAAGGAACAAGCTTACTATATTAAGTTATATTATGACTAAATATCATTAATTAAGCAATAAAAACTCAAAATTAAGCAGTAACAAGTAAGATGCAATAAAATGGAAAATAAGAAGGATTGCTTACAATTTTGCATTCCAAGCTAAGAACCATGAACCAAGGGTCAAAACCACTTCCTAAAGCTTCCAATAAGCCTCTATTACCAAGGGCAATCCACAATTTACCCTGCTCCTTCTTGATGCATTCAAACCTGTAATTTTTAATTTAAAAGCTATTTTTCTTGATTTTTTCTATTTTTTTTTTCAAGTAATACTGGAATTTAATGCTTCTGATAACTTTAATAAGCTATATCAATAGCTTATATGAGCTTAATGATCACAAACAACCACTGATTACAACTATGAAGCTTAAAGAAATTTTTGAAATTGCAACAAGTATGCATAAACTGAATTGGAACCTTAACTTTGATTAAAGCTTGAATAAAGAGTTCTTACAACCTTACAACATTAATGAAATGCTTAAAAGCTTGAATTTAAAACTAAGAGACTAAGTTACACTATTACGATTTGAATTGAAAACTAAGTACAAAATTAACTAACTATTCCTTCATCTTGTTCCTCCTTTTATAGCCTTCAATGTTCCAGGTGTCTTCTCATGCAAATCCCACCACTCTTCAACCTTGACACGTATCTATATTGAACACAGGTGTTCAAAAGATATTTTGGCGCCAAAAACCACCAAGGTTGCTTGTAGCCGTTTTCTGTGCATTAAATGCAATTGATGTGACAATGGAAGGTTAAGGGGACCAAATGAAGTGTAATGGGTGATGGTGGTGTATTATGGCATGTTGAGGTGATGCAGGGATGGCGGGTGTAGTACGTGTTCATTCCTGGAGCAATACTAAGTTTTGGGTACTCTTGGAGAGGATGACACGTATCTTTGAGGTGGAAAGTAAGGCACATGGAGGGGGTGGTATGGTGGATAGTGATGAAGCAGGTGATGATGGAGGTTGAAGAAGGGTGGGGGACGGGTCAACAGGTCAAAGCCTGGGATTTTTATTTAAAAGGGAATTGGGCTTTGTGGTGTTGGGCTTTTGATATAAAATTGGACCAGGCTTATGTTTGTTATGGATTTGGAGTATGGATTATTTATTGGATCCGTTTGGTTGAAAGGTTAAAAGCCCAAGGACTTTTATTGTAATTTCTGAATTTCTAAGGACCAAACTTGTCACTTTTCCAAAATATATTAAAAGGGCCTTTCTTGCCATGTACAAATATTATAAAGACCTTTTTTATATTTTTCCAAATTTAAAAATAATCGGGGACTAATTTTGCTAATTTTTCAAAGTATAGGGACCTTTTTGTAAATTCTTTGAATTTATCATCTAGGGGTCAGACTTGGCAACTTGTGAATTACCAAGGACCCTTTGATGATAAAATTCCATTTTTAGACACTGGGGGTATTTTCTGTCAATATTGAAACTGCAGGGACCTGTTTTGCCAATTTTGATATTTTGAACTTCCAAGGGTAGAAATTGTTATTTCATGATTCCTGAGGACTGTTATTGACTTTTCTTTAAAATAAATCATCCAGGGACCATTTCTGACATTTCTTGAAAGTTCAGGGACTGATTTTGACAATTTGTAAACTTTGCCTGTTTTTCTCTGTTTTCAGTTCTTTTGTGTCTGAAACATATAAAAAAACACCTTCTAAGGATATTTGTAATATTTTGTGGTGTTTCTGAGTATTTTTACATGTTTTTGTTGTTCAGATTTGACAGAAATGATGAGTTTTTATGAACTCATCAAGGAGTGGGCGGAATTAGTTGCTAGCCAACTAACCCAATTAACTAAAAATGCAATCAAAATAAAATAAAAGAAATGAAAATTAAACTAATATACTAATGTGGTGGAAACAATAATGAGAAAAGTTGTGTTTACTTAGATTTCATTACTCCATAGATATCTTTTACCGGTTGATTAGCTTGTTACAATTGCATGGATGATGAGTTATATTCCTTAATACCAGTCGTAGGGCCGTGTACAATATTCCCTAACTCTATAAGATCCTACTTCACCCCTATGTCGAGCCGACTAAAAGCTCCTAACATGGGATCATTAGAATTCACTTATGCATTAAATGCAACCAAAAATCGTAGTACACCTCCGATCATGTTTCTTAAGACGTTCAAGCAAGTTACCAATGGAAGTCTGCCAGTTTTCTTAAGCCTAACATCGAATACAATCATCCGTGACAATTATAAATAAACCATCAACCAATAATCAATATCTAGGTTTCACTACATCTAAGCAAACACAATAAAAACCTAGCCTAACATGTTAAAAGAAAGATAAACATAAGATAGAATCACACAATACATAGACATATTGAATGATTATTGGAGAACTTATCTTTATTAAAACATGGAAGAAAGAAGAGTTTGAAACCCCTTCAATATGCAGGAAATTCGACCTAGGGTTTGTGTTTTGTATTCCACAATTTGTTCCACACTTTACAATGAAAAATTGGAAAAATATATATAGACTAAGCATCCTGACGACGTCATGTATTAGCCTCTGAACTCGCCGCCAAGTTGAAATTCGTATTGCCTAGATCCAATCTTGACGCCTTCATGTAGAAATATGCTCTGGGTCGTCACTTGTATTTGGACCCTGGCGGCCTTGGTGACGCCGTCAATAACACTGAAAACACTCTGGGCCGTCACGTTATAATATCCACATCCATCTCTTTTGCCACTCTTGACACCGTCATGTGTTGTGGCTTGACGTCTTCACGTACTATTCCAGCAAGGAATTTTGTGACTTTGCTGTTTTCTTCACTTTTATGCTCCAAAACGTCCAAAATGCTTCCTTTTCCAGATTTCTCCTCAAAAGTACCTAAAATGACAAAAGGAACGATTTAGGGCAATATTTGATCAAATAATCACGAATTCGGGCTTAAATGACCCCTTAAAAGCGGTACACTTTTCGCCTCATCATCTGATATCTTCCTTTCGAGTGTCACAACAGAAAGGTTATGCAATTTCGCTAGGAACTCCGTTAATCCTAGAAAGCAATCCAATTTACTAAACTTTAGCCCGTCATCGCTAATTCGAGTATATTTACGACCTTCTAATTGAATGTCCACCAACGAGTTTCTCTTTATGAATTCATTGGAAATTTTCACATCTCTTGTATTGAATTCAAAATTAATCCGATCTCCTGGTTCTCTAACATCGTTGAAATCCCAAAATAAACACCAACCCCCATCCACCGAGTCCATTAACCCTGATATCCGACTCTACAACTCAAATTTTTTCTCCATGACGTGATAACCATATACATTAGCTAAAACAACTTCACCCTCTATCCCTTTCTATGACCCCTTGACTGCAATAAATCTATCCCCACTCACTACCCCAGAACTTGTGAACATGTTTGAATCCCATATCCCAGACCTGCCAACTGCATCCACTTTAGCGAAATTGAAATTTTTTGATCCCCACACTTCTTCAACACACTATTCTTTTACATTCCTACACTTTGTTTCTAGAAACCCAAACATACATGGTTTTTCATCCCTAACAGTATCCTTAATCCACCCATCCTTACCTTTCTCCCTTAAACCTCTAATATATAAAGACACGATCTTCATAATAAATGATAAAACACAACACCAAAACTCTCAACACCCGCAACCACCTACTGGTCTGGATCCTTACTACCTATTACTCCCTCCATAGGTCCCTTCATTTAATCCCACACAACACCTATTTGCTCTCCGATCTTCCCAACATTATTAAACGAGCAAACACTATCATCAAGGATTGTTGCTTACCTTTATTCAAACCCAAAGACGATTCACTGACTTGTAGATATTTGCAATCATCTTAATCGACCACCTTAAGCTTCTCCAAGTGATTTAAATCACTCGAAGACCTCCTTCTTCTTGCCACACATTTAGCCAAGCAAGAACTCAATTTCGAGTTTCATTACTCAATTTACCTCTATCATCTGAGTCTCCCCAACCCCGTGCGAATAATCCTTCTGGTGACATCTTGCGTTTTTTACCCAGTATACTTCCGCCACCACTAGGTTCCTCATTTATGTATACATCATTTTGATCCTTTATAAAATCCCCTTTTCCAGTGTTATTTTCACAATTTAATGGATCAATGTTATTACTATGATCATCCTTCTTTTAAGTTGTCACATATTTTTTCTTGGTTCATACTGCTTTGGGCTTCCCCATTACCATCCGGGTCACATCTCATAAACTCTTTTACACATGTAACTTCTTTGTCTACTAAATTTTCTGTAAAAAAACAAACCAGCCAAAATGCGTCGTCTATTGTCTTTCCCAATAACTTTGACATGAACTGCATTGGTTGTCAGATATGGTTCTTGGAACTAAGATCATATGGAACCAAATGGATTTGTTTTGAAGTAAAAAACATTATAAGGACAATATTCTTGAGATGTTCAATGTGGGGGATTCTAGCCTAGCTAGAACTTCAATGACACCTATTTAAATCTATCTAATATAGAGGTAAAAGTGTTGTCCATTTTGAATACTCAAATAATATTGGCCGTCTTATGTGTCTAATGACGTGTGTGAGATCTAATTAGTAGTTATAACCAGGTTAAGTAAATGTACCAATAATTCAAGTGATGACCAACTGAATAGTATTACACGAGTACTATGATACTTACGATATTGCATTTTGGAAGATATCCAACTACTATCTAATGATAGAGTAATGCATATATGGATTCTTACATAAAAGAGTCTAGATACACTAGAGTGAATGTATTTAAGCTAGGTGGGAAGCTATGTCTTGAAAATCTTGAAAGTATTCCAAACAGACTCTTATAGCTAAATCTACGATGGAATCTGAATTTATCATTCGAGATAAATTAATAGAATATGCGGGACACGTTAATTCGTAGAGGACATACCAAGATGGTGTAATGGAAAAGACCATGTGTATAAAGTGTGATAGTTAATTGGAAATTAATAGAGCTCATATCACAACGTAAATCGGTAAGTCGAGACATGTCCATCATAGACATTGGTTGGTGCGACAACTATTCTCAACTATAGTTATCACGATTGACTATGTAAAGTCAATGGATAACATCGCGGATCCACGTACGAAATACTTAAGCATAGAGTTAGTTAGTAAGTCATTTAAAGGAATAACACTAAAGCCCTTGAAATAATGAGTTTATATGAAGGAAAACCTAGCCTAGTTGATTAGAGATCCCAAAATTTGGGTTCAATAGGACAACCTAATCATATAAAATGTGGGGGAACTCACTATGGAGGAGTTATTTAAAGTTATAACTTCCTAGTTCATTCCTATTATTGACACTTGTTGTGACATTAAGCCTATGTATTTAATGATTCAAAATGAAATCACAATGCATGTGACTTTCAATGATTCAAGATGAAATCACTTATGTGATAGAGAAGTGGGGTCGCTTCGAAGAAAATTGTGGGGACGTAAATCCTAAGGGCTTTTGCATAACCAGACTAATGTTCAAGACCACAATGAACATGACTGAGGACTTGACAGTGTCAGAGAGAGTCTTGTGTGAAGTGTATTGTTGTCTACATAAACAACAACTTAGTTCAAAGACATAAACAACAACTTAGTTCACAAGGAGTGTTCAAAGGGTCACACCTATCTATCCTTTGTAAGGTTCAACTATTGAAATTTCATCAAAACTTTTGTGTATTACGACCGATCTCAATTCTTGTGGGGGATTGTTAGAAAATTTGGTTGACAAAAGTGACTTTGGATCAACTTTGCACACAATTATCTATATGTATGTGTCATATATATTAGTAATAGTTTATAGGTTCACATTCTCCTTAAAGAGAGCTTATCAATGAGCCTTTATGTGTCCAAAATAGAATTGATGTGAATGAGATATCACGTCTCAAAGTTAGACATTTGGTACAAATGATTAAAGTGGAAAAATAGTTTACTTTCTATCCCATATCGGTAGAAGGTGTAAACTAGGGTGACGTCTATTGTGTATAAATAGAGGCCATAATTCCATATGTTTTCACACATAAGATCAATAAATATTATTGTTTTCCAATATAAGTAATACACATTTGAAAAGTGAGGCAGTACAACTTATTGTTTTGGTTGTTGTACTCTGAGAAATAGACGGCGAATATGTTTTAATTGAAGCGTGTCAAACATGTGTCTCGGTTATTTAGTTCTTTGTTGCTAATCTTCGTTGGTGATCTAGTAAGTCTTCTCGAATATTTTTTTTTATTTAATTATCGTTTATAAAAGTTTGTCTCTATATTTATTTTTATGTTATTTATTTACCGTTGATTTTATTTATCATAATATGAATTTTATTAATAAAAATGTAACACGTTACCACTATCGCCGTCACCATTAAAAATCTCATATTTTGTTTTGTTAACATAATAAAACCCCTCATGCAAGTCTTTTTTTTCTTTTTTTCTCTATCACTGCAACTCTCGACCACCGTTCGTTATAGATTTATTTTCGTTTTAGATTGCGGTCATGTGCCCATGTAGACTTCTACAACCCTTTTCTTGTTAAAGCATTAATATATTACATAATGTAACTTTATTTATATTATGCATATCTTTTAACCCTCTTTTGACACCCAACATATAAACACTATGATCATTCGGTGATCAAAACATGCATGCTAGCAACAAGGGACGCACAACCAATCAACTTCTAACTATCTACGACGAATCTATTGACATGCGAAGATCTACAAAGAATTACTTCCTCTATTTTAAAATAATTGGTCATCGGCAAAAAACACACAGTTAAAAAAAACATAATTATTACTGTTTTTTCTCTTTTACTTTTTGCAGAATAATAGTTTTCATCTTAACTAATTAATTAATGTCTTATTCAAAGTTTGTAATATTAATTTCAACCAATAATAATATGGTAAACTTGATCAAACTAGCCTATCTATTTTTAGTAGTGAAAAATTACTATCGAAAAAAACCTGAACTATTAATTTAGGAGTTGGCGTTGGGACGGAGAGAGTACCTTAAAACCAGAACCGCAAGTTCATCGTAATATAGTTTCCTCCTCGACGTTCTTGTTGGTCTATTGCTCTAAGGTTCGATGAGTTTATGCAAGTGAATTAATAATTCTAATCGTGTTTGTATGTATATATTGCCGACTTTGGTACTCCTTATGAATCGGATGAGATCACAATCTAACCCTCCGACTAATCTTCCATATTCATACTAATTACGTAGTAGTTACTTTTTGACACCTTTAATTTTCATAATTATTACATTCAACTAGGGATGAGCACGGTACCGGTATCGTACCGAACCCGTACCGAATTGGTGGTACCGAATTTTTCCCGAACATAAATTAGTGGTACAGGTACCGTACCGAACGGGATTCGGATACCGGCACCGGAAAATCGGGTTTTTCTCGTTTTTTTTCTAGAATTTCTCAATTTACCGGTCCCGTACCGAATTAGTGGTCTCAATTTTTTTCCTCCTTATTTCGTAGTACCGGTACCTTACCGTATATCGGGAACGGTACAGTTTTGGTACGGTTCTGGGATTCGATTCGAAATGCTCATCCCTGCATTCAACCCATTTTTTACAAGATTCTTAATTCTTTTTTAGCTTTTAACAATTTAATATACTATATATTCAGGTAATTTGTTTTGCAGTTACTTTATTACTTCATCCGTATAAAAAAAAGTGTCTATCTTATTATTTATGTTTGCCTCAAAATAGTGTCCAGTTTTTATATATAAACAATAGTTATGACTAGTTTTCATATTTTATCCTTCTAATCAAAACTTACATTAATTACTTATTTTTTATTTCTATATTAAATGGGGGTAAAAATGATTTTTTATCAATCAAAACTAGCGTTAATTACACATATCATAATTTCTATATTTTTTGTTTTTGCACATTCTTTTTAAGACGAATGGAGTAGTTTATAAGTCGTGTAAATTTTAGGATGTTACAATAAAGCGGGATATATATAAGTGAGTAGTTATTTGAAAAGATGCAGATGACGAGATTTTTAATGATGATGGCGATGGTGGTAATGGGTATGGTGGTGACGGTGGCGAGAGGGTTGAAGGTTGAAGAAGAGTGGTGATGTAAAAAAAGAGAGTGTTTGACTTAATTTTTTTAGAACAACAATTATCTCACAACATTTACACAACAAATTTATCTCATATGTTATAAGCAGAACTTGAACATGCAATCATTTAGTTATGGAGCTTATCACACAACATGAGATAACATTGAAACCCAATCCTTTGTGTTTGGCTTATCACACAATATGAGATACCATTGGGACCCAAACTCTATTATATAAGATATCATATTGCAACTTATTTTTATTATTCTATTAGTTTATAGTTGATGAAAATGAATGACTTATGATCAAATGAGAAACATAATTAAGATGAGAAGAATGAGAAGAAACTACAACCACAAATATTAGATACACCTATAAAAAATAGATGCATCTCCTATTATTTCTCTTTCCTTATTTAAAATATGTGGCTATAATTTTTTCTCACTCTTCTCATTTCATTAATTCTTCTCACTAGATCCATACTCGAAAATGAATAACCACACAACTATACAAGTTTGCCGCTATAAAATCTCGTTGCTATATACTAGTTATAATACCTGTGCACGCACAGGGTTTTTAAAATTTTGTTTTGATTATGTATTATTATCGATTAAAAAATGAACCACTTAACATGTTTCAAATAGTTTTACTTAGTGAACTAAAAATAAAAAATCATATGTATATATGTTATAATCTACCTATTAGTTTAGGAGAATGGTTTTGGATTAAAAATTATATTTTATTATTCAAGCAAAATCACATGATGATACTTGACTTGCATGAGATGTTAGTGATATATGCTTTTAGTTTTGCAAACCCGTGCTATCAGTTTACGATGTGTTTTGTAATTGTGTTATTTCTTTTACTTATATTTTCGTTAATATATGTAGCATATTTAGATCGCTTTAAAGATTGATTCATTTCCTTGATTATGAATAATCATCATACCATGTTTACTAATGTACCTTTTTGTTTGAAAATTTGTATTTTCATAAATTTGTGTTATTTACTTCTCATGTTTGATCATAAAATTACCAAATTAACATAGATGCTTACACTATAGTTTCTTTATTACATAGTGAGAAACAAAAAAAATGTAATTGGTAGAACTCAAATTTAATCTTACGATTATTTATAATGTATAAGAATAATTTTTCTCTAAACCCGAACTATATAAAAAAATTATTATTACTTGTATAAGTAAATTATAAATGCATAAAAAATGACATAGTACATCCGTAAGTCTTTTAGGATTGTTTGAATCCTTACCGACCTTTCACTTTAATGCAACTTTCTTCAAAATTGGCCTAAATCATCAAGGTAAAACACACCCATATTTTAGACCGTTGGTTAACACCAATAGTGTTATTAATGACGGTAAACACCTGCTAAGTTTTATTAATTCATTCAAAGATAAATTACACTCCGAAAAGAATTCCTACTATAAAATTCCTCATATAGGCACTAAAACACATATTTGGTACATTAACCTTCTATAACAATCATGTATTGATACTTAATCCTCCTTTAAAAAGCGCACACAACAAATTGCATTACACTTTAGTGTGTGAGATAAGATCATAAAACTGCAAAAACCACTAACATGTTGCATTATAGTGAGGATAACAACAAAGTTAGTTATAACATCAAATCAGAAAACTTCATATTAGAACTAAAGGGGTGTTTGCTTATGCTTATTAAAGGTGCTTATTGGCTTATTCAATTACCATAACACAATAAGTTTATGATAAAGTTATAAGCTTTTTTGAGAAGCTTAGTAAAAAAACCCTGAACTCCCAACTAATTCTATCATAGCTTAGTGTGTTTATAGTAAAAATATAAATATTAAGTGTAGAAATTTTCAATAAAACATAAAAAAAAAAGTTACTAAAAGCTGGTGTGTATAACAAAAAAGTTAAACCATAAAAAATTTTACTAAAAACTATCAGCTAGATAAGGCATAAGCCAAAGTGCTGTTGAGGTCTCTTTCGGATTCTATTCAGAAGCAAAAAGGGGTTTACACATAAATCATAAGTATAGAATAATGGTTGTATCTCACATCCGTGATTACCAAGTCAATAACATTATCGCAGTATAGTAATGTAATAACCTAATTAAAAACTATATATTCTTACTGAATAATTCTCATGTACATACTTTTAATTCCTTTACAACGACCAACTATTATTTATTTATTTATTATTATTTTTTTGAAACATCAAGTCAATGAATAAAGTTAGGTTATCATCTACGTAGTTTTTCGTTTTGATTTAGGAGGTGAATCTTATAAAATAAGGATTGTGATGCGTGCATTTTTTATAATTTAAGGAAAACACCTTCTATATTAAAGAATGACTATCTAACCGATGTTTTTTTTTTTTTTTTTTTTTTTTTTTTTTTTTTTTTTTTTTAATAATTAGCTTTGTATAACATTTTTAACTGACAGAGATGTTGAGTTTGAGATTAATGTTGTTGTTTAACTTTAACTATTGATATCATGTTGTACAAAATGTGCGAGTTTAGTGGCACATAATGAGCATTGATAAAGTTAAAATATGTTCCGTAAAGTTTTTAAAATGCTTTTATGGATATCCATATATAAATTTTAAATAACAATTTCATGAGTCGTTGCTATAAGTAGAATCGCGTATATTTATTTTATATCACAGTAACTCATGCTTACCATTTCATATTTATATTCCCGTTACTAATAATTTAGCCGTATTTCAAACCTGTGTACGCATAAATTAAACTTTTAAATAGTAACATGAGTCCGTATTAAAAAAAAAAAAATTCTAATGTATGAAAGTTTAAAACTAACATTAGTTTAAAAAATATTAACGTATAATAAAACTAATTCGCATATTTACCAAATTAATTTTAATAGATGAAAGTAAAAAAACTAATATTATCACTCATGTAATTTTAAACAAACTTAACATTATAAAGTATAGGGGGTATGAAGTGTAAGGGGTTATTTGTTTATTATCTAAAGTTATTAAAAAACATGGAGACTTATAATTTTACACTTAACCACTAAGGTTTTATTAATTACCTCCTCTTTTCTTAAGTTTTTATTTTTATAAATTTGACACCTATATTTTTATGTGTTTTTTTTATCAATCAAATTTTTCACCAAATTTATTAAAGTTTGACCAAAATCAATTCAATTTTGACTTTTTATTGGCCAATCACATTGTTTGATTTTGCTTATGTGTCAAAATCGAGCTCTCCTATTGGTCCAATTTTTTTTTCAATGAGAAGGGTTTTGCAAAAACACTTCAAAATGATGTAATTCTTGTATTATATAAAAGATAAGTATTCGGCTAAAATAAAGAAACCTTTTATGTAAAGAGAAAAACTGACCCACTACCTTCTTTGTCGTATAAAAGCCTCATCTCCATATAAAATATGCATATAAATATATGGAATTTATGCCACTTCTTGACATAAAATTCTAAATACCAAAGAAAATCATGTACATAAAGTAGAACACAAATACATATATTTGTACGCCTAGTTTGATTAATGTTAAGTACGTATCAAATATTGATTTGCAATTAATTTAAAATTTGATAGAAGGGTTTTTAATTTAATCAAAAATCAAACTGCAAGTCCTTAATTATAAATAACTTTAAGTTATCTAATAATGAAATTATATTAGGGTTTTGTTAACTTAGATCTTAAGCTACCTAATCTATAAATACAAGGTACAATTAAGATCAATCTCATTCCACTTTTTCATAAAATCAATCATCTCTCTCCTCCTCCGTTGTTTCGACTAAACCCTAATCGTTACAAACTAGATGGTCCACTTTATCTAAACCAAAAAAACGAAGACGAAATTTGTTTTTGGTTGCTCGAGCACTCACTATTTTTTGTGTGGTTAGTTTCTTACGATCTAGCCTAGTTTAACTGCTGTCATAACCAGTAAAGTTTCTTCAATTTGCATCTAACCATATTTTAGCCTTTACTTAAATTCGTCCAACTTTGTAGAATTGAGGGAAAATTGATAGTACATTTATTATTATTATTATTATTATTATTATTATTATTATTATTATTATTATTATTATTATTATTATTATTATTATTATTATTTTATTTATTTTTTAATTTTTTTTTAATTTTTTTTTAACATTGTATGATCATGGAACTTGAATTGTAGCTTCACGACTCACAAATCTTCAAGCCCGACGGTGTGATTTGTTACTGGAGCTTTGTGGTAAGATCTATAGGAAGTTGACGCGTACACCCCAATGTAAGTATATTGATGAATCTTCTATTTTTTGCACCAAACGTTTTAGTAGTTTTAGTGCACACCATACATGTTGTGGCTAAAACATATTACTTGATATACAATTTTTTTTCTTTAAATTAGTAATCATGGTTTCTGACCCTTGATCGCTTTCAAATGCTTGCTTATGGTAAGGGTTAACCAATTTTATTAAAATATGTGACCTAAGTGAACGAAGATAGTGGAGCAACTTATTTGAAAAAAAATACAATTACCTTATCGTGCGGTTTGTGATCGTATAAATTTATATCTTCAGTAATCTAAAGATTATGTTTAAGAATCTTTATATGGAGTATCATGTTTAATAATCCTCGTGACCTAAATGAACAAAAAACTAGTAAAGTAACCTAAATAACAACAACGCAAAGCACAACAACCTACAAATATTTTAACCTTTATGTTTACTTTTATAAAAATAAACTTGTAACGTGCTTCGTTGATGTTAACAGCACTATGCAAGCATATAATATTTAATTGATTGTTTACTATTTTTTGGGTTTTGAAAAACGTGATGCGCTATTGTGACTTGTGATAAGGTCAAAAGTCCAAGGCAATGAATAAAAAGCGCATGCATTACATACTTAGGGAACATATTTTCATAAATAATAAAAAGCATATCATACGTTATTAGGTCCACGAAATATGATATGATGCGTCCAAAAAGTGATGATGTTTCATGTGTGTCACGGCCGATGCGTCCGTGAGACTTGCGCTGGGAATGGACTCATCGTTCTCCGGTCATGAGTCCTTAAAGGCGGGAGAGAGTAGAGCGAAATCAATAACTGATTCTCCGCATTGCTCTACCAAGCCATTATTCCTACACATCTAGGGACAACAACACGTTAGGGTGTGAGATGCAATAAGGGATTCCAATGCATTGTCTCGCACCTAAGACGACCTTAATGCATGTTTTTTAAACCCAAATTCCATTAATTCTTTGAATATGGTTTATTAAATTTTAGCGAGTCATCAACCATGGTATCAGAAATCTAAGATTTATATCTTAATCAAAGTGTATGTGGATAAAGTTTGAAGATTTATGGTTTATGATGCTTGATTCATACTGATAAGTTCAAGAAACTTATTGAAGTTGATTTGGCATAGGCGTAGCAAAACTCGTATAAAAACTAATTAATCTACAAATTTTAATTGCCTAAATCGCATAACTATGGGTTTCAAATAAGTTGCTTGTTGTTCAAGTAATTATTGTTAGAATTAATTGATTAAATATAATAATTGTTGTGTGCTCATATATTATAATTAAATATATTTTAATTATTTTAAGCTATTTAAATAATGGGCCAATGTAATGTGATTATTAGATAAGCCCAATATGTTATAACTAGGGTTTAATGAAACCTCTAGTTAAAACTCTATATAAAGAAAACATTGGTGTTATACTTTAGAAATATTCAAATCATATACTTGTATTTGTGTTAAAGAAGAGCATGCTAATTACTGATAATTCATATCTTATTCAATTCAACTAAGTCACGTATACATATCATCATGTATTTTTAACAATTATTGTGTTAATCTTAAAGATCAACAATTAGGTCTTATTTTTTTTGTTTAGAATGGCAACAATTAGGTCTTATTATTTACAATCACAAGGATAGATGTATAATCTGTCTACATTCTACCTCCTTCATACAACGCTCATGCAGGATTGTGTATCGTCGTTGTTGTTGTATTTACAACCACAACACTATGAGTTTTGAAGGCTAGGGACAATTCTCATCGGTTCTTTTAGCCGATGGAATTCAAGGTTTAGATAAGAATACTAAACACCCAAATCAAAACCAATACAACTTTAAATTCAACTAAAACGAGAATTTAGTCTTTAAGATTCACCATCTTTCATACAGAACTTGATAATTAAAAATTAAAACCGCGTTTTAATTTCTCGGATACAATAAATTTTGCCATAAGATTTTCTTACTCACCAAACCGCTCAGTAAAGTTTTTTGCTTACGTCACATGACAATTTTGGGTTTTTTTTTTTCTTATTTTTTTTAATTGAGTTGTGTTTAATTGGGCATGATGATGTGACGCTCAGGTGGTAGTTTGGATTGAAATTGCACCTTATTCTATAACAACTTTTTGTAAAACAAACATTAAAAAACCACCACGTGTCACCCTGGTCTTGTCTCTCCTAGGTTATTCCAACACCAACATTCTAGTACTATTTTGTAACAGCCATTTGACTTGTTAATGAAGCAGAACATCAAACAACCCCATTAATTTTAGGGGAAAAAAAAACCCCTAATTTAATTTAGGGTTTTGATTTTAGATGAATCTTGAAACACATTTTGATTGATCCTAATATTTGGTAAGAATTATGCTTTTCTTATTTATTACTGTTGAATTGTATATATATTAATTTTGTTTCATATAGTGCCCACTAGGTGTTTGATAAAATGTCACAAAAGAATATTGGTTGTCTTTGTTTATTAGGCTTATATGTGGGCTTACGAGCTTATTTGATTTCGGCTTATATTTCATAAGCCTCAATTTTCTGACTTATTTTAAGACATTTGGGCTTATATAAGTTTATCATATTAATAAACTTATATAAGCCAACAAGTTTCAAAATAAGCCGAAAAATTGAGGCTTATGAAATATAAGCCAAACAGACTCAAATGGGGTAAAGCCCTCCCTTTTCATGAGGTTGCCGTGGCCATGGGGTTTGAGATGTCTCACGTTTAGTGATGATAGTCACAAGCATTTTGTCACTAGGCTACCCTTGAGTGGTTAGAAGCTCCTCATGGTTTCAAGTCCGGCTTAGGACATGTGAGATAGATTTGTGATGTCTATATTGTGGGTTCAAACCTCACTAGGTACACATTTAGGGGTGGTGAGGGAAGGGTCAGAAACGGTCACCGGTCACTGGGATACCCCGGTTAGGCTGCCTACATTTGAGTTAAAAGAATTGTCCTCCCTGGGTAACTTAAACAGGGAAAACCTCATTCGTTTTACCCGTTTTATATTGAATTTGTAGTTTGGTTTATTGTTGATTGGTTTTGTCGTAGTTGTGAAACAGATTGCGGGCAACGAGTGTTTGATAAAATGTCGCACACCTCACTTATAGTTCTCGCCTAATTGAAATATACAAAAGCAAAGTCAGCATTGGTAGATTGTAGCTCTTGAAAGATCATTAATCCTAGAAACACTTTAAGGACCGGAAAATTATATAAATATAGTGCATCGGCTTATGTGTCTGCAAGTGAATTGCGATTGTGTTATACAAAAAATGCTGACTTGGGATTCCATAAAATCTGTTTTCTTTTGAATAGCAAGCTGGGCTGAACTGAATTTCAACAGATTTATGTACAAATGTTTGATCATGGTTGCTTTTTTGTAAAATAATATGAAATAATTTCCGTTCTTTCCTGACTCGCTTTATATCCTCCGATCTTAAGTTGGAGGATATTATATTTACTCTGTCCTCTTTACTTGTGCAACTTATTTACTGTATATTGCGTATATTTATTTCATAGATGGCAAAAGATGACGGTGCTATTCGTAAGAATCAGGATGATGGAAATACCAAATCAAATAAGAAAGATGCATCCCCTAATGTCTCCATGTTAAGAAGGTCAGGCAGGGGAACATCGTCAATGGAACAAGCGACACCAAGTCCTTTGAGTGCTCGAAAGTCTGCAAGAGTTGGAAAACAGACATCCCCAAGCCCTTCTTCTGTTAAGAAGAAAACAAATATAATTGAGAAGACGATGCCCCCGAGCCCATTGAGGAGGTCCAGTAGAGGCAAGATGGTGATTGAGGTTCCTGCTTTATTAACTGTTAAGCCCAAAAAAGGGAAACCTGCAAACAGTTTAAAAGAGAATGTGGTAGTACTAGTAGACAATGGCGAAAAAGACAATGGAAGGAAGGATTTAGATAAATCAGCAAACGGTCCAAAAGAGAATGTGGTAGTAGACAATGAACATAAAGACAATGGAAGGAAGGATTTAGATAGCGGCGGTAGAAAAAGGAAGAGATTTAATGCTCGTACATATAAAGCTTTATTTATACCTCAACGGATAAGAATTGAACTAGGTTCCGGCATCTTTCTATATTCTATCTTGATATCTTTACGGATGAGACATTGTTTTCTTTTTTCAGTAATTGCCGTTAACACATTTTTCTTTGTTGGCAGACGATGATGATTCAGAAGGGCAGGACAACTTACAACCTGATACTAGTGGCGATAAAGGTACCACTAGTTTTTATGTTTGTTTTCACATTTATGTTACTTCTTGATCTACGTAAACTGATATGTACATCATTATACTACAGATTTGTTAGTTTCTTTAGGCATGATAGATGTCGATGATGAGGTGAAAGATAGAGATGCTGATGTTGGTAAATGCAATGGTGAAGCAAATGACCAGTCTGATGCTCGAGAACCTGATTGTAGGCAGAAACTTAGCTTTACAGAAGAACATCAAGTGTCACCAAATAACGGAGAAGTTCAAGTATCTCCTGATATAGCTCCAAAAGCGTTTTTGGGGGGAAAATCGATGGATTTAGACCAAGAAGACCATATTATTTGTTCTTTGCAAACAATACCACTTGATGGAAAGTCTATTGAAAGTGGTAACGTGGAGAAACAAATTGGTGGCAATTCCTCACCATCTAATAGAAATATAGCAGACGGTGATAATCACATCCCCCACACATCATCATTGAGGTGAGTCTCATGTCTTTTTTTATTAGAATTACTCTATTTTATAGAGTTAACACAAATATATTTGGGATCTAAGTGAGTATTTGACAAGTTGACATCCTTTTTGAGCTTTATAAATTTATATAGCGATTTTATATCTCATGGATGCTATAATACCACATTTTCGTTTTATGTTGTCAAATTGGTGTCTGTTTTTCGTATATCGTTTTCCATATTAGCACTATCATTGGTTGGCGTGAGAAGCTGCGTCCATGATAATAACCCTCTGATTTAAGCATGATTTTAGTACATTTTTCTTCATCTTCCCATGATGCATGTGTTTTCTGCGGAGACTGATTGTTGTTGGATGGTCTGGAATATAAAGTAAAATTACAGGCCCCGGCGGGTGTCTCCTCATAGTAGGAGCAACACAACAATCCTGATGATTTCATGTTATCATTATGTTATACACTGTGGAATCCTTTTTGGCTACCAACATTGACTAGTGGCTTCTATTCTGCAGGGTTAACCATGATTTGGAGAATCGGCAGGAACTTGACTCTTGTAACAAGGTTGGTCAATCATTTTATCTGCTTTTCATGTATTGCGTGTTAACAGTTCAACATATCACAGTTCTTAATTCTAATTGCGTGTAGCATTCCTTTTTCTTTCTATAATCTAAGAATTTATCACCATAGTTGGATTGTACTAAATTTTCTTGTTTGATGCTTGCACCAGGTTACAGGAATGAGCAAAGTAGCCAGTGTCATGGAAAATGCAGAAAACAAAGTTGCACATACCAACACTCAGAATGGTGGGAGTATATTTAACTCATCAAAGTTTGTAGAATTCTGGGTGCCTGTTAAGTTATCAAACGTGCAGCTTGAACAATATTGTGCTACCCTACTTTCTAATGATATGGCTCTGCGTTCAAGCTCAAGAAATGATAGTCTTGGGGCTCTTAAAGACACTTTTATTTCCAGCCGGAAGGTTTGTTCTTTCCCTATACTTTGATCACTTCAGTAGTTGCATACTGCTTTCAATACTTTTTTCCATCACTGTAAAATTCACAAAAATGCAATCTGAATTTTGCTCAGAATATTAATATTGGAAAATAAAAACCCATTATTTAGAATTTAGATATGGTTTCGCAAATTTATTTGGAATATTTATGTTAGTTCGTTGGTTGGTTTTAATAATCCATAGAAGTACTATTTTACTACTCCTGCTCATTGGTTTCATGATTTATATTTATTTTTTTATAAAAGAAATTAAATTATCAGTTAGTGCATCTGTGATAAAAACTTTTGCCCTTTATCATTTTTTTTATTTAAATGTTTCTTATGGTTAATATAGTACTAGTAGATAAATATTCTATTTGAATTCTAGAAGTAGTTGTGCATGATTTATAGATAATAAGATACTTTATGCTCGAAAGTGAAATCTAAAAGTAATTCTGCATGATCTTCTTTTGCCCCTTGAAGTGTTGTAATCACCCATACCTCGTGGATCCTCGGCTTCAAAATTTGCTTATGAAGAATCACGATCCAACTATGTTACTGGATGTTGGCATAAAAGCAAGTGGCAAATTACACTTCCTTGATCTTGTGCTGCCAGAGATCAAAAAACGCCAACTAAGAGTGCTCATCCTTTTTCAGGTATAAATCAACGTTTTTTTTTTTGTAATTTTAAGCTGCAATAAGGTCACATTGTTTCTTGAAACTTCTTTTTTTCTTCTTCTAATATAGCCTACAAGTGGTACCTTAAGAGGTTCTGCTTCTGCTTCAATTGGAGACATATTAATTGATTTTGTCCATCAAAGGTTCGGTGAGGACTCATATGAGCACATTGACGGATTCGGAAATGTCCATTCAAAAAAAAAAGAAGCAGCTGTAAACATATTCAACACAGATAAAAGTCGGTTTATCTTCTTGCTTGAGTCAAGAGCCTGTCATCCAAAACTCAAATTATCATCGGTCGACATTATAATCGTATTCGACAGTGACTTAAATCCTGCGAATGATTTAAGAGCACTGCAAAAAATACACATCAATTCACATTCACAACAAATTAAGATTTTCCGACTTAATTCTTCATCCACGGTGGAAGAGAAGATTCTTAAACTTGCTGAGCAAAGTGTAGCTGTTGATATATCGTCAAATTTAAGGAGTACTTACGATGCATTGCTTACGTGGGGTGCCTCTGAATTGTTTAACAAACTCACCGGGTTTCATAAATCATCTGTTGGTAATATCTCATCTGAAGAATTGTTCTTGAAGGATGTAGTGGAGGAGTTTATAAATATAATCTCTCACATATCTAAAAGCAAGAATACATCCAAATCGATCATCACTCAAGTTCAAAATTGTGGAATTTATGGTATGAATATTCCGTTGCATAGTGAGTTAAAAGCCCATATACCCAATGGAGACCAACCACATATATTTTGGAAAACTTTGTTGGAGGGAAAATTTCCTAAGTGGAAATTTGTTTCTTTGTCGACTCCACGGGAAAGAAAACGTCCTCGGAACTTTGCGGACCCACTTAACATTACAGTCCCTGTTGTTTGTGGTGTAAAGGCACGTAAGAAGACTGTAAATATTAATAAAAATGCCATGGAACAACCTGTTCAATTGAAGGCGGTAAATGCAGGTGAATTGGAAATGTTTTCTATTCAACTTTCTAATGTTCTTTGGTTACACAAGTGATTTTTAATGTAAAATATTGACATGTTTGTTTCAGGGGATTCTGTGATTCCTGTTCATAACGAGTCTCAGTCATCATTTGGTGACCACTTCTGGTCTACCAAGGTCACTAAAGATATGAATGTCATTGATGAAATGAATCATCATAACTTCTTGAAGCTCAGTGTGTCTGAGCTCTGTAACAATCTCAAATTCTCGGTATGTTCCTCATATTTTGTACGGGTTTATCCATATCTTGAATACAAGCGGGGTTGGGTAATGGGTCAAAATGGCTTCAGTTTGTTACATTTTTTTTAGTAAAATCACTTCTTTTTTTGTCCAATTTTAAAATAATAATTAATGTTATAATCATGAATACTGTAAAACGATTTAGGAGGTTGTATGCAACTAGGAATTATAAATAGTATTTGGCGGACTTCCAACCTGTCTGACCTATTCATCTTTTAGCTAACTTCTTTGATTCTATTTGAGACGAAAACGACCAAAATAGATGGTCTTAAATGTTGCCTATTGTGATGCTTGTGTTACATGTTTAAGACAAATACCACATTTAGTTAAATACTTAAATTTGCTTTACTGTAAATGCAGGAGGATGTCAAGGATATAGTGAAAAGATTTCTCAAATTTGTGCTAAACAATTATCGTGTCAGTGAAGGACCCCCAAGTACATTACAGGCTTTCATGATAGCCGTGGTATGAACCTTTAACATATTTATGAAGTAAAAACATTATGCTCTTTATGATGCACTAGTTTTTCCAAACAAAAACAAATTGTTTACTAATTTTTTGCTGCCATATTTTAGTGTTGGATCGGTTCTGCGTTGGCAAATTTTAAGATTAATCAGAGGAAATCTGTTGGTCTTGCAAAAAAGTTTATGAATTTCAGCTGCGTTCAAGAAGAAGTCCTTTCAGTTTACTCGAAGCTGGAAGTAGCAAAACAGACGTTTCTACAGCACAGAGATAACCAAGATATACTTACTGCTTTGAAAGAATGTACACCGTCAGCTCAGGAACCAAGAATGTCACAATCAGCTTCTGTTAACCTACAAGACGCAAGACCAGAAAATTGTGAACCATCGAATGACAAAAGTTTGAGAAACAATGAATGTGAAACTCAAAAAGAGATTAATGAATTTAACCGAAAATGGGACCAGAAGATGGCAAACTTGGTTAATGATTACGAAGTGGATAAAGCTCTTATTCGTTCTCTCCATAGGAGTACTGCAGTAAGATCAGAAAAGATAAAAAATTTAGATAGAGATTTGGCTTATAAAAAAGAATTACTTGAACGAGAGAGGGAAATCCACCTCAAAAACCTTAAGTTAACACTGCTGGCAGCCAAGACACATGTGGCAGCTGACAATGAACTTCACTTGCATCATGATACTCAGATGGCCACCACTTTATCTCGGAACCCGATTGAAGCACAAAGTAATGGTGTTGATGTGAATATTGCAAATATGAGGGAAGGTGACGGTGTTAATGACATGGAGTCTACAGGTTCTCATAAACAGATGGGTGATGCCACTGTATCAATTGAACCGATTGGAAAAGGTCCAGCTCAGCAGCAAGATGACATGGAGATTGACGTGGCAGGGAAAGTTGACTCAGTGGAAGTGGAAGAAAATGCTAAAGGACGCAGTAGCAGTCCTAAGGATGTCGGAGTTCCAGCTGGTAACCGGAACAAAAGGAATGCTGATTGCACATCACAAAGCGTTGGAGACCATAATGATTCATGTGGTTCCAGTACTTTACCTTCTACCGCTTCAGATCATTCGATGCCCACAATTCTGGTAAAGCTATTTTCATTTTTGTATATTATTTAATTAATGCATTCTTCATCAAATCTTGTAAAGTTAATCTTATATTGTCCTTATAATTCCTACTTTTGTGGTATTTTTAGGAAATTCAGAGCGACTCCCTTCAACAAGTTCCGCACAGTGGGACTCAAAATCAAGAAAAGCAAGCTGATCTTAATCCAATGGTTGAAGTCGCAAATGATAATCTGCAACCTTTAGAAGCTGGTCAAGTTGGTCAAATCATTTCACAAGATCCATCACTTGATTCTCATGATGAACTGTCTATTCCCTTATATGTAGAATACTCAAATGGAAATGCTTTACAGCCTGAAAATGATCAGGAGGATGAGGATCCTCTTAAGGCTGAGCTGAAACAATTACGGCTTGAAGAGGATAATATTATTAAGTCCCATAAAGAGAATGTGCGTTTTTTAGTTTGATCAATCTTATGTTATAAACTTATAACTCATAATAAGTTTCTTTTTTGTTTGTTTTTTAATAAGTATCTGTGGGTGTGTGTTTGTCCAGAAACAAAGGCTAAAATCTGAGTGTGCGAAGGAAATTGCTAAAGCGATCGCACGGATACGTCTCAAGTATAATGTGAAGGATCAAGAGGCAGATGCAGTTTTTAACTGCAAAAAGAAGGAAATTGAGGCTAATTTGAGCAGACTGGAACTGAATGAGGCACTGGCTGCGGCTTTTAGGCAGAAGTGTAAGGAACCTACTCGTTCAGGGAATTCAGGAATGCAACAAGGTATGCTTACTTGATAATATATATGATGCATTATTTGCTTTTTCTGAGTTTTATTTGGAAAAAAACTCAATGACCACGAGATATAGTCATTTAAGAGTGTGTGTATAATTGTATCATAAAGTGATATAAATGTCTAAATATCTATAATAATTATCTGTTTTTTCTTTAGGATGTTAAACTAAAGTATTTATATGAAACTGAAATTTATCTAAGCATAAATTTAACTTTTACTGAAAAAGAACTCTTTTGATCTCATGAATTTGACACATTTTAACCTATTTGTACTTAAAATAACAAAACTTTTCTAAACAAAGATATTCGATCCTTCATACCTAAATCATGTCCTGGTTACTGTCAATGAAAGAATGTATAAGCTACAATTACACCCATGGTAAATTCTACATTCACACTTTTCTTAACTGAGATCAGTATGTACACGTGTTTTACAATTAAGCCAAAACTACATAGACACAAACCGAAATTTAGTAGATATGCTTGTCGCTTATAGTGAACAACATGGGCAGCAAGAAAGTTGTGTGAAGGCAGGAGGCTTTTTTGAGTATTAGATGGAAATAATAGGGTATCTAACACCTAAAAAAACCTGTGATTATTCAGAGGTTTTGACCTTTGAAACGAGGAAAAAAAGTCAGAAAGAAAAGGGGGCTGTTAGGGAAACCCTCTCTACATGGGGGTCCCGCCTATTTTTAGTCAACCGTACAAGCATTAAAGCAGACAGTACAGGCGACGGCAGCACAACCCTTCCATGCACCCCCCCTATTACCCCCGTGTATATAACTCACCCAAAAGAAAAAAGTACCTGACAGAATTAGACAGTTGGAGTCAGCTCCCTTTTTGGGAAATGAAAACTACCCAGACTAAAGATTGACATATTGTTTTCTTATATTAATTTCCAAAAAATTTCTGTTCTCAAGTTGAGCTTTGATTCTAAACTAAGAATATTGTTTCAACTTTTAGGTTAAAAATAATGCATGTGGAACATAAATAATTAAATGTTGAATCCTTTTTTTATCGACGAAGCTGGTTGTTAATTATTATTGTACTTGGTATCTTATGTTACACCATAATATCTTATTATTCATATGAAGTTTCATTTGAATATTTTTTTGATTTATTCATGATAATTACGTGCCCATATTTTAGATATCTTCTGATTTTAAAGAGTTCATTAATCTATTATTTAATGTATTTATTTTGAAGCCGTAGCATAGAGAATATAGATTAATAGATATCCAAGTTGTCCATCTTTAACAGAATTCAACCTACATTCTTTGCAGTATCTCAAGCAGGATTAGCACAAGAAATGCGTAGGCGTTCTGGTCCACCTGTTACGAGGCATTCACCTGGTCAATCTTCAGGCGGCCACCAAAATACACCACCACCACAACCGCCACATCAGATAGCTGACCAGCCTTCGGCTACTTTCCAAACCCCACTGACCACATCACCTAATAACAATCATACCAGCATCACCTCAACACCACCTACCAGACCACCACCTGCTATTAACTCGAATATACCCTCAACCACCCCTGCTACTTGCATCAATCCGATTAGTCCCTCATCCAAACCTAGCACATCACCACCTAATGTTCAATCCATCATGTCTGCTGCAAATGCACGAGTAAACGCTGAAACCGGTGCTCAAGCTTCACATATTCAACCTGTTGGAAACAGTGAAGTTCGTGCTTGGGCCCCACATATGCGGCCATTAGCCAGTGGCGAGCTTCGTACCCCAGCCCCACATATGCGGTCATTGGCCAGTAGTGAAATTCGTGCTCCAGCCCCACATTTGCGGCTATTGGCCAGTAGTGAAATTCGTGCTCCAGCGCCACATATGCGGCCCTTTATGTCCACAACATCTGTGTCTCCTCAGAAGATCCTACCAACTAACCAGGTAAAAAGTAGTTCGCCACTAACCTTAACCTCAAATCCACTATCCCCCGTGTTGCTGCCATCACCTCCCAAACCATTCTCTATGCCACCACCACCACTCTCAACATCCTCAGTTCAGTCACTGCCTCCAGAACCTTATCCTGTGCCGCCACCAGCACCATCACTGTCATTGCCAGAGTCCCCACAGCATCGTCCACTACCATCATTGGTGTCAGAATCACCACAGCCGCCTCCACCACCACCATCCCTGTCACAGTCACCACAGCTACCTCCACCACCACTCTCAACATCCTCGGTGCAATCACTGCCTTCAGAACCTAATCCTATGTCGCCAACAGCACCATCACTGTCATTGCCACAGTCCCCACAGCAGCATCCACCACCATCATTGCTGTTAGACTCACCACAGCCGTCTGCACCACCACCATCACTGTCTCAGTTAGCACAGTCACCAACACCGCAACCATCACTGTCAGAGTCACCACAGCCGCCTCCACCACCACCATCCCTGTCACAGTCACAACCGCTGCCTCAACAACCATCATCACTGTTAGACTCGCCACAGCCGTCTGCACCACCACCATCACTGTCTCAGTCAGCACAGCCACAAACACCGCAACCATCACTGTCAGAGTCACCACAGCTGCCTTCACCACTGCCACCAAGTAGCTTGGCTGCCACATCATCAGAGACACCATCACCAAGTATTCTACCGATACCCACAAATGGAGGACCGAACATCCCAGCACTTCCACCTAACTCTGACCTGTTGAACCAAACCAACTTCGTCCAAGAGAGCAGTGCCCTTGCGTCTTCTGGCCATGATCATGTTTGTTTGCCGGATGAAGACTTTGTAGTAGTTGATTAACATGTAACTATCAATCATGTGTATACTGTATAGAGAATTTGTATGCAGTCTTGCAGTTGTGATGGCCATTTTTTGAAGGCTGAAACGTCAGTATTTCTGGTACTACAGTACAGCCCCTGCCATTGCGGTTTGTAGAAATGCAAGCTTTTATCTCATCTTCATGATTTTATACTTATAGTAGTTTTTTACGCATTGATTTGAAAGGATTTTTCAAATGTTTCTGCTTCTTGAAATTCATGTCGCAAATGTTGGTTTTACGGTATGACACCAACCTGATGTTTGACGGTATACCAATTTGTAAGTGGACTTGAGTATTTCGGCCATATATATATTGTGCATCTAAATCATAAATCGATTAAAAATCACATAATCTAATGAAGTTTGATACGTTATCGAAACGACTAACAAAAACTAAAAATCACAAATTTAAACGAGTTTGAAATTAAGGCCAAATAGAGTTTTTCAAGCATCTCACAAACTTATTCAAAAAATAGTCTCCTATAAAGTACTAAATCGTTCATATGGATCTTAGTCATTCCATCTCTAATAAACCTACGCGTATAATCTAGTCGAGCTCTTGCTAAGGAGCTCGTTCTCGTTCGGGTCAAACTCTATCAAACCTCAAGTTTGAGCCCATTAAACAATGTATGGATATGTAACGAGCCGATACTAAGCTTATAAAAGCTCAGCTTGAGTTGTTATCGAGCTATTCTAGCATCCAAGACATGAGTTTGGTTCAATAAAGATATCAGAAAAAAACAAAGGTTAAATCAGACACTCCTAGCTACTCATTTTTCAGTCGAGATGAAAAAAAATCACTTCAATCATCTTGTTTAAAAATTAAATAATTCGTAAACCTTTGATCGTTACGTAAAATTAAGTACTGCATCATGTCGAGCATAAAATCATACATCATTGAAATGGCAACGTTTTTTTTGAGTGTTTTTTGGTGAGCGGTGAAATTTACGTGCTACAAATCACAAGTGACTTGAAAGTTTAAAAATCACGAGTGATTTTCACTTAAAAACTCGCATTAAAAATCAAATGTAATTTCGTATTGTCTAATACTCCCTCCGTCTCATAATAAATGTCAAGTTTTAACTTTTCAAGTTTTTCTTTTTCAACTTTGACCTTAAATATTTTTACTTGTGTTATATAGTATTTGATAAAAATTATACGAAATGAAAATATATTTAAAACTCAATCATTCATATATTTTGTACTAAATATTATATAACACAAACAAAAATATTTAAGTTTAAAGTTGAGAAAGAAAGATTTCAAAAAGTCAAAATGTACATTTAATACGGGATGGAGTGAGTATTCAATACCAATAAATAAGCGAAAAAGAAAGGCTTGTCGAAAATATATCAAAAAAAGAAAGGTTTGTCGCTTAATGGTTTACCATTTGTAACATATTTTAATTTAAAAAAACGGTAGAATGTGGCGTCTTTTTATGTATTATTTTAAACACATTTAGTTGTGATTAAGCTTATCGAACTTTTTAATATATTTTCATATTAGACGGTAATTTGTAAATACAATAAGAATAAGTAAGATAAACTTACATAAAATTAAATGAATTTTTTAATACCAAGCAATTGTGTCTAAGTTCAAATACTCGTCTTGTCGAGCTAAACATTATACTCTCTCCATCTCAAATTTTGTGGTCTTATCTTTTTTAAGTGATTTTAAATTAATTGTCCATTATTAAAAAATTAACAAATAAATAAAAAATAAAAATTGATCAAGTCTATCATAATACCATCATTTAAAGTTATTATTTTTATTTTAGAAAAATTATTAAATAATTAGCTAGAAAAAAAAAAAAAAAAAAAAAAAGAACTATCATTATGTTACTGTTCATTAGCAATAACTTTTGTTTGAGAGTGACCTTTAACATTTAAGAATACTACAAACTAACAAATAGACTTTATATTCTACTCGTATGGTACCCGCGCGTTGCGACGGCAGATACTATAAAATAAATGTTAACGGAATCAAATATTTAATAGCGTGTCTGCATGTACATCACGGGCAACTAATCAGTATATCAAATGCTTAATGATATTTTATAAAGTGCAACAAATTCATATGCTAAAGTGTGTATTAATTGTTTTGGAAGCTTAATTAGATTGTGAATTGTGATTAAATAGTTGTATATTTTGGTGAAGGGGTGAATTAAATTGTGTATTAATTGTATGGTTTTTTTTTTTTTTTTTTTTTTTTTTTTTTTTTTTTTTTTTTTTTTGTAAATGCTGTTTTTTTACTTGTATTTGCTTAAAAATCTATTTTAAGAAGTTTTAAAAAATTAATAGGAGAAAAGATGCTAAATAATTTATAAGTAGTTTAGATATTTCTATTCTATATCTAAACAATTTCATGTTACAATGTTATTTGTAAAACAATTTATAAAAGGTTAAGAAAGTAATGATTAATTATTTAAGACATAGATTATATAAAAGTTAAGCTTGTGACGTGTCAAACTCGACTCGAAACAAATCCTATATAAATCATCTTGTAACAAGACCATTTACACACATATTTCATTTCTCCTCTCTTTAATATTTAAACAAATTAAATATCTCTCTTTCTCTCTGTAAACTCGCATGCAACAAATGCAAAGCAAAGCAATTACCATTCTACAAAATCACTCGCCGCAAAAGACATTGCTCGGTAATCTCGTTTTCATAATTTTGATTATTAATTAATGATAATATTAATCGATCGGTTTTGTTTTGTAGCATAAAGCACCTAGAAAAGATCTCGCGAAAAGCAATGCCCGTAAAGAATGAACGTAAAGTAGACAACGAAGGTAATAAGCTTAGATAAAAAGAAGTTAGGTAAAATAATACGTACAACAATGTAATGATATGTAATAACCTGAACATTTTCCTATTTTTAGTCAAAATTAGTTTAGGAAAAGTCAAATTTCCGGTATAAGCTCTAGAATATTTAAAATTATCTCAAATATCACCAACCCAAAACAAATGTTTGAATTTTAAATTTTTTTCTTCATGATTATCTTATTTAGTTTAGAAGATCATCACAATGAAAGTGAGGTTATATTTATTCGATCACACGTGTAGGATTAACTTCTAATTCTTATACCACCCGCCCCTTTTTCCTTCCCTCCATCTAATCCCTTAGCAATTAAACCCTACCACCCGGCTAGACACCTTCTTCCGTCCAAAACCCCACTAACCGAATATTTTATGCCTCATCCACGCACACACACGCGCCGACATCAGTCCGAGTAAAGTGTTTTCTTGTCTTAGTTCGTCGGAAGGTTT